>JAMXBD010000646.1:142500-762229 GCA_024138025.1 Combretum micranthum
CTTGGAACCTATAGCTTATAAAATCTACAATTTTAAAATATCATAAGGATTTTTATTATTATTATAAAAAACCAATATCACTTTTATATATAATATCAAACAATGCACGTGTAATGAATTTTGATGAAAAAAAGGAAATAATATAAGAAAAAATGTGATATATATATATATATATATATAATAAGTACCAACTTAAGTTAGAGATGCCATATAGGTTTAATCATCCATTTTAGTATTAGCCTAAAAAATAAGTTATTAATAAAGGGCACTTGATTAGATTTCTTTGTTGTATTTTTGAAATTTCAATATATCTAATAAAAATATTTTATAGTGGAATATATAGTAGTCTACTCAAGATTGAAAAATTATGTAATATCCTATGTTAAAATTTTATTATACATAGTACATGTTTAGAACAAATGTAATCACAAGTTTAGATACTTTGAAACCACAATCTACCCTTTCACGCATATTATCCATCTTAAGACTTATTTGACCATGTAGTATCCAATCGATTCTAACGTTTAACATGCTCAACTTCTTAACCTAGTCATTGGTAAGTGGTAACCAATATATAGATGTATAAACCCTTAGATTTTACGATAGATTTATAAGAAGTTCTCAAAACCAGAATTTAAACTGGAACTCTAAAAGCCAATTTAGTCAAATAATGTGTTATAGAAGCACCAAATCTGGCTAGAATGCCCTAAAACTCCAAAATAATAAAAATGAGATAACCTTGGATTATGATTTGCAAAAATGTCATTACCCAAAAAAGATTAGATTCGCTAAAATTTTGATTGTTTCGAACCCGTACGGATCGGTTTCCAAATCAAGATATCGACATGCAAAACAAAGTAAAATATCCTGATAAACAATTTAGACTTATAATGCAATACGAATTTGTAAAAACATCATATACAATTTTTATAGCTTATAAAAATGCAGATATAGCTTATTTACTTGTATTTTTATCAATACCGGTAATTTAATTGTATTGTTTACTATTTATTACCATTCATCTATCTATACTTTTTCTTACAACTTACATACCTATATCTTATATTTTCATTTCCAATACTACTTTACATTCAATTTCTCTTACACTTTACTACTTTTCTCTATTAAAATTAATTTTTAATCTCACTCTCTCTCCCCTCTCCCTCATGGCCATCGCCCATGTTCTCTCTCTCCCTCTCAATTTCTTTTGTTTGTCATTTATTTCTATACTCTTAATTCTCTCCATTTTTCATCTATAAATATCTTCTCCCTCCTTCATTCTTTACACTTCCATTTCATACACTACCAAAACTCTCTCAAAATTTCTCCATACGCTCTCCCTCTCCTCTCTCCCCCTTGTTAACCTCTCTCTCCCTCTCACACTCATAAACATCTCATTTTTCCTTCATTAGGTAACTATCCTAAACACTCACTTCATACATATTCATGCTATGACATGCATGTGTATGTCTTATATTATTTCCAAAATAAAATTCCCATGATGCTACATGCTAGGAATGGAAATACAAAGACAACACATTTAAATTCATGTCACATCGTCATGTTACTTTCATGCTCATACAACGTTTATTCTACTCATGTTACCAATTTGACTACTTATATATTATTACGTATATGCAATAGATATAAATTTTAGAGTCTAAATGCTCACTAATCTAACATCTTATTTCATGGTTTTACTTCATGCACCTTATTTATTTTGTACTCTTAAATAAGACTAGTCAATTTCTAATCTTAGATTTGTTCATTTTCAAGTCGAAACAAAAAGGGAACTTGTCCATTTCTAAGTCCCAGAGAGCCTTGAATATAATCTAAGACTCCCATGTTTTCTTATTACTTTTCTTGTTTTATTTATGGGCCTAGAGCTAGTATGAATCTCGGGAAGCCTTAATAAAACCTACGACTTCCATATTTTATTTTCTTTACACTTTCTTTATTTTATTTATTATGGTGATTAGAGATAAAATTCAAGTCCGAGGGTAGTCTTGAGAACAAACTAAGACTCCCATGTCTTATTTATGTTCTTACTTATTTTTTATTTTTGACATAATTTTGTTTTATTAAATATTGATTTACTATATAATGACTCCCAGACTCATGTTCATATAAGTCATAGTGATGTTGTTACTATACCAAAACTAAAGATTTTCTAAAATAGAAATGTTGATGTTAACATGGTAAGGTAAATATTTTCAAAAACATAAACATTAATAATTCTTTGTTATACACAATATTCTAAGAAATCTAAACTACAATGCATGTAAAAACTTTTCTTCAAAGATAAAAATTTTAGAATAAAATAATTACTCAACTTTTTTTATGTACAAAAACTTAAAACATTTTTGCACTGTTTATATGAATTTTTCAACAAATAGATGAAGATTTATGTTTCGAAAAAACAATAAGTTCGAAGAAATTCAAGATGAAAATAGGACACTCATGAATTCAAAATGAACATGAAACCATAATTTTTAGTTAAATTTCATGGTTACAAAAAATTTACGACTTTACCTAAAAAACTAGAAGGAAAGTTTTCCTTAAATTCAAGTTTTTTAGTTTCCATGAAAGATTGTTTACGAAGTCTTATTTTTGAATAATATCACTAGAATCATGCATAAGATATGAGTTATTATTGTAATTATATTAATTTCAAAGATAAAGACATTTTTATACTTGATTATCGAGTCCAAATGAAGTAAAAATTTCAAAAGTTGAAAAATACAAAATCTAAATCTTCTAGAATGTAATCTTGTTCCAAGAAATTTTGAGCCCTTAATGACCTTAAATGTTTAAAATAACCTTAGAAATGGATAGAGCATTCAAAGTAGGTAGAAAATGATTACTCATATGCGAAATTTCAACTTAAAATGAATAAGTTATGACTGTTTTAAGTTAGAACTTCCATAACCAGGAAAAATGATGCAAATAGTATAATTAGAATTTTAAATACGAACCTTTATGAAATACTCATTCGAGTATTTATTTTATTTAGGTGATGAAGAACCAGACCTTCCATTTCCAAAGATTACTTTGACTAGGAGTGGTCAAAATGAGTCAGTTATTCCTTTACCCATTACATTTCCTTATTTGTGCTTGTAAGTTAGTTGCATTAGAGAATAGGAAATATGAAAATGGGATTTTTCATGTGGAATATGTATGTGACATGTATATTGATGAATAAAGAATAAGCATATCAAAACTTGGATTGTTGATTAAATTTCTGCTTTATTATGATTGTTAGTATGGAAAATTGTTTGGTCACTCTTAACTTGGAAACTAATATTATTAGAAATTAATTACTAATAAATCATGCATTACATGAAGTGAGTCTCATTATGCATCTTGCTACAATTCTTCGTGTAGGGAAAGGAAGAGTAGTAGTGGTGGGCAGTAGTAGTCGAGAAGTCTACACGGGTACGTAGGAGCTGGAAAATCTATAAAAATATGATGGTTGTATGGGTAGGTAACTACCTAACCCCCAACATAGAAGGCGCAAATCCATTTTGCACATAATTTCCTGTTAATCATGTATACTTTTTTGTTCATATGAATGTTACATATACATATGTTTGCCTAAATACTTGTATGAATTATGGAAATATTTTTGAGGAATGGAATTATTATTAAGCTAGTGTTGCTTATGCCCTTTAGATTTTAGTTAGAGTTGGACTACTTATAGCTAGCCCCAAGGGGACCAATATGTAGGTATAAATTGAGACTATTAGGAGCTTTTGGTGGAAGTTTGCATGAAGAAGTTCTGGCGTAGAGTTCTAAGAAAAATCTTTATAGTAGACTTTTGTTTTGTCCTTTGGACTTAGAGCACTTTGACTTTTAAGATTTGTAACCCTTTAAGTTAATGGGAGAATGCCCTTAAGATGTATAAGACTTGATCCTGATGATTATATATTTATGTTTAGAAATTCTTGAATGCTATTTATTGATAAATGCTTAAAATATAATACCCCATTGGAGTCTCCTACTATCTCGAAAGCACGCTTTGCGATGATAACAAAACTTCTACATGATTGAGGTAATTATTCTCTAGCTTTGATATTATTTGTGGTGGACTACTACTTAGGGTACCATCTAGGGCGTGACACGATGCCCCATAATCACGAACTATCTAGAGTCTAAACACTATCACTCGTGCTACCTTAGTTCTTGTCTCACTCTTATATATATACCACACACATAAAGAATAGTACAATACATAGATACCCCATAATCACAACTATCTGGGATCCAAGCACATCACTTTTGCTTCCTTAGCCCTTTATATCTCACTATCATCTATACAGACACAAACATAGAGAATACAACAATATATAGATGCCCCATGATCACTAACTATTTGAGATCCAAACACTATCAGTTGCACCACCTTAGTCCTCGCTCTCTCATTCTTATAAATATATGCATAGAAACATTGAGAACTCAACACCGATACACATACATTGCATTATAGCATTAGTATTCTTCTTCTTCTTCTAACAAAATAACAAACCATAGTCACCTAAAATAAATATGGAAATTGAATGTGAAATAGAGCTCGTTAACACTATGACTTAATTGGGGAATCTTCACAACAAGTCAAGTTAAGGCTTACTATAAAGTAAACCTTACTTATAATTGATGGGAATCAACCTAAAAGTCCTATTACGAGATGAGAGCTAGAGGATTGCAAAATTTAGTGTTGAGAGGGACCACTGATTCTTTGGAACTAGATGAAGGGAAGTTTGTCTCAACGTATAGATAACATGTGGAGTATGATTACTTGGAGTATTACATGTTGACATTAAAGGAAAAATAGGAAGAAGAAAGTAATGAAAATAGAGGAAATATGTACTCAATTCATATCGCGATAGTATAATAGATTCCATATAATGGAAGTCGCACCCTCACACCCTTAGTCAAGCCCTTGACTATACCTATGACAGTATCAAAGATCCCATATAATGGAAGTCACGCCGTAGAGCCCTTAGTCGAGCCTCGACTATAACTATGACTAAGCCTGTTTGCTTGAAAAGTTGAGTCGTACCTTCACACACCCTCATTGAGCCCTCGATGATACCCATGATAGAGTCTATTTGCTTGAAGAATTGATTTCAGTGGACATCGCAGTATTACTTACAACTATATTTGCAAGATGATGCTCATGGATTTTCTACGATACTTTACACGAGAATCAGAGATACTCTTTAAATAGATTTCAATCTTTCTTTTATTAGCTACTTTCCTATTTTATCTTTAGATAGATATCAATCTTGTTTTAATTAGCTACTTTCTTATTTTATCTTTTATATATCTTTCCTGTTTTAGATATCAGGTCATGAGTATAAATAGGAGTTTCCTCGATGTAAAAGATAAGATTTATCAGTTCAATGAAATTCTTTCTCTTTGAGAAAAACCTTAACTCTTGTCAATCATCTTGATTGTGGCAAGTCTTGTCCTTATGATCTTCGGATTATGGTAAGACCAAACATAGTGAGTGGTTGTAAGTAATATCAACTACTTGTTAGTGTTATATTCGTGTTTACTTTCTTGGTGTACACTCTCTAAGGTAAGTAAAGGTTTGTTTTCTTTATCGTTTTAAGATATCCTAGTGATTTTCCTTCTAGCATATCATCTTTATTAGTTGTATCTACCGTTGTCGTGATCACATGTGATTAGGATGTCAAATGAAAGGTACATGAAAATTTTGGTGAGAAGGTTAACAGAGTTCCAAGCAATGGTAATACTCATGTTCAACCTAATGATGAATAGAGTATGAGCCAACAGTTGCAAATTTTGAATAGCACAGTTAATATCTTAGTGCAAACAAGGCAGCAATTTTTACAAACCCTAATGTGATACCACCCTATGTGGAAGCACCACCACCACTACCACCTGATCCTAGCAGGCGTTGAGATGTTGAAAGGAATAATGTTGAATATGGTGATGCCTATGATAGGCAGTTTAAGCCATCAAGAGGGTTGGAGCATGTGAAGTTGCAGATGCTTTTTTTTCTTTTTCAGGAAGTGGATCCATAGATGATTATCCTGATTGGGAAGACAAAGTTGAAGGATTGTTTGAGTGTTATGATGTTAAAGAGCATACATAGGTTAGATTAGCGACAATTGAATTTACAGGATATGCAGTGTTGTGGTGGAAAAATCTAATATTTACCCGTAGGTGGGATGAATAAGCAGAGATCAAGACATGGCCAGAGATGAAACGAGTATCGAGGAAACGTTTGTTCCTATATACTATAAATAGAAAGTCTATATGCCTTTAATCATTAAGGCAAGGTGGCAAGGGCTTTGAGGAGTATATTCAAGAATTTAAATCATAAAGATTAGAAGTGAAGCTGCCGAGCCACTTGAACAAACTATTGCAAGATTTGTTACTAGCTTAAAGTATGGGATTGCAAGTATTGTGAAGCTGCAACGCTATGACACACTCGAAGAGGCTATTTAATTAACTCTCAAAGTAGAGAGATAGTAGAGGAACAATCTCTATAAGTCTACTCATGGTAAATATTCTAATCCCTAAAAATCTTATTCTTCTAATGCTAGGAGGAGTGAAAAGCGATGTGCTAGCAAACCTAGTGATAAAAGAAGTGAATTTGTTGTTAATAGGGTAAACTACCATTAATCCATATGAGCATAAGAAACAAGATGTATTGGTAATTTTAGTAGGAAAAATTGTTAGGTTAAATATTTTAATGTCAAAGATCTCGACATATTGCCTCTCGGTGTTCCAATCGAAGAGTTATGATGAATATTGGAGGAGAGATATTTAGCGAGGATGAAGATGAGGAGTCTAAAAGTTCTAGTGATCTGTTAGCAGCCCTCGTTGATTATTATGGGGATGTAGATGCTGAAACTTATGAAGAGCAGGGTTCGGATTAATACAAGAGTATTAATGTATTAAGGAGGAGTTTTAAGTGTATCGCCACCATTGAAGAAGAATAGAGATAAAACCTTTTCATAATACTTATAAGATTAAAGGGAGTTTATGTACTCTCATCATAGATGTAGGGAGTTGTACTAGCATGGTTGTTGCAAGTATTGTGGATAAGTTGAAATTGGCCTCTACGCCACATCTAAAACCATATAAACTTCATTGGTTAAGTGAGCAGGGTGTTTTGCATGTCTCTCAGTAGGTGAAGATTCCTTTTTGTATTGGGGAGAAATATAAAAATGAAATAGTATGTGATGTATTACCCATGTGTGCATCCCATTTGTTACTAGGAAGACCATGGATGTTTGATCATAAAGTGCTTCGTAATGGATATCAGAATACTTATACTTTCCAGAAGGATGGTAAAAGAATAGTCTTGAAATATATGTCACGCCCTAAAAGTGAAAGAGGCTCAGACGCATATGAGCAAGATTATGAAGAAGAAATCACTTTTTATAACTGAAGGTGATGTAGTTCAAACCATACAGGTAGGAGAACCAATTTATATGTTACATGTAATATACAAATACATAAGTTATAATGAAGGTTAGAATTGTAATAAAAGTGTTGTTAAAGGGTAATTTTGTCTTTGAATAGGTAAATTTTGGACACGCGAAAGTCACACGAACAAGACGGGACGAATTTATGGAAATTGGCCCTAAGATGCACTTAGGCCGGCTTGGCGGCTTAAATCTGTTTTCTATATATATGAAGTTTATGACGAGAATTAGGGTTTGTCTTGTTTTCCTGATTTCTTGTTTTCCAAAGCGAACCTAGGGCTTGCTTTTTCAGTGTTTGGTGTGATAAATCAAAGGAGAATCAAGATCTTCAATCCGGGTAAGTAGATCTATACGAGATCTATAAGATTTAACATGTAATCGACGTCGTAATGATAGATTTCTCGTGTTTTTGAAGGAGATTGTGAGAGAAACCATTGAGAATCAAATCTGAATCTTGAGGAGAGCGATTGAGAATTTGATATCCATTCAAGGTAATTGAATCCCTTATTTACATATGTAAATTTCATCGAAATGATTTCTAATTTAGGGTTTTGTTTGTTCATGATTGGTGATCTTCTAAGGTTAGGGTTTCCTTACGTTCTTTGGCGATTTTCCGGATTTGGAGTCAGATTAAAGTAAGTTTTCATCCTCTAAATCATAGATTCATTAAAAGATCGAATTAAAATGATGGATTTGTCTGTATTTGTTGATTTACAAATTAGGGTTTGCGTAGGGAGATTCATTGTTGTGAAGTTTTGTGGAATTCGATCAAGGAAAAAGGTGTGATTATATTAATTTTGGAGACTCTACGAATTTCACGAGTAAAAGGTATGTTGGATATTCTAGTTTTGATGAATTAGGATTAGGGTTTATATTTCCTGTATTATATCAATGTTGTAAATTGATTTATGGAATGGATGATTCTTTGTTCAGGTGTATATTTGAGAATAGATTTCTATTTCTTAAGTAGAAACAGGTACGTCCTTACCATGATTGTTTGTTTGTGCTTGTTGGTTTAGTTATTAAAATTTGACTAATTTGTATTCAACTTTAATTGAATCGAGTGTTGGTTGTGCGTGGCTGCGATTAGTATAGAACTCATAGTAGAGAGAAACCATGGTGGAGGCTGATACTAAAGCTGGCAACCTAATGATCCTTATGTATCATTGTCCCGAGTGAAGTTGCACTTGGAGATGATTCCGGTAGATTAGGAGTCATTACCAGCTTAATTATGGAACGCATATATATATACTATTTATAATATGGTTTTCATTGGGGTCATGAGTTACTCCGGGTTTGAGATTAGTCACGGATAATCTTAAACTGTGTTGTATGCCGAACTAATGAAAAGATAATAATTGGTGCTTGCTGCATTAGATATTAAGTCGTATGTGAACTGTTTGATGTATGATCATGTGCTTGTGTTTTCGATTTGGATGTACTGGGCTTTTGTGCTCATTCCTTTTTATTTTTTAGGAGCAGGTGAAGACTAGATAGTGTATGATTTGTCTAGCTTTGATGTATTCATAGAGCCTGAAGAGGACGATAGTGAACTCGATTACCCAGCTGATATGTAGATGGCTAAAGTGGAGTTTTACTGATCATAATGAGTTATTAGATTTCCTTTAGATTTCTAGTTGTAAAGTTTTTTTTTTTTTTTTATGTGACTATTAGTTTTATGTTCTTAGGAGGATTTTTAATCAGTTGGCTTGGTTTATGCTAACATAGATGTTATTGAAGTTATGTTTTATGGATTTCCATATTAAGTATCTTTATGTGAGTTATGGAGTTATGTGATAATATATATTGTGGTTTAGATATTATAGCCTTTGTGTGTGCCTTTGAAGAAATACACGTGGCAGGTTATAATGCCTTAGTTTAGGGCGTTACATTACAAATTAGTTGAATGATGGAGATGTGGAAGCAGGGTTACTTTCCTTCGGAGATTCAACAATTACTATTAGAATATATTACTGTATTTCTTCAAGATTTACCTAAAGGGTCACCACCTATAAGAGAAATAGAACATGCTATAGACTTATAACTTGGAGTTGTTTTACCTAATCACTTAGCATATCGGATGAATCTTGAAGAAGCAAAAGAGCTGAAGAGGCAAGTTGATGAATTAGTGAAGAATGGGGTACATTAGAGAGAGTACTAATCCTTGTGCAGTATCTGCCTTGTTAGTACTAAAGAAAGATGGCACATGGAGAATGTGCATTGATAGTTGGGCCATTAATAAGATTACCATCAAGTATCGTTATGCCATTCCATGTGTGGACGATATGTTGGATTAATTGAACAGAGCTCAATTATTTTCAAAGGTAGATCTGGAGAGTGGTTACCACTAGATATGAATGAGGGCGGGAGATGAGCGGAAGACTGCTTTCAAAACCAGACATGGTATGTATGAGTGGTTGGTAATGCCATTTAGCTTAACTAATGTACCCAGTACCTTTGTAAGGCTTATGAATCATGTGTTGATAGAACATCTAAGGAAATCTATAGTCGTGTACTTTGATGATATCCTGGTGTATAGCAAAGATTTGGATAGGCATGTGAATCATTTACAAGTGGTGTTTGAAGTCTTGAGGTCTGAGAAGTTATGTAGCAACTTGAAGAAATGTTCTTTCTATCAACCAAAGGTAATCTTCTTGGGATTTGTAGTTTCTAGAGTAGGGATTCGGGTAGATGAGTGAAAGATTCAAGCTATTGTTGACTGGCCAATACCTACATTTGCTACTGAATTTAGAAGTTTTGATGGATTTGCGTCATTCTATCGGCGGTTTATCAAGAATTTTAGTAGTGTTGTGAGTCCACTCACTTGGCTTATTAAGAAAAATGTTGCATTTATATGGAGTGATAAGGCACAAAAATGTTTTGATAAGATCAAGGCTAAGTTGATTAGCACTCCTGTGGTAGCACTATCTAATTTTGATAAGAAGTTTGAGTTAGAATGCAATGCTTTAGGAGTTGGAATTGGTGCAGTATTAATGCAGGAAAGATAACCCTTCACTTATTTGAGTGAGAATTTGAGCTGTACTACATTGAACTATTCCATATATGATAAGGAGTTTTATATCTTGATTCGAGCACTTACGGTATGGCAACATTATGTGCTATCTAACGAGTTTATTATCTATAACAGCCATGAAACATTGAAGTATTATAAAAGTCAATAGCGGCTTTCTATAAGACAATCTAAATGGGTAGAATTTTTGGAGAGTTTTTCTTACATTATTAAGTACAAAAAGGGGAATACCAATTTAGTTACCGATGCGCTATGACGAAGGTATGCTCTTATTACATCTCCATAAACTAAAATGTTGGGTTTTGAATTATTGAAGATTACTATGTTGGAGATGTTAATTATGGGTCTATTATGATTAGAACTATAGAACGAGTAGCCATTGATGGATATCATTTGATAGATGGATTTTTATATAGATATAGGAAATTGTGTATTCCATCTGAAACTATTAAAGAATTATTAGTGCGTGAGGCACATGCAGGTAGACAATCTGGTCATTTAGGGGAGAAAAGAACATTTGAATTATTGAAGGATCATTTTTATTGGAAAGGAATGATGAAAGATGTTCATCAAGTTGTTGAGAGATGTGCAGTTTGTAAAAGGGCAAAGGGAAAGAAAGAGTATTGGGGAGAGTATATGCTGTTACCTTTACCTATACGACCTTGGAGTGATATTAGCATGGATTTTGTTTTAGGATTACCTAAAACACAGATAGGTTGGGATTTGGTCATGGTCGTTGTGGATCCACCCTATCATAAAACAGATGATGCCTTGTGCATTGCTAACTTATTTTTGCAGGAGATTGTTTGATTGCATGGTGTTCCTCACAACATCATATCTAACAGAGATGTCAAACTTCTAAGTTTTTTTTTTTTTTTTGAAGACTCTTTGGAGAAGACTGGGGACTAAACTAATGTATAGCACTTTGTTTCATTCTCAAATAGATGGATAGATGGAAATTGTCAATCGAACTCTTAGTGCTTTACTTAGAGCTATAGTTGGTAAGAATCTTACTGATTGGGATCTATGCCTTTCTACTTTGGAATTTGCTTATAATAGGTCGACACATAGTTCTACTGGTAAGTCTCCCTTTGAAGTCATCTATAGATATAACCTAGCTATTCCTATGGAATTAGTAGCCAAGCTAGCGGCGAAAGAGGAAAGTATTAGTAGGGTTGAATGAGCACAAGGGATTTAGGAAATACATGCAAAGGCTTATGAACATCTTAAGAGACTTAAAGGCATTAGAAACAGTAAGGAAATAAGTATAAAAGACCAAAATCATTTAATCCAGGGGATCTTGTTTGGATTCATCTTGGAAAGGATAAATTTCTTATTAAGAAATCTTAGAAATATCACTAGGATCGGATAGCCTTTTTCGCATGATTAAGAAGATCAACAATAATGCTGATCACCTTGATTTACTAGGAAAATACAGGGTTTTAATCACTTTTAATATCGTTAGTCTTTCACCTTATGTTCCACATGATGATGATGTTGCAAAAGATCCATCAGATTTGGGGACAAATCTTCATTAATCCTACGTTGATGATAAGAATTGACTTGAAGGTCTTATTATGGGATCGAGAGCTAGAGGATTACAAAATTTAGTATTGAGAGTGTGTCATGCCTTGAATTGATCCAAGGCGTGTCCAGTCCACCACGCATAACGCTTAGGCGTTATACGCTAAGGCTAACCTAGTCTACAGTTTATCATGATTGTTACTAAACAAATTTTAGATTCTGAAATCATTGAATTAGTTTATGAAAACAATTGAAAATTTTGCAGCGGAAAATAAATTGTTCAAAACACTTTCCGATTAAGTTACTTCAGAGAGTAGATCAATGTGTACATAAGATCCATATCATCAATATTTCAAACAAAGAGTATCAAATATCTCAAGTACAAACCATGAGCTCGTAGATAGGCCCTAATCAAAACATAAGTTTATAGTGAAATTTATAAAATAGAAATAAGATAATAATCCAGCAGGTCCTAATGACTCAATTCATCGAGAAACTCCTCGAAATCCATACCATACCCCATATAATCATAGGTATCATCATCACCATAATCATCAGCACTTGAAAAAGAGATGAATGAGCCAAAGCCTAGTACGACAGCAACACAAGCATACACGAGATGGGCATACATGCGTATTCTAAATGTAATGCAACAATCAACAATTTATATCTTTAAATTAAAATGTAGCAAACAACAATGGACTACTCACACTTCGGCAATACGCTAGGAACCTAGGGGTCCTGAGTAGCAGCAACTGCTCAAGGGTTGATAGAAGTAGCTCGAATACCTATATCTCCTACCTCTACAAGTAATAGCCTCGTCTGGGGTTCACAGATGTTACGCATCTCTACCCATCACAATCCATAATATAGTGTAGCTCAATCAGTCCCATAAATGTGAACTACACTACATTACTTCTCTCCAATCTAGGTAGAAGTTATCCTGCTACCGTTCCCCCATCAGCTACCCACTGAGCCACCCATGATGGCCTAAGTGCCTAACTACCGTTCTGGCATCACCTAGCAAGATTGCCGCCCCTCGGGCCAGGTCTTAAAAAGGGCCACGAACAAGCAGCAAGCAATTATTAAAGTTGTTTTTAAGTATTAGTTCATTTAAAATGCCTACTATAGCACATAACACACAAGTCACTGCGTAACTGGTACAAAATCTTGATAAACAAAATGTAGGCCAAAAGATAGAGCAGAAGGCAGATTCCTAACAAATATCTGCTCAAGAGATTTACTCATGTAAGTATTTAAATTAGTTGTTGGCTTATATCAGACTCATATATAAAATACTCATGTTTTCTAGTGAATATTCATTTGAAACAACATATTGCCCTTATTATTCGTGGTCTATCATATTTTAGAAATTACGTACTCCTTATCATTTAAGGTTTAACCTAACATATTAATCGAAGGCAATTTCAAGTTAATATGATCATATAGGTGTTCATCAATTAATAGTTAAGTATAAATTGTTGGTTTCTGAAGAACTTACTAAGCTAATATTAGTTAACAAATTTATATTAATTTTATCTAATCAAGTTGAATATAATTAATTAGTCAAGTCTACTAAATGGTAATTAGGTCATTTAAAATGATAAATTCTATAATATGTCCTATAATCAATCTATTAAACTTTTATTAAGTAAAACAACTTATTAAAATATAATTATTCTATTTATGTCATTTATAATTTATTTTTACATCTAAATGGACTAAGGAATCTAACCTAGTTTCCTATTATATTTGTACTATCTTGTGATGTTATATTTATACTTACTTTATTAAATAAATTCATAAAATAAAAATAATTATTTATTTATGTTAAAATTCATAATTTAACTTGAAAACAAATTATTTACATCTATTTCATATTCATTTGATTAGAATTAATTCACTTAAATTCCCTCATTTCATTTCTTATAGAAAACTAATATGCACCTAACTTCAATAAATTGATTTATTATCTTAAACTCGGGTTCTTAAGCTCAAATTTTTATGTAAACTTTCTAAAACATATATTTACATTTTTATAAGTTCATTTTTCCTAAACTAATTAGCTAATTAGGGTTTTATTTAAAATTAAACTTATTCTGGCCGGAAACGAAGCACTGACGATGGCAACTAATCAGTTTACGCCGATTTGACCATCAAGATGACCGATTCTTAGTCGATTCATCACACGTTTGTAAAGTAGACACATGGTTCTACTATTCCGACATAGTTCCGACGTCATAGGAGACGATTTGGCTGCCAGTTCGGCCATTAACATCACCGCCGCAGTACCGACGCTAAGACGATCCGATGCTGTTTGATTATTTTTCAATTTTCCTTTGCTCGATTCAAATCCTAACCTATTTTAATTCATCTAAAACATGTTTATTCTATGTTATTTCATCTTGTTCACACATAGATTTATATTTTGCAATCAAAATTACAAATCACATCTCAAATCATTACAATCAACACAAAATACCTAATTCCAACATATATCAAGACACCCATACGTGCGCATCTCGATTATTAAGCATACATATAGTAATCTATACTTAAATCTAAGTTATCATTTAGTAATTTACATGAATATATGTGTCATCAACATAATGAAATATACTAATTATAATTACTTACTTGAATTAGAAAATGAAACAAATAGTTGTCTCCACTACCACTTCTATCACTCAAGGATTGATGGAACTTCTTTAAGCTTATTTTTCCTAACTTCAACCTTGTTTCTAGTCTTTAATTTCACCTAAGAAGTTGATTGGAATATAGCTTAGATTAATGGAACAAAAGAGGATGTTAAGAGGTATAAACTTGGGTAATACTTTACCTTATGGGTGTTGATGTTGAATAGGACTTTGTTGTGTGTTTTTTAGGGAGTTTTTGAGAGTGAATTAGGAATATAATTGCTGCAAAAATTTGTGTAAAATGGCTAGGGTTACTTCCTCAGGTGGATTTTCATAGTATTTAAAGATTTGTGTGGAATTTCTAGGGTTTAGGGGCATATAGGTACTTTAGCTTAATTAATTGAGGGTGTTTTGGTCTTCTTCCTAAGTGTAGAAACTTCAAGAGTTGGTTAAGGTCATTTTGGTAATTTTACATGTTGGATATTTCCAAACATTAGGTTCTTATTGGATGTGTGTGTGTGCATGATAATTTCATGTTCTCATGGCTTAATAGGCTTGTTCTCTTAAGCTTATGGGCTTGGTTTTGTTGCTAATGAGTTTAGGGTTTTAGATGAGAATTAGGGTTTTAGGTCATGGGCTTTTAGATATGTAGAATGGAAATTGGGAAAGAAGAAAGATAATTAGCTAATTGGATTTAGAAATTAGGTTTAGGAATGTTAATTGAAGAAAAATTGATATCATATTTGAAATTAGAATTTTAGGGCTTTAGGAATTTGATATTTAAAAGGAATTATTTAGTTTTAAATTTCTGAGATTTATGGTGTTAGAATTTTGGCTCAAATAGCTAAACTGACGATTTAGGGTTTACGCAATTGAACTTGACAAATGGAATTTAATTTAATAATTAGAAGGTATTAAATAGGTTCGAATTTGTTAAAATAGGTGATTGAAGTAGTTTAATGGATTAAATCGAGTATTTAAGGTATTGAAATCTCTATTTTCAATTAGATTCATTTTCTAATTTAATTAGGTTAAACTATCTAATAATATCCTATAGTTTACAAAACTCCACTAAATAAATCATTTAAAATCAATTTGTAAACTAAATTTAAGTTAAGGTTCAAAATCACTTGTATTTTTATACTAATCGTCTAATAATATCTAATTAACTCAAATGGAATTTTAGGGTATTTCAGAGTGATTACTGATTGTTTGGAACTAGATGAAGAGAAATTTGTCTCAGCTTATAGATTACATGTTATAAGCCCTTAAATTTTCTAATTGTCGATTTGATAAATCGACTTGATCGAAAATTTTAAAATATCAATTTGATCATAATTTCACAAAAACTCGATTTTAATATTAAATTTATAGTATACTTTTAAATAGTAGTAATTAAAATTTTAATTATAGATTTTTTACTCTAAATTTTATCTGATACGTTGATAGTATAAGATAAAAATATATTGCGATCAACAATTTAAACATTTGAGCCGTGCTAATTTGATTTATTTTGATTATTATTATTTTTCATTAAATTACTACAGGAGAAATTAATTAATGAACAAATTAACAAAGCCAGATATAGGATTTAGTCTAGAGTCTATGTTTGAGATTAAATTATAGTCTGCTGCTACGGATAGGATAAAATCAAATCCATTTTTTTTTTTTTTTTACTAAAAACTAACAGCCCATATGCAGCCATATATCTTGTTGACTCTGTCTTGACTATAGATATATATATATAAGCCTCTTCTTTTCTCTCTCTTCCATTCTCTTTCTCTCATTTTTCTTCGTTTTCTCTCTCTGTTCTTTCTCTATTTTGTTTCTTTTTTTTTTTTGTTTTGTTCCTTCTATCTCCACCAGCAAATAATAGCAACGACGATAACAACAAGAACAGCAGTTCGATCATCTTCAGTAAGCTGTTGTGGTAGTGTTGTTTTTATCTCTTGTGGGCCACACATACAGAGCAACACCACAAGCACCCCAGCACAACACACTCCAGCAGCTTCACACACACAAGCACGAGTATGCTCCAGCGCTCACCACCCAGTATACACACGCATGCCCAATAATAGCTGTTGTTGCTCCTTGCCTCGCCCAGCACACACAGGCTGCAATGAAGTAGTAGCGCACATATGCAGCACACATACACGCTAGCACAGCACGAGCACCAATGAACACACACACAAAATAGAGCTCACCACACCATAGACCCCAGTGCTCATATACCACACACATGCTGCTATGAAGCAGCAGCACACACATACGACACACACACAGAGCACACACACACATAACACACATGCACACCATACCCTCTCTGCTCTCTGGCGCTCGCCATGAGATCTTTGCTCATGCTTGATGAGCACTCAATGGGTGCCTAATGTGTGCCCCAACACCGCCCCCCATGCCACCACTGTGTAGCACCTTGGGCGCTCCTAGCAAACCTACAGCAACTATACCACAAGTTGTGTTTTCTACACATACACATGTATTATATATATATATATACATGATCTTATACAAATACAATTATATATGTATTATATTAAATTTTTCCTATCATATATTATAGAATTTCTATAACATAAAGCTAAATATAGAAAATAGATATATGCATTATTTAATAAATAATATATATGTGTAAATCATTATGATTATATATTATATATATTGATAAATTAATCGTTTCAATTATTTTTTCAATGTTAATTTATTTTCTCATTTATTTTAATATATATTTATATTACCTATTTAGAATTTTATTCTCACAAAACAATATCATATCCTTAGAATACACACAAAACCATATTAAGTCAACCATTTGTATGTAAAAAACGGAGTTAAATCGAAATAATTATAATCGATTATAGCTTCAGTACCAAAACTACAGAGATAATAAAACTTCTATAGCATAAATAGATTATTAAACCATTATAATTGATTCTTATACTATATTCCTATTTCTTAATGTGTTCAGGTGATTATGACTCTGAGCTAGACGTGCTGTTGACTATTTCGATTGATAGGAGATATTGACGATGAGTATATTCCTATGATCTATACACTTGTTTGTGCTTGCAGGATAGAAAATGATTAATAAATAAATCTGTATGGGGATGGGAAGTTGTTTATGGTTGCTCGTAATTGATTTTGATTATTAAAACATCATGATTATATTTCACATTAAAGAATTGGTTGTTTTAGAATAGGTATGTGAGTATCTGATGCTTGTTTGCAAACTAATTAAATGAATTTAAAACATATTTGGCATGATAATTAAATATATACATGCATTGCATGATTATATGTAGAAGGCCATCACCAGTACACTTTGACACAGATGGGCCACACTGTCTCGTGAAGATGGTGAACATGGAGGACCAAAGTGGTATATGCCTAGTGTGTACCATAGGCGTTGTTCTAGAGGATTGGGAACTAAGTCGTCTTAGGGAGATGGCCCATCTCCTAGGATCGCGCTAGGTCATTGTTACGAATATTTTACTTTAATGGGATGTTGTTATATGTATATTATTTTCTAGATATGAAAAGCTCCTCGAATAAATTTGATTCCAGAAGTATTAGCGATCCGGGTGCTGATGTGTGGATGTACCCAACTCGAATTCGAAGGGCGTAAATCCAAATATATATATATGGTTACTGGTTACTATATATATTTGTTCTCTTGTTTGATTGCATTGCATATGTTTGTTTAAAAAACCTGGTTGTACTTGCTTGAAAGGTATGGAGTGAGGATTATACCTCACTGAGCCTGTGGTTCGCTCACCTCCTTATAATTTGTTGTCACAGGATTATCTTTTGTACTAGCCAGGATGTGGATATCCCAAGGTTAGCTTTCTTTTGGAGATGGGACATAGGAAGGAAGCGATGGTTAAGAGAGTTCTTTATTCTCTAGTCTGTTTTCTCAAGAAATTTTTTTTTTAATTTAAAGGATTTTAATATTTTGTAGGGTTAGGAACCTAAACTGCTCTCTTAAATGTGTCTGGTAGTACTTTTAATGATTATTATCATCTTAGCTTTATTTGTTAGTTACTTGGGCGAGTTGTTAGATTATAGAACTATCAATTTATTACTATCAAGCTTATTGGTTATCTATTCAGGATATGCTTTTGCACGATATTTAGAGTTTTTTGAGAGACTTAAGAGTTAATCTTAAGCTCGGGTATCGTGTATGGCAAAACTGTCTTCTAAGATACCCTCAAGGCGTGACAGTTTTGGATTGGTGTCAAAGCATGGTTAAGCATTGACGCTTAACTAGAACCTAGAAGTTAGGAAACCAACCCTATTTTGAGTTGAGTGGGGTACAACCAGGTTAAGTTATAGAGGGTGTGGCGCATTTACTTAGACATGAGGGAGTGCTTTGTGAGGACGTAATCTTATTAGTTGGTACAGGGACACTGAATTTAGGACTTGGGTTTCAATTTGTCATGAGATGGTTTATGCTAGAGATTTTTGTAGAGACCATCAGGCCATGATGACTGCCTATCATATAGGAGTTTTCTCAGCATATGCATAGCGTTGGATGTCGGCTACGGATCTACCACCAGAAGGTTATGATACAGGAGGTTACCCTCAGTAGCACTTGATGTACATACTTACTAGCTTTGGCAAGACGGATAGTGCCGACATGGGATTTTCTACCACTACTGATACCTCATCTTTCTGGTAGCCCATGCCTCAGTCTATTTGGGATCCTATATATCAGTCGATGAGGAAGCCTATTCCTCAAGTTAGTATTCCGATGGAGATTGACACACCGGATGCTTTTCAGCAGGCATTGCATTTGCAGATAATATTATGTCTCCTTTGGGGCTACTACCTATAGCCTTTCAGGAACTCTTTATAAAGTTATTGGACGAAGGAGGTGATGATCCTCTCTTTGCTTTGAGCCTCTTCATCCACCACAGGTTGATGGAGATTTAGCACTTCTAGGGGATGTAGTTGTTGCCACTGATTAGCCTCCACCATTGGCAGATATTATATATGTTCCTCATTACTTGATACTTCGGTTTTCTATGCTTAAGACTTACAGGTAGTCCTTCCAGGACTGCTTCATCAAATAGTCCACCTCAAGTTCCATCTCCAGTTGGTGGAGAGTGATGTAGAGCTCAGCCTCATAGTTAGTAGGATATAGGAGGAGTAATCGGGAATGATTCCGCTTTTGGATATATGGAAATCATTGATGATTATTCTCATAGTTATGGTTAGTTTGATTGTTTTGATGTTTTATCTTTTGATATGTTTTGGGGCAAATTCTTTTTGGGAACCTTATGTATACAGGGTTGACGGTGTATTGATTTGATGATATCTCCCTGTAGTTTCCCTCTTTGATGTCTTTTGATTATAGAGAAAGCTTGTAGTAAGGTTCTATGTACATAGTTATGTTATCTCATGTATATAGAATCACTTTTAGGGGTTTCTCTATAGAAGCAACTGCCTATAAGGTGTATCTTAACTTGACCAAAAGTTAATGAAAGTATAACTTTTGCTATTTTCTTTGTACATTATTTTTTTTTATATTAGTACTTGTTGTTTTATAATAACTTTTTATATGATTAGTGTTAATTTCTTTATATAAATATTCTTTTCTATAGTATTTGTTTGTTTTATGAGAACTTTTCATGATTCTAACTATGATATACAGACCATTCGAAGAGGTCATGGTCAACCCCCATGTCGTGCTCATAATTTACATAAAGACCCTGAACCACCATCAGCAACTCCACCTGAGCAAGATCTACCACCACTGCCTTCGAGATAGGATAGATCAATGAAGTATTGGTTCATTACTCGTTTGGAAGATATAGTTGGAGTTTTAGCACAAGGAGGTCGGCAAGCTCCAGCTCCAACTCCAGTTGTAGCAGTAGCACCATCATCACCCATTAATGTGGCACCATCAGTACTACCACCACCTCCAGCAATTCCAGCAGATCCAGTACCACTACCGTCCCTACCACCAAGATAATATAGAAGCATGCTACCTAAATTTATTAAATACAACAGGTACTTTGACGAATCTAATGGCCAACCGGATGAAGCTGAGGACTGGTTGGCATAAATCGAGAGGTCATTTGTTGCTTTTAAGGTACCTGAAAATTTGAAGGTTGAATACAGTACCTATATGCTAAAATTTTGTGCTCGTACTTGGTGGGAATCCCAAAAAAAGAGACTTGGCAAACCCAATTACATGGGAGATCTTTAATTCCTGAAAGAATATTTTCCAACAAGTTTAAAAATGTAGTAGTGCTAATTTCCTGCATATTTCCCAGCAACGATGCTCTGTAGATCAATATGAAACTGAATTCAACAAGCTAATGCAACATGCCCCTGAGTCTTATTGAAATAGTGAAGAGTTGAAAATGCAAGTATTTTTTGGTGGTGATGATGACATGCAATGTAGATTGGAGGAATTTGGAGTTAATACCTATCATGCTTTAGTGGAAAGAGCCCTGGTATTGGAGAATGCTAAGGAAAAAAAAAAAAGAATAATCATGAAGAGAGAAAAGGTGAATGTGTTTGGAAAAAGACCATTTGAGGGGTCAAAGTTCAAAAACGAATTTAAGAAACCCATGTTTCAAAAGCCCTTTTTTGCCAAAAAGAACAAAGCAAGTCAAGATGCAAAGTGTTGGAAATGCAATGGAGACCATGGACCCAAGTATTGTCCCAATTGAGAAATAAATGTTATTATTGTGGAGATTCCACGCATCTAATTGATGACTTTCCAAAGAAACCAGTCACTACTTGTTTTATTTGCAAGCAAACTCAAAACTTCTCCTAAATTTGTCCGAAAAGATTGATAAATGCAACCAAACAATTGGTAGATGTAGGAAATAGCTCTGCTGGAAAGAAAATGGCAGACAGAATAATCGTTCTAGGGGACAACTATTCAATCTTAAGTGTACTTGAGACTATGGAAATGAAGATGGTCAGATACAAAGTTAGCCGAAATGGACTATGGAGATGCTTATTCTTCTGGACTTGTAGCAAGTATATCCCTAACCCTAACTCTCAATTTTGATTTACAAAGTTCGTAAATATACAACCTTATTAGTAGGTTAGAGACTTCTAAAAGAGACTTATAGAAATACGATACTAGATAAGAATTAATAATTATACTTGATTCGTTAATTCAAGAAATATTTCAATAGCGAATCATACAGTCTATGCTTTATCTGACACGGGTGCGACTCATTCTTTCATTACTCCTAAGGCAACAAAACAAATAGGGATGCCCATAATAACTACTTCAAAGGGTTTTGGTGTAAGATTCCAACAATAGTGTTGTGGTTACTAAAGAAGTGATTAAGAATTGACCCCTAAAAATACAAAACCATGACACCATCACCAATTTGATAGTGTTAGATGTTAGGAATTTAGAGGTCGAATCAATGGATTTCGCAGCGGAATTATAATTTTTTTTTCGAAACCTTAAATTCCCAAAATGGATCCATGCATTTCAATTAAATAGAAATCAAAAGGTGATTCGAAATTTTACCTTTTATATGATTTTCGAAATTATCTCTTGATGCAGATCTGTAGACTTTGCAATGTCGCGAACGTCCTCTACGGTATTCACACACGAATGAATATGATTTGGACCCTCCCTCTTGCGTGCTAGCGCAATCTAGAACATTTCTAGATGAGATTTAGAATGGGTCACCAAGAGTCATGATTTTTCTCTCTTTCTAGGGTTTCAGATGTTGACAACACATGTAATCATCTTTTGAGTAGACCATCATATTCTATTTATAGGGTGTCATCCTTTATCCTAATCTTATTAGGGTTTAATTAATTAATTAATTTTATTCAATAAGGACATGCACATAAAAAAGATTTTTATTTTAATTATTATTTATTAATCTAATCTAATTTAGATTAATAAATAATTAAATTTTCCCAATATGGTTATTCAAAATAACCATGATCCGATTTATTCATTCTTTGTGTGTGACCCTGTAGATTCATTTAATGTTAGTAGCAGCCCTTAAACACATTTTAAGGCCTACAAGACATAATTGGTCTCTAGCAAGACATTATGTCTACCTAAATCAAGTGAAGGTCGATGATCTTACTCTATCTATTAACAATGAATTATTTAGTCCCTTTGTCACATGATATCTTATGATCAAACATAATGTGTGGATCAACACACATTATATTGTTTAATCATCTATTTCTTGAATCCAGAGTTTGACTGACTTAAACAAATGACATTGATAACTCTTTATCAATTCATTTGAGCACGGCTATGCATCTCCCAGTCTTACTCAACAAGGGGCCCAAAAGATATCTCTCTCAATTTAATGAAAGGGACAAATTCCTTCACGAATACTCATATTCCTCCGCATAACTTATTCCATATCCAAGAACGGTCTTATAATCACCCGATTAAAGATGATAAAGAACTGAATTAAAACATGGAGCTTACTATGTAGAAATCTATTGTGTCATCAGGTCAAAGGACTTAAATAATCACTGTAGTGAGAAATACTATCATTTAATCCATATAATATTCTCATAATTGGTCATTCCAATACAATGTACTCTTACATGTATCTATGTGCTAGAATGATATCTTATATCCATGATTAGTAAAACATGACCATCATCCAGCCCACATACTAATCTTAATTTATTATTATTCATATAATGAACTATTAGGGATAATTTAGAATAAAGTTATTTTTTCCTTTTATGGTTTTACTCTTAAAGTCACTTACTTCAACGACATAAGGAATAACAAATTTACTCATGGAATTATTTTATCAAGGTAAAAAGACCAATAATAAACCTTGATAAAAAGGAATGACTTATAATATAAAGATAATAAATATCCAAATGACATAAAATCCATATGGCTTAGGGCACATTACTAGTATTAGAAATGAACAAATATGAAGTAATTAGGGGCATGGATTGGATGACAGAAGCGAAAATGATGGTTGATTACCAAAGGAAGGAAGTAAATTTCCAAGCTACAAATAGATCCCGAGTTATTTTTGTTAAAGGATTGGTAATTCCGCGATAAAAGGAATTAAGCTCATTTGAGCTTATGTCAAGTAATGAGCACCGTCACCGGGATTCGAGTTTTTTATATGCTTCTGAAAGTGAAAAGAAAGAAGTGAACCTTACGAAAATTCTAGTATTAAAGGAATTTCTTGATGCTTTTCTCGATGAATTGCCAGGTTTACCACCAAAGTGAGAAATTGACTTTCAGGATCGATCTAGTACTTAGTACTAAACCGATTTCAAAAGCACGATACAGAATGGCTCCACTTGAATTATGAGAACTAAAGAGACAGCTACAAGAATTATTGGATCAAGGTTTTATCAAACCAAGTTTTCTCCTTGGGGAGCCTCGGTATTATTTATAAAGAAGAAGGATGGTTTACTGAGACTTTGCATTGATTATAAGGAGTTAAATAAGGTATCAATCAAGAATAAATATCCATTGCCCATGTTGATGATTTGTTCGACTAGTTACAAGGGGCTAGTGTTTTCTCATGAATTGATTTGAGATTTGGTTACCATCAACTCAAATTAAACAAGAACATGTGCCAAAGATAGCATTCAGGACTCGATATAGACACTATGAGTTCTTGGTAATGCTATTCGGATTGACTAATGCCCTGCTACCTTTATGGATTTGATGAATCGAGTATACAAGCCATTATTGGATAAATGTGTCATCGTCTTCATTGATGATATTTTGATTTATTCGGTGATCACTAAGCAAAATGCAGAACATCTAAGAATGGCGTTACAAATTTTGAGAGAGCATAAGTTGTATGAAAAACTATCCAAGTGATTTTTGGCTAAACAAAACTTCTTTTCTTCGACATGTAATTTCAAAAGATGGTATATCTGTAGATCCTACAAAGATTAAGGCTATTGTTGAATGGAAACAACCAGAACTATTATAAGTAAGAAGCTTTTTGGGATTAGTAGGCTACTATAGAAAATTTGTGAAAGATTTTTCAAAAATTGCTCGACCACTTACTCAGTTGACACAAAAATATGAGAAGTTTGAGTAGAATGAAAAGAGAGAAAAAAGTTTTCAAGAAGTAAAGCAAAGACTGGCATCAGCATCAATATTGACTTACCCAATAGTGACCTACTGCTCATAGTTCACAGTAATGCATGGAAGAATGGACTAGGTTGTGTATTGATGCAAAATGGCAAATTAATCGCTTATGCTTCAAGGCAATTGAGACCACATGAGCAAAATTATCTACACATGATTTAGAACTTGGCGCAGTTGTTTTTCCTCTAAAACTGTGGCGGCATTATTTATATGGTCAGAGATGTGAAATTTCTTCATATCATAAGAGTCTCAAATACTTGTTTACTCAAAAGGAATTAAACATGAGGCAAAGAAGATGGCTCGATCCAATCAAAGATTATGATCTTGGAATGAATTATTGTCCCGGAAAAGTAAATGCAATAGCAGATGCTTTGAGCAGAAAGAATCATGTGGAGGTTGCTACCTTACTCACATCTCAAAAAGAGATGATTTGGGAGTTTGAGCGTTTGAATATTGAGTTTACTTGGCATAAATTAGATGTTGAGACGACCAATATTGTGGTTGAACCCACAATTATAGAAAGGATAAAAGAAGCTCAACACGATCAACTTTATAATTGGTGAAACAAGAGATACAACAAGGAAAGTATAAATTTCATATTAGGAGATGATGGAATGATACAAATGAATAATAGGTTATATGTGCCTGATGATAAGGAACTTCGAAAAGAGATTATGAGTGAAGCTCATTCATCAGGTTATAGTACATCCGAAGGTACAAAAATGTATCAGGATTTGAAAAATCATTATTGGTGGAACAGATGAAACGAGATGTTGTGAATTTTGTACAAAAATGTGAAGTGTGTCAACAAGTGAAAGCTGAACGTCAATGTCAGGGAAGGCTATTAAAACCTTTACCCATTCTTGAATGGAAGTGGGATCAAATCACCATGGATTTTGTGAGTGAATTACCAAGAACGGTATCCAAATACGATGCAATATGGGTAACAGTAGATCGATTGACTAAATCATCACATATCATGCCAATTACTATGACATCCTCCATGGAGAAATTAGCAAAAATATATATTCAATAAATTGTGAGGTTGCATGGAGTTCCGGTAGGTATTGTATCAAACAGTGATCTTAGGTTTGTATCTAAATTTTGGATGAGCTTACAAAAGAGTCTTGGTACTAAATTACAATTTAATACTGTTAACATCCTCAGACTGATGGATAATTTGAAAGAACTATACAGACTTTGGAAGACATGCTTCGAGCATGTGTGATGGAATTTAAAGGAAATTAGGATGAACACTTGCCTTTAGTGGAATTTGCATACAATAACAGTTACCATTCCACTATTCAAATGCCATCTTATGACGCATTATATGGGAGGAAATTTCGATCACCATTATTTTGGGATGAGATGGAGAAACTTGCTTTAGGGCCAGATTTGATACAGATGCTACTGAAAAAGTGAAAATAATTAAACAGAAAATGAAGGAAGCCTAGGATAGACTGAATAGTTGGGTAGATCTAACACGAAGAACTTTCTAATTCAAAGCAGGAGATCATGTGTATTTGAAAATAATCCCTATCAAGAGTATACATCGTATTAAATCAAAACGAAAATTGAGTCCTCGATATATCGAATCTTTTGAGATTTTGGAAAGACTGGAAGATCTAACTTATTGACTAGCCTTACCATCGAATTTGTCCGGTATACATAATGCATTTCATGTATCAGTGTTAAGAAGACATATTCCAAATCTAGATAAAGATATCGAATTGAAGCATGTACAATTGAAAGAAAATTTGTCATATGAAGAACATCCAACTCAGATACTGGATCACAAAGTTCAAAAATTGAGGAATAAAGAGATCAAATATGTGAAAGTTCTATAGAAAAATCATGATTGAGAAGAAGCTAACTGAGAATCTAAGGACGAAGTGAGACATAAATACCCTCAGTTATTTGAAAACCCAGGTAAATTCTTATTTTTTGAGGAGAAAACTTTTCTTAAAGGGGGTAGGATATAAGCCTGAAATTTTCGATCATCGATTTAGTAAATGACTTAATCGAAAATTTTAAAATATCGATTTGATAATTTGCGACAACTCGATTTTAATATTAAATTTATAATATACTTTTAAATAGTAGTAATTAAAAATTTTAGTTATAGATTTTTTACTCTAAATTTTATCTAATAAGTTGATCGTGTAAAGATAAAAATATACGCGGTCAACAATTTAAAAATTTGAACTGCGCTAATTTAATTTATTTTTATTATTTTTTTTTAATTGAATTACTACAAGACAAATTAATTAATAAACAAATTAACAAAGCCAGATCTATGTTTTAGCCTAAAGTCTACGTTTGAGATTAAATTGTAGTCTACTGCTACGGATAAGGTAAAATCAAATCCCTTTTTTTTTTTTTTACTAAAAACGAATAGCCCATGTGCCGCCATATATCTTGTTGACTTTGTCTTGACTATAGAAATATAAATACATATATATATATATAGATATATAGCTATAAGCCTCTTCTTCTTCTCTCTCTCTCTTTCTTTCTCTTTCTCTCATTTTTCTTTGTTTTCTCTTTATGTTTTTTCTATTTTGTTTCATTTTTTTTTTTGTTTTGTTCCTTCAATTGCCACCAGCAAATAGCAACAACAACAAGAACAATAGTTGGATCATCTTGGTAAGCTACTGTGGTTGTGTTGTTTTTATCTCTTGTTGGCCACACACACGAGCACGCTCCAACGCTCACCACCCAGCACACACATGCACACCAACAGTAGCTGTTGCTGGTCCTTACCACACCTAACACATACACACACGCTGTTATGAAGGAGCAACGCACACATGTAGTGCACACACACCAGCACAACACAACACCAACGAGCTCACACACGCCACACACCCCAACGCTCATACCTGCACACATGCTGCTATTAAGCAGCAGCACACACACACACACACACAATGCAGACACACAAAACACACACGTACACAACACCCTCTATACTCTCTGGCACTCTGCTTATGCCCGATGAGTGCTCAACGAACACCCCACAAGCTTTCAGTAGGCGCCTGATGTGCATCTCAACGCCGCCCCTGTGCGACACCTTAGGCAGTCTAAGCAAATTTGCAGCAACTATGTTGCAAGTTGTGTTTTCTATATATATACATGTATGTGTGTATCTGTGCGCACGCGAACGCATATGATCTTATATAAATACAATTATATATGTATTATATTAATTTTTTCCTATCATATGTTATAGAATTTCTATAACATAAAGCTGAATATAGAAAATAGGTATATTTATTATTTAATAAATAATATATATGTGTAAATCATTATGTTTATATATTTTATATATGTTAATAAATTAATCGTTTCAATTATTTTTTTCAATATTAATTTATTTTCTCATTTACTTTGATATATATTTATGTTGCCTATTTAGAATTTTAATTCTAACAAAAACAATATCATATCTTTAGAATACAGACAAAACCATATTAAATCGACCATTTATACGTCAAAAGCGGAGTTAAATCAAAATAGTTATAGTTTATTAAAGCTTCAGTACCAAAACTACATAAATAATAGAACTTCTATAGTATAGATAGATTATTAAACCATTATAGTTTATTCTTATACTATATTCCTATTCCCTAATGTGTTCAGGTGATTCTAACTTCGAGCTAGACCTGCCTGTTAACTATTATGATTGACAAGAGATATGGATGGTGAGTATATTCCTATGATATTTATACTTGTTTGTGCTTGCAGGATATAAAATGATCGATAAATAAATTTGTATGGGGATGGGAAATTGTTTATGGTTGCTCGTAATTGATTTTGATTGTTGTTTTAGAATAGGTATGTGAGTGTCTGATACTTGCTTGCATACTAATTAAATGAATTTAAAACATATTTGGCACGATAATTAAATATATGCATGCATTGCACGATTATATGTAGAAGGCCATCACCAATACACTTTGACTCGAATAGGCCACACTGTCCTGTGAGGACGGTGAACATGGAGGACCAAAGTGGTATATGCCTAGTGTGTACTATGGGCCTTATTCTAAGGGAATGGAAACTAAGTCATCTTGGGGAGATGGCCCATCTCCTAGGATCGCTATTATAGATATCTTGTTTCAATGGGATGTTGTTATGTGTATATTATTTTCTATATATGAAAAACTCATTGGATAAATTTGATTCCCAAAGTATTAGCGGTCCGGGTACTGATGTGTGGATGTACGCCAACCCCAAATTCGGAGGGCGTACATCCAAATATATATATGGTTACCAGCTGGCTATATATATTTGTTCACTTGTTTGATTGTATTGCATATGTTTGTTTAAACAACTTGGTTGTACTTGCTTGAAAGGTATGGAGTTGGGATTATATCTCACTGAGCTTGTGATTCGCTTACCCCCTTATAGTTTGTTGTCATAGGATTATCTTTTATACCAGCCAGGACGAGGCTATCCTAAGGTTAGCTTTCTTTTGGAGATGGGACACTGTAGGAAAGAAGCGATGGTTAAGAGAGTTCTTTATCATCTAGTCTTTTTTCTTAAGAATATTTTTGTTTAAATTTAAAGGATTGTAATATTTTGTACGGTGAGGAACCTAAACTGCTCTCTTGAATGTGTCTGGTAGCACTTTGAATAATTATTATCACCTTAAATTTATCTGTTAGTTACTTAGGCTAGTTGTTAGATTATAGAACTATCAATTTAATGCTATCAAGCCTATTGGTTATCTATTCAGGATACGCTTCTACACGATATTCAAAGCTTTTGAGAGACTGAAGTTTTAATCTTAAGCTATGGTATCGAGTATGATGGAACTATCTCATCTAAGATACCCTCGGGGCATGACACATGTAGAGTATGATTACTTGGATTATACTGGCATTAAAGGAAAAAAAAAAGGAAGAAGGTAGTAATGAAAACGAAGGAAGTATGCATTCGATTCATGCCGCAACAGTATCAAAGATTCCATATAATGAAAGTCACGCCCTTAGTCGAGCCCTTGACTATACCCCTAACAATATCAAAGATTCCATATAATGTATGTCGCGCTCTAAAGGCCTTAGTTAAGCCATCGACTATAATTGTGTCTAAGTCTATTTGCTTGAAGAGTTGAGTCGCGCCTTCGTGACCTTTAGCCGAGCCCTTGATTATACCTTCAACAGAGTCTGTTTGCTTGGAAAGTTGATTTTAGTGGACATCGCGGTATTACTTACAACTACGATCTGCAAGATGATGCTCATGGATTTTCTGCGATACTTTACACGAGAATTAGAGCAACTCTTTAGATAGATTTCAATCTTTGTTTTATTAGCTACTTTCCTATTTTATCTTTTAGATATCTTTCCTGTTTTAGATATCAGGTCATGAGTATAAATAGGAGTTTCCTTAATGTAAAAGACAAGATTTATGAGTTGAATGAAATTCTTTCTCTTTGAGAAAAACCCTAACTCTTATCAATCATCTTTGATTGTGGCGAGTTCTACCCTTATCGATCTTCGGATTGTGGCGAGCCCAAACATCAGCGAGTGATTATGAGTCATATCAACAACATATTAGTATTATATCCATGTTTACTTTCTTGGTGTGTAATCTCCAAGGTAAGTAAAGGTTCATTTTCTTTATCATTTTAAGATATCCTAGTGATTGTCCTCCTAAGCATATCAATAATACTCTACCATAGTAGATAGGTTAGAAAAGTTTCTTAAATGGTCACATTAATTATTTGCAAGCTATTTTATTTAAGTTACTCAATTTTTAGTATTACAACCTTTAGGTATGTTATTTATATATATATTTAATAATTATTATCTTTCGTGATTTGAATTTATATTAAAATAATAATCCTCATGTTACACACCAAGAATAAGACTCTGACAACTTCATCATACGCCCTTACTATGATAAGGGCATGCAAGCTCATAAGTGCTATTAAATTCCACAAACAAGACTTCTTAGAATGAATTTTCCAATTTTTATATATTTATAAATCTTTTTTGTGTGCAATATCTCTAAATATGTAATTATTAGAAATGATCTTATAACTAAATTGAACCTATTGGATTCCACTGTCTTCAAGTTACACTAATGGTCGCCCTCAATCCCAGCTTATCATGACAATATTTTAATACCTTGCATTTAAATCCCAAAGGGATAAGTGGTAAAGTACAATTTAAACTACTGCATAATAACACATACGATACCAAACCACATGCAACTTGATTAATACAATGCAATAGTCACTTAAATAGCAAAACACTAATTAAGTTATTATGACATCAAGGAATACAAAAACGCACAATTAAAGCAAAACCCTTAGCTTTGTTTTCAAATTATGAACCCTTTAACACACATCCAAATCAAAATTGTCCATTTATACATCAACAAATTCTTAGACGCCAATTTTTTCAAAAAATGATGTGTGTTCAAGGAGGCCATTTTTGAAAATGTAGTGAAACTTCTTGTTATCCAAATTAAAAAATGTAGCTTGGATTTGTAAAGGCTGTATTCAAAAGTGTGGTACAAGTTTGAAAGTGCAGGTTTATAATAAATCCAAAGGATTTTGTATATGAATATTTGAACAAACATAATTAGCATGCAAGATAAGGTAGAAAATGGTCAAATTATCATTTCTAATCCTAGTACACACATACAACAAATAGTAATAATCATGTACTTAATTTCTCAAAAAGCTTTACTCTTATCAATAAAATAACTCACATAGAGTTGTTTCACTTGGTAAATCCATTTTCTTAAATCTAAATTAGGTTTCTCCTCTTTTAATCAAAAATCCAACTTGGGGCAAAAAGGATTATATATGATACTCGGGACAAAAAAGACTATATAAGATTATCTACCATTTATCAATGATCAATTGGGGAAGTAGTTGACCTCATGTGGTCGACCAATTTAGGCAGTTGGGTAGCCCATATGACAAATCCTTTGAGTTCAGGTCGCTTAAAATTAAATGATCAATTGGGTATAAATCTTATGTCAGCCTTAAAAATTGATGGATCAATTATATTTAAATCTTAGGTCAACATTACTTAACTCTAGCATGACTTTTTCCATCTCCTTTACATTAAGACTTAGATTTTTTATTTTTACGATCACTTCTTAAATGAAATCTAATCTACTTCATGAAAAGCACTTTTTAAAACACAACTAGTTGGTTTAGTTTCTTTTTCAGACGAACTGATAAAAATATGATACCGATGAAAAAATGACATTTTTATTCATAAACTGACCAAACTGAATCGATATTAATATGATATTAATAAGTTACTGATGCAAATCCGATACAGATAAAAATTCGACAGTCCAAATAGGCCTAGTTAACTAAATATATCTTTTGGAGGAAACCTGTTGACCATATTTCTGAATCTAATATGTGCAACTCGTAACAAAAGAAATTTAGGATTTAGTTACCTTAAGATGGACATCCACAGCACTTGTTTCCTTTCAACATCCTATGTTCATGGGATTTTTATGATTGACCAATAAAAAATTATATATTGCTTTAGAAATATATCTAGATCGTTTATCTAGCTATCTTTCGACAAGAAGAATGTAGTTATTATTGGTCCCCATGGCTTATTAGCAGAAAAACGAACAAAGCACTAAGAGAACTTGACTTGCTTTATTAATTTTCTATCTTATTCTTATATCTTTTGCTGATCTCTTAATAAGACTGAGGGACGATAATATAGAGAGTTGCTGCTAGAGTTTTAGTAGTTTGAGAGAATTTTAGAGTATAAGGAATCTGTAAAAATGGGAAAGCTTAGGTAAAGGGATTTATATCGTCCTATTATCACCTGCATTTAAACTAATTTAAAGGGTATTTCAACAACCCTAACGATACTAATAATAATAAATGAATGAATAAATAAAATTTATTAAATCCTTAAATACAATAACACTCTAATGGGAACAGTGAAATAGACAATACTTTTATTATTAAAGAAACAATGAAGGAAAAGCATGGTTTAAAATGTAATTGTAAGGACAAATTACAAATATATTCACTAAATTATTAAGAAGATGCAGATAGATCTCTTATATTTTAGAATGTGACTTTTAACTTTCCACAACTTTTTGAAAATATTCATATTATTGGGTTGATAAATTTTCACAACTTTCAAAGTTGCAGCAATGATTTAAAAATTATTTGTATATTTTCAAAAGTTACACAAACGTAAAATCAAAATCATGTTGTTTGCACTTCATGAATAATATAGGAAGTGTATGTACTTACAATTTAAAAAAAAAAAAAGAGAGAACATATAAAACAAATGACATTGCCCTTGAAAAGCAATGGTCCATTGGGCATTGCCTTTAAAAAGTTAGAAAACCAAAAACCGATCCCCCATCGAGGATCCTACTTTAGTGATCGGGCTCTTATCTTGGATTCCTTACTGCCACAGGGTCCCAGATGGCCTTTTCTATAACTTAAGAACAAGCAAGGAAAATGTAGTGGTTGAAGAAGCAATTGTCACGTTGAACTTGTCCAGTGCATTTATATGTAACATGCTCATTTGATGGTGCAGGCCTCTTGTGCACTAGTTTAGGAATGGCAGTTTCGTAAGTAATTAGACTTGTCTTAGTTTCTCATATTTTTCATTCGTAGGCTTGTTTAAGTTTGAAAGTTCCCATAATTAGAAAACAAAAGATTGTCAAGATGCTCCCTACTCTCTTATTATACATAAGCATTTTATTTTATTTTTTTTTCAGTTTTAGTTTGAAATTTGAAGTCCTTAAATGTTATTGAACTATTACTTACCAAATTATATGCATAAAGCGTAAATTCTTACGTGTCATTAAATCAAATTTTTAACTTGTAAAATTTGTTACCTCAATCATCTTAAGAAAGATGGCATGGTAAATATTCATTGAACAAAAAGTTATGGATATGGCAAGCAAAAGTTTGGTTAGGTATGAAATTTAGTAACTTTAAACTATAGGCAAGAAATTAAGGGAAAAAAAATCTAAAACTCACATAATGATTATACAATATCCCAAGATAAATATGTATTTCGGAATTAATATCTTGTTTAGGACATAAATTGATATTAATTCCTTAAATAAGATCAAAATGAAATAATTACTAATTTACCACATCAAAATCGTGTTTTTATCGCAGGATATACGAGTGAATAATAAATCTACGTATATCGCGTTTTTAAAACACGATATATACATATGGAGCAATATTGCGATTATTAATCGCGATATCCGTATAAAATACTTCTATCACGATTAATAATCGCAATATTGCGACCGTAGTCAAATATTAAATTGCGATTCTTTCACGTGATTTTTGTATAAAATTGCATATCATGTTTTTTAAACGCGATTTTGCAACTGGAAATTGATAATTAATTTCATCCAAACGGTATATTAGTAATTATTTTGTATAAGAACTTTAGACATGTATTGGACTCATGTATTTCGATTATTATTACTATCACTTTCTTTCTTTGCCATTTGCATCGATTATGTGTGAGTTGTTGCTATCCTTATGACTTATGAGTCAACTCCAATATGGTTATTAATTACTTGAATACCTGCATTACATAAGAAAAACTTAATTGATGTTGAAGTTTGAGCAAGTAACTAGACAGAGTTAGATTAGGTAAAAAAATTTTCAAGTAAATTGGGAAACTACTAATTTACACCTAACAAATGTAGGTGTCACTATGGAAACGGATGATGATATTGGTTATCATAGGCATTTAACTTTAGAAAATTTTCATGCATATCTCTAAAATTGCAAGTACCCTATGTCCATAGCATTAAAATCAATGGAACATTAAAGAAAAAATTGCCTCCATTTTTCTTTAGTTCTTTACTTCGTTATTCTGTTTCATTATATTATAGTCTCCGACTTCAACGTATAAAGATTTCGAGGGATTAAATACATTGATATAACATGAACGAGTAGCACAATCAGTAATAATTAGGCTAAATTATACCAAAAGTAATCAAATGTCTAGAGATAAATTTATTTAAAATATTAATTTTTAAGTGGTTGAAAAGAGGTATTAAAGTTTCTTAAATGAATCTATTAACATTTTGCAAAGTTTTCAATTAGTTTTTAATTAAGTTTCCTAAATTTCATTAATAGTCAATTATTAATATCTCATTTAACTCACATAGTAAAATATTGATTCCTCTTTTAAACACTTGAAATGTTAATATCTTAGCTAAATTTACCTTCAATTATTGATACATTTTAATGTAATTTATCCATAATAATTGCAATACAAATTATAGAGTAACAAAAAAAAAAAAAAAAAAAAAAAAACTTTAGGGTTAATGTCACAAATGGTACTTGAACTTTGATAAAATATGCAATTACGTACCTGAACTTTGAAATTGATCAATTCAGTCATCAAATAAACTTTTCTTGCACACTAAAAGTACTTTCATCAAATTCCTTCAGATACAAAATTAATCAATTTAAAAAAATTTTATATACTAATTGATTAATTTCAAAGCTTATGTACCTAATTGATATTTCGTCCAAATTCAGATATCATTTGTGATATTATTCCAAAACTTTATAGTATGTGAAAATATTGAGATTACAAAATGATTATATATGTTATATAAATTTTATTAGTAATGTTGAATTAAACTTTACCTAATTATTTAATTAACTACCTATACTTTGAGGTTGTGAACTTTAGCATTTTACACTACCTATATTTATTCTTAACTGAACTATCTGTCCAATTGATTGTTCCAACTAATCATGGATAGTAAACCAATTGTGGTTGGCAATATGTCCCAAGTAATTATTTTGATGAAAATATTCCATTTATAATGTATGATTTTTATAAAAATCAAATATAGATTGATGCATATTAATTTCGTCTTCCAAGACAGCATTTTTTACTAATTGCATGTATCCTAAATAGAATATTTTTATTAAAATAATCATTCGTGACACACAATAATCCATAATTAATTAAAAAAAACTAACTATGTAGATGTTTTTATTTTTTATTTTTGGCCACTATGCAGATGTTTTTTAGACAGACGAAAAAACATGTAGTACTATTGATCTTAAAAGTTCAATCCGCTATTAAAAATTAGCGATATTAAAATTTATGTATTTAATTGAATAATTAATCAAAGCTTAGTATTATTCTACATTTTAATGACGGCTTTCTCGTATTCATTTATTATTTAATAGCAATTGGAATATTATGTTTATTTTCAACATATTTGTATACTGTTGTAAAGGAGGACTAGTGCCCTGTATTTATATTTTTCCTTAAACATTTGTGAAATTAGACATTACCCCACTTAAATGAGAAGGTCCCAACAAATCGGTTGTCCTTTTATAACTTTTTATAAATTATGATTTTTAATTACGTGATGCTTGAATAAAACAAGGAGAGAGAAGAATTGGTCTTTTTTTATAATAATAATAAGAGATAATTTCATGAATTATACCTAAATCATGATAAAATATGCAATTAGATAGTTAAACTTTAAAATTGATCAATTTGATTCTTGAAATTTAAAACTTATAAATTTGATATCTAGAAAAATTTAAATTTGATCAGTTTAGTACCTAAAATAACTTAATGAAGATGATATTGAAGTGTACGAAAAATTCTTTCAAGTACTAATGCCCCATTTGTTTTGAGAAAAATTATTTGTTAATGAAAATATTTTTTTCTTGAAAAAGTTTTCTTGAACATATTTTTAAATGTTTGGCTAATTTTTTGAAAATATTTCTCATTTATTTTTATGACTTTAAGGTAACTTATATATTTTAGGTATAAAAAATAAAAAAAAAAGTACATATATTATAGTGAAAAATAAGTTTACCATAAAGAAAAATAATAATAAATGTCTTTGGATAGTAATGATTGGTAGATGAGCCCGTAAATCCAACTTACGTATTTATATCCCATAAGTTGTTTTTCAAAAAATAAGCTATGAATGAGTATATATTTTCTAAGATAAGGAAAAGAATTTTCCACTAATCATCCTTTTTTTAAAACAAATATAGAAAAATAAAAAGATAATTTCCTAAAAAATATTTTTATTAAAACAAACAAGCCATAAGTTGATCAATTTTAAAGTTCGGATCAATTTAAAGTTCAGATAGTAAATTGATTATTTTAAAATTTAGATATCTAATTACATATTTTATCAAAGTTTGGATATCATTTATAAAATTAACTCTACTAATAATAACGATAACAATATTAATAATAATAATGGTGAATTCAGTGATCCGGAACCGTGAACTAAACTGACGGGTGCATGGACTGGACACGAAACCAAGATCGCTTTGGTTGGTGTGAGTAAAAGCTCCAGACCAAGACTAATTTGCCTTAAAAAAAACTACGGTGTAAATGGTGATTCTAGTCGCATCGGCTGTCTTGTTGTCATTGGAATGGAGACATTTGGCTTTTTCGTCTTCTGAAAAATTCATCAAACATTAGATACAGTTATTGTCTCGAGTCCCAACAAAAACATAAACATGGTGATGTATGCCAAGTCACAACTACCTGGACAAAACCAATTCATGAATTATGAAATTTGTATTTTTGGGTTTAATAATTGAATAGAATATGAACGATTCCTTTTAGGATATTACCCACCGATAGAGATCGCATCAAACTTGCTCAACCATCATAAAATTGATAATGACTAGTTTAAAGGAGAAGAACTCGATGAAAAGTTATGATAAATTGAAATTGAATGATAGTTGGGTCAATAATATCCTTATTAACATATAAAATACAATTAAGGAAATATAAGAACTGATTATTAGAAGAGAGTCCTATCTAATTTAAAGAATTTGGATCTTTTATAAAATTATAGGAACTATTAATAAATAAAATACCATTAAGAAAATATAAGAATGGACTATTAGAAGAGAGTCGTATCTAACTAAAAAAATTTGGATCTTTCATAAAAATATTAGAATCATTTGCTTTAAGAAAAAAGACCTGAAACTCTTGGTAAGGGATAGCCTAGACCTTTTAATAATCCGATGAGTAAGGTACTTCATACTATCTGGTGTTAGTGCAAATTCTGCAAGTTTTCCACTTCTCATGCCTGTCAACTCTAATAACAACACAATACAATCATCAATGGCTTCATGTGGATGGCATAAGACTTAATATAAGTCTTTTTATCCTCGGTTGGAATGTTTTTGCTATTACAATGAGGAGGAGGGTTGAACCTAATAACTCTCATTTAAGAGACATGATACTACTATTAGGCTACAAGACTATTGATCCTTAATTAACATGCTTTTTGAGATTATGTGAGTCAAATTCTTCAAATCTCTAACTATAGCTTGAGTTTAAATCTCTTTTAGCTCTAGATTCCCATCATATGGATTTGAAAGTTGGTGAAATAAGCCTTAGGGTTAATTACAAAAAAGCTTATTTGTGTTTTCATGCTTTTACAAATACATGACCTGTGTTAATTTTTTTGACAATTAGGTGACCTGTAATTTTATTCGTTTTGTTCCATTAATTGTCTTGTTAAATTGATCACGTGGATAGCACATGTCAAACATATAATTTTTTTTTTTAAATACTATTACCCCCATCCCTCCCCTATATCCATCAAAAGCTAAAGAAAAACCCTATTTCGACCAAATACTTATGATAGTATATTGAGTGAAATCGTTTTTTATTTTGTAAAAATTTGTTGTTATTGGTTATTAAGTGTGGCAAAGTTATATATGTCCCGATATTATGTATGAATCCCCATTAAAAATCTAATAAGGTACATGTATAGATAGATGTAAGAAAGCAAGAGGATGAAACTACGAATGTGATGTTTAGACCAAACATAAATTGATGAGAATTTATTCACTTTGAAACCTTTGCCAAATTTAGGATATGTTTGTTTATTGACAAATTATAGATACAGACATTTTTTTTTAATTTTTTTATAACAAATTATTTATAAAGAATTATATACAGATAAAAAAAAAAGTTGGCAGTTGTTATTAAAAGACCAAATAGATCAAATATAAATATAAATCGGATATATTTGCATATATCATTTTAAAAAATATACAAATACAGATGAAAAATAGACCATCTAAACAGACCCTTTGTGATAGTGACTAATTCTCATTGTTACATACTCAAAAACACTAAAAAGTTTGCAAATTTCTGCATCATTGATATAGGTTTTAAATTAAACTAATTTTAAGGTTAAGGTATTTTAACTATGAATTAAATGGTTTGCCAATAACATTTCATGATATATTTTCATACTTTTTGGATGATTAGAAGTTCTACTTTAATGGACTTTAATGGAGGATATAAAGAACTTAGACTATACTTGTTAAACCCAAATAATAGAGATTAAGTCACGAGTCTGAAGGAGGTACAGGGTTTTGCTTTAGCTTTTAATGGATACAAAGGAGGGATAGGGGTAATCGTATGGTTTTTTAAGTTGATATGTGTGACACGTGCTACCCACGTGATCAATTTAATGGGACAATTGATGGAACAAAATAGATAAATTAAGATGTAAACTAATCATTAAAAGAAAAAATAATACAAGCCATGTATTTATAAAAACACTAAAACAGGCCAGTTTTTTATAGTTGAACCTAGGCTTTACATTTGACTCATAAGCATTATATAATCGGAAAATGTGATTGTGGTGCTTTTTAGTTGATTAGCATGTTTCTTTTAAGGATTAGAAGATAGATAGGACTTGTTTGTATGCAAAATTAGGAGTACATTCTATTCTAAATCAAAAGAACTATGGATCTCCTTTCATTTTCTCTGAGATGCAGCAATGAACCACACGATTGCGTAGAACATGAACAACCGCCTTCCATATCATCGGAAAAGTAATGGGAAAAATGTATCTAACATTATTCTTCAAGCCACCATAACAAAGACTATCGTGCCAGATGGTAAGGACGGACGTAAGGAAATGTAAAGTCATCTGCAATCCTAGTTAATATTAACCTAACAGTAATATTTACTTAATAATAGTAACTGCTTTATGTTTAAATTTTGGTGTGGAATAATTATATATTTACCTAATAATAATAATAATAATAATAATAATAGATAAGGTCTGTTTCGAGGACGATCTTAATTGTCCATATAGACATCATTTTTGTCAAGACTCGAGAGTAGAGAACATATGGGCTTGATGGGCCTAAATTGATTGAGGCACAGGATGAAAATACTCAGAAGTCAGACGAAAGTGGGGGAAAAAAAGATGGATATATTTATATTAAAAAAGTCCAGGTCCTCTTAAGAATTATTATCCCTAATATCAATAATGGGTGAACTGCAACTGCATAGGGAACTACCGGGAAGGTAATGTCAATTTCATTTGACAACATACGAAGCAACACCACCACGATGATTGAGGACCATGATGCCTCATAAACGCGCAGATAATGCCAATTTCATTTGTCAAAACATCAAGCTACACGACAATAATTGAAGTCATGACTCCTTTTTATGCATCCCATTTTCAATGGGAACGAAGTTCTTTTTCATATCCCTAGCAGTGAGCCACATCTTTTCTTAAGTCTTATCGTTATCCCGGTTCTCGGACGAATATCTTAATTAAGAGCTTTCCTACGAAGATTCTAAATGGATAAAATAAAAATTAAAGAATGAATTATCATTTTCACTCAATCCATAAGATACTATTCTATTATTGTCAAAACATCAACTCAAAATCATGTCTATAAGATAAAATTTTATTATTGACACAAAAGTCGCATATATAAGATACGATTCATGTGTTAATACATGAATTGCATATTAGAAATGCGATTCACTATGAAATAAATCATATTATTGAGATACGATTCATTAAGGAAATAGATCAATCGCATTTCTAAGATGCAATTTAACACTATACAACTTTTATTAAATCACACCTTAAAAAGATCATTATAATTATAAGTCGCATGGTGAACATGTCATTTAGAATTTGTTACTTTGTAATTAAAATTATTTTATTTGTAATTAAGAATTTTTTTTTTTTAAAGTTGGTAGACACGTATTTCATCCACAACAACTATTGCTATGAAGGTTTCTAGTTTATCTATATTTAGATATAAATAAAAAATTTAACATTTGTTAAAAAAATATAATGTGAGGAAAACATAAGGATGTGAGATATAATATCTTATAATATACTTGTTAATACCAAAAGACAACACAAAATACATACCAAATGTAGTATAAAAAAATTATACTTTGTCAATGTACCTTTTACTATCCTATTGAATTATCCTTCTAAAATCTAGCTATTATATCTAAATTCTATATTAAAAACCTTATAGAAATTCTTTGGAATAGAGGTGTTTTATAGAATATCTTCATATTTCTTCTATAAAATTCAGTGAGAAAAAAAATATCCAATGGGTTTACGAACGGTTTCAGGAGTTTAAGTATGAGAAATGCTATAAATTTAGGCTATAGAGGGTTTATAGAAGAAAGTAAGTTAAGAAATGTGAATGAAATATGTGAAGTAGGCATAAATATCCATAAATGTCAATATGAAAGCAAGATAATGTTGGGGTTATAGATCCAACTATACGGATCTATAACCAAGGACATCCTAAATATACATTGGATATACTTAGAAGAAGACTTGAAGATAAGGAGTATTTATAAAAGTTGAAGTTGGTCAACATAGAAATTAATGATGGTCAAATAGAATAAATGCGGCTAGCAATTAATGTGAGCTTTCCTTATTTTTTCTTATAAATTCTTCTTATCTTATCTTTCAGTGTACATATACACTGATAGAGGTGTAGAGACACGCCATGAGGCATGTGGATTGATATACACCGAGAGGTGTGGAGACACACCATGGGGTATGTGGAGGGACAAGATGTTAATCCTTGTTCTGGTGTTCCGTGATGTTCCGGTGTTCCACCTAAAACGGTGATGAAAGGAGATCCACCGGTTAACGGTGATGAAGCAGTTATCCACCACAGTGATGCTAAGGAGAAACAGGAGAACAAGATGGGTGTCTCTTCTCAAGCCTAGATAGGATAGATCTAGAGAGAGAAAGAGAGGGAATCCTAGAGAGAGAAACTCTAGATGAATAGATCCTGTTTCTGTTTGTAATTTCACCGGCTGAAGGTGATGAATCGGTAATCCACTAGAGAGATCTAGTGATGAACAACAATCTGTAATCCCATTATATTGTTTATAGTGGATGAATCTATGCGCTGCTGGTCCGTGGTTTTTCCGCTTTGGGTTTTCCACGTTATATCCTGGTGTTTGTTATTTACTTTGTGCAATTTTGTTTATTGCATGTTTTTTTCCTTTTGGCAAGAGGAAAAAGATTGGATCTTTTTCCCTGACAAATAGGACATCTACATATTGAATTATGGGTGTGAATGGATTAAGTCAGTTCCCAATCTATTTGAACTTGATTCGATTTTCATTCAAGTTAAATTCAAGAATAATTGAATCGGACTTGAAATTGAGCTACTCGATCAGTTTATCAAGTGAAATTCAAACTTCATAATATTTAGCCCAATTTACACATGAGTTTAATTGAACTTATTCAAATATAAATATTAATTGAGTTCAAGTTAGATTTGGATATTAATATGATGAGGAAAAAAAATTTATAAATCAAGCCTAAACAAGTTTTGAATGGTTATAGGATAAGTTTTTAAATTAATTTTTTAAATATTACTAATAGTACTGAAAAGTTGAAACGTAGTTTGTAGCAAGACTATTTATATGTATAAATTTCCCTTTTAATAAAATATATGTATGGCGAAATTATTATAGGTAGCATCAATTTAATATCATGGTATAATGACGCAGCGAGTTAGCATGGATAGAACGAGAACACTCAACAAGTAAATCTCAAACACACAATAATTGCACTCAATGCGATAGTTAGAGAGAACACTCTCAAATATAGGGTTTCAATTTGAAAATATGATATGAGTTTTTTTATAAAGATGAGTCTAAATGTCTATTTATACTATTACATAAAAATCCTAAAAAGGTATATAATAAATACAATTTCCTAAAAAGGTAAAATAATAAATACAATATTGATTAATAATGAAGACAAATAATAAATGCAAATAAATAGTGTTGACAAAGCTGGTAGTATAGAATTTTAGCCCACGGTGTAACTCCTAGCTCATTTGCATCATTCTCCTCCACTTAAAAAAAACCTCGTCCTCGAGTTTAAAGTTGAATCTAGTTATAATGTTTCTTCAACCTTGGGACGATGGACATACACCTTGAATCACAAATATCCTTCAAGATCAAATATAAACCTACAAAAGTGAATCACAACTCCACTCAATCGGTCTAGCATATCCTCCAGTTTGGGAAGTGGGAACTTATACTCAATATTGATTTTGTTAATGGTCCTACTGTCTACGCATACACGTCAACCTATGTCTTTCTTTGGAGTTAACAATACCGATACAACTCATGGGCTTATGTCCTCTTTAATAAAACCCTTTTGGATCAGCTCTTGTGTTTTCTCCTGTAACACTTTTATCTCTTTAGGACTCATCCTATAGTGTGGTAAGTTTAGTAGACTCGCCTCGAGCACCAAATCAATCTGGTGTTGATTATCCCTCATAGGTGGTAGTCCCTTTAGTAAGTCTATAGGCATCACATCCCTGAACTCTTCCAATTGCCCCCTGTTATTGTCTAGCACCCCTTTAGTCTTTTTTTTTCCTTTAACTCTACCATCTTCTTCTCCTCTAGCTCAACAACACTTATTTTACTTTTTTTTCTCCTCTTGCATCGATGTTTCCAAAGGTTTAATTTCAACAACTTCAGGAGTGACAACTTCAGGCAGTACATCGAGGATAGATCCCTTTGTATCAAGTTCAGTGGAAGTAAGGATGTTCATGCATGGATTTCTTTTCCTAATGATGTCTTTAGTCCTGTTGAAATGGGATTTTCTCATAATCAAGAGAGAGAAATTCATCTTCCATTAATATCTTCATCCTAAACCATGTCCTAATAGGTATTTCTCCTTCACAACTTAACCTTTTCTACAATCTCCCCCACCAAATAGAGGCTCTTCCCTTTAACTTATAAGCCACCAACCGCACCTGACACTCTTTCGGAATTCCCATGTAATTAAAGAAGCTATCCACCTCAACCAACCAATCGAGAAATTCCTTAATATTTAAATTACAGTTAAATATAGGAATGTTTATCTTTAGGCAAAAATTACCACCATCGTCTTGGTCGTATCATAGTAATCCCATCGAAATCTACCTCTACCTCTACCTGTACCACCTCTCTTCTACAACTATCTATTTTCATACAAGGTCTCATCTTCCTCAGTAGAGTCTTCATCTGAAATTTGAGTCCAACGAATTGCAGCAACAGATCAAACAATGGGATCGCCACGAGCATACTCCATCCTTAGTTATCTCCCATAACCATTCCTGCTCCTGTTAGTATCGAGTCCCATTACGCCAAAATGCTCAATTAGGTCATCAAGGTGCTATTTACAATGCCAGAATCACTGATCCATGTCACCTAACACTGCCCCTCAAGCCTGCATTTTAGTTCGCAGGGCTTCCACATTTCTAACAACGTCTAGAATGTGATCGCCTCCTAAACTGCCGTCTCCTAACATCTCCACAGGAAATTTTCTCGCTTTGATACCAATTTGATGTGGTGAATTAACATGGATAGAACGAGAACACTCGACAAGTGAATCTCAAACACACAACAATTGCACTCAATGCAATAGTTAGAGAGAACACTCTCAAAACTAGGATTTCAATTTGAAAATATGATATGAGTGTTTTTATAAAGATGAGTCTAAAGGCCTATTTATACTATTACATAAAAATCCTAAAAAGGTATATAATAAATACAATATCCTAAAAAGGAAATAAATTGACTAATAATAAAAACAAATAATAAATGCAAATAAATAGTGGTGACTAGTGTTGACAAAGCCGGCAATGTAGAATTTTAAGCCAACGGTGTAACTCCTAGCTCGTCCGCATCACACGGTTAAAAACTAATACATATTCCTTAACTAACCGTGTCAAATAGTATTGAACCATAACTTCCAAGTCTAGTAAAAACACAAATTAGTTCATTGTAAAAACACTCACAATCCGTTGATTTAACATAAATAGCTATTCATTCCCTCCCATTTATATGTAAAACTATTATTATGGTGTTCACTTGAGATGAATAACAATACAAAAGGAATTATTATTATGTAAAATGATGAATAACAATTCATCTTTCCACATCCATGAATTGTTATTCAATGATTTGTTTTCTAATTTTGTCATAAATAATCCTTTCTTGAAAATATCACATGTGCAATTATCCTCTATTCGTAATCAAGACAAGGGGTATTATAGATATTTTATCTTTTACTCCAATAATTACTTGTTTTATTTTTTATATTAACTGCTCATTCACTTCACTGTAATTGCAATTTGATTACAGTTTTATTCCTTACGAATAGCTATTACGTTGTTTAGTTCATTGAATAGCGATTCCACAATGAATCCCTATTACACAAAACATTAAATAGTCAATCTTTCTTCAAATCTACGAATACCAATACAATGCTAAAACTATCTTCTTCTTTTTTCAAAATACCACTATTTAAATAAAAGATTAATAAAGAAAAATTCTATTACAGCTCTATTTCATTCATCTGTAATAGGAATTCCATTACAATCTTATTCATTCAGTGAAGTGAATGAGCCGTAAGTGAATACCGTAATAGTTATTACAACTCTATTACATTCCTATTATTGAGGGTACTAATTCTGCCAATAGAGACTTAGGCCCCTATTTAGTGTCATGACATGGTTGGTTCGCCATAATCAATAGGATTGATAAGAGCACAAGAGTCTCGCCATAATCAAGAATTGACTGATAAGAGAAGGGTTTTCTCAAAGAGAAAGAAATTTTATTCACTAATGATTCAATTTCAATAATAATGTTTTTACATAGAAAAGTCTCATTTTATACCCATAAATCAGGTTAAAGGATAACATAGTAATATCTAATCAAATCTATTCAAATTTATTTAAAAGAAATCTAATAAGATAAAGAAAAGATTTTTAAAAAAAGTCAAATCTTCGGTGCCATAACATTCCATATCACGTCTAAGATGCAAGGCGTTATCTCCACTGGCCATCAATATTCAAGTTGATCACCTCATTAAGCGTGATCCTCTCTAGATAACACATCAATATAGATCATGAGTAGTGTCACAGGCATCATCATTGCTAGTGATGTGCCCTAGGCCATATGGATTCTTTATCATTTGTATGTTTGTTATCAAGTCATTTTAATTATCAAAGTTATTTTTTGCCTATTTACTTTGGTAATGTTATTCCTTGAATATTTAGTTATACCTTATGTCGTTAAAGTATGTGACTTTAATAGTAGAACCATAAGCTGAATTATAACTTTATTCTAAATTATCCCTAGTCACTCATTATGTGGAATGATAATGAATTAAAACTAGTATGATTGCTGTATGATGATCAAGTTTTACTGATCATGGATATGGGATATCAATTTAGCACATAGATACAAACAGGAGTGTATTGTATTGGATTGACCAACTATAAGAATATTGTATGGATCAATGCAATAAGTATTCTTATTTACAATGTTGTTTGAGTCCCTTGACCTAATGGCACCATGGATTCCTATATAGCAGTTTCCATGTTTTGATTCATCTCTTCATCATCTTTAATCGGATGATTGTAAGAATAAACTTGGGCATGCAATATGTTATATAGAGGAATGTGAGTGTTAGTAAAGGGATTTGTTCATCTCATTAATTTGAGAGAGATATCTATCAGGCCTCTTGATGAGTAAGACTGAGAAATGCATGGCCATGCTCGAATGAATTGATAAAGAGTTATCAATATCATTTGTTTAAGTCAGTCAAACTCTAGATTCAAGAAATAAGTAATTAGACAATATAAGAGTGTTTTGATCCACACCTTATGTTTGATTATAAGATATCGTGTAACAAAAGGACTAAATGACTAACTGTTAGTAGGTAAAGTCGGATCATCGATCTTCACTAAAATTGGGTAGACATAATGTCTTGCTAGAGACCAATTATGTCTTGTAGTCCTAAAAGAATGTTTAAGAGCTACTACCAATTTTAAGTGAACCTACAGGGTCACACACAAAGAATGAATAAAATGGATCTTCAATAATCGTATTGGGAATTGATTAATTATTTATTTGTCGATTTTAATTAGATTAAAATTAACAAATAAATAAATTCGGATAATAAGGATATATATGTCTTTCTACATAAACCCTAATTTGTTTAGCGTAATTTAAAGAGACATAACCCTTATATATATCACTATATATATTCTCCACTAGGTTAATTTTTCAATCATCTGACGCTGGCCGTCATTTAGAAAGAAATTTCGTAACCTAGAAAGAGAGTGTGAGGGATTCCCAAAGGTCGAAACTTTTTCAACGTGCTAGCACACACGAAGATCCAATTCATTCGTGTGGATACCGGTAGAGGGAGTTGGTGTAATCTGCATCTCCTTTGATCCCATCATCAAGACAAAAAGGTATAACACGATTCCCTTTTCTTTCTGATTTAATTGGAGCGCTTGGATCCTATTGGGAATTTAAAAAAAAAAAAAAAAAACGATTTTTCGCTGCACGATTCAGATTTGGATTGAAAATTCCCAACAATCATGTGATTGCGTCCTCCATCACGGGAGTGATATGCAATGTGATCTCCTCGGATTTCTCCAAATGTTGTCATGGCTTAGATAACGGGCATTACTGATAGCTTTTCCACATTTTCTTCCTTTTCTTGATCAATTATAATTTGATCCTCATCATCCTCTCAAGCTTGTTGAAGATTTACCCTCAAATCTTGATGGAAAATATATCCACCCGGATTAAAGATAAACCTACAAATCTCGAAAATAGTGAAATAAAAATTTCCAAGTAAACTCGAATCATAAACTCCCTCCATTGCTCAATCCACAATTCCTCTCCGATTAAATCAAACACCTTGTCTTCAGCCAAAAGTATTTCATCATAGAACTTAGTAAAACCATGCTTCGCTATTAATATTTCCAAGAAGAAAGGTAGCCCATACTTCAAACCATCAACGAAGTTATAACTTGGCTTATTAGCAACAAAATCTCGATGTTGACAAACGATAATGATGAATGTGAGCTGGATGATTTTCCCACTTTAATGAATCAACACATTCTGTAGTAGTATTGAACTCATGTGTAAGCCTTGCATACACCTCTATTTTTTCTACAAGATCACCACAAAATAGTAGAATACTCCTCTAATATATGTAACCATTAGAAAGACTCTAATGAATGTCCACGAACAATTCATATGAATTCACTAGAATTAATGAAATTGCAATAATTATTGGAAATCCCACTAATGCATCAAAATATAATGGATGAACTATAGGAAGATAAACATAGAAATACCTGCAATGCTCAATAGCTCTTGATGTAAGTAAAATTGGCTCCAAAATAGGTACACATATATCAAGAAGCAATTTTAGGTCAATGTCACTTTGCACAACTCTTGTAACATCAATCTCCTCCTCTACGCCAGTATCCTTTGTACCCTTGTATTCAACATCACCATCTACATTACTAGAAAAGTCCACCTGCACCACATGATCATCTTGTAAACTCTCTTCATGAATTTCAAAACTATCATTAGAGTGTAAACAATCTTGCTCAGCACAATCCTCTAATGAATTAGTTGCCACAAAGGCTTGTAGTACTTTCGTCTTCTCCATCACGTCAAAAACTAAGAATGAGACTTCCTTCAATGAAGTAGTCCATATGACTTCCTCCAATGTCTAAAACTCTTATCACCAATATCCTTAGCAATATCATAGTTCAAGCCATTCACAAATCTATTTGTGGTGCATAAACATGTTTCACGTATTTCACATCTTCTAATAAGTCTTAAACACTTGTGCATATTCTCTAACCGCCATACATCCTTATTTTAATGCCAGCAGCTTTTGATATTGCTCACCCTAATAATAAGGTGGAACGAATTTTTCCCTTAGTACCCCTTTCATATGAACCCAAGATAAATTCTCTCCATACTCTTCCAAGTTCCTTTGGATCATGGGAACTCGCCACCATATGACAGCACTTCCTTTTAATTTCTTGGCAATAATTTGACTTAATTGGCAACTAGAGTGTGAAAGTTGCCAACAATTTGATCTACTTGAAACCCCAAATCTAGATATTCTCCTGGAGATCCATAACCATCAAATTCAGATATATTTGTTTTTATCGTATTCAATACCTCAGTTCTACAACAAATCTCACAATCATACCTTTCATTCATGGCTTTCATTCAAATTCAAACACTTTTTTCCCCTCAAACCCTAGACTTCACAAGCACCACACAACATGTTATAATCAAAGTCAAATACTATGCAAGATCACAATTTACAAACCCTAAGAGTAATATCTAATCATAGCCACATAAAAACCTAATTGCAATCTTTGCACATTGCACAATAACACGAAAAAGAAAAATCATATCTTGTGCTTACCAAATATCCTGTTGTCGCAATTGTATTTTGTCAATGTAAATCTTCAAACCCAGATACACAAAAAACGTGGAACCTTTAGCTTTAATACCAAAATTATAATGTGCCTAGGAGGACAATCACTAGGACATTAATAAGAAAACCAATATAAGCAGCTAGGAAGATAATCACTAAGATAAATATAGATGAACAATAATTAATCCTAAAGAAATCCCAAGACTTAACACAAGTATTAGGGTTTCTTGAAAAAAAAAAGAAAGAAAAGATATGGACAATGTTAATCTAGAATATGACACATCAAGAACAACTTGAACAATTCTCGTTAATCTGATATAACTCACAAATTAACTAAAGTGGTTGTTTCGCCACAATTAGTAAGATTGATAAGAAAACAAAGCTCACCACAATCAAGAACTGATTGATAAGAGTAGGTTTCTCAAAAAAAGAAATTTTATTGACTAATGATTCAATTTATAATAATGTTTTTACATAGAGAAGTCTCCTTTTATACCCATAAATTAGGTTAAAGGATAAAATAGTAATATCTAATCAAATTTATTTAAAAGATATCTAATAAGATAAAGAAAAGATTTAAAACAAATCAAATCTTCGGCATCATAATGTTCTATATCACGACTGGGATGCGGGGCGTTATCTCCACTGGACATCAATATTCAAGTTGATCATGGGCATCTCGTTAGGCATGATAATCTCAAGATGACACACCAATATAGATCATAGGTAGTGTCACAAGCATTATCATGTGATTGCGTCCTTCATCACGAGCGTGATATGCAATGTGATTTCCTTGGATTTCTCCAAATGTTATCATAATCTAGATAACAGGTATAACTAACAGCTTTTCCACATTTTCTTTTTTTTCTTAATCAATTGTAATTTGATCCTCATCAGGGACTTTTAAAGTACATTTCCTTTACGTAAGCTATATTATTTTTCATCTTTTTGGCTTCAGAAGCTCACGGGCATTACAAGAAACAAAACATCACAACACTCCTAAATTCACAAATATCACATTAAAACCCTATCGTCCTTTAGCTCAGCATCATCACTATTCATCAAAAACATCATATCACAACCCAACACATGACCTAAATTCACAAATGCAACAACATTAACACCACAAAAAAAAATTCATGTAAATATTAAATAGAAATAGAAAATTGTACGTAGTGCAACAACTGGAAAGTGCAAGTTTTTCATCAACATAGACAACAGTGTAGTACCTCGATCGAGATTGTAATTGTTTAAAACGAACCTGCTAGACCCTAGCAACCCAGCCAGTTCAACCGAGAATTGATTGACCCCACTAGATCAGGGTCAAAACACTCAGGAATTAAAGGAAAAAAAAAAACTAAGGCAAGAGTCTAAAATGAAAATGGCATATTAAACTTCATAAGTTCCTAAACTAAAATATAAAAGACTTAGTAGAAAATTAGAAAGTAGAAATTCAAAAGCAAAAACCCATTCTTCATAAATAGTGGACACTCCTGTGAGCTCGCCGCTCACTGTTTGTTGTCCACCACCACCATTGTTGGAACCACTAATGCAATAAAGATGGTGACTTGGTTTAACTTTGTAAAGACCCAGCCCACTTAACCCAAATATTAAGTATGTCAAATCTCCCGACCACGCATAATACTCAAATATTAGGAACAATATTCAAGCATTATACGCAAGGTCGTCTTAAAAGAGATGTTTGTAATGGCTACCTGTTTAAAATAGATATAACATTTACATGATTTGAATTAAGAAACATTTCCACTACATAAGTAGTGGGTCATCACCTATATACAAGACATACATCATATCTTTATATACATTACAGATTCCCAAAGATCACATAAACATAGAGATCTCACTTACAGCCAGCTATATTACAAATACAATTCAACTTAAAATACATTCCAAGGCATAACAAATAAGCCTAAACACTTCAAAAAGAAATTTACATCAAAGGAATCCTAAGCATATACTAGGCCTCTCTCCTAGTCATCCATAGAGTCTTCCCAATCATTCCCATAGCCCATATCGTCATAGAGCTCGTCATCAAAATCACCTGCAAGATAGCAGCATGAGCTAAAGGCCCAATACACAATAATGCAAACAAAAACATATGCCAAGCATACTTAGCTAAATGCAATGCAACATTCCATCATCATTTCATTATCTTTAGTTAAATGGGTAGAGATAACATTGGAGTATTCAAACTCCAATTCAAGCCTAGGATTTTGGGGTTCTGAGTAACAGCAGCTGCTCAGGGGTTGATAGATAGACCGGATACCTATATCTCCTATATCTAACCGATAGAGAACAATAGCTTCATCTAGGGTTCACACTCCTTTATACAATCCACTTATCTCGGTCTATAATATCAATTAGTTCAACGGTCCCATAACCGGACTAAAACATATTATTTCCTCCCGAGCCTAAGTAGAGAATATACCGATACAGTTAACCCTATTAGCTACCCACTTAGCCAATAAAAGAAACCACCATTGCATCATGGATTTAAGTCATTGCATCATAACAAAGGATTGGGCTAAGTGCCTAAACTACCGTGCCATTGCATCATGACAAGGTTGTCGCTCCCCGGATCCGGATTCAACGACGTAAAGCACAACTAATTTCAATATCTTTTCATTAATCTTTGATTAAGGTCAAATTGGAATATGCCTATCTGAAGCAATAATCAATCAAAGTATTGTGTACCTGATTCGATTCGGAATTTAAAAGAGGGTCTCCAACTGAGTATTTATCTCTGTTTCACATAAATCAAATCATATTAACAATACTATTCTAAGCCAAGCTTATATCCACTAGTTTAAAGCCTAGGAAATCATAGGATCTTGATTAAAATCATTCAAGTCATAATATGATTTATATATATCATACAATCATCATACAAGTTCAATAATAAATCATAAAATTACATTAACTATCAAACATAAGCTTTTAGCTTTATTTGGAGAATGGAGCAGCTGGAAAAAAATGAAAATTCAGTTTTTACAAGTTTTTATTTTGTAAAAACTAAAAACATGAAAGTTTTAGATCTCTTTTCAAGCTTTCTAACGCAATTTGAATCCCTCAATCGGAGGTCGGATGAAAAAGTTATGACTAATTTATAAAACAATGTCGCAATAGGGAAGAAATCCGAGAACGCAACACCCTTGGCAACGGGGCCGTTTTAGAGGCCGTTTCAACTCAGGAAAAATGAAATTTTTGATCTGAGAGCGCAACAACCTTGGCAACGGTGTTGTTTCCAAGGCCGTTTGTCCAAACACCCCTCCAAATGGGGCCGTTTTGGTAGGTGTTTGACAGTTTTTATACTTCCTTATTTTGAACACGAAATTTTTCAAACTTTAACACTTTTAACTTAAAAAAATTCAACTTTTCTGAACTCCTAACATGTCCTAAACCTTATGCAAACTTCATACAATACTTCTTATACATTTAACAACATAAAACAAGAGTAATCTCCACTCCTCAACATCAAACAAGTTTAAACACTACTCTACAAGAATCAAACTCTTCTTCATCACCTTTCGCCAACCCTAGCACACTTCAAACAATTCTAATACTTATCATACTTCAACAATTCAATTTCAAACCACATGAGAGCCTACTAGAACCTATCTACAACAACTCAAGCATTCTAAAGCTTTCCTAACAACTCTACAACATTTCAACAAGAATTTAGCATACCAACTACTTATATTATACCACACATGCATATTTCATGGATTAAGAGGGAAATAAAGTATCTCAAACATCAAATAAACTCACCTTGATGTATATATAAGGCTCGGAAGGATTTTTGGTGTATTGAGTCCAAGAAAACTTGATTTAGGTCTTAAAAATTTTTTCCTTCTTGAGTTACGAATTTTCTTTCCTTTGTTCTGTTTTGGATTGTCTAATGGTGCAATTGAACTTTGATATCTATCTTAATGTTGTTGACTTTTGAGGAGGGCAGATTTAGGAAGGCTTAAGCCTTATTTGGGCTTAGATTTGGACTTAAGTTTGGGCATGAGAGGGCTTTAAAAAAAAAAATCTGCTAAGTTTAGGATTTTATTTAGGCCTAAAACAAGCTTAAATCCAACACATATAATTCATTATAATAACAATTAACACTAACATGATAATTTCTAACATGAATAACTATCAACCTATATATATTTACCATAGCTTGTTATCTAATCACATATTATAACACACCCAACATTACAAACACACTAATCCACTCAAACACATACACACATATAATTATCAAATTTAGCATGCATTAATATATATTAAAATTATGGCTATTTCAAACTTGATATGGTGAAGTAGAGGGAGAAGTTAGAGAAAGATGGATCTTGAGGCTATAGAAGGTGCCCCTGAAGAAGAAGATCTTGATTTCAAAAGTGAAATGAATTTTTCTTCATTTAAAATAGTCTTTACTTGGACATGAGTTGGTATAAGGTGCAAGCATTTGACCCAAAACCAAAACATCTTTTTAATGTATCTTTTCAACACAAAACTTATTTTCTTATATTATATTATTTCTTTCTTATGTTGCAATTATTTTTCCAGGTCCCATGTGAAACCTATATTTTGTACTATAATTGTTGGATTGAGGGCAGGGGAAACAATATTTCAATGTTGTTTGACCATATTCCAAGGAAACCAATCAGGAGACGTCTATTAAAGCTGTATCATGAGACTATGCCAATGAATATTATGTGAATTTTATTAAAGGTCCATGTTTGTAAAGGAGAGTTTACAAGCCGAATGATATAGTTTACTTTCCATCAAATTGTCTAAAAATATAAAAATAATAATTCTTAAATTCTCACACTAATTTCTATTGCTTTTTATTGATTTTATGTTTTCTTCTTGGAGTATTGTTTGATTTTGATGCAATCAAAACGATATTTTGACTAATAAAAAGAGAATTTATGCTTTTTTTTTTTATGAAAGTATGTAAAAATTAATTTTTCTTTTTTTTTAAGTTTTTTTGTCACAAACATATATTTATGAAAAAGAAAATAAACAAGTATTATTTTGAAAAAAGAAATTAAAATAGGGCATTGAAAAAAAAAACTTTATAATAGACACTTAAAATGTAATAATTTCTAACTTTGAGTAAAATATAACTTAATTCTTCATTTTTCATTAACCTCGTTCGACCCCTCAAGCCCTGACCCCCCTAACATGTCTAGATTATTACTTGGTCTGATTCTGACAAGATTGGATATATATACATGTATACAATTTACTCCTTGTACAAAAAATAATTACCAATATAAATTGATATGAAAAAAAATTACCAAAATACATTTCAAAATCGCATTTCGAAGTCAGAATATGCATAAATTGTAAATAAATTGTGTTAATAAGATGTGATGACATGTTTGCCTATCGTCACTGTAAACCCCCGAAGTTTCGAATTCAAATGAAAGCTTATACCCTAATTAGAAGTCAACCGGATTTTTGAAGTCAACAAAACCCTAGTTTACCGTAACCGCTTAAGTCCAGCATTCCCATTTAAGAAACCCTAAGAGAGTAAGAAAGAGTTTAGTGTGTAGAATAGTTCGTAATTATCCAAGGAAGCTTAAAAAGACGGTTTAGTAAAACTGCGACTCGTTTTGAACCCGATCGGACACAGTTCTTGAAAAACGTGTCCCGAAGCTCGGAATAGTAAAAATATTCCGAATACACCATTAGACTCGTAAAAATATAAGATTTTCAAAAATATCAATTTCATAATTTTTCGGTAACTAAAAATATCAGATATCGCATTTATACGCATATTTTCTTACTACCAGTCTTAATTTGTCATGTCTACTTTACATTATACTATTTACTACTATTCTACACTATTTATCTATCTCTACTTTTTCTTACAACCTACTCTTACAACCCATACATCTATTTCTTATACATTTTCATTTCCAATGCAATTTCACATCTTTCATATCTTACTTTTAATTAATCAAAAGACAAAAAAAATAAATTATCACTCCCTCTCTCCTCACAAATAGCGCAGGCCACCCTCTTCTTCTTTCCAAATTGTTTTATTTTCAATTTATTTAATTAACACAAATTATCTCCCACATTTTCCTATAAATACCCCCTCATACTTCCACTTCTTTCACACCTCTCTTCTACTAAAGTTACTCTACAAAAATTCTCTAAGATATTCCTCTCAAGAAGCTCTCTCAAGTGTAGTTCCTTTAGGTAAATGTTCTTCAAGACTTCCATATGTTTATTTACTTAGTATGGACTTAGTGTGTGTTTTCTAAAACCATAAAAGTTAAGAAAGCAACAATAGGTTCATACTTTATTTTTGTTCATAATCTACTTTCCTTATGTTGTTTTTATATTCATAACTATCTAATATATCTATATAGCTATATATATTATTTAGAGCATATAAGCTCATTGTTTTGCAATTTATTTACTTTTCTTGTAATTTATTTATTTCCTTGCAATTTATTTACATTCATGATATTTTTAAGACTAATCTTTCTAGTCTTAACTTATCCTCATCAAGTCAAAACATTTTCTTTTTCTTTTGGGACTAGTCTTTTCTTAGTCCCGGGATACCTGATGAAGCTAAGGTTCCAATATTTGATTTATTTTCTTATTAGCTTATTCTTTCAAGTTATTATGTTTTTTATGTTTCCATAACTTTATATTCATATTCATGCATGAACATAATGATTTTTGTCTCAAACAAAATAAATAAGGAAATATTTTCTTAAAATAAAGATTCTTTTCTAGAAATGAAAGTAGGAAGTAAACTTTTCTAAAACTAAGAAGTCATCTTAACAAACTTAGAGGAGTTCATAAGAAATTTTATACATGACATAAAAAGGACTTTTTGAATCAAACAAAGATTTTACAACAACTTCACTTTTTCTTCAAATGATAGAAATTCTTTTCATTAAAATAAAATGATCTCAAGAAATCAAGAAATTATTTTTCTAAATATAGAAGTGTTAATACTTTCAAAAAGTGTTGGAAGCTAAGCTTAGGAAATAAAAATCATTCCTTAGGAATTTAAAGAGATTACAAAAATGAAATTTAGGAAAAGAAAAGAAACACTATTATAAATAACTTAAGATATTTTCAAAGCAAAATGAATATTTCAAAAACTCTCAAATTTCAAAATCTTTAAAAACTTTACTTTTTCATAATTTGAGACAACTTCATTTACTTCATACATTTGTTATGAGTCGATAAATATATGAATATACTTTCCAAAGGTTTTACAAGCTATTATATTACCTATCTCTTCAAAATGAGCTTTGGATAAAAGAAGAAAAACAAGTTTATAAAAATTCGTGGTGAATCTGTCCGCTGCTTTTTTGGAACCCAAACTACTTAGTTTGATGAAAATAAGTTTAGAAATAGATAGATCTTTTCGAATAGGTAGAAAATGGTATATTATATGCGAAATTCCAAGTTAAAATAGCAAGTTATAGCCATTTTAAATTGGAATTTCCTCTTATACGATTTTACCGTGATTTTAAGAAAAATTTAGAATCTTCAAGAATAGAGATTTCGTGAAAGACTCATTTTAGGTATTTCATCTTGTTTAGGTGGAAAGGACCCGAGATCACTTTTCGGAAGATTACTTCGATTAGGATCTACCGACATGGAGTGAGTTAATTCTTGACTTAAGTTACATTTCCTTGTTTTATGCTTGTAAGTAGTAGCACTAGCAATTAAGAAAAAGATAGATGAATAATTGTTGTGTGACTTGAAATTATGATTGATTGAATATAAGTTAAGAATATCGAAAGAAGGTTTGATAAATAAATTGTGATCCTTGTATTGATATGATGAAAATTGTGTTGATCGCCTTCAACTTGAGCTAAACATTATTTGGTTGAATATATATTGAAATTTATTCATGCATATCATACTTGTGAGTCACATTTGTTTCACTACTATTCTTCGTGTGGGGAAACGAGGAAATGGTAGTGATGGCTGGTAGGAGCCGGAAAGTCTACATAGGCCAGTAGGAGCCAGAAAGTCTACAGGGCGAATAAAAGCCGGTAAATCTGCAAATATTGATCATTGTATGGATCTGTAACCTCCCAACCCTCAACATGGAGGGCATAAAATCTATGCTACACTTGATTTCTGGTTAATTATGTGTATTTTGTTTGTTCATATGATTGGTGCATTCTCATATGCTTGATTAAATACTTGTTTGAATTATGGAAATGTCTTGTAGATGGAATTATCTCACTAAGCTAGTTTTGCTTATACCCTTATAGCTTTTTGTTACAGTACGATTACCTTTGGTTGGCTCCAAAGAGCCCCATATGCCAGGTACGAGTTTAAGCTGCTAGGAGTTTTTGGGAGCTTTATGTATTTAAGTTTTGAACATAGGCTTCTAGGAAAATCTCTATAGTAGGCTTATGTTATAGTTGTTATTATTTTGGAAGACTTCTAAAGCGGGGGAATGCCCCTAAGATGATGGAAGGATAATACTATGAAAATCTTATGTTTATTTATATAAGTTCTTGATTGCTTTTATTATCTACTTAAATATAATACCCCTGTGAGTCTTCTACTATCTTGGAAGCATGCCTTGCATGTGATATCGAAGCTCCTGCATGACTAAAGTTGTCATTCATTAGCTTTAATATTATGCGGCGGACTGCCATATTTAGGATACCCTCCGGGGCGTGATAGTCACTAAATCGCGTCTAATAATTGGAATGTAGCATTTAAACATAAATAGTACATAACTTAGGTGGTAAATATGCAAAAATAGCAGTCATGGGTTTGAATATTGTTATAGGCTTTTTGCACAACTGTTTCTTCTAGTGTTACTGTTTTCCTTCTCCATGTATAATATGCACTCATATATAAGTTGGAGTTCTAGATTTGAATATTGGTAATTATTTTTAATTTGATCTTATTTAAGTAATTATTAGCGGTCATGGGTTTGAATATAGTTGCAGGCTTTTCGCACTATTGTTTCTCCTAATGCTACTGTTTTGCTTCTCCAGTGTATAATTTTTGCATATTTCATATATAAGTTGCAATTTTGAAGTTGAATGTTGGTAGTTATTTTTAATTTGACCTTATTTAAGTTATTACTAACGGTCATAAGTTTGAATGGCGCAATTGTTTCTTCTTGTGTTAGTATTATCCTTCTCCAATGTATAATTTTTGCATATCTCATATATAAATTGCAATTCTTGAGTTAAATATTAGAAATTATTTTCAATTTCACCTTATTTTTAAGTAATTACTAAGAAGGACGCTAAACAAAAAATTCTTACCATGTGTATATATATATTAGATTAAATAATTACAAACGTAATAAATATAACCTTCAATTTATTCAATTATGACTGAAAATTCAAGAATATATCTAATATAGAAAAGAAATAAGCACTTCTATAACTTAAATTAGCACGGCTGGCATTAAATTTAATCACTATAATATTGTATCCGTTCGTTATCTACATTATTAAAAGAAATTAGATCATTCAACTACCTTATATAATTTACCATCGTCATCGTTAGCATTATGAAAAAATAAGTCATTACGACGATGGAATCAAGGGTACATGTAGATGAGTTGGGAGGTTTTATAAATACATGTGTATTATTTCTTATAAATCAATAGTCATATAAAAGATTATTTTTTCAAACAATCTTATAAAAAATATATTACTTAGTTATTTATCGTTTTTAAACAATCACTAGTATTTATTTGAGTTGAAATTTTGGCAAGTCCTTAAAAAAATAAGAAAGTAATTTAATTACAATTTAACTTTGCAATTTTTGTTTCTCTGTTATACTGTCATGAATTTATGTTGAATATTCCCCTGTGAATTGACAAATATATTTGAGAAAAAAAAGCATTAATATAGCACAAATAGCCACATATGTGTAGACATAACAAGTTTGACTATTGATATAAACCACAAATGAAGTAAATTTTTTTCAAAAAAAAATTAATTATAAATTATTGATTATTAGCCAAAATATATAGATATAAACAAGTTAATATGAAAAAGAAATCACCTATAAATAATTGGTTAATTGCAAATACCCCCGTTATATCGCCGCTATGCGTTTTTACGATTTACCCAACAAAAGATATAACCGCGTGGCTCTCCATTTCTTAAAGACTCAAGAACTAGTGAGAGCTAAATGCTCGTCCTTTTTCTTTGAATTGAACCTTACAAAACCCTACTTCGTGGAAAATAAGAAAATGGGTCCAAAAAGATAAGCAATCCATTTCACACCATTTGGTGAAAACTTGATGCAGCGCATTCGATTGCGTTTTAAACAATCAAACCAACTAATCCAATCTTGTCCTCCCACATGTTTGACCCAAGACAGAAGCAGCCTAAGCGTTTCTATATCATATAAATTCGCATGTGGCTCAGCACGAAAGCAGGTCTCAGCATGCTGCCCCCCCCAAAAGGCCGTCCTAATTTTACAAAAAAGAGGAAAGAGAAGGGAAAAATTTTGCCTCTTAAGATTTCACTATCTCATGCAACAGAGAAACTCTCTATGATGATTTCTGCCCCAGTCCAAAAATCAGTGTAGCAGGTGACCATAGGCTCAAATCAGCACCCAACGTTTAAAGTACAACATATCGAACCAAAAACTCAACAACCTTATAAATTTACAAACACTAATCAAATTTGAAAAATTAACAATTAACAGAAGAAAATAAACCTGAAAGGAAAACCTCAGCTCTTGAGAACAGTTTCAATGGCTTCGAAGAAAAGAGGTGCCATCTCGGTACTGGGAGTCTTGATAGCACATTTGACTCCAGGTATTCCAACAACCAACGTGAGTTCAATCAAAAAGGGTATGCCCCGCGGTATCTTGGTTGCGAAGTAGAATACATCCTGATTAGCGTGTTTTCTTTTCGCAATGAAAAATAAGTTTGATGAAGCCATTTTGTCCAAGGTTGATTCAACATTGTTCACCACGAGCCCAGGGAAATCTTTTGAAACCTCATTTGAATCAGGGAGGGACCTCCAAGTCTGGATGAGCATCATATGAAAGCCATCTTGTGAGAAGTGCGCAATTTTACAAATACGATACAGTTGTCAAGTGAGTGAGTATCCACGAGAAAGATTACTTTCAGAGAACTATAGCAAACCCTCTAGTCATTGAAGTTGGCTAATAAAAATTATCGAAGTTTATTCCACATTATGCATGAGCTTTATTTCTATAGTCAAGTACATCCAATGAAATTTCTTTATTAGGGCAATACACTTAACAATTCAGATGCTGATAAATAGCACGAAGAATGTACAAGTGACCAAGCCACACAAAAAGCATGGAATTTATCTATCCAAATTAACACTCTCCTCAATATAATACTTGCATCCCTTTTAACCCAGGAATGGATACTGACAAAGATAAAATTGCTGAGAAAATATAACAGGCAGCAGAATATCCAAGTCAGAAAGGTGAACCGGGCAATTTCCATGGCCAAAAGAACTTAACAACAAATTTTCACAAAAAATACAAAAGATGACAATAAAAACAAGTCAATACTGCCAACAAATTGATGGTTGTTCATCCCAAAAGACCAGGTCCTTTGTGATGAAAGAATTGAAGATCTGAACTTCACATATCATAAATCTTTGTTAAGAGATCTAATTTCATTTTTTTCCCAAATATTTTATAATCAGTGGATGGAATAAGGGTGAAGCAAATTACCTCAAGAAAGCTTCCACGCTCCATTTTTCCATCCTCGGTGAAGAATGGGAGCAATGAAATTTTGTCATTGAAATACCAAACTGGTTGTTGATTGTTTTTGACAGCAACCTGCAAAAGTGAGTTTGGAGGACCAGCAGACATATTCTGGAAGAGTACCATAGGCAAGTGTGTCCTCTCAGATGTCCCCGGTTGCAGTTGTGGAACCTATTAATTAGAATGTGTAAATTTACATCGCACAGTTCATTGAGGAAGATGTTATCAAAATTTATTACCTGCAGGGGTCCACCGGCTGCAAGGCCTAATGAATTTTTGTTGAACTGAATCATGAATCCATCAAGAGGAATCTGTGAGTTGTTTTCAAACAACATACTGTAGAAAATTTGACCGTCTTGCCGAGTCAGCTGTGCACTAATTTGCAAACCTTGACCTGTTGAAGCAGGCAACAAAACCGGCAGAGGGGGCCTGCAAGAACGTGAAATAAATCTATTAAATTTAACAAACACTTTGTTTTCAGCCAGAAAGAAAATGATAAACCAGGGTAGTGTTCTCACAAACCCAACAAAGAGTTATGCAATTTTTCCACACTACACAGTGCCCTGGCCCCTATAATAGACCCTTTAAAACAGTATATTTCATGGGCCTAACAAGGACCTGGCTCCAGGAGATATGTATAGTCCCATCTACTGACTTTGGCAACATTGCAATCGTATTGTTTTTTAGTCACAAGTACTTTTACTTCAATTAATTGAACAAACGCAGCAAAAGGTAAAAAGGATCACACAAGTACAATGTCCCAGGTCGTTATGGCCTTTGAGCATTAGCCTCCACTAATAACACATATGTTAATATCCTCGACAAATTCTCATAATACTTACTCCATTGACCATTTCTACAGACAACAGCAGTGTAGTGGAACTAACTGAGCTTACCCAGCAGGTTCAGCAGGCTCGTCAGCAGGGACAACTGCATTATTGTCCAGGCCAATCAAATCACCAAGCAAATCAGGCACAGGAGCAGCAGAAGGTGTAGCTGATGCAGGTGCAGGTTGCCTAGCAGGAGTTTGTGGACCAGCACTTGAACTGGTCTGAGGTGATGTAGCTCCATCCACGGTGGCAGGTGACTCAGCATATCCTGTTTCAATACCATCAGGATACTCATCATCTTCAGTTCTCTGTGTGGCAGTCTTTACACGTGTGACAAAAGCTTCCGGAGGCTTGTGATATACTGAGGACAAGGTGGCAATGTTGGCAAGAAGTTCATCTAGAAGAGAAGGGTCGAGTTGGTTTGAATCATCAGTAATCACAGGCTTCTCAGCCAAGACAACATCTTTAGCTGCCTGACAAATACAATGCAGGAACCAAACATATATAAGTAATAACACATCTTCATACAAAAGCATAGACACACTACAAAGTTGGACACAAAGCTATGGAGTCAATAAATGTGCCATATGAAGAAAAATACAAAGATTAAAAAGGTTGCAGCAGTTGCTGAAAGTGTCTTTATGAGGAAATATCCTCTTCTTTGATAGGTATTTTCATGTAGAAATCATTTTTTATGCCAGCCCTCCCAACTAACTGATTGGATCAAAGGGAAAGTAAACCTATTAACAGTGTTAGGCTATGCATTTTGATACAATTGTATGTGGATAATGACCAAGGTTTGAGCACACATTCATATCATCTATGCAAATTTTATAAGGTTGCTAATAAAAAGGCATGCTCAATAATTTGTAATTGGAACGGTCAATTCAGTTTTCCAAATTTCAGCAATATAACCATGATTTTAATGTCATTTCATAAAGGAACATCTTGGATTGCCTCATGATTTTGCTCCTATGATCTTGGTAAAGATAAAGAATCTTTTTATTTATTTAATTATTTTCATTTATTCAAATCTTATCCGATATCCATGACCATGAGATGTTGGCTTATGCCAAGACAATTAAATTGAAGATAGAGGGACAGTAGATTAGCAACAAGTACTAAGCTTAACAAAAAGTACCTCTGGATCAGTTGATAGAAGTCTCCAATATATATAAGCACGATCCCGCAAATCAGGATTATCTGTCTCTACTGTAGCATTATTCAAAACAACCTGTCAAGCACAAATGTTCCTTAAATATATAAATAAAATATGTTTTTAGAAGTTAAACTTCAATATATAGTAAAAACTTAATAGCACTTACAAAAGCAAAACCAAACATCAAGACTCCTATAATAATAATATATGGCATATAACAGCATCTACATTATATGGGTCACATTGATAAAATATCGGCATTTCTTTCTTTTTTATTTATGTGTGGTAGGCCAACTATCGAGGAACCATATATCAGGACAAAAAATATATAAATAAATAACAGCATTAAATATGGCAAGACCAAGCATTATTTAAACCAAGAAATCAGAATAGCATGATAATATGTACACTAAACAAATATTAAACCCTTAGCCAGAGAAAGTAGAATAATTCAAAGTAGTCGTGCCAAAAAAGAGAGACCTGAATCATTTGTTGAGGGCCTTCAGTTGGCTTCTTCAGGAACAATTTGACAGTAGCAGTCAGCAACTGCAACTGGACTTGCGGAGGCTCTTCTGGGAAACTCTCTAAAAAGCTCTCAAGAAGTTCATCAGCATTGTCTATTCTCTCTGCATACTCACCAATTATCCAGATCATTGATGCCTGAAAATGGAAGTAAAAATTAAAGGCTGGAAGATGAAAAGGGAGTAAGATGTAAATAAGAGACTTCGTTCAATTTTTCTTTAAATTTCAATTTAAAACATGCAATACCTTTGCTTCTGGTTCATCAAGGGTATCTAAGCTCTCACAAAGGGTAGCAATAATGGATTCATAACTGCAGAACAGTGCAAAATTTAGATGGGAAAAATGTAATCATCAAACAGCTATATAGCAGCTTATACTGAAACTAACGTATTAGGATATCTTCTGAAAATGTCTTTAATGACTATGATTGCCTCTTGAACAACATAATTGACTTTAATCTTAATCAGCTCAAGCAAAACGCTGATGCATCGCTCGGCTGCTCTCTCCAACTTAATTGCACAGCGACCAATTGCACGAACAGCTTTTCTAACGAAGTCTACATCAACTTCAGTAGCATATTCTTTGAATTCGAGTAGGACCTGCAGCATAAATATAAATATATATGATCACAGGAGAATCTAATTAAATCACACATCAGCAAAATCAAAATCAGGAAATCCTTTTACATGCCTGGTCTATATTCCTGTCAGAAGCGAGCTTTATCATTATCTCCAACTTTTCCATCTTCACATAAATGGATCATTGTATTTGCAGAAAAAGACCTGCAACAGTAGGAATTTTATGAGCATTTCATTTTATATGTAAGCATTCATGACTGAATTGATTGAAACAACGACCTTTATTTCATGGGCAAGAATTGTAGGTCGTCTTTGAACAATAAGGTTGATATTTCTCAATGCAACATACTGTATCTCTGGTTCAGCTGAAAGTAGTGTAACAAGAGGAGGAGCCATCTTCTTGCATAGATTTCGAACTACATCAGTGCTGGTGATAAGTTCCATTTGTTGCAGGATCATCTGAAAAAAAGGAAACTCTATGATGGAGAAGAAATACAGAAATAATGCAAGCAGCTAGGAGAGAGACAATAATGATAAGAATCACGAGCAATTTATTGTCAGGGAAAACAGCACTCTAGTCACCTTAACAGCCGAAAGTACAACTGCACAGTTTGCATGTTGCAATCTTGGAGTGACTCTCTCCACTATGTTTTCAGCTTCCCGAGCATCAGCAGCCTTGTACTTTGAGAGAGCATCTAATATGAAAACTTGACCCCATCTGAAAAAGTTCAGTCACTGTTAGCAGACTCAAGTGAAAATTGTTGGTTGGAATTGATGAAGAGCTTCACAAAAGTTACTCATGTGGTCAACCACACAATGAAAGCGAGTACAATAAACAAATCAAACAAATGTGAATATGGACTGAAAGTGTCCAATGTGCCCACATATTGGAATCTTTAGATTCCATGAAAACTAGCCACAAACATACTTAGAGGGACAAAGAAATCTGTATGGCATAGAAATTCACTTCATATACATTCCCATGCTCCATCAAGTACAATAAATATATCTAGAGGCATAAAAAATCTTCAGTAAATAAAAATCTTCTTTATATATAAATATTATGTCCATGCCCTTGCAAGCTGTAACAAGTTTCCCAGAATTCAGTACACATGTAAATACACTAGGTCCTAGATCGATGTCTACTTTTTTTTCTTCTTCTTGGCACATGAGACCAGATTTAAGCTTTCAAGAGCTAGGGTCAGGAAACTTGATGTCGTCAAAGAAATCTATTAGTGTCACATTAAAAGGGGCCTAACTCTGAAGGTTCCTCAATACCGGACACCTCACCCAAACTCTGGACACTATCAAAGGCAGCTAGGAGTTTTATTGACACAAACATTGCACTTAAACAACTTTGCTAGCATGGTACCATAAACATTGTGAAGTATCAAAGACCAAACCAATGTTGGTGTTAAGCTCAAGCCTCCCTTTTTTCTGGAAAGCCAATCCAAGCCACCTTATCCTTAGTAGAACACATAAGTAAGAACCTTAATCTGGTCTAATTAAACGAATTACACCATACATGCACCAATCAATTCTTTCCATTAATTTCATTTTTGCATTTTCTCTCTTCAAATTGTTAGAATGCTTAGAATTTATCCACTGCAGTGCAGGATAACTCAATGGTTCAAGCAACTCAAGAACCAGAATAAAATTGATCAGTGAAGCATCAAATACATGGGAGCCATGAGCATGCACACATGCAAGTTCCTGTTTCCTGTAAAATGGACAGATTATAACAAGCTAAAAGGCAGGCCACAAACTCATACTTATATCCAGCATAAAGTAAGGACTGAGGATGTCATTAAGTCAATACTCAATTTGGCCAAAACACATGCCCTCTATATCCACTCTTAGTATTTGCTATATGGGTTAAGAGACATTGCTTGAAATATTTCCATGAACATTGAATCTGGGAAGTTAATTTTCTGCATTTTGTCCTTTTGGCATCATAATGGTAAACCCAACATCCATGGAAGATTAGACCACACATAGCTGTAGTACTTTACATGATTGAACTTCCAAATCAACACAAATTGAGTGGAGAGTCCATTACTAAATATATAGTTGGTAAGAAAAACCAGATATTCACCCATGGGATGAAAACAATTGATGGTATTCTTACATCCCAAGATACTGTTTATAGGTACCATGAAGGAATGCTCACAACACAGGTGATTGGAGCTTGATCAAATTGGCACTACAAGCTACGGATTTTCCATTGTGTAAATACAATTCAATAGTTTAATGTGTAAAAGTTTCCTTAACAGTGCATTAGTTGGCTGGAATGGCCATTCCATTCCAACCCCATTCCATATATACCAATGTGATTGGTTTCTGGAATGACTAATACAAGGGATAAACATTCCACAGAGCAAGAAAATCCCACGGCTTGTGGAGTGCTCGTTCTTTAGCAAGGGGTATCACCCATTCCATGAAGATTTACTAGATACTACCCTTATAAAAACAACCATGTCAGCCCCCTCATACACCACAGCATCCCAAAAACCACCACATTTCTTGTGAACCACCAGCCAATAATAGCAAATACTTCTGATTTTTGGCATACGATACCTATGATAGATCCCTGTCATGTTTCACTGGGTGCTAGGTGCACATCTTATTTTCTATTTGAGGACAACCATAAATTTTACCCAGTCAATATCATCGATTAGGATATGGTTATCAACTTTTGTGTACAGTAGCTAAACTTCAGCCTTGTTCAGACCAAATGGGAGTGGATACAAGGATCCAATTAAACTATACCCTCTCCAACACTGTAGCATGTCATGTCATTTTTAATTGCTTTGCCCTATCTTGTTTGGATTAAACTGCAGTTTTTCGAGTGTTGCCGCACCTAACAGGTGCCACTGGAAATCACTTTTACATAAGGCCAAACCATCTCAATTCTGTTCACATCCCTTTAAGGGACCAAACTGAACAAAATACCTAATACCATGTTTAGTTTCAAAATGGTTATAGCTGGAACAAAGCCCTTCAAGGAATATGACAAAAATTAGAAATGTTTAACATCGAAATAGATTGTACAAAAATTTTTATCCCTGGACAAAATAAGTCTTTTAAGAAGCCCCTAAAAAAAAACTCCTGAGTACCTTATTTTACCGACTATTCTATGTAACCAAAAATAAAAGAGTCAGAAAAACAAGCTCCTTGCATGACATTTGGATACCAGCACAACATAGGCCTTACATATACTGCTCAATATCCCTAAAATCCATGAAGCTAAAGCTCTTTTGTACTTTTCAAAATTTCTAACGAAAATAAATCTTTCCTTTCCTGAGAGACATTTATACTTAACTTTCAAAACCTAATATTATTATATCTACCTAATGGCTAATTATTAGTCCTGTGGGTGGACAGAGATAGCGAATGCACAGTTGCACACACAAACAAAGTTCAATGAGGTGGTTTTCTAGCAAAAGCGAAGGGTGTAAGATCTTTGAATTAATAGAAGTCTAAGGAAACATTATTTAAGCGCTGTGCACAGATTTAGAATTAGAAGTAATACAATTTCTGAAAGTGGTGCAAGTTCCTGCAGAAATTACTACATCCGGTTTTGTGCATGCCTTTTGCTGAATGATACATAGCATAGAATAGCTTTTTCACATTAATTAAAAAAAAAAAAACGTATCATGACCAAAAAAATGCAGAGCTAAAACAGATCAGTCCTAGAGAAGGAAAAGAAATGAGTCAAAATTGATACTCACTCAGTGCATTCATTCAGAGCTGTCAGAAGTTTTGAGAGAGTGTGACTAGTAATCTCAAAGATGGGTCTAGCACTGTTCTCTTGAATCTCAGCCAGAGCAGCAACAGCATTTGCTACCACCATGGGATTATTGTCGGATATCAAATCCTTGAGAGATTCTAGGAAACCCCGGTCCTCTACTAATTCTGCATTAATGTCATATAGTTTGGCAACGCATATTGCTGCTGTTTTGCGGACATATGGATCATCATCCTGATAGAAAGATAAGATGAAATTTGTTTAATGAAATATCTAGTGAGTGAGTGCTAAAGGATTATTCATTCATTGACCATAGCAAAATTAGCATAACAGAGAAAGTGATGCTTTTGTTTATGACAACTGGTATCAAATGATAATTAGTATTAATTACATGTAGAACATAGACTTCTAGACTATAACCTTAATGGAAAAAGAAAAGGCTGAATTGAAAGTAACAAACCTTAAGGCATCGCTGAAGAGGATCACACAGGTACTCTGTGATTTTGTCAACACGAATGCATCCCATAGTTCTCACAGCCAAGGCACGAATTAATGGATTTGGGTCTTGTGAGTCCTATAAAAGCACCAAGAGACATAAATTTTAACAATACTCAGACATAATCAAACCACATCAAGAGTATTCCACACATGATTTTCATGGTTGTGGCACTAAGCAAAAGCACAAGGTCCATCGCAACCCCTACCTTCACAAATGTATTTACTGCGAGTATTGCCAAGTCAGGCTGACTTTTAGCATAATTGATTAAATATAGATATACAAGTTTCTTCAACTCCAGGTTTTCAGTTTGCATGCAATTCACGACATCCGTAAATAGAGAAGAGACATCTTTCCCTACGGTCATTGCAGCAATCACTTTCTTCACAGCATCTTTTCTCTTATCCTGCACAAACATTATATTAACAAGATATATCAGACACTATATTAGGTATGCCATGGTAGATCATAAATTGTCACACATGTGGTTACAGACACAATACAACTCTTCAAGCAGGTGCTTTCAATCTCTTTAGAACCATGGTCCGAGTAAATGGCATTCCACACTATGAAAGCTTCTCCTAAGACCTTACAGGCATTTGGTAATTATAAATAACAGCCCAAATCTCCCTTCCAGCTACCTACCTAATATCATCTTGATAGTCATCCCTGACATGCCTGTTGCATCAAAGTTAAATACAACCACGTTGCTCTGCATCACCAAAAGCTTTGCAAGCACAAACTTCATCAAGTAGTACATAAAACTTGAGTAACGTTGAAACCAATCAAAACCACACCACTTCCGTAACCATCCCGCAGATCCAACTAGCAAACAAATCCTTCATCCAACGAACACACACTCTCTCTCACGCGCACACACATGATCCATTCAAAGAATCAACGCACTTTCTACAGCATATCGATTGCAGATCTACATCTAATTACAAAACATTCGATTAGAACAGTAACAGTCATAAAATTTAACTATTAGGCACTGAATTCAACCTCCTAACAACACAAAAACCAAAATGATAACCAAAAATTCAGCTCCGCGAGCTCATTTAACTACAACAATCTCTTACTAGATCAAACCTAAACCTAATCAACACAGAATCACCAAATCAAGAACTTCGATTCAACAAATCGATCGAACAGCGAAACAGATCTGCTCAAAAACCTAATCGATTCAATCACAAAAACTGAAATGAGCATCCACTACACGAATCTGGAATAAAAGATTGGCATGATAATTAAAGCGAATCAACGTCACCTTGTACTGAGAATTAAGTTCTTCTTTAAGCTCAGGGATTTCTCCTTTCTTGGTTGTGGAGAAGTACTTGGAGTCGTGGCCGCTCATTCTCTCTCTTCGGTTTTTTTTCCCCTCTCTCTCTTCGAGATGGAATGAACCCACATACAAATTGGAAGAAAGAATGGGAACGGTGGGAAGATAGAGAATAATGATGATTCAATGTTCAACTCCTGACATCACAACTCGAATAAATTTCCAGTTGCAGATGAACCGAGTTTCGGACCGGTATTAATTCGGTTTATGGACCTGATTGAAAGGGTACTCCATGGTTTTTTACTTCTATTGAAAGCCCAGCAATAATGCTATCATGTTCCCTTGGTAATAGACGTGTGTGTTAAATATATATATGTACATACACATTAGTTTGTTACGCATCTTTCTATTTAAATAATAAAATGTTGAAAAATTAGGGGTGAAACACGTGTCTTGTATTGTTTTAAAAAAAAAACACAAATACAAATTATACGAAAATGAATATAAAATTAGTGTCGTTATAGCTTTTATTGAGCTAGAGATACTCTCAATTTTACTTATATCACATATAATACCAGCAATACAGCGATCTATAGGTACAAACTTTTTGAAGTTTGTGTATAGCATTTAGGGTTGACGATGCACTTGTATCACATTTACGAAAAGCATACATGCCTATGCACGTTGTCTTCCCTGACTCTTCTTCTACCATTAGAGCTTAATTTTAAGCTTTTTGAGCTCATTTAGAGCTCATTTTTAACCATTTCCTTTATACAATTCATTAAAATTGTTTCTAGAACTTCAAAGATCAACTTTTCACATCCTTCTTTACAATCAAAATTAATTTTTTTCCAACTTTTAAACATCAATAATCGACCATTGGACTTCCGCAACCAAGAAATTAATGGTGTTCTTGTCCTCTCATTCAACTTAGACTTCTTCTTCCTCTCTCCTCATTCTTTCTTTCTCTAACTTCTCTCGCCATGCCTCTCTCTCTCTCTAACCTAATCATTCTCGTCGATCCCACTGTCCCTCTCACATAATATTATGTGTATCGCATAATGAAAAGGCGATATACATGAAAACCTATATCGTACAACCATTATGCGATTTAGCGATACCATTTATGTAATTTTTTCTCTAATTTTTTTTATGTAATTTTTTTAAAAGGTATATTAAACATATAATATTCTTGAAAATTAGAAAAAGGAAAGAAAAAAAGTGAAGTATATTATAAGGACAAAAGCATTTCACAAAAAAAAAAGAAAATATATTTAAATGCATATTGAAAAAACTATGCATAAAATCTTTTTATTGAAAAGGAATCATCTAATGTAATTAATTAAGAGAATATTGTCCATTTTCATAGTAAGAATGAGATACATGTGTAAAGAGTTATATATATCACAGGTCAACTATGCAATCAATAGGGGAGTTTAAAATTTTTAAAAATTAAACCTTCTTAAAATTATTTGATGGAACTAGAATTTTTCCTATTTAAGATACCTAAAAAATTAATTACTTAAACAAGGTTTGGTTAAAATTGATTATCAATTATAGTACTAAAATTGCTTCTTTCAAACACGATATAGATATAAAGGGAAAAACTTGGGTCAAGTCATGTAAAACGACTTCAGGGAAGATGTCAAGATCCATCATTGAATCTTGCAAAAGTTGTAGGTTTGTTTGAAAGGTGATGAGTGTAGCAAATTGGAAAAAGTGATAACTATAGTAGGTTATAGAAAAGTGTGTTAGGTGTAGGTTGTAGGTCGAAAAAGTGTAGTGTGGTAAATCTGCGACTTGATCCAAGTAGGTCCAGATATAAATGTGTCAATGACATTATTGCGTATAGATTCTATATGTACAAATTGAAAATGTATATGGCAAAAAAGACAATAAATGGAGTTGTGATTCAATTGCAAAGTAAAGATATGATAGAAGACAAATAAAATGGGACCCACATGGTACGGTAAAATTAGAGAATGGGGACCTATGCATAAAATCAAAAGAGCTACTTTGAAAATTATGCTAAGTAACGAACGAAATCGCTTTTGTGTATCGTGACATATGTGTCCTGTTTACAACTTGCGATATAACTACAGTATGAAATCTCACTATTCATATATGTGATTGGCAAACCATTTATAAAATGAGATTTTACAATGAATTTTGGTAATTTACTCTCTTAAAACTGTTGTTCCCAAAAAGATTTCTTATTTACTAGCACATTAGCAAATATCAAGCAAATGTAAAACAAATAAAATCAAAGTGCAAGAAAATAAATAAAGTCAAAAATTAGTCTCTCTTCTAGCTCCACAGCTAGGGACTCAGTATTCTGTACCGATTTATTCCAGTAAATCAAATGAAATTAAGTGACCTATAAGTATTGTAATGTCTCTATCTCTCTACCTCGAGGGCGAGTTGGATGGCTTCTCGATTGTATCATACCTTTGAAACTCTACATTGCAAGATATCTCATACTTTAATCCCATAACAAACCTTGATATTGTCTATCCAAGAGGCTCATAGCACCGCTTATAATCATTAACAACCCACTCTTATGCATACTCATTTGCACTCTTACCCTCTTGCCTAAAAGTTAAAAGGCTTATGAAAACTCCGTACTAATAATCTTAGGGACAAACTTATTTCTTAACACCCGCTTCTCTTTCTTCAAGTTCTAATGTCTCCTTCCTCGTCTCTTCTTGTATTTGCCAATAAGTGTTTCCACCACAAAACGGCATGTCTCATAAACTCAACCAATGCTAGCCAAACTTGTATATGCTCCTCAATATCATAACATGCAACACAACCCCTCTACTTATCTTTCCAATGAAAATAATCATTAACTGACCCATTTACTAAAAAAAAGGCATTTGCTACATAACATGTTCTAACCCCCTAGGTAGCTTGAATCCCCTAGCTGATACATAATCGTTCTCATAATTCTCTTCTCTCCCTTCTTCTCTTTGGATGTTATGAGATGGTAGTGGTGCGCTTAAGGTTGTGACATTAAAATTGCTAACAATTGTTGTCCATTCTATACTTGTTAAGTAAGAGTTCTCGATCGTACCATGAGTCCCTCTACCTCCATAGACTCCATTTTGCTCATCGTTTCCAAAATTACCATGTACGCTATCGTTCAACATATTTTATCTACCACAAATAGAAAGCCGTAATAATAAACCTTATTTATTGATCACACCACACAAACACACATCAATTGCACTCCCACATTATTTGGTGTAGAGAATCTACAATCCTACGCAAACCCTAACCACGCAGATTACGAAGCAACAATAGAGACCTTAACCACAACGTTCTCCGATACGAATAAATATGATATACCTAGGAGGATTATTACTAAGGTACCAAATAACTATTAACAAGTAATTAAGAGAACTTCTAATCTCAAGAAGAAATTAGGGTTTGGATCAATAGATTACAAAGAGTTTAATTAATGAATATTATACACTAAGTAAAAGAAGATCTTAAGAACACTCATGAATAATTAGTATTGTAAATGGGTTTTAAAAATATATAGGGATAATGTCAAAAATAGTACATGAACTTTTGTAAAAGTTCAATTAAATACTTGAAGTTTGGTTTTGAACAATTTGGTATATAAACAAAGTTTTTGTTGATTTTTTCATACTTAAAGTTTGGATTTTATAATTTTGATACCTAAATAAAGTTTTTATGGACTTTTTTCATACTTAATTGAACTTACTTCAACTATAAAAAGAAGTCATGAAAACTTTATTCTGATACCAAATTGTTGAAAATGAAACTTCGGATATCTAATTAAATATTTTGTGTAAGTTTATGTACAATTTTTATCATTAACCCATATATATATATATATATATATTCATATTATTATTTGAGCTTGACTCACAAGTTTAATAACAAGGCCCAACAAATTCTGTTCAATTATTGGGATGACTCGGAAAGTTTGGCCCAGTGCTGAAACATGGATCGTGGGTCAATTCACTGCATCTAACCTTTCTTAAGCAAACTCATGCACACAGGAGATGACTATTAGCCTTGTCCCATGAGTAGTTCATTCAGGATATCCATGAATTGAGCTTGCTCGATCTCATCCATCATTCACTGAGATGATCTGACAGATGTCATCAATGCCAAGTGCTTATAATACGCAATTACTCTTCTCATTTCATAACTTTTTGGAGAGAGAAGACAAATAACATTCCAAGAGGGGACTTCATTATAAAGATTAAACAAGGCAACTCAAGTGTGCTAATACTCTTGCTCAAGAACAGTAAAGTGATACATGATCTACTTAAGTTTCTTTACTTGTCACTTATGTATTTCAGATACTGAAAAAACCTGTTTCTCCTTCCCGTCATTCTCTCCAATTCATCACATCATCAAGTGCCATCTCCTCAGCAACACTTTGAAGTTACGTTAAGGTACAAAATCCACACGACACGCACGACTAATACAGGAAGAACCCTTATATCTACAGATATCATGCACAAAAATCCACACATGCTTGTATTCACAATAATAAGAGGAATTTAATTAATAAGAGTAGGGTTTTAAGAGGAAAACCCTCAAAATTATTTCTCTAAAAAAAAAAAGTCAATCATCGGTCAATGCACAAGAATATGTATTTTTAAGAGTCCCAAAATATAATAAAATTGCTAAATTAAATGAGGATGTTGTTGTATACAAAACTTCGCACATTCTTCTCTATAATTTTTGTCATTGCCTTAGCTTCCACCCACTTGGTAATGTAATCATATGCTACTAGGACGAACTTCCTCTACCCTATGGAGATTGGGAGTGACGCGAGAATATCTAATCCTTATTGAGCAAAAGGCTAAGGGGCTGGTGAAGCGTATAAGCTGGAGCTCAAGGCATGTTCAATCGAGGCATGCTTGTGGCACCTCTCACATTCCTGCACAATGTCTTTAGCATCTGCCCCCATGGTAGGCCAAAAGTACTCAAGTCAAAGAGAAAGGATGTAAAGTGATTACCCCCTGATGTGGTTGTTGCACTCTCAATGTACAACTCCTCTAGTACTTTGTGCCTTCCTTCAGCTTTAAGCTTCTCAAGTAAGCAAGTTGAAGCCTCCCTTATACAGCATGTCATCAATCAACGTATATTTGGCAACCCAACACATGATGCTTCTGGCTTCCTTTTTGTTAGTAGGGAGAGTTATATTCTTCAAGTACTCAATAATAGGGTCCATCCAACTCAGCAAGAGTAGTGCAACTTAATATCGAGCACGTCATGATTTTGCTTTGAAGTACTCCCCTTGGGGAGGTACTACAAAAACTTTTACTTCATGCTAACTCCACTAACCACTAAAGCGAACTTAGAAAGCCCATCGGCTTTGGAGTTTTCGACCTTCAAGACTTCAATGACGTCATAAGAGGAAAACTCCACGATGAGATCTTGAATCGTATAAAGGTACTTGATTACCCCTCATCCTTAGCTTCATACTCTCCTTCACCTATTGTGTAACCAAATGGAATATAAAAAAATTTCTTGCTTCTCTACACCAGTGTCCTTTGCAAGCTTGAGGCCATCAATTAACACCTCATATTTAGTTTCATCTTTGCTTACAGAGAGTTTAACCTTTAAAGCATTACAAATTTTGACTACGGGGTCTTTCTAACACCAGGTTGGCCTCACTCACCCTCTTAGGTAGAGGATCAGGTTGTTGGTGTGTGGGTTTGCATTTTAAAAGACAAATAAGAAGCTAAAGTTTTCCAAAAATTTATAAAAATAATAAGTTCTATTTAACTCTAATTGCAATCATCAACATAAGTAATTACACCTACCGAAGTAGCATAGAAAGTATTAGATCATATTCCTTAGGGATCATTAGCATCTACTATAAACCCCATGAAATTTTTATTATTTAAAAACTTCCATTAGAAATAGTACTTTGGGATCATGGTAGTTATAAATTTATAATTAGAGATATGTTAAAAATTTATAACTTTAGAGCTTTAAAACACTAACCATATAAGTTCATATATATTTTAATAGCATAATTTCGAATTCTAATATTATTACATAAACTTAAATTTTGATATTTAACTATATATGTTTAAATTTTCTTTTTTGTTAAATTGCGTAAGACTAAATTTCAATATTATAAACTTAAATTTTAATTGCGTAAACGTAAATTTCAATATTATTTAATTGCGTAAACTCAAAACTCAATTTTATTCAATCGCATAAGATTAAAACTTTATAAAATAGTTTAAAACCATGAGTAAGGTGTTTTAAATAATATAAAAGCTTAATTTTCAATATGAACATTTTCACTTTTATTTATAAATATTAAATTGATCTTTTAAACTATATAAAACTAATCGGTGTATAAACCCTAAAAATTTTAATCGTGCAATAGTAAAAATTAAAATAAGATAAAATAAATTAATATGAAAATCATGGAGGCAGTTTTTGTTCAAGTGCACCAAAATTGTTAGTGAATTTCCTCTCTTTCTTAGTCAAATAAACCATCATTACCTATTTCATGTAGTCAATATGCATATATATAAGTATATGTATATGTATGTGTGTATATCCATCTCTTTTGCTGGAATTTAGTCTCCACCATGAACTTCAAGTGGGAAACCACTAATATTTTATTTTGACAAGACTTAAGGTAATAAATATAAACTTATCTTATCCTTTAGCTTCTATAATCATAAGCTTAGGTTAGAATAGTTAAAATCAATGATGGATGGTAGAATTTTTTCCTTTTTTCCTCCTTATATTTCCTTGCCGGAGAAAGACAAGCCACACATACTCTCACTTTCATTCACTTTCAATCAAAACAACTCACTTCAATAATTTCCTTGAAAATGGCATGAAACCTTCCCCCATGTACTATCATTTCCACTTTCTTTCCTTTTCAAAACATATCTTTTCAAATCTTTAGGAAGCTTCTAGGACAAAAAGAATAGCAAGTACTTACAAAATCAAGTATAAAAGGGTAAGTAAGTTCTTTTAACCATCATTATCAATAAATTTATTTAAAATATAGAACTTAACTATGTTATTTTCTTTCTTTAGAAGTGGCATAAAAAAGGAATTCATCTTGTATTTTCTACAAGATCAAGCTAAACTACTCCAACCCTACACTTTTAATTGATGACAAAGACAAATGTTGATAAAAATAAATTATTACTTGAATATTGATTTTAGAAGCTCTGCTATGTAAAGAAAAGTCAATATTATGATGAAACATCAATAGAATAGACTTATAAAGATAATCATAAAAATAACAAGATAGAAGACCTAGTCTATGCTAGTTATGTTCAGTAGAATTTGGAATATGAGGCCATGATAATGACTTGTATTCAAAAGACATATTGACCTTGACCAAGCTATAATTTAATGATGATTAACAAGTTTAGACAAATAAAATCAAAACAAAGACATATATATACACACATATGTGGCGGTCCAAAGAAGAAAAGTAGATCACCACTTTATTTTATATTCAAGCTCTATGATTTCTATTTCTCATAAATAAATAAGGATGATTAAAGAATTACTTATTGATAAAGGAAATTGTTTTATTTTTATTTTGATTGTTGTTTCTGAGTATACATGATGGATTGATGTTAATTACGTATAGGATTTAAGATAAAACATGTAATCTTGACATATATGAAGTTGCATGTTAAAACTTAAGTGAAATCATTCATATTAGAAATTTTAGAACTAGAATTGAGATGATTTATAAAGTAAAAATATGAATATTAATGTTATAAGATGATTCTAAGTTTGTATGAAAATATAGGATGTTAGATGATGAAAAAAGATGTAAAACAAGTAGTAAAATAGGTTGAAATTCAAAACATAAAAACAAGGCAAAGATCATAGGGGAAACATAGGAAATTGTATCTAGTCATGCTCCTTATTTTCACTTGAAAACTTTTGAAATTTACATCAAAGAGAAACATGGCTGAAACATGGTATCATGTATCACATCATGCTTCTCTCTGATTCATTTTAACAATAACAATTTCAATTCCCAAAACAGCATGGCTAAAGCACGGGATGATCTATCTCCCGTGTTCCTATATGTTTCTCGCGTGTGTTTCATATGTTAAGAGGAAACACGGCCAGAACACAACTTATTTATTTGACTGTGTTTCTCTCTGATCTTCGAACACTTTGCATGTTAAACGAAACATGGGACAAACCCAGACCAATATATATTCCATCATGTTTTTACTTAAAGAGAAGCACGGATTAAACACGGCTTATCCTATCATGACGTGCTTCTCTTTGAGTCAAATTTACAAATGAAATACGGCAAGATGCACATTGAATTGTTTTGGCATATTTCTTTGTAAGAGAAACATGGGAAGTGTAGGGTCATGTACCTACTGTATTCTTCATAAAAATCCGAATAAAATAAAAATAAAAAAGATAAATGATAGTTGATATGTTATATTAGTTAAATGATATAATTAAGCATGAGTTAGTAAATTTATAAATTTAATAAATAATTGGATTAAATATAGAAGTTAAATATAAAACGAGCTTAGTTAATAATCTTAAGTTCAATATATTAATGAACTTCAATAAGCTAAAATGAATTAGATTGATTAATTTAATTAACTTGATTTAGTAATTGAATTAAATGTTTAATTCTAATCAATTTGGCTATGATTAAGTTAAAATAGGCTTAATAGCTATTAATTGGTTTAGACTAAGGATTAGGTTAAACCATGAATTATATGGAAAATATGTCGTTTTAAATGTATGTTTGCTTGGGCAATGAGTATTTTTGAACAAGAATGATATGATGAAGCTTTTGTAATAAATTACTGTAAATAAAGAGAAAAAAACTAATTTGACGGACAATAGAGAATTGTCCATGTCTTGATAGGGCGATTTCCGCAACTATGGTGGGGTTCCTACTTAGTGTCTGATCAAATAGGATTATAAAATAAATTTGAGATAAGTGGATAATTCATTTTATTTCTTATATGAGTTTAATTTTTGAATTTATAGACATGGATACTTGATTTATCTTCTGAGATGGATTCTGAAATACCCTCTATCCCTATTTGGATTTCATATGAAGGTATGCAGTGACGTTCTTATTGTTTGTTAGGATAGGCATTTCTAATGAACTAAAACTTAAAGATGACTTAATAATTAATGAATGTTGTTTGTGTTTCTATCGTTTAATTTAGTTTAGGGAGCAACAATTTTATCCGGAGTTGAGCATGTTAGTTTAGGCTCTTAGTCCACCTCCATGTCACGATGTAATGACAAATACCATGATGCAATAGCGATGCTTAAGGTAGTCGATATGGCAAATAGTATCAGCTTAATATTTTCTTAGGCTTGAGGTGAAGTAACATGGTTTAGTTTATGTCTATGGGACTAGTTAAACTAAACGATGTTATGGACTGAGATAAGTAAAGCTGTGTAATGGTTATGAACCCAGATAAGGCTATTTCACTTTTTCGGTTGGATTTAGGAGATATAAGTATCTGGGCTACTTATATCAACCTCTTGAGTAACTGCTGTTATTTAAGACCTCCAGATTCCTAAAGGCTTGTTTCGAAATATGAGTATTCCAGTGTTGTTTGTTTTAATTTAGTTTTAAGATAACAAACTATTCTTGTTGTATTACATTTAGTTAAGCTCGTGTGGCATATTGTGTGTGTTTTTGTTACTATTATACTAGGCTTTGGCTCATTAGTTTCTCTTTACAAGAGTTGGTTGATGATGATATTGATGATGTTGATAATGGTTTGGATGATGAGTTTGACTTGGTATGGGATGAAGCAGGAAGAGTTGTTGAGGAGTGAAGTGAAGTAGGGCCAATGGATTATGTGTTTTTTTTTCCATGATTGGATTTAATCATTTAAAGTTTGTATATTCTTTAAGGGCTTAGTTGAGATGCCTATGTTTTGTAATAAGCTTTTAAATATTTGTTTAAGTGAAAGTTCTTGTACTTATATGAGTGGAAGCTAGAAATGTCTTTATTAAATTTATTTTTACCGCTGTTAAATCCACAATCTATCTAAACGATTTCGCTAATTAAAATTAGTTAGCAGTGTTCAACATAAACAAATCCTTTAACAAAATCTTTGCATATAATACTTAATGTATTTTATGTGGCTGGGGGACTTGGCATGTTTGAATTTTAGATGTGCGGTAATCTCAATCCTTACAAGAATTGCATGTGGGATTGTCATGGGTTATGTTTGAGTTTCATGATGCTTGACAACAAAAGATAAGTATATCAAAACTTCAATCGTTAATGTTTTTATTCTGATATCACGTTGTAATGTTTGTGCATACTTTGAGGGTCACCCTTAAAACAGATAATAACTCGATTTGGACTTAATTAACAATTTGCTCATGTATGGCACGAAGTTAAGTCTCATCATTTTCATTACTATTCTCTTGTGTGGGACTGGACTTAGTAATGGTGGCTGGCAGGAGCTGAAAAGTCCACTATAAATTGTGGTTTGTAAAAGCTTGAAAATCTACAAAACTTGGTGGTCATATAGGCCTATAGCTATCCCCTAACCCCTGATATTGAGGGCGTAAATCTATTATGCATATGGTTTCTAGTTAATTATATGTATTTGATTATTCATACGGACGATGCATTTCATACGCTTGACTAATAATTTGATTGATTATTTTCCATGAATGGGTATGTTATTGCGGGAATTTACTCACTAAGCAAGATGCTTATACCCCCATAGATTTTTGTTGCAACAGGAATACTTATGGCTTCATCTAAGGGAGTCTTTACACAAGTAATGGCTAAGGAGTATAAGGAGTTTTTGGAAAAAGTTTACAAGGAAATTTTACTGTAGACTTCCATAGAAATCTCCTCGTGTAGCATTTAGATATTTGATATAGACTTTTAATTTTGAAAAATACTCAATGGTTTGTATTCCTTAAGATTTTATGGGGATATGCCCTTATGAGTTGTAAAACTTAATCCTTTAAGTTATGAAGTTTATGTTTTGGATATTCTTAAATGCTACTAGTTACTATCTTATTAAAATGCAGAACTCCACCAGCGGCTCCTATTGTCGTCTAAGTACGCTTTCTGCATTATATCAAAATTTTTACGTAACTAAGGTAGTCATTTCTAAGCTTTAATATTGTGTGCGATAGACTGTCATATTTAAGATATCCTTTGGGGCATGATAATTTGTTTTACTTTAGTAGTAAATAAGTTTTTGAATTTTCTAAAGTAAGGTAGTACTTTTTTTTTACTTTACATGGTACAATGGTTGCATCGATGATTTAGATTGAAGTATACCAACATGAACGTTCTATAGTAAAAACTCCTAAAAGGTATTAATATTTAGATAAATTCAAATAAGGCATCAATGTTTCCGGTGTTAAAAAAAGGCTGAGGTTAATGTTTTGCAAAATGGGTTAAACGAAAAACTAACATTTTAAATAGTTGAAAAATGGATGTTGACCTTTTTATATAGATAACAAATGAAAAAAAATTATCATTTGCTAATTTTAGATAACATTAATAATTTTTTTAACCATTTAAAATATTGACCCTTATATGACTCATTTGTGAAACATTGATATAATTTCAATTACTTGAAACATTGAAACCTTATTTGAAGTTACCTCTAAATATGATTTTTGATGTAATTTACTCATTTTCTATTTATGGGTTATTTTTTTTATTATATTGGATTGTTATTCAAAAGAAAGGAACAATTTGGTAAATTTAACTTATGTCCTCTTTTCCCTCTTGTTTCTCTAATTTTAGGAGGAACTATTTTTAGTGGGTTTCACGGAAAGTATTACACTTGTTTGCTCTATTCCCTTTCTTTCCTCTCTAAAGCAAACAAAAGGTTTCATATATTTCCATCATCTTTTTTTCCCTCCACTTCCCCTATTTTAATATGATGTAATTGAGAGAGAAGGGTTTGCTTTAGTTTCAATGAGAAAAGTGAGGGTATCAAAGTTTTTTATTTATTATTATAAATAAACTAGAAGGAAAGTAAAGGTGTTTTATTGATCCAAATTTGTTGAAATGAAAACTTTTATAAAGAGTCTAAACTTCTTTTTTCGTTTAACTAACCATTAGGCATTTAATGGCCGACATTGAAGTTGTTTTTAGGAGAAAAAGTTAGATTTTTTAGAGCTTATTAGTTGCTATTCATTTCTTGTAAACACTCTGTCAAAACTTGATTTGTAATTTATGTTATTTTATAAGTGATAGAAATAAGTATAGTGCCATTTGTTCTTAAGTTGCTATTTCTTGTAAGGCCTACACTTAAGTTTGTGGGTGATTAGTTGTGGAATCTTGAGTTGTGTCTAGTTGCTTGAGAGCTTATTACAAAGACATAACCCAAGTGTGTTATTGTGTGCTGCAACTCTAGTGGAGCATTATTTGGTGTTGGATGAAAGTGCATGAAGTTTTCATTGAGTGAGGCATTGTGTGGATGATGGAGACTAGGGTGCAAACCAAAATCCACATAAAATCTCGATGCAATCTTCTCTAACTCTCTTTCTTTATATATAATGTTCTTTATTGTTGTTGTTTAATTGTTTTTTGTATTATTTAAGCATTATGTTTTAAAAAGAGCAAAATTAGGCATAATAGCATATCTTAAGTGTTACATAGGTGTTTTAACAATTCATATAAGAGCTAGACTCTAGATTAAGTGCTTAATTGCATCTACAGTATAATATAATGGCTAGTAACACCTTATGACATAGAAGAACAAGCAATAAATAGGTAGTCCATACTAACCAGAACAAATTATGCATATGAGAAATGGATGATGATTATTTTTCCAAAAGCTTAAAACTTGTTTTTATGGAAAATTACAAAAATGGGCTTATAGTCAACGAAGCCATAGATGAAAATAATTATACTAAAGGTGAAAAGGAAAAGTGCGATTAAATGAAATTGCAATGAATATTTTGTATTATGATTTAAATGAAAGTGATTTTAGTAGCATTTGCACACATAGATCTGCAAAAGAAAATTGGGAAGATCTTGAAAATACTTAAGAAGGATATATAAGAGTAAAAGATACTAAAATTAGACTTATTTGTGGAGAATTTTCAAATTTTCAAAACGAAGACCAATGAGACAATAGATGAATTGCATGATAAATTCATTCATATTTTGAATCAATTGTCTATTCTTCACAATAATTACCCTAATGTTGAAATTATTCAAAAAACTTTAGGTCCTTGCTAAGAGAGTGGGAGACAAAAAGAATGGCAATAGAAGAGGTGCACAACTTGAGCCAATTATCAAGGGAGCAACTCTTGGCACTTTAAAGACTCATGAGATGATCAACAAACAAATGGATGACTCAACCAAGAAGGAGATAGCTCTAAAGGCATCTCACTTTAACTTAATCTCATGTGAAGAATAAGAAGATAATGATGATGATAAGGAGGAGTTAGACAAGCTCACAATAAAGTTTACCAAATTGTTAAGGGAAAGCAAGAAGATGAAGAAGAAAGATGACTCCTCGAAATCAAAAAGGAAAACCATCACTTGTTTAAATGCAATGAACATGTGTTCAAATGCAATATCACCTGCAAGAAAGGAAACAAAGGTGGAAAGAAGAAAGCTTTTGAGGCCATATCAAGTGATGGGACTCATCCTGTTTGAACGAAGATGTTTATCTAATGGCCCTTAATGATGAGGTATGCTTCACATGTACCTTATGATGAGATTTATGACATGCATGATAAAGCTTGTAATAAACTAATTAAGATGAAGAAAAGAATAGCATTCTTAATCATTAATGAAAAAAGTAGGAGATGAGCTTGATGTGTTTAGGAATGAGTTTGATGAAATAGAATTCGAAATCAAAACTTGAGTGAAGAAATTGAATTTTTGAAATTGAAAGTAGTAAATTAAAGAGTGAAAATGATGAACTAAGCAATCAATAAGAAATTGACAATTGAAAATGATTTACTTAATCTTGAAAATAAACTCTAAATGGTGGTGGCAAGAGTGATGTTAGTAATAACGATTGCATGAAAGAGCTCGTTGAGCTTAAGATGGAAAATGAAAAGTCGAAAACTAGCTTATATGAAGGAAATGCAATCATGTCTAAATTCACACACACACACACACACAGAAGAATTTAGGCACTCTCTTTAGAAAGCAAATATACAATTTGAACAAATATAGAATTAACTATGATAGAAACAATAGTTGCAAGCCGCATAAAAAATTGATTTGTGAGAGCAACTCATAAAACTTGCAACTATTGTAGAAAGCTAGGTAATATTACACACAATTTGCAATAAGGAAAGCTATATATTTGAGTCACAAAAGTAAGTTTGTGTGGGTACCTAATAGAGAAATTCTTACTATACCTAACCCAAAGGACCCATTAAAAATGGGTATAAAAGAAGTGATTTTTTTTGTAGGTATCAAAATAGGGTTCTCAATGAGGTATAATTCTAACTTGCTTAAGTTAGATTGTTTGAGCCCTTGATTGCTTAGTTTATAATGTCTTGATGCTTAAATATGCAAAATTTGATATTATGATTTTTTAGTATTATTTAAGCTAAATTTGTGCTAAAATTGGTTTTGAAATGAATGAAATTGAATTTTCATATTTTTGGTACTGAAACAATGTTTTGTTATGCTTGATATTACTAATTAAACTTGTGTGAATAAGTGAAGATGTATTTAGGCAAATTTGTGCACTTTTGAGAAATCTTGTTATGCCAATTTTAATTAAAACTTGCACAAATTTGTATTCTTGTTGCGATACATGAGTTTGGAATAATCTAACATGTTTTTGTGCTTTTATCCTTCTTACGGCATGAATTGTAATTTGCCTTTTTGATGAGACCATAAGGGGAAAAGTATCAGTTGCACAATTAACATGATTGTATTATATTTGCGATTGTTTTAAAAATTAAGTGTAGCTTGTGTTTTCTCTAGTTAGGCATTGAGTTTTTAGACTTAGTTGTAAAAATTCTTTTAAAACTCATACGCTTAATCGAGGGAGAGTATTGTGTTCAGGGGGATTTAATTATGCAACGATTGTCCTCATAAAAAAGTTTAAGATTGTTGAGCTTATAAGTTCAAATGTGAGCTTTGATAAGGAAATGGGTTATACAATTGATAATTGCTATAGAAAACCTTATTTCTATGATGATATGGGACTTTTTAATTAATAATTTGAGTGATAATTATATAGATTTGGTACTTAATAAGTAAAGGTGTCAATTTTAGGTAATATGAACCTTAAGATGAAGAAAATGATAATTGACAAGAAAAAGATAAAGTTTAGATGAAAAATGGACTGCATGACCCGTGATAAAGACAATGGGCGTATCTGTGGAGAATTGGAACCATATGATGTACTCTATGGGCAGTGTAGAAGACAATAATAGCCCAGATCAGAGAACAGAACACACCTTCATCTATGTTACGACCTGTATAGGAGGTGGCAGTAGCCCAAAACAAAAATTAGAAAGCACCACAATCTATGTTACAACCCATAATGTGTGAAGATGTCATTCATAGATGACACGACGCCTTGTTGCCACAAGCCGTATGAAGCGATGAATGAAGATTAGAATGTGCCACAATCTACAATACAACCCATTTCGTAGACCATATGAAGCTGCCACATGTCTTTTCTTATGTCCATCTTTAAGGTTTTCAAGATTTATATAAATACATCATTTTAAATGGACCAAACACACGTTTCACTATTTGCCACTTGGAGAAAACATAGGGCATCCATTGTGAAAACAATTCAAGCTTTTGAGATGAAGAATTGCAAGATTACTTCATTCGAAAGGGTTGTATTGGTGAATCTTTTCTATTCTCTAAGTTATCTGCGTTTATTGTAGTATTTATGGAGGAGTAGTCGTCTAGATCTAGATCTCTATAAACTTTACTTTGCTCGATAATAAAGATGAAGTCTAATTTATTTCTATTATTCCTAGTTCAATTACATGTGCTGATGAGTCTTTCTTATATTCATATTACTAGTGTATGAATTTATAATTAATATCATTAAAGTTAATTGAGAAATCACTTCTACAATTAGATATATGAAATTGAAGAGACTTATTTGTGATTATAGAGGTAGAATAACAAAGATCTTCTACATTATTGATGTTTTATGAAAGAGTTCATTTTTGAATGTAGTCCCAGTCCTAGGTTACTATTGATTAAGGAGAGATCCTGATTGATTAACTTAGGATTAGAAAAGTTGCTATTCTTAAGAAAGATGCTAGCTGATGAATTAAAACTTTATAGTTTAAGAAACCAACATTACTTAATTGAGATTTTAATGATTTGCATAGTAAAGTAGTAGTGAAATGATATCTAAGTTAATTTAATATTAATATAATCAGTAACTTTGTGACTTATGATCTTGGCATAATATTAATTGATAGGATAATAGTAATTAGTATTCATTATGGTAAAGACCGATTCATTTAATTAGCTGTTGGATGATAAGAATGGAGTTATTACAAGTAGTTGGTGATCTTAGAGGGATAACCTTATGCTTAACACTATATTATCTACATGATAGGTGTGCTTGCCTGGTAGGTTGTGATTCAAGATTAAGAACATGCATATTATTTAAAACCACATACATCAACAATTACCCACTTGAGTGGAATAAGTTATACTTAATTAGCAAAATATGTATGTAAGTTGAAATGGTTAAAATTGTGCATGTTGTGCTTAGTGATTGTATATGTGGTGTTTTTTCACAAGTGATTAGGATCAATTTGAAGTGATTCAGACTTGTGGAGTAGTTTTAATTTTTTACAAGTCTTAACCACTTGGAACGAGTCCGAACTACTTGAATGGTGTTTTGAAGATCCTGTTCTAAGTAGTTCGAATCGCTTGGACACAAAATGGTCTAAAGAAAGAAAGCATGCCAAAGAGTCCATACCACTTGACTGCAAAATGGTCAAAAGTTTAGAAGACCTTCAAGAGGTAGAACCAGTCATAAAGAGTCTAGACTCTCATTATTCGTTTCATTAGCCATTGAACATTTAATGCCTGACTATTAGAGTTATTTTTAGGGGGTAGTTTTTAGATTTTTCAGAGGGCTTATATATACAATGTTTAAGTAGCTAAGGGAAGTTTTTAAAGCTTATTAATATCTATTTAATTCTCAGAAACTGATAAATTGTGATTTAACCTTATTTGATAATGATATTTTGAGCTTATGATATATTTTTATAAATAATTATAAGAAAAATGTACTTAATAAGTTTAATTATTGATTTAAAGTGTTTTGAAAGTCATGATTATTTAAAAAAGAATTTTAGATGAATTAAAGAGTGTTTTCTCTAATATGAATAAATATGGAAAAGTGCAAAGTACAATAGAGAGAACACGAGTTGGCTAGAGTGGGAAATAGAATGCACCACACAAAAGACTATTGAACATGTGTGTTCAATGTGAATTTTGATGAGGAAATTAGTTGCACAATTAACCACTCAATTGTGTTAAGTTACACTTAATTAGTGAAACAATTTTAATGAGCAAAATGCTTAAAAATATACATGTGTTTTGTTTTTTTTTTCCTGCTATGTTATGTTGTTGTAGGTTTTCCTAGCACATTTAAGACCTTGATTCCTTTGGAATCTATTAAAGGTCAAAACATGAAATTGCAAATCTCTCTAAGCTTTCTATAGCATCTTGAATCACCTTAATCAGAGTTCAAATGAAGAAGTTATGACAAAAATACAAAAGCACGTTGGAGCTATTAAAAGCATATCAGCTAACGGGTCCAAAATGCATCGACTTACCGGTCCAAACTAGAAAAACTTGAAAAACAAGAAAAATTGATCAAGGGAGAGGCTGAGGGCTTGACTTATACTAGGTAATCAGTGGGGAATTGGATTGGTTCGTCGGTATGACAAAAAAACTAGCCACGTAGAGCTTTTAATTTAACTGTTGGAGAGAGATTTGATGAAAATGGCTTGGCTTTTTTAGAAGCTATAAATAGAAGATGTTGATGAGTCTTTTTTGTGGTTGTTAAAGCTTATTTCTTGTAATCAAAATCTTGTAAACACTCTCAAAGTATTATTTATGATTTGTATTGTTAAGAAAGAGAGAGATAAATATAATGCCATTTTGTCTTGTTATTGCTATCAATTTATAAAGGGGTAAATTACACTAGAAGATCCCAACGTTTGGGGATAAGTTCATTTTGGGTCCCAACATTTTGAAAAGTCCAAAAAGGTTTTAACGTTTCGGGGGTAAGTTCATTTAAGGTCCTAGCATTTGAAGAGGTGGATCAACTTGAGTCCTAATAACACGTGTTAACAAGAGATAATATTTAATCAAAACTTGGAAGACTCTTCTTCTATTGACACATGTCCTTGGAGACCTAAATTGACCCACTTCTTCATACGTTGGGACCTCTTTTGAACTTTTCAAAATGTTGGGACCCAAAATGAACTTATGCTTAAACGTTCGAACCTTCTAGTGTAATTTATCCATTCGTAAAGGCGATATACTTAGCTAGTTAAGTGTTTTAAAGTGAAATCCTGAGTTAAATCTAAAGTGTTTGAATTTGTAAAGACTTAACTCAAGCAATTTGTTATTGATATATTAAAGTCCTCTATTGAGGCAATTTGTTTGTTAGTTAATAAAGTTATGAAGTCCTTCATTGAGGGAGGCAATTGTTATGGACCGTGGAGATTAAGAGCCGGACCAAACTCCATGTTATATCTTGGTGCAAGTTTTTATTTCCTTATCTCTCTATTTATTACAATTGTTCTTTGTATTTGTTAGTGTGCATGAATTAGTTTTTTTTTTATTTAGAAAAGAAATTGTTTTTGGGCATAATCTTTTTTTCTTGAGTGTTACTAGCTTTCTACAAAGACAACACAAGTGAGTATATGAATTGTGCCGAGACTCGTGCAAGGATCAGAAGGGTATTTCATGCTCTACACAAATGATTTATAGCATGATTTGAGTGTTTTTCTAGGGTACACAAGTGAGAACACAAGTAGGTCATGTATAAATTAGTTTCCTATTTTGTTGAAGATTTCGTGTCGTGTCCCACTAGGTATCATAAGTGTGTCATATCACATGATGGCAAACTGAAGCTCCTAAGTATCTGTATAGACCACTATCAGTCTTCAAAGTGATTTACAAGCATGGCACAACTAAGATTCCCAAGGGAAAGTGACTCCACATTCAAGATTAAGTTGTTCAAAATAAGAAAATAATGCATACACGTATATGATTACCAATAATAAAGTGCCAGATATTACTTAAACATTATAGTATAAAGTTTTAGAAGCTAAACATAAGCATAAATATTGTCTTAATGATAGCATAATTAAAGTCAGTAGAGTCCCTTCTCTTGCTAATCATTACTTAGTAGTTTACCTTCCTTTACCTATAGATAGGCATTAAAACACATTAATGCCATATTAGGGTCAGACTCCATATTGAAACAAGCTATGAACTTCCTTGAAACAAGTTAAACCGATAGGAAAGTAAGCGAACCTCAACTCAATGAGATAACTGTATTAGTAAACTCTTCAAGCAATTATAGACAAATTTTTAATAGCAAACATATGTAATGCAATAATCAATCAAATGAGCAGATACAAGCTTGGATGATTGGAATCCAAATAGGGTATAGATTTATGCCCTCTCATCGAGGTTTCAATGGCATAAAACTTACACTAGAGCCCAAGAAGGTCTAAGAATGCCAAATAGGAAATTGTAATCAATTTTGTATTATCACTTAAAATTTAATATCTTAATGATTTCCACTATTTTGAAAGCTTAGAATCTCCCTAAGTATTGCCACTTTCCAAGGGTGATACCGTGGGCGACGCTTCTTACTTTACCATTTAGATCTTATGGGACCGTATAAGTCTATTGGAAACCTTAGGTTTAACTAGATTTCTCTTCCTAGATACTCCAACGTTACCATAGACTTGAAATGTAATACATAGCAATGGTGGTTAAAATATGCAATAGTTATGCAATCTTGCAATGGATATCGGTTTTTTAAGTATCATTTACTTTCAAGTCAGTTATTAAGGTGATCACTCAATCTCACAGACATTTATAGCAGATATGCTTCCAATCATCATTATCAAACAAAGCTGTTTCACTTTGATTTAGAGGATTTTCAATCAATCATTCACTAAGCAGCAAAAAATTCCTAATCCCCACATATAATTCATTATATTGATATAGTTATAAATAAATGCAACTAATTACTTACAGAAGCAGTATATTATAGTAAGAGTTACTCACCTATCCATGATATCAATGGTGATCTTAGTAATCCACAAGAAAGTCCAAGATGAAGTCTAATTCTCCTAAGATAAGGAGTAACATATCAATATAAGGGAAATTGAATATAAAACCCTATAAGTGCCTATGTGTCTTAAATTAGGGTTTCGGTACATATATTATAATCGGTTAGTCCTTAATCCTATTTTAATTGCCTAATGGCTTTTGAAAGGTCACGCGGTCTGCTTAAAATTTTAGGACTTTTGTAATTTAGCTATTTTGGTAGATTTTCTATATTACTATATATATTAGGTTGATTGCGTAAATATAATTTAGCCTTATTGTATCTGTTTTTAGTCCTATTTGCAGATATGAGTAGTGGTTTGAAAGCTTACTTCGGTTACTATTCCACATTATTATTATTTAGTGAAATTTGATTCAATTGCCTTATTAAACTTTTTGGGTCGATTTTATGACCTTATGGGCATCTATAAGCAATGTTTTCTCGGTTTACTATTTATCTTTATATTTTTGTTATGATACTTGTTGGATTTATTATTTGTTTATATCACCTATTTAAGACTATATTTGCTAAGATATAGCTACGTTTCTCCTTTTTAGTACCTTAACTCCACATGTTTATATTGTTATTCATATTGCTTAAGCTACCCTAAATTTGGGAATAGAATTACCATTGGTGCCTGATTTTTGTCACTTAGCCAAGATACTTATATTATCGGCTCACATGTATATTTTTCCTTTCTCTTATGAAATTAACTTCACATACTTCTTCAAGAGGTCTTATTACTTGAATTGAGTGAAAATCAAACCATAATTCATCATGGTTGCTTGATTTTCTTAATGTGGCTAAAATATTTTTAGAGGGATATAGAATTATATTTTATTCTATTCAATTACTCTATTCATAGTTTATGATATCCATATCTTCCAATTACGTGCTTAAACCCATTTATTCTTAAATTTTGCATATGGGTTGAGTGTGAGCATATTTATGCAAATACATATATAACTTTCTCTTAATTTCCAACTTTAACCTTTTGTATCAACTTCCTTTTTCTATGACTAGTATCATTCTAAATAGGTATAATCTTAATCATTTACATGCAGGTCACACACACACACACACACACACACGCACGCACATATATCTTTACTTGGCTTGTTTCTACAATTTTCCTTTGTCAAACACATTTCTTAGTTTAAATCTTCTAATATTCATCTTAAAAGTGAATGGAAAACAACCTTGAGCCCTAAATCTCTACATGATAGAATACATATGAGTATATGTGTTGTCATTTTGTTTGATTTTGCTATTTCCATATGTACTCAACTTGATGATCATAATGTGAGTTATTAACCAAGAATGTGAGTGGATTAAAATGTTACTTCCGAAAAGCCTAAGTTGGCCAAATCATACATATATATATCACCATTTTGTTTGGTTTTTAACAATCTTTTTTTTATTCTACCTGTAAAAAAATGAGTTATGTCATTTAGCTAATGATAGGAACAAATTAACTAATCCAACTTCAAAAATTTCATATTGTCGAGACACATTTCATGCACATGTATGTTCATATATATGTTCATGCTTCTATCTTTTTGGTATCCACTTATAAGATATGATTTAGTAACATGTGATGGTGGATAGAATAAAACAACTATGGATCTACTTTTCTCTTATGGCTAAAGCTTCCATATAGGCTTAGGTCCATGTTTAGTTTTCTTGAAATCACTTCTATTATATGGTATATCAACTCTTGGTTATCAAAAAATGACACAAGAATTCCTGGCCCTTGATTGCACCATGTTGTGACCTACCATGAACACATGTATATTTCTCATTTTTGTTAAACTATCACAAATATTCTTGTCTTGTTTTAAATTCATGCTTGAAGCAAAATGGTCATGATCACCCTACTTCTAGAGCCAACATTGCACATATATATACATATACATATCATTTTGTTTCTTACTTTAGCATTTTCTGTGTTAAGGGTGATTTAAAGCTTTTACCTTGAAGATATGAAGTGGTTAACACCACTTCCCCCTTGTGCTAAGATGAACCGAACCTAGGAAAGAATAAAAGGAAAAATATGGCTTCTTAAACTTTGAGAGAAAGACTTCATGAATGAGCTTTGCAAAGTTGATATTTACTTACCTTGATTTAGTATAGAGATTCTTGTTTCCTAGCACATGTTTGTCTTCTTGATAGTTTTTGTTTGGTTATTTTTTTATGAGGAATTATGGATAATAGGTGTTGTATGTAGTATGTGTGTGTGTGTTTTTAGAATCTTAAGATGGAAGAGAGGGTTGAGTTGATGGAATTTGCATTACATTGACAATGAGAATAAGAAGTAGACAAGTAATTACTTATGGGATATTTTTCCACATTTAGCATTACATGCTTTGCTTTCCACTGTATTAATTTGGTATCCTTTTGGATGGCAAAGTGAGGCAAAAGAGAAGGCGAGATTGCCTTAGAAGATATTTGTCACATCAATATTGAATACATAATCTTTGAGGATGTTTAGCTTGTTTTTTTAGGAGATCCATTTCTTTTGACTCTCCTTTTTGTAGCTCACGGTGGAGGGCGGTAGATGGGGGGGAGGGGTTGTGAATTCTCCTTGTTGACTATTAGCTAGGTTATTGTAATTTATATAAGGCAAATTGCTAGAATTTTGGGTAGAATTGTAAAGTTTTATGTCTATGCGATTGAGTAACCATAGAATTTTTGGTCGATATATTTATAATTATTTGCAATTGCTATGTATATAGTGTCTTAATTGAGTATTAGTCATATATTTAGGTTTTAAGCTCAATATTGAATAATATCTAGTTAATTCATGCTTCACGATTTATCTCCAAGCTATTGTTTACTAACCGGTAAACTATATTAGTGACTGGTTCGTTTTAATTGCATATATCCATTTTATGTAATTATCATTCCTTAGAAAAGGAAAATTTTTTTCGGGGTTTACATCTTTCCCTCTTAAAGTAAGCTTTATTCTCAAAACTTGAGTGTACTTGTTTAGTCGAATAATTATGGGTTTCATTCAAACTTCGTCCTTCAATTCCCATGTGGCTTCTTAAGTATGTTGATCCCATAAAGCTTTAACATACTCGATCCTTTTATTTGGAAAGGCTTGCACCTTATGGTCCAAGATGTGTATTACGTGCTTTTTATAGGTTAAATTCTCTCTTAGTGTGATTAGTTCCTGCTCCACTACCTTGTCGGATTAGGCACATACTCTATAACATCGATACATTGAATACATTATGCAATTTGGATAGGTTCAGCGGAAGTGCCAACCGATATGCTAAGTTTCCCACTCTATCTAGTAACTTAAATGGTCCAACAAATCGTGGGCTCAAGTTTCCTTGTGATCGTCCTCTGTGCAAGCTCTTAATAGGGTATACTTTCAGATGCATATGACCACCTACACAAAACTCGATCTCTTTTCTTTTTAGATCAACCTAGCTCTTTTGCCGATCCTGGGTTTCTTTCATCTTTTATTTAATTACAACCACTTCGTTGATTGCTTCACGCACTAACTTAGGTCCAACAGCTACTTTTTTTAGATCATCCCAAAATAATGGTGACTTGCACTTACAACCGTATATAGCTTCATACGGTGGCATTTAAATGCTCGAATGATAACTATTGTTATATGCAAACTCTACCTGTAATAGCCATGCTTTTATTCCCAATATCATATTATATATAAGTGATTATAGTTGCTTATTAAAATAAATAAATAACATGTATGTATTTAAGTAGTGTAGAATAATTATGCTTGCATTAGTGTAATAAATACTTAATATTAATTTGCATATTGATGTTGTATATGGAATGAGTAATATTAGATATATGTATATATATTTCAAATGGAGTGTAGCAGATTTTTTAGGAAAACAAAAGCTAAATAAATGCTTTTAGTTTACTTAAATTAATAACATTAATTAATACTAATTAAAAGCTACTTTATGACTTTTGTGGGCTGCCTCAAAAGTCAAACATTGGATAAACATTAAGCCAAAATATCCAAATTTCGTCCAAAATCAGACCACCCTCAATACAACCCCTTAAACAAGCACAAAACCCATTACTTCCTCTCCCAAAGCCACCCCAACTTCAAGACCAAGATCCACATCCAAATTCTTGCAAGTTAGCCACCAAAAGATCATTCTAAAGCCTTGAAAACCAAGCCCAAAGATTTGAGGTAAGTTTGAGTTACATTTGATGCAAGTTTCATAGTGTAGAGTTTGTTAAATGTGGATTTGATATGTATATATGTATTGGTGATGTATTGATGAAGGTTTGGGCTACCAATGAAGTATAATATATGCATGTTTAGTATTTGAAGTGTGAGAATGAAGATGGAATGATGTATGAGTGGTGTAGTAAGGTTAAGTGAAGTTGAGTTTGTTGAAAGTTGTATTGATTGGAAGGTAGAGATTAAAGTGAAATGATGTGTTTAATGAGTGGAAGTGTATAATAGATGATGGAGATCATATATCAAGTTATGGAGAGCTAAGAAAGTGTTTTGGTTGAAGTTAAAAGTGTTAAAGTTGTAAAAATTTTGTGTTCAAAACAGGGGAAGGCGGAAAATTTCATACAGCCCATATGGAAGGGTGTTTCACTCTCTGATCTTGAAAATGCACTTTCCCTGAGTTGAAACGGCCCATATGAGAGGGTGTATGAATTGAAACAGCCTCATATGGAAGGGTGTATCACTCTCGGATGGAAAAGTGCAATTTCCCTGAGTTGAAACGGCCCAATATGAGAGGGTGTATGAATTGAAACAGCCTCATATGGAAGGGTGTATCACTCTCGGATGGAAAAGTGCAATTTCATGGGTTGATACGGCCTTCCAAACGGCCCATATGGGAGGGTGTTTCAATTTCTGATCTCTTCCCTGCTGCGATATTGTTTTGTAATTTGATCATAACTTTTTCATTCGACCTCCGATTGAGGTGATTCAAATTGCGTTGGAAAGCTTAAAAAGAGATTACAACTTTGTGTTTTAAGTTTCACAAATTTTAAGAGTAACAATGCTTAAATTTTAGTTCTTTTCAACTGATACACTTTTCAAACAAAGTTTAAAACTTATTATTGGTTGTTAAAAGTTCTCCCAAGCTTGATAAATGATCATTTAAATATTTGTTGAGTATTGTATGATAATATATGATATCTGAATGTTATGTGATGATGTTGTAATGATTTATTTGAATTTCTTTGGATGATTGTACTTGAGATTTGATGAATATATATATTATATATACTAGAACTAAGTGTGAGTTTGTAATGTTTCTTTTTACAGTGAGTGATTCCCTTTCGGTTATTTCCATTGAATCTCGAGCTAGTACAGGTACGCAGTAACGTGTTTGTTCTTTGCTTAGGATAGGCATATCTTTAATAAATTTTAATAGAAAAACTTAAACCTTTGTTCGAATTGGATGTCTCTTACGCTATTTAATCCGTATCTGGCCTAGATGGCAGATCGGTATCCGGTTCGGGGAGTAGCACCTTGCTCAGATTGGGGGCACGGTAGATTAGGCGCTTAGGCCACCCCTGTCTTTTGATAAGACTTTCCTAAGTGGTACGGCGGGTAACTGATGGGGAAAATGGTATCGGTGTAACATTTGCTTAAGCTTAGAATGAAATAATATGATTTAGTTCAAAGGTTTATGGGAACAGTTGGACTAAGTGATGTTATGGACTAAGATAAGTGAAGTTGTGTAACGGCTGTTAACCCTAGATGAAGTTATTTTCTCTTTTATGGATATATCATCTAGGAGATATAAGTGTCCGAACTACTTATATCAACCCCCTGAGCGTCGTGATCGTTACTCAGGACCCCAAATATCCTTATTGTTCGGAGTTTGAACACTCCAGTGATGTTTGACTAATTAAAGATTATCTAATCAATGAATGATTGTCACATTGCATTATAGTTTAAGATCGTGTGAGCCATTACGCATTTGTTTTTGTTACTGTGTACTGGGCCTCTGGCTCACATTTTATCCTTTTCAGGTATGGATGACGAATTCTATACAAGTATGGGATATGGATCGGATTTTGAGGAGTTCTTAGATGATTGGAAGGAGTAGAGACGACCTTGACGTTGATGGAACCCTTATGTAATAGAATAGCTATATGTATATATGCTTTGAAAACTTATGTATTAGTTAATAGGATTTTTGTTATCTTTTGATATATTTTGTAAATGGCTTGTTTACGAGCCTTGTTTGTAATGTATGTATGTATGTATGTATGTATGTATGTATGTATGTATGGTTGTATTATGTACTATTAGTAATAAAATTTATTCTTATAAGACATTTAGGCAAATAACTATACAAATTGATCCTGGATTACAACCTTACATATAATACTGCAGATTATATGTGGTTGGGGAACTGGGTTTGCCTATTTTAAATACAAGGGTAAATCCGGGGCCTTACAGTTGGTATCAGAGCTAATTTGAATAGTTGTTTGCTTAAGATGTTATGGTTTAGACATGACTTGACCCTGGACACAAATAGTTAGACTAGAAAAGAGTTAAGTTTTGTTTAAATGTTTATGTTTGCTTGATTTGTTTATTGCTTGTTCTTTATTTGCTTGTTTATTTATTTTGTCCATATTGCTGTTTGTTTGCTTAATTGTTTGTTATTGCTTGTGAATGAGAATGTGAATGTAAATGTAATGATGATTTAATTTTTATAAATGTGTGTTATAAATGTGTTGTATGTATATTCAAGATGGATAGGTTGAATGGATCTTCTCGTCAGCAATCAGATAGAGAGAATATGCCTCCACCGCCTCAATCATCTTTTATAGCAGCTCCTACTTCTTCTCCTATTGCTAGTACTGAAGCTAATCCATCACCAGCATCAGCCTCAGCTTCACAAGTTCCTCCACTGAATCAGTTTCCCCCGCCTCCTCCAATCCCGACCTTTCCACCGGTGTCTCAAGAGACTATGGACAACCCGGCATCAATGTATGGCATATTTAGGGATATGATGGCTATGATGCAACAATGTCAAGTGATGATGTATCAACAACAGCAACAATTCATGCAACAAAGCAATCAGCAAGGAATGAGACAAAATGAAAACTTACCAGCTAATGATCAAGCTACTCAGATGAAGTTACATGATTTCAGCAAATTGGTTCCCGATTTTGATGGAACAAGTACCGACCCGACTATAGCCGAAAGTTGGATCGAAGAGTTAGAGAAGACTTTTTCTGCCTGTGATACTCCCGAAGAGAAGAAAGTGGATTTGGCTGTATTTATGATGAAAAAGGAAGCCTACAATTGGTGGAGATTAGCTAGCGGGAATTTGCAAGTGCCTATCTCTTGGACGACTTTCAAGGATACTTTCTTTGCTAAGTATTTTTCGAATTCAGTAAGAGAAAGAATGATAGCCGATTGGTTGAACCTTAGGCAAGGAAGTAAATCAGTTGATGAATATTATGCTGAGTTTTGTCGACTACTACGCTTTGCAGGAGGAGATTATAGAGACGAAAGAATGAAGATTCAAAAGTTTCAAAATGGGCTGAATGAGGAGATACAAGGGGAGGTTCGAAAGTTTGAATTGATTACTCTAGCCAATACTGTTGCCAAGGCTTTGTTAGTAGAACAGATTCAAAATGATAGTCAAGTCAGGAGAGCCAAAAGAGCTGCATTTCTAGGAAAAAGGCCTTCACCGACTTCTTCTTATAGTAGTTATCAAGGCATGGGCAGAGGATCAAACTACCAAGGAAAAGGAAAGAAACCATATTTGGGAAAGAAGACATTCAAAGCTCCTACCTATATTTGAGAAAAAGTGCTTTCGGTGCTATGGACCCCATGATATATCTGAATGTAAGTGGACACCTGGTGCATGTTTCACATGTGGACAAGTGGGACATATATCTTCTGAGTGCAAGAATCCGAAGTTGCCACCAATATTTTGTGCCTATTGCAAGCAAAGGGGTCATCACATTTCTAATTGTAAGGACCGCCCCAACAAACAAGGTGGAATTAATTTAGAGAAGGGAAAGGTGAATGCTCGAGTCTTTGCCTTGCAAAAAGTTGAAGATACTCCCTCTGTAGACACTTTGGCAGGTACTTTGAATGTTTCCAATAGAAATGCATATGTATTGATTGATACGGGAGCAACACATGCATGCATATCTGAGAATTTCATGAATGAATGTAAGCTTGTTCCTAAGATCTTGAATGATCGCGTGATGTGTATAAATACTCCTTTGATGGTTGAGACTAGACAACCATGTATATGTAGAAATGTGAATGTTTTAATTTCCAGTGTGAGCATGCCTGTAGACATGATTGTGCTACCTTTATCTGATTTTGATGTGATTTTGGGAATGAATTGGCTGAATCGATATAAGGTCACAATTGATTGTAGCAAGGCGGAATTAAGTTTTTCTTTGAAAGAGGGAAGGTTTACTTATGTGTTGGAAAGACAAAGGCCTAGGAGTATAAGTTCCATGGAATTGTGGGAAGGATCAGTGGTAGCTACAATGAGTAATGAGGAAGGAGATATCAAGTTAATGCCAGTAGTGAATGAGTTCAATGATGTATTTCCCGAGAAGTTACCCGGTTTGCCTCCGGATAGGGAGATTGAGTTCAGAATTGAAGTTCTACCTGGAACAGTTCCTATCTCCAAAGCTCCATATAGAATGGCACCTACTGAGTTAAGGGAATTGAAGTTACAGTTGCAAGAATTACAAGATATCGGTTTTATTAGACCAAGTATATCTCCGTGGGGCGCACCTGTGTTATTTGTGAAGAAAAAGGATGGGAGTTTGCGAATGTGTATTGATTATAGAGAGTTGAATCAAGTCACAATCAAGAATAAATACCCTTTGCCAAGGATTGATGATTTATTTGATCAATTGAAAGGAGCTACAGTTTTCAAAAATTGACTTGAGATCAGGATACCATCAGTTGAGAATCAAGCCTGAAGACATATCAAAGACGGCATTTCGTACAAGATATGGTCATTTCGAATTCCTTGTTATGCCATTTGGGTTGACGAACGCCCAGCAGCATTCATGGACTTAATGAACCGGATATTCAAGGATTATTTGGATTCATTTGTAATTGTGTTCATTGATGACATTCTGATCTATTCACGGAATCATGAGGAACATAAAGAACATCTTAAGCTTGTCTTGCAAAGACTTCGAGGAAAGAAACTTTATGCCAAATTCAATAAATGTAGTTTCTGGCTTGAGGAAATATCTTTTCTAGGGCATATCATATCTAGAGAAGGTGTAACGGTAGATCCTGAAAAGATTGAAGCTGTGTTGAAGTGGCCAAGGCCAACTAATGTGTCTGAGATAAGAAGTTTTCTAGGTTTAGCAGGATACTATCGAAGATTTGTAGAGGGATTCTCAAAGATAGCATCTCCTTTAACCAAATTGACTCGAAAGCATGCTAAATTTGATTGGAATGACAGTTGTGAACAGAGTTTTCAAGAACTTAAAGAGAGATTGGTATCTGCTCCAATCCTAGCCTTACCTGTTAGTGGGAAAGAGTTTGTGGTGTTTAGTGATGCATCTATTCAAGGGTTAGGTTGTGTACTCATGCAAGATGGGAAAGTTATAGCATATGCCTCAAGACAATTGAAACCACATGAAGAGAACTACCCCGTTCACGATTTGGAATTAGCAGCAGTGATACTAGCATTGAAATTGTGGCGCATTATCTTTTTGGAGAAAAATGTAAGATATACACCGACCACAAAAGCCTTAAGTACATATTCACTCAGAAGGAACTTAATATGAGACAGAGGAGATGGCTTGAGTTAATAAAGGACTATGATGTAGAGATCTTGTATCATCCTGGTAAAGCGAATGTGGTAGCAGACGCGCTCAGTAGGAAGAAGCAAATTGATATTGCAACCTTGGTTATAAGTCAGAAGGAAATTCGTGAAGAGTTGAGAAAGATGGAAATTGAAGTGACAGTGGAAAATGTTGATTTGATGCTTGCTCAATTATCTTTGCAACCTACAATCTTGGAAAGAATTAAACAAAGTCAGAAAGAGGATCCAGAAAGTGAGAAGTTGACATTAGCTATAAAAGGAGGAAAGAGAAAAGAGTTGAGATTAGATGAAGAGGATGTAATAAGACATGGAAATAGGATCTTTGTGCCAAGGATACATGGTTTGAGAGAAGATATTCTGAAAGAAGCACATTCCTCATTATATTCTGTTCATCCCGGGAGTACGAAAATGTACAAGGACTTGAAGAAGTGTTATTGGTGGGAAGGAATGAAGAGAAATGTAGCTGATTATGTTTCAAAGTGTCTAACCTGTCAGCAAGTTAAGATAGAGCATCAAAGGCCGGGAGGAGAACTGCAACCCTTACCTATTCCCGAGTGGAAATGGGAAGATATCACTATGGATTTTGTATCGGCTCTACCAAGAACCATTGCAAAGCATGAGGTCATATGGGTAATTGTGGACAGATTAACGAAGTCGGCTCATTTCATACCTTTACGAGTCGGGGATTCCTTAGAGAAAATGGCACATGTGTATATCAAGGAAATCGTAAGGCTTCACGGTATACCAAGAACAATCACTTCTGATCGAGATACGAGATTTGTTAGTAGATTTTGGAAGAGCTTACACATAGCACTTGGTACCCAGCTTCAGTTCAGTACTGCTTTTCATCCTCAAACAGATGGGCAATCTGAGAGAACGATCCAGATATTAGAAGACATGCTAAGAGCTTGTGTATTAGATTTTGGAGGGCGATGGGACGATCACTTGCCATTGATTGAATTCGCCTATAACAACGGTTATCAGTCTTCTATTCAGATGGCACCATATGAAGCTCTGTATGGAAGGAAATGCCGATCACCTTTACATTGGGACGATGTAGGAGAAAGAGCACTAATTGGTCCGGAATTGGTTCAACAAGCTATTGACAAGATTCAAGTGGTTAAGCAAAGAATGAAAGTTGCACAAGATAGATACAAAAGTTATACGGATAAGAGACGAAGACCTCTCGAGTTTGAAGTGGGTGAGCACGTATTTCTCCGGATATCACCAACAAAAGGAGTGTTTCGGTTTGGAGTCAAAGGAAAGTTGAACCCGAGATATATCGGTCCTTATGAAGTGTTGGAAAGGATTGGTCCTCTAGCTTACAGATTAGCACTACCACCGCATTTATCCGAAGTACATGATGTATTCCATGTTTCTCAATTGCGAAAATGTGTCTCGAATCCGAATGCAATTATCAGTGTTAATCAGCCACAAGTCTTGCCAAATTTAACAACAAGTGAGAAGCTATTAAAATCTTGGGTAGAGTTGATAAAGTGTTAAGAAGAAAGGTGATTCCAATGGTGAAAGTGCAATGGAGTGGACAAGAAGATAGAGAAGCTACTTGGGAAGTGGAGAGTGAGATGAGAATATTGTATCCCGAGCTATTTGAGTAGTAAGGTAAGCTAAGTTTCGAGGACGAAACTTCTTGAAGGAGGGAAGGATGTAATAGCCATGCTTTTATTCCCAATATCATATTATATATAAGTGATTATAGTTGCTTATTAAAATAAATAAATAACATGTATATATTTGAGTAGTGTAGAATAATTATGTTTGCATTAGTATAATAAATACTTAATATTAATTTACATATTGATGTTGTATATGGAATGAGTAATATTAGATATATGTATATATATTTCAAATGGAGTGTAGCAGATTTTTTAGGAAACAAAAGCTAAATAAATGCTTTTATTTTACTTAAATTAATAACATTAATTAATACTAATTAAAAGCTACTTTATGACTTTTGTGGGCTGCCTTGAAAGTCAAACATTGGATAAACATTAAGCCAAAATACCCAAATTTCGTCCAAAATCAGACCACCCTCAAAACAACCCCTCAAACAAGCACAAAACCCATTATTTTCTCTCCCAAAGCCACCCCAACTTCAAGACCAAGATCCACATCCAAATTCTTGCAAGTTAGCCACCAAAAGATCATTCTAAAGCCTTGAAAACCAAGCCCAAAGATTTGAGGTAAGTTTGAGTTACATTTGATGCAAGTTTCATAGTGTAGAGTTTGTTAAATGTGGATTTGATATGTATATATGTATTGGTGATGTATTGATGAAGGTTTGGGCTACCAATGAAGTATAATATATGCATGTTTAGTATTTGAAGTGTGAGAATGAAGATGGAATGATGTATGAGTGGTGTAGTAAGGGTTAAGTGAAGTTGAGTTTGTTGAAAGTTGTATTGATTGGAAGGTAGAGATTAAAGTGAAATGATGTTGTTTAATGAGTTGGAATGTATAATAGATGATGTGGAGATCATATATCAAGTTATGGAGAGCTAAGAAAGTGTTTTGGTTGAAGTTAAAAGTGTTAAAGTTGTAAAAATTTTGTGTTCAAAACAGGGGAAGGCGGAAAATTTCATACAGCCCCATATGGAAGGGTGTTTCACTCTCTGATCTTGAAAATGCACTTTCCCTGAGTTGAAACGGCCCATATGAGAGGGTGTATGAATTGAAACAGCCTCATATGGAAGGGTGTATCACTCTCGGATGGAAAAGTGCAATTTCCCTGAGTTGAAACGGCCCAATATGAGAGGGTGTATGAATTGAAACAGCCTCATATGGAAGGGTGTATCACTCTCGGATGGAAAAGTGCAATTTCTGGGTTGATCGGCCTTCCAAACGGCCCATATGGGAGGGTGTTTCAATTTCTGATCTCTTCCCTGCTGCGATATTGTTTTGTAATTTGATCATAACTTTTTCATTCGACCTCCGATTGAGGTGATTCAAATTGCGTTGGAAAGCTTAAAAGAGATTACAACTTTTGTGTTTTAAGTTTTCACAAATTTTAAGAGTAACAATGCTTAAATTTTAGTTCTTTTCAACTGATACACTTTTCAAACAAAGTTTAAAACTTATTATTGGTTGTTAAAAGTTCTCCCAAGCTTGATAAATGATCATTTAATATTTGTTGAGTATTGTATGATAATATATGATATCTGAATGTTATGTGATGATGTTGTAATGATTTATTTGAATTTCTTTGGATGATTGTACTTGAGATTTGATGAATATATATATGTATATATACTAGAACTAAGTGTGAGTTTGTAATGTTTTCTTTTTACAGTGAGTGATTCCCTTTCGGTTATTTCCATTCAATCTCGAGCTAGTACAGGTACGCAGTAACGTGTTTGTTCTTTGCTTAGGATAGGCATATCTTTAATAAATTTTTAATATAGAAAAACTTAAACCTTTGTTCGAATTCGATGTCTCTTACGCTATTTAAACCCGTATCTGGCCTAGATGGCAGATCGGTATCCGGTTCGGGGAGTAGCACCTTGCTCAGATTGGGGGCACGGTAGATTAGGCGCTTAGGCCACCCCGGTCTTTTGATAAGACTTTCCTAAGTGGTACGGCGGGTAACTGATGGGGAAAATTATCGGTGTAACATTTGCTTAAGCTTAGAATGAAATAATATGATTTAGTTCAAAGGTTTATGGGAACAGTTGGACTAAGTGATGTTATGGACTAAGATAAGTGAAGTTGTGTAACGGCTGTTAACCCTAGATGAAGTTATTTTCTCTTTTATGGATATTCATCTAGGAGATATAAGTGTCCGAACTACTTATATCAACCCCTGAGCGTCGTGATCGTTACTCAGGACCCCAAATATCCTTATTGTTCGGAGTTTGAACACTCCAGTGATGTTTGACTAATTAAAGATTATCTAATCAATGAATGATTGTCACATTGCATTATAGTTTAAGATCGTGTGAGCCATTACGCATTTGTTTTTGTTACTGTGTACTGGGCCTCTGGCTCACATTTTATCCTTTTCAGGTATGGATGACGAATTCTATACAAGTATGGGATATGGATCGGATTTTGAGGAGTTCTTAGATGATTGGAAGGAGTAGAGACGACCTTGACGTTGATGGAACCCTTATGTAATAGAATAGCTATATGTATATATGCTTTGAAAACTTATGTATTAGTTAATAGGATTTTGTTATCTTTTGATATATTTTGTAAATGGCTTGTTTACGAGCCTTGTTTGTAATGTATGTATGTATGTATGTATGTATGTATGTATGTATGTATGGTTGTATTATGTACTATTAGTAAAAATTTATTCTTATAAGACATTTAGGCAAATAACTATACAAATTGATCCTGGATTACAACCTTACATATAATACTGCAGATTATATGTGGTTGGGGAACTGGGTTTGCCTATTTTAAATACAAGGGTAAATCCGGGGCCTTACACTACCAATGGTAGGTGTTGATCCCAATTCCCTTTAAACTTTAAAACACTTGCATGCAACATATCTTCTAGGGTTTTTATAGTTCTTTTGGTTTGCACATTCATCTATGGATGATATGTCGTACTAAATTGCAGTCGAGTGCCTATTGCCTTTTGCGGACTGATCCATAATCTTGAGACAAATCTGCAATCTTTGTTAGATCCTATTCCTATTGGTATACTGTGCAGTCTGACAAAGCTTTTGTTGTTTGCTATGCATGAGATAGAGACTGGCCTGTCATTTTTCGTATTGGACTTCTCCATAATACAACAAGTTTTAACTTATCAACTTGAGCCTTTGTGATATTTATATAACAACATCTTTAACAAGCAGCTCGTGTTACCGAGTTTTGGAACATGCTTCTTAGTTTGATTAGATGCCAAGCAAATAGATAAGCTAATTGGATCACTACTTGTATTAGATTGAAAATGTATCCTAGTGAGAGGGTTTGCCACCCCATCTTCGTTATTTCCTATTATGTTGTTAGATTCTATGAGATGTACTAATTGTGACTTTTGTGATGAAACTACTAGTGCATTGAATACTTTGCAAATTTAATATATGCATATCATTTTCTTAAACGAAGAAAAAAGAATTTTGGTACCCAATCTAAATCCACAAAATAATATAGGGTTTTCTACATTTTTTTATTTGAGGAGTTTTTTAATTGAATACATTTCAATACTCATAAGAACATGAAAAAAAATTCCATTATAAACTAGAGATATATAATTCCATTCAACTAACTTTATATCTTAGTAAAGGATAAAAAGTCGAATCCATCAAAATCTCCTATTCATTCCCTTACCATTCAACGTAAAACCATTATTAAGGTGTTCACTTGAGGGGAACGATAATTTATAATAAATTGCGATTATGTAAAATAATTAATAGTAATTTATACCCCTACATTCATGAATTTTTTAACTTTATTATAAATATTCTTATATTAAAAAATATCACTTATACTCTTTCTGTAATACATATAAAAAGTATTATAAATATTTTATGCTTTATTCCAATAATAACTCGTTTTATTATTTACACTCAAGTGAATATTATAATACTTATTATAATCTTATTATATTTTTGTTAAATTGAAATTTCATCTCCCCCAAATTCTATAAGGTGAATTGAATGGACTGTAAGTCATTGTCACCTTCCCGGCATTATCCGTTAAGAGACTTGATAATTGAAAAAGACAAGGAATTCCAAGGATCCATTCTGGCGATGCTGTAGGCCCAATGGCCAGTGCTCGGCCCGTGTAAGCTGGGTCAGGCCCGACCTGGTCCGGCCTAGTGAAAACCGGTTGTTCATACCATCACAATCCGGTTCACCGCTTCGGAGCTTCCCTCCTTTCCGAGAAGACGGTGGTTTGCTGCTTCTATATATAGCGGGCGAGCCTCTGTTTTCTTACAGCTTTCTTTCTCTCAATCAGCTGGACAAATTCGCAACAAGAAATAACTCAAAACCTGAACTTGGCATACTGTGCACTGCAGCCTCGCACAACAAAAAGTAAAAAAAAAACGAGACAAAATATGGGACATGGTAGTAACTCATCTTTTGATAAAGCAAGACCCAGCAAAAAGGTCAAAACTTCCGTGAAGGTTCTTCTTCACCCTCTTCATTCGCCTTTACACGGAATAGATCGCAGGTTTCACTTTTTTCTTGCGTTGTTGATTGACCCATTAAGCTATTCTTTTGCAGGAGGATTATGGAGCCCACATTATGGATGACGATGATATTCCTTATGGTGAAGAAATTGAGGATGATTTTCGTGATGGTAAATATTTATGTATTTGTTTATTTATATATTGGATTCAAGGTTGCTTTTTGATCGTTGGGTTTGCTTTGTTTTGGTTAAATTGATCTGGGTATGCTGTAAAGTTATTAATAAAATGGGTGTTAATTGAAGAAGCATTGGCTTTTTTTTTTGTATCATGATTTATTTTTAATTGCAGGTTTGAATTGTTTTGGTTAAATTTGTTCTGGGCCTGGGCAGTGATTGATTTGTTGGAGGAAACGAAGGAAATAGTGTTTTGTTTTTTATCGTGGTTTGTTCTTGATTGGGGTTTAGTTTGTCATGCTTAAAATTTGATCTTGGTGTGACGTAAAATTGATTAGTGGTGGTACTAATATGGGTATGTTTTGGTAGAGAGAAAGAAGGAAAAGAGGGAGGATTTTAAGTATATGGTTTTAAATCAAGTGACCTCTATCGATCAAGGTTTGCTATTGAATGTGGGTTTGGTTGTATTCCTTAAGTGGTTGTGAGTGGGAGATGTAGCAATATTTTATTTTTGATTGCTAGGTTTTGGTTCCTTTGAGATGAAATTTGATCCGAGTATGTTGTGAAATGTAGTTTACTGGGTCGTTATATTGATGTGGGTTTGTTTTGGTGTAGATAAAGAAGGAAGAAAGAAGGATTTTAGCAAATTGGAATTGAAGCCAGATCATGCCAATCGACCCTTGTGGGCTTGTGCTGATGGCAGAATCTTTCTTGAAACTTTCTCACCTTTGTACAAGCAGGCTTATGACTTCCTGATTGCCATTGCGGAACCTGTCTGCAGGTATGTAAAAATACTTTGGTTGGGAGTGTTGCCAATGCAATTTTAGCTTCATTTTATTTGTGTAAGTAATCTCACATGTAATTAATAAACTCAAATCATTTTTAGTAGCAATTATGGGGTTTTCAAGTTCTTGACAGAGTAGAAAATTGTGGGAAACATCATAGGGTGGCAACATAATGGAGATTTTGACAGGAATCAGTGGCATGACTGGCATGCTGGATATGATATGATTCAAAGTGTTATGCCTAGGTCAAACTCTAGACAGCTACACATCCAAATACAGTGGGGACTTGATGCCTAAATAATTTGACTATATCTAATGATCAACCGATTTGATTAAATGTTTAAGAACATGATATTATTCGACAATGATGCTTTAAATAATAACAGGCAGCTAATTGGCATTGTTTGAATTGATGGGTTATCCATGTCTGATTATGATTTGGAAGTTCTGAATTGTGAAGTATTTTTCATGTAAATATCCACATCTAAAAGCTGGTAAAGGATTTCCTAGTAGATTTTGTGTTTAGCAACAAATTTAAACTTTTACTATTTATTTAATGCTGGAGGTTTAATGAATTAATGATAGCTGTGTTTTTGGTGTGCAGGCCAGAATCAATGCATGAGTATAATTTGACCCCACACTCATTATATGCTGCTGTGTCTGTTGGTCTTGAAACAGAAACAATCGTGTCTGTTCTGAATAAACTGTCAAAGACTAAGCTTCCAAACGAGATGATTGACTTCATATATGCCTCTACTGCCAATTATGGGAAAGTCAAGCTTGTGCTGAAAAAGAATCGATATTTTGTTGAATCACCATTTCCTGAGGCAAGACGTGAATTCTTTCTTCTTCTATTTTAATTTTACAAATGCCGATTTTTGTGTTGTAAGGTAAAATTGTACTTGCAGGTCTTAAAGAAGTTGCTTAAGGATGAAGTTATAGCTCGAGCTAGAATTTCTAATGAGGTTTGTTTTATGAAGTTTTTGAAGCCAGCATTGCTTCAATATTTAATCGTGTGGAGGATATATTTACTGCTTAGACATCACCTCTCTTCTTATGTTTAATCTTACAAATTATTGACAAGGACAATCATGCTCCATCTTCATTTTGCACGATTAACCATCAATTAGGCTATACTTTATGATAGAATCTGTACCTTATAGAGCTCTTGCGATGGAAACACTTTGTTTCTTACTTGCCTTAGGTGTTGCGTGTGAAACTTACATCATTTGTTTGGCTACAAAATCTACTTAAGAAAAATGTTATGTGGGAGCCTTGGATGTTGGGACGCCCTATTCTTCTAGTGAACCAAGGACTTCCAGTCTTGTTTGTCTATCAAATTGCATTACTTGTTATTTACCAAATTGAATAAGCTGTTGTTGGTATTTTTATTAAGTTCTCTTGCTTCTTGAGGATTGGCCTTCTACTTGTTTAGCACCATGCTAATAATAAGAAGAAGAGCAAAGATCCTAGTGAAAAAAAGTGTGAGCATTTGAGTTTGTGAGTTTCATTCTGCAATGCTGCCGATCATGGAATAAGGCAAGCTGTAGTTTTGGTGTTGCATTCCAGCTTGAAGAAACATAATTTTAGAAGTTAGACTTGCTTCTGTTCCTCAAAGATGTTGCATTATGTATGGGTCTTTGATAATGGCTGACCTAGCCATGCCTGATTCTTCTTGAGCCAAAGTCTAGTGTTCCTACAGTGGAAAGTCTTTGCATCAGATATCTGAATCTTATTCTTTATAATAGCTCATCTGTCTTCATGACTGTCTAATTGAATTTGATGTCCTTGTCTAGGGTATGAATGCTGCTGATGGGTTTACCGTAGGCAAAACAATGGGTGAAGTGGGTGGTACTCATGATGACTTGCTAAATGAGGCTGAAATAGCAGCTGCTGCTGAAGAAAAGGAAACACACTCATTTGAAATTGATCCTTCTCAGGTAAAGGCCTGTCAATTATTTTGAATTTAGTTTTGGTGAAACAGTTGTTTTGCTAGTACAATGCTTTAATTTTGCGGTCGCTTAGCCTTGGATTTGGATATGCGGTGGTAACATATGAAGACATTCTTATCATAAAGTTCTGTGTTCAATGAAAGATATTATTATTGAAGAGTTTGGTTCATATAATTGTGTTTAATGTAGATCTAATTATCTGAGAATGTTCTTCCATATCATGGAGATGCACTTTTATTATCTTGACATTTTTTTTGGGGGAATTTAGCCGAATATCTCGTGTTTAAATGTCAAAGTAGGAAGGGGAGAATGTCTAATATTATTCTTTTTAGATCTTTCCAGATGTCATATACTTTATTAGCTCCAGGCTTAGCTGCTTTCTTCAGGATAGCATTTCTAGAGCATAAATCTTCCTCAGCTCTAGATACATATTTGTTATGCTGAATTTTAAGTGACATTGGGAACCCTTCAGAAAGGGCGTGTTTGGAAAACTGTAAAAAAAAAAAAAAATGTTTTCTAACATTTCATTTATTATGATCTTTGTTTATAGGTTGAGAATGTGAAGCAGCGATGCTTGCCAAATGCCTTAAATTATCCCATGTTGGAGGAATATGATTTCAGGAATGATACAGTAAGTCTTTTCTTCTAGATGTTTCAAGCTAAGAAAAGGAAGCACATTCTTCAATAAAATAAGACAGCCCATATCATATTTACACATTTTAAGTATCATGGAGGAAACTTAAGTTTTTATCCTATTGCAGGTTAACCCTGATCTGGATGTGGAATTGAAGCCTCAAGCCCAACCGAGGCCGTATCAGGAAAAGAGTTTGAGTAAAATGTTTGGAAATGGTCAGATGGCTTTCTGAGATAACATTACTTTGTTACATTTCTGCTGATTTTTGATTACAAACGTGCTTCTATGAAGAATTGAAAACTTAAATCTATGTCATCACAGGAATAGTTTATGCAAAATTTTTATCATGTGACAGGGATCATCCCATCTGAACTTACTGTTATAATGCTGATTGTAAATATAACACCAGCAGTTAAAATCATTGAAGTTCTTCACATATGAATATAATGATTTGTGAGGACCACAGGAATTTGTTCTTTCAATCATTTGTAATTTTATTTATTGGCCATCATAATATTTGCTCTTGGTGAGTAGTCCTCTTGAGTTAAATTTGACAAAGTTTTTTGTCCAGACTTTTTATATCTTCATTTTGTAAAATTTTTAAAAATTTCATCTCAATATTTTTATTTTTGTATTTGAATAATTACTTTGGAATTGTTTTGTGAACAACACTTTAATTTGAATTAAAGATAATCTTAAATTGTATTGCTGCTTGGGGCTTTTCAGGTAGAGCAAGATCTGGTATAATTGTGTTACCTTGTGGTGCTGGAAAGTCTCTAGTTGGTGTTTCTGCTGCCACCCGTATACGAAAGAGTTGCCTATGCTTAGCAACTAATGCTGTGTCTGTTGATCAATGGGCTTTTCAATTTAAACTTTGGTCAACCATAAAAGACGAACAGATTTGTCGTTTCACATCTGATAGCAAAGAAAGGTTTCGTGGAAATGCTGGGGTTGTCGTCACTACTTATAACATGGTTGCATTTGGAGGAAAGCGTTCAGAAGAGTCTGAGAAGATCATTGAAGAAATAAGAAACAGAGAATGGGGATTGCTTCTTATGGATGAGGTGAAATTTTTAAGCTAGTTGTTCTATGATTTTGGTGATGCTAGAACATGCCACTGGTAGATAACATAACATTCTGTTGCTCAGGTGCATGTGGTGCCTGCTCATATGTTCCGAAAAGTCATCAGTTTAACTAAATCTCACTGCAAGCTTGGACTCACTGGTATGAATTGATATAGTAGCTTTATGTTTATTTGTGGAAGAACTAAAATGATACTGACAGTTTTGCCTTGTTCAGCTACACTTGTGAGAGAGGATGAGAGAATTACAGATCTAAACTTCCTTATTGGGCCTAAACTGTATGAAGCAAATTGGTTGGATCTTGTGAAAGGTGGATTTATTGCAAACGTACAGTGTGCAGAAGTATGGTGCCCAATGACTAAGGAGTTCTTTGCTGAATATCTGAAGAAGGAGAATTCCAAGAAAAAGCAGGTACTCGAGTTTTCCTCCCCTTGCCATTTGTTTGAGGAGAGTCATTTGTATCTCCTAGACAGCATAGGTTGGCCAATGTTTAGATCCCGGTCATGCCCATAACATCTAATGCCCTCACTGTCATGCTGATCACATAATGAAGTTAGTTTTCATTAATTTTTGGGCTTGTGCTTTTTGTAAATTGAGCCAGCCATCATACGATGCTCCTTCCCATGGCTTTTGCATTTTCCTTGTATCATTCTTTTTGGGGGTGTCGAATCACCTTTAACTTTTCAGGCCACATTGCATTGCTGACACTATTGCTTTATTGCAGGCTCTCTATGTGATGAATCCCAACAAGTTCAGAGCATGTGAGTTCCTTATACGCTTCCATGAGCAGCAGCGTGGAGATAAGATAATTGTCTTTGCTGACAATCTTTTTGCTCTCACTGAGTATGCTATGAAGCTCCGGAAACCAATGATTTATGGTGCTACCAGGTTAACAGAAGTGCTCATGTTGAACATATTTATCTTTCCTTTATGTGATTTAGAAATTTACAAGCTATCTGTTGTATGATTTTCAGCCACATGGAAAGAACAAAAATTCTCCAGGCTTTTAAGACCAGTCGTGATGTGAACACAATTTTTCTGTCCAAGGTATTGCATTGTTCATATGTTTCCTCCGTTGGTACTAATTTGTTGTAGGATTTCCAAATTTTGATGCCATGAAGAAGGATCTTCATGTTGATCTTCAACTCAATACATTGTACTAACATTGTTGCCGATGGAAGTGGAACCTTTTTTATCCTGGGATGACAAATGATTTTTCTCTTTAACAGGTTGGTGATAACTCAATTGATATACCTGAAGCTAATGTGATCATTCAGATATCCTCACATGCTGGGTCGAGAAGACAAGAAGCTCAGCGTCTCGGTCGTATTCTTAGGGCTAAAGTAAGTTGAATTTTTCTTTTTCCAATTCGATGGATTAAAATCTCTTTAAAAACATTACTTTTTAACTAGATGATTGAGCTATTCATAGGGAGGGATTCATCCACTAGGGAATCATTGATATTTGTGAACTTTGTAAATATGTTGTCCACTGTAAGGATATATAACTTGAATTATTTTTTTGTAAATTACAGGGTAAGCCTCAAGATCGACTGGCTGGTGGTAAAGAGGAATATAATGCTTTTTTCTATTCCCTAGTGTCTACTGACACACAGGTATGTATTTGTATCTTTTAACCAATCGGGGCAACTTCATTTCTGATTTTTTGGTAGTTAATTGAAACTACTTTATTTGGCTACTGTTCAATATATGAGTTTGATCTGAATCTCTCCATGGATCATTTTTTATTTTATGCAGGAAATGTATTACTCAACAAAAAGGCAGCAGTTCTTGATTGATCAAGGTTATAGCTTTAAGGTGTGTGTTATTCTATTTTATTCTCTGGGTTGAAACTATTCCAGTAATCCTGTTGTTGAAACCCTCGTGCACTAGGCCTGTTGGATAGGGTTGTGAATGGCTTTGAATCGCCCTAATAATGTTTTTTCATTTGGAAGGTGATTACAAGCTTGCCACCACCTGATTCTGGGCCGGAGCTGAGCTACCATCGGCTTGATGAGCAATTAGCACTGCTCGGCAAGGTTTGTGGCACATCCATTTTCCCATAGTATTTATGCTATTCAAGACATTATTACTGAGCCAGACACCCATCTATCATCTGATATCAGGTTCTGAGTGCTGGTGATGATTTAGTAGGTCTAGAGCAACTTGAAGAAGATGCAGATGACATAGCCCTTCACAAGGCACGGCGCACAATGGGATCAATGAGTGCCATGTCCGGTGCAAAGGGGATGGTTTACATGGAGTACAGGTCTTTTACTTCGCAATCCTTTTTGCAACTAGTTTTGGTCTTTACTTGATCGTCCTGGCGTGTCTTATTCCTTTTTTATCCACTGTTTTGTTCTTTCAAGACTCATTATATATGTTATTTAATTATTTTACAGCACTGGAAAGAAACAGATCGGATCAGGCCAGGCAAAGCCAAAGCCGAAGGATCCATCAAAGAGGCACTACTTGTTTAAGAAAAGATATGCCTAAGAAGAAAGAAAGGGCAATAGCAAAACACACAAACGCCTCTGAATCATTACTGGATTTGAGGCTTTTTGAGCATGAAGCTTTCATTCATAGGCATTAGCAGAAGTGCACAACATGGGGCGCACTTCCATCTGGATCTGTTGTGTAAAGGGTCCTCTTGGTAATGGCGGGCGTTTCGAGTTCTTTTCTAGTATGGTTGCCATGTGTATATGTCCATATCAATCTTTATAATCCAAAGAAAGTACCCAAGCCATGACTGGTGGGTATGTCATGTGTGTACACTATGGTCTCCATTTTCATGTTCTTTTACTCCGGTTTGGACATTTGAATCTGTCCTACCAGCTCAAGTAAGCTGTGATGCAAAACTGGGCTGTCAAGAATAGATTAAAATTTCATAGAAAGAGCATACAAGTCCTAACTTCAGCCCCGTTGGTGGATTTTGGCCTTCTCATCATTGGCAAAATTGAGAATTTGGGTGTGGCTTAATCGGAATTAATACCTATTCATTGCTTAACCCTAATCAAATAGCTTATTATGTCAAGTTCGAGGAGTTAATGTACATTTTGCTAGTGTTTCAACGTTTACCAACCTTTTTTTTAGCGTGTTACGTTCCTAAAGGATGCATGATTGCTTTTGTGCCCTTGATTTACGTATATATTTTTTGAAGTTTCCCTCGTTTCTTAAAGAGTCCTCTCAATCCCAATAAATTCAAAGCAAAACCAAGGGTATAAATGATGCAATTATATATGATCGAGATTCTAAATTGTACCTGTAAATGATGTAATTGTATGCACATAAGTTTTGTGATACTTGCCGATAATCACATTTAATAATTTTTTCTCACACCAAACAGAAGTGTGCAGCCTAGATTTTTAGGTAGGTGGTAGGACAATAAACAAATTGAGTTAAATCGATATAGTATCAAATTCGAACTTGACTCAAATAAATTTTCAAATCTTGAACTCAATCGAGTTTTGATTTTTACACTCGAACTTGATTCGATTTAATATTTTATAAGTTCAAACTTGATTAAGTTTGATTATTCTTTTAATTTAATTTAACTACAAAGAGTATTTAATATTTAAAAGTTTAAACTCACTCGATTCTATTTAATACTTGATTAAGCTAGTCGAATTCAAGCTTTTGCCGAATCGAACTTGAGTAACTCATAAGCTTTCTCGATTTACTTACAACCCAGTATGTGGGACGAGCTGAAATGAAATTGAAACCGTTTTAGTTAATGATACCTTATGACTTAGTTAGTTTGCTACCTTATTTTTTAAATTTAGTTAGTTTGTCTCTGTTTGTTGAGTGTGGAACTTTTATATTTTTTATTTCCAGCTCTCTTCTCAAGCTTGGCTCTGTTATGACTCTTGATCTTTTAAATATTGTCTTTTTCTTTTACATATCAATATAATTGCGGTTCTATTAGTTGAAGGTGTTCCAGTAAGGGTAATGGAGTCCTAAGCACATATTAGTTGGTAAAAAAAAAAAAAATTGTGTCTGATCGAGTATCATTATTTGTTAATTATATTAATGCATACAAGTATACAACATGTGTGTACCGAACGTGTTGCGATTTCGTTTGGACTAAGGTATGATAATATTTATGATTAATTTCATGTTTAGTATTTTGAACTATTTGAAACTTAGAAGTATGGACTTGGTGCTTAATTTTTTTTATTTTCATTTTTGTAAATAAATTAACTATCCAAATTCTGTTTAATTTAACAATTTGAAATTTACTCATATTTGCTATTAAATACCTAATTTAGATATTATAAATGCTTTCAAAAATTTTACAAATAGTAAATTGATAATTTTAAACAATTAGTTGTCAATTTTGCAAAAATGGAAAAGGGAAAAATTCAGGTTCCGCATGTGAGTCTGTGACATCTATCCTAATATATATTTTTTTAAAAAAAATTAAAATGTAATATATAATTTGGAATAAAACGTAATATTTGAAACACACAATTTCTTTTACTCTCCTCTTCTTTCTCTCTTTTTTTTTTCTTATTTTTATTTTTATCTTATGAGCATATCATTTCGTTTTTGTTTGAATCATATACGAACTAGTTATGGAGATAAACGCAAATACAATCCCTACACTATTAATTAAGTGCTTCGAAAGACTATATTTTTATAACTTTTTAAAGTACGTAGTGTCAAATCATAACAAAAGAATCATAATTAAAAACCATTTTGGGACTTTATTGATGGGTTGGGTGGTACTTGTATGTGGCTTAGATGGAGGTAGTTGGAACTTATAACAAATAAATGGCTTCTGCGCAAGCCCAACCAAATGGTTGCAGATCTGTGTTCCTACTAGGAGGCAGATGCCATTAGGTTTAGTTGAGGCTCTTGCAAAGTATTTGCGTATAGGACTTATGAATCAAAAAGTAGGTTATTCTTAGCATTTACTATGAAGAAGTCAGGCTTGAGAGACTCAAGGGTATATCATTGACAAAAAAGAAGTTTAGCGAGTGGGTTTAGAAATTTCTGTTAATTATGTTATGTGTAATGTTGTTGAGATTTTCCTTCTTAGAACTAAATTATTATATATATATGATATTCTAAACTTGGCTTAATCAATTTCAGATTGTTTTCTTAGTATTTTGTTTTTGTTTTTTTTGCTAAAACGTATAATATTAAGTGTTAATGTCACAAATGGTACTTAACCTTTGCCAAAGTAAATAATTAGGTTTTTAAATTTTGAAACTAATCAATTTAGTATCTGAACTTTGAAATTGATCAAGTACATTTGTCAACTTCTTTCATGTACTAAATTGACCAATTTGAAAGTTTTTCAAGTATTAAATTGATTAATTTCAAAGTTTAAATACTAAATTGATTAATTTCAAAGTTTAAGTATTTAATTACATTTCGACAAAAAAAAAAAAAAACTTAATTGCATTTTTTTTCGAACTTCAAGTATGGATTGTGACAATTAACTATGATCAATTTATTGTAGTAATTTACCAATTCTCTGCACGTTTCCAATTCTGTCTCTACATAAGTTAAGATTGTCAATGATATCATCTGCATTAACTCTGTTTAAAACTATTTATGTACATAGTTTTTTTTTTTCCTCTACCCTATTTTAAATGATTATTTGAATGAATATATCTTTTTAGTGTACTTGTAAATAGTGAAAGAAAAAACTATCAAGATGGGGTTAATATGGGTAATTGTAAAAAAAAAAAAAATATATATATATATATATATTTTAAGTGAAAAAATTAATCAAAATAATTATTTGGGACATCCACTATCTATAATTAGTTAGAAAAGCCAACTCGACAAGCCTATCAATATAGAGTTAATAGAGACAGGATAAATGATCTTGAAAAATCTAATTATTTACTAAAATATACGATTAGAAAGTACATATAATTACATAAATAATTGCACAAATTGTTTATGGTTAGAATATATATCTTTCAACGTGAATTAATATCCTATTGTCGATTATATATATATTTATAAAAAATAATCATAGCATATCGTGTATTATAGGACTGTTGGAGCCTCTACTTCGACGAGATGAATAATGATAACTTAGAAATACGTGGGACAAGATATGAATTATTATAAAATGTCGAGTTTGCACTATTATGAAGGTTAAAAACAAAAAAAAAAAAAAAGAAAAATCAGATTTTTACTTTTAGGTTTTGACCAGTTTCATGGAGAGAGATTTATCTGGTTCTATATTCATTTTGTAATCTAAACATAGCACAATAATTTTATCCAATCCTTATCATAAAAAATTATATAACCAAATACTACCTAAAAGAAGTTAGCTTTAATTTACTCGATTCTCATGACCTAAATATTATGCTAGAGCCTTGGTACACCGTACTAACAGGAGCTAATTCTTTAATAAAAGATGGAGTCAAGAAAACCTTTAGGCTTTACCTAATCTCAATCATAGCTTTTTACACGAAAGAAAAAAAAAAAAAAGAAGTGAGCGAACAGAAATAAATAATGGGCAAAGCCATCACAAAAGAAGAAATACGAGGAACTTTTATTTAAGTACCCGATTGAAAGTGCTTCGGGGAATAAACTTTTCAACTTGACTTGAAGGTCATGTAGACATTTGGTCTGGGACCTTCTCTTTGACGACATCGTTTTATTGGTCAAATGTTAGACTGCATATTAAGAATGTCAGAATATCAGTACCGTAGTAATTTGAATTAGAAAGGGGGCATAAAGCTAGCTAGTTAGCAATAGATTCTAGCTACTTAGGCTTTAATGCAGTTTTAACGGATGGTTAATGCACATTAATTCGGTCTTTGTAGGAAATGATTAGTAAGTGTTTGAACTACTTTAATTTCCAAAGGGGAAATTCTGTATGGTCTTGCTGTTTAGCTTCTTTCTGTCTATTCAACGTCGAGAGCCATCCATATGCATTTGCTTTTAGATATTGGAAATTATTCATGAACTTATTAAGGATGAGAGGTTTAAATGGTATAATTATATTTGAAAGGCATATAATCAATCATATTTTCGCTAGTACATTTTATGCTTCCAACTCTTATACCATGATTTTGAATCGATTTAATAGAAATATTCACGTTCATGTTACCAATATGTATAGAATATCTTGACCCCCACCATATGTAGATGATACTACGTACGATGAAAAATCGTCTCCATTCAATGTTTGTCGAAGGTTTTGTGTTCACCTATTACTTAATTAGCCTGGAATTGTTCATTATGTAATCCATAATGCAGATCTTGTTTTTAAAACAAAGAAGAAGAACAAAATAAAATTATCGAGTTCATGATAAGTATGATAATGATCAAGGCCGTCATGAATTCTTGAAAGTTTGCTGAGATCACTGGCTTGATCACGGTCGTGATGAGAGCAACTGCAGAATCACGGTCGTGATCATGGATCTGTCTAGCACAATGAATTTCATGAGCTTGATCATGCCCATCATCTTCACTATCGTTCTCCAATTTTATTTCAATGGTTAATTTTTGAAAGATTGTAATTTTGATCAATTTCTTAAAGAGTTTTATGTATTTGGGTTGCATCTATTCGTGATGATGTTTCAAGTTAATTAATAACTAATTAATTTGAAATCCAAAGGATGCAATCCATGTCCAAACAATGTAACTCTTAGAGAAAGTTATGATTGTTGGAATATCTATTCATGATATAAAATGTGTTGCTTCTAGTAGTGAAGATAATTAATTTATCATTTTGAATCCTTCTCTTTGTATCTCTTTTCCTAACATATAAATATACACATACATCTCAAATTCTTTTAAGTGTAGTTTGATACTTGAATATTTGCTATTCAAGTATTAGGACTTAGTTGTATCCTGGGGGAATTCCGCAATATATCTCTTATAGCAAACTCTATGTAAGATACATAAATTCTCTAAGGAAAACAGTATCATTCGTGCCTCTAAGACTTACTTGCAATTTGTTTCTTCAAGCTCTTTAATAGTTTCAAAAACTAACAATCTTAGAAAATTTAAAATGGCTAGAGGACCAAATACTGTTTTTAGAGCCAAGAATCAAGATTTTGTCAAATTAGATCGATTTGATGGAACAAATTTCAACTGTTGGAAGCATAACACATTATTTTTGTTGTCTATGCTAAACATGGCCTATGTGCTTGATCCGAACATACAACCTATTCAAGATCTAAAGGAAGATGAAAGTTTATAAGAGAAGGCAAAGTTGGAGGAGGCCAAGAAGATAAAGGGTGGATGATGAATTTGCATGTAGAGGTCATATCCTTAATACATTGTTAGACAATTTATATGACCTTTACATGATAATCAAGTTTCCGGTGGAAATTTGGAAAGCGCAAGAAGAAAAATATAATAATGAAAGACAAGATACGGATAAATTTCTCATGTTGAAGTATTTTGAGTTTAGTATGGTTGATAACACCCCTATATTGGATCAAGTTCATGAGTTGTAAGTTCTTGTCAATCGACTACGTGATTTGCATGTAGTTATTATTGAATTTCTTCAAGTGGGGGAAATTTTATCAGAATTACCTCCTGGTTGGAATGGTTACAGGAAGAAAACTACTTCACATGCTCGAGGATTTCAATATTAAGAAAATTCTTAGGCATATACGCATAGAGAAAGAAACTTGAAAGCATGATGTAGTGAATTTTCAAAATTGTTCTAAAGTGAACTATGTGAAAGATGGAGAAAATAAGTATTCCAAAATGAAAAGGAAGGCGAGTGAACCAAATGAAAAGAAAAAAGGTTTGCAAATGCTATAATTACAACAAGAAAGGGCATTATGCTGAAGAATATCGATTCCTGAAGAAGCCAAGAAAGAAGCTACGTCACTTCTTGCAAACTTAGTTGAAGATCAAGAGTTTGTTATCATGGTGACAAATGAATTCAAAACCTTATATGTTAGAATGATCATTAAATCAAACATGGCTACAACAATCAAATCTGCAGAGTGATGGCTTGATTCAGGAGTAACGGTTCATGTGTGCAATGAGTGAAATCAATTCAAAGATTTCAAAATTGCGGAAGACTATGGAGTTCTAATGGGAAATGGCAACTCAATAAGGTTCAACGAATTGGAAGTGTCGATATCTATTTCACATCCGAATTTAAGTTAACTCTAATGAATATAGTCTATGTACTGGATATGAAAAAGAGTAAACTCTTTAGGTTTTCTATGTAAGAAGGGATTCAAAGTTGTAATCGAGTCAGATAGGTTTGTACTCATGAAAGGGATCTTTATGTAAGGAAAGGATATGCCTGTGATGGAATGTTTAAATTAAGTATTGAAATGAATAAAGTAAATGATTTTATATATTTTATTAACTCTGTAATTTATGGCATTCTAGATTAGGACATATTAACTTGTACATCAATAAGTGTAAAATTTATATTCAACGCCAAATTACCAGGAAACCTTTCCTCATGAAGAAAGAAAGACTCATGTTCTTGATTTAATTCATAGTGATATATGTGAATTAAATGGACATTTAACTAGAGGAGACAAAAGATGCTTCATAACATTCATCGATGACAGTTCAAGATTTATCTATGTGTATTTATTAAGACATAAAGATGAAGCAACTGAATCTTTCAAATGTTATAAAGTATTAAAGTAGAAGCAAAAAAACATATAATAAAAGAATCAAATGTTTGCATAGTGATAAAGGAGGTGAATTTTTTTCAAATGAATTTCATAAATTTTGTGAAGAGAATGGAATTATGCATCAATTTACCACTCCTTATATACCTAAACAAAATGGATTAATGGAACGTAAAAATCAACAATCAGTAGACATGATTAATTCACTAATCATTAATGCTAAATTTCCTTTTAATTTATAGGGAGGAGCCTTGTTGACATGTCATATTTTGAATAGAATTTCATCCCTAACTTTAGGATTTGCTTCATATGTAAAATGGAAAGAAAGAAAATCAAATGTTAATATTTCAAAGTGTGTATAGCTTATTATAGAGTTTTTGATCCAAAAAGGACAAAGTTAGGTGCTAGAGCATTAAAGGGAATATTTGTAGGATATGCACAAAATTCTAAAGGATATAGAATATTAGATTTTGAATTCAACATTATTATTGAAACTAGAGATGTAGAATTTTTAGAAAACAAATTCCAAGGTGATCAAGTTGATAATGAAATCATACAACAAGATACTAATGCAAGAAACTCTACTGAAAAGAATAGTTTGGAAACAAATGAATAATCTCCTGAAGAGCCTAGAAGAAAAGTTTAGATTTTGGATTTAATGATTCTCAAGCTCTTAGCTTTTTGGTAGAATATAATAGAGATTCTATATTTTGTAAAATTCCTAGTATATTTAGTGTAAATAGTGATCTCAAAACGTATCATGAAGTTATGACTTCTAGATACATGTTTGATCGTAACCAAGAATAAGACCATGAATTAACTCAATAGAAATCCTACAATCAATGCTAAGGTAAGTGTATCCATCTATTGTAGCATAAGATTTCCATAGGTGCTGTCTTTTAGGATCTGAATACCGAGTACTATTATTACCATTTATTTATTATTTAACCAAATAATTAAGATGAGATTATTAAACAAAAATAATAAATAACTAAACTAATAACCCAAAGAGTTTATCATGCGTTCTTTCTTTAAATTAATCAATCACAAAACAATACCCTTATCTTGATCCACCATAAATTCTAATTTCATATAATAAAGATTAATTAATGAATTGTTTATAACTTAAATTTTCGGAATTCGTTATTAAATTAATTTCCCACTTCAAGTTAATTAATTCCTAACCTTCTATGAAATAGTGGAAATCTCTTCATTACTAATGCCACATATAATTGCATTAAAGCACAAGATTCCTTTTAACAATGTAAAATTATTGAAGAAAATCAAAGTTCCTTATCTCTGGATGAAGATCTATTCAATTAGATGAAATCTCTTTCTATCTAAAAGAAATCAATATTGCAATCAATTCTAGCTACATATTAACACATGAATAAACTTAAGAACATAAACTTTCAATAATAAAAAAGAACAAGTTTAGCACAAGGGTTTAGGGTTTCACAAGATTTGGGATGTAAGACTTTGCTCTTCTATGGATTTTACAATCATAACATGAAATCTAGAAGAATAGAAAGTAGTCATAATGTAAAATAAATCCCCTTAACGGATTTTTGTGATCTTTTAATGATGTTCTTGCAGTTCTCCTCTTGAAGATCATAATTTTCTATCTTTAAGGCTTTTGAATTGGTAAAAGTTGATCAAAGATCCTTAAACAGGCAAAATAACATGTCTATTTATAGCTAGGACACACGTCATGTCTGCACGATGCCCCTACATGGTTGTGCACAACTGGAACAAATGAAAAATCCTTAAAACTTAACCTTGCATGACCCCGATCCCCAGTTGTGCTTGAGCTTGTGCAGAACTGCAAATCACTCACTATGATATTTTTCTTCTTTGCAAAAACTTCTTCCTTAGTCGTGCTCGTGCTTGTGTAGAACTATAACCTGCTTTCTAGACACTTTCTTCACTTTGCAAAACTTCTTGCACTACTTGTGCTGAAGCTAGGGCACATTAAAGGATGCACTTTAGTCACATTTTCACTTCTTCCATGGCATCCAGCATGGCCATGCACAAGGTAGTGCATGTATAAAAATAAGCTCTTGTCTATATTTTGCTAATATCGCATTGATTTTGCTTAAATCATCTTCAAATCTTTCAAATATCTTTTTTGATCCTTGAAATTAATATTTAAGAAATTAAGTATCCTTTTCTTATTATAAGCATATAAAATACATATAAAATATTGTCAATTGAGCTCCAAAAATAAGGTTATTTTAATACTTATCACTTCTCGTGATGTGGCTTTTTGGAAAGAGCCAATAAATGATGAAATGAATTCCTTACTATTAATCATACTTGGATTTTAGTTGATTTGCCTCAAGGATATAAGGTAATTGGCTGTAAGTGGGTATTTAGATGCAAGAATAATTTAGATGGTTCTTTGTAAACTTTCAAAGCAAGATTAGTAGCAAAAGGATTTAAGAAACATAAGGGAATTGGTTATTTTGATACATATGCTCCTATTGGAACAATGACATCTATAAAAGTGTTGTTGGCCATTGGTTCCATTTGCAAATTATATGTGCATCAAATGGATGTCAAAACAAATTTTTTTAAATGGTGATCTTGAAGAAGAAGTATATATGGAACAACTAGAAGACTTTGTCATTCCCGAAAATGAAAGGAAAGTTTGCAAATTAATTAAATCTTGAATGGACTTAAATAAGATCCAAAATAATGGCATACGAAGTTTGGTAGTGTAGTTTTGACAAATGGTTTTATACATAATAGTGTTGATAAATACATTTATTCGAAGTTTAAAAATGAATATGGTGTTATTATTGTTTAGATGTTAATGATTTATTGTTATTTGGAACAAATCTAATTGGAATAAGTGAGACCAAGAAATATCTTACCTTACAATTTAAGATGAAAGATTTAAATCTGGTAGATTTGGTTTTGTGTTAACTCAGTCATACTATATTGAAAAGGTTCTTGAAAAGTTTAAACAATCAGTAAATAAAGAATACACAACTCCTTATGATACTCATGTTAAATTACAAAAGAACATAAGAAAAGCAATATCACAGTTAAAATATGCTAGTGTCATAGGGAGTTTAATGTATGCATCGCATTGTACTAGACTCGATATTGCATATGCTGTGTGCAAGTTGTTAAGGTTTACAAGTAATCATAGTACTGAACACTAGAAGGTTATATCTAGAATATATGGTTATATGAAGAAAACTATGAATCTCGGATTAGTCTATGGAAATTTTCCAATTGTATTAAAAGGTTATTCAAACGCAAGTTGGATAATAAATGCTATCAATAGAAGTTCAACTTTTATATGGATATTTACCTTAAGGGGTAGAGCCATAAGTTAGGCTTCAAATAGATAGACATGTATAAGTCACTCAATAATGGAAGCTGAGTTTATAGCACTTGTTATAGCAGGTAGAGAGGTGGAATGGCTTAGAAATTTAATTATTGAAATAGAGTTGTGGCCATAACCATTGTTAGCCATTTCGACTTTTATGATAGTGAAGCAACCACGTCTCGAGCCTACAGTAAAATTTATAATGAAAAGTCTTGACACATAGGGTTGAGATACGAATATTTAAGAGAATTAATAAGGGGTGGAGTTATAACCATCACCTATGTTAAGGCTAATGATAAAGTGGTAGATCCTTTGACAAAGGGATTATCCAAAGATCTTATAAAAAGGAGTATTACTAAGATGGGTCTTAAACTTTTATAGTTAGAAGTGATGAGAACCCTACTGTAGACACTTCATTTTTACCTATTTAAGGCTTTAATTTATAGTAAAAATTAATATTATGTTAAGTCCGAAGATTATTACAAATATTACAAAAAATTAGAAAAAAAAGATATAAAAAGAGAGAGAGAGAAGGAAAGGAAATAAATAAATAGAAAGATAAAAAAAAAGGAGAAGAAAAAGAGAGAAATAAAAAAAAGTAAGTAAGAAAAAAGAGAAAAAAAAGAGAGGAAAAAAATAATAAATAATAATAATTTCATAAAAATATTTTGGGCTTGTTATAATACTAGTTTTTATTATAAATTTATTTTGGAATCAATTAAATTAGGTTTATTTATTAAATCTGATATTTCTGAAAGCCTTAAATATAATTTCTATGCAAAATATGTTGAGGCACAAGCCAAATGGCCTGTTGGTAAAATGCACACGAAAACACGCAGAAGACCTGAGATCGAATCATGCTGGAGGTGAAAGCAAATTTTTTTCAACCCGGCGCGTGGAATATATGCGTGTCCTTTCTTCACTAGTGAAGAACAGTTTTTCGCGTGCGATGGCTTGCTTTCAAGACCAATTTTGGCAAAATTTGCTTCGTTTTTTGCCAAATCAACATGGGGATCTGAAAGAGACTTGGAATATTACAAATTTAAATCAATTTTTGGTTTCAAAAATTCAATTTGGGTACTTGAATCTGAGTTTGAAAATTGATGAATATGCGTTTTTTGCACAAGTTCCAAGTTTCACAATTCAATTTGTTTTGACAAATTAGGCTTTCAATATCACTAATTTGACTCAATTAATCACAATCAACACAATTCCAATGCCAATTGCACTTGGAAATTATAAAAATGTGATCAATAAAGCTAGAAAACCCAAATTTGCAAATTTGCGTGTTCTTGATTCCTTAATGAATTTCCCTCCAAATTCGACCTCTAATTAATATAAATAGGGGTCAAATTCCTTGTTTCCATCATCCACAACTCCAGAAATCACCAAGAAACACTCAAAGTAATTCGAATTCAAGATCGGAGTTTCTGGTGTGAATTCAAAATTTTCGAATTCATTAGATTTAGGAAGTTTTCGAGCAGTTTGAGTGTTGCAGGAAGCTCTAGGAAGGTCTGATCTATCTTTTTAGAGCTTTAGATTGATAGTAGAAGCTTAGCCACCACTTCGCACAAGAACCATCGCCGGCCGCCATTTCGAAGTTTTAGAACCACCCTCCTCCACCCATTTTCGAACCAAACCACCACCCTAGGAGTGTTCACCCCCCTTCAATTGGTCTGTTTGGTAATTTTGGCTATTCAAAATCATCCAAAGTGATGGTTTTTGAGCTTTTTCGGCCGCTCGACGCTTCTCCAACGAGTTACTCCGACCAGCGCCCAAGATTCGATCCGAACCGAACCCGACTAGATTCGAATTCGACTCACTCTAGATCCAAGTTCGACCCGATCCAGGTAAGTTAATATGTTTTGTTGTTGTTGTTGTTGTTGTTATTATTATTATGTACAAGGCTTTTTTTAAAATAAAAATAAAAAAATGATAAAAAATAAAAAAGGAAATATGCATGAAAAAGGTTTTGTCACTTGGAAAAAAACAAATAAATTTGGTAGCTTATAGGCTTATATTGAAAAATTCTGGATTTTCTAAAAAACCTCAAAAATTAAGAAACTTAAAATGAAAAGAATTATAATATCTAAAATTAACAAACAAATTAAAATTTTATAAAAAAATTACATTTTGTCTGATCCCCGAGTAGCGGGTACGTAGGCACCTCCGGGGCAACTTAAAATCTAAAAAAATTATTTTTGTTCCACTATATTTTGTAAATTTCAAAATATTAATTTATTTGTAAATATAGATGATTTCTTCATTAATTTGTAACTAAAATTGTAAATATGGAAATTCATAAAATTTAATTTATTTGTTGTTTCATTTTTCTAGCATTAAAAGGATAAATTTTAAATTATGAATTTTTAAGTGGCAACCGTATAGTTTTAATAGGATAGCCCCCGAACTCAAAATTTATGGTTTATAAAGTTTGGTTTTGAATCAAATTTTTTTGCAGACTAGTAGCTAAGTTATGATCAATTAACTCATTAGTCATAACTTATATTTTTTCCTGATTTCGATCAGGTGGCGACTCCAAATTTTTTTTTTTCAAAAATTAATTTTTTTAATTCCTAGTCGAGGGTTCGTATTAAATGGGTTTATGTTTGATACGAATTGGATTAAAAGAAATTAAACCAGAAATGAAAAATCCAGGCTCGACACCTACCTTATTCTAGCACATTACTAGTTTTAAGGTTCAAAAGGTAAAAACAAGTCATTACTAACTGGATGTACTATAAGTACTATAAGTTAAAAGAGGCTGAGATGTTATAAACATCTCTTAAAGGATTGATATTATATCTATATCAATTTGTTTGATGTATCCCACCTATTTGAACACAAGATTGATGCCGCTCCTAACAAAAGCTTCAAGAGTTTGCTTTTGTAAATGTTCATGAAATCTAGATGAGTGCATGGCCTTAAATGTGCTATCATATGTCCACTATTTGAATATAGACATGTTTATGTGTATAAAATCTCTGGTTGTGACACATGCATAAAGTTTCAAAATAGCAAGCTACTTACCACCTTGTTACAACTTTGAAGATTTATACTTAGGAATAATTCAAATCTAATCATATTATTCTTTAAGTATAATCATGGAGGTATTTGTGTATGTATGTGCATACTTAACAATCTAGTAGGGGATTGTAGAAATAGATTGCCAATTATGCAATTCATAATGTAGATCTTGTTCTTAAAACAAAGAAGAAAAATGAAATAAAATTATGTAGTTTGTGACAAGCACGGCTGTGATTAAAACCATGATGAATTTCTTGAAAGTCTGCAGAGATCATTGGCTTTATCACGGCTGTGATCAGGGCAACCGTGGAGATCACGAGCCATATCACGGTTGTGATCATGGATCTATCTAGCATAATGAATTTCATAAGCTTGATCACACCTGTGATCTCCACTATCTGTCTCCAATTTTATTTCAACGGTTAATTTTGAAAGATTGCAACTTTTGATCAATTTCTTAAAGAGTTTTATGTGTTTGGATTGCATCCATTGATGATAATGTTTCGGATTAATTAAAAACTAATTAATTTGAAATCTAAAGGATGCAACTCATGTCCAAATAATGTAACTCTTGGGGAAAGTTATGATGGTTGGAATATTTATTCGTGATATAAAAATATTGCATTTGGTAGTGAAAATAATTGATTTATTGTTTAGAATTCTTCTCTTTGTATCTCTTTTCTTAGCATATAACACATACATCTTAAATTCTTTTAATTGTGGTTTGATACTTGAATATTTGTTATTCAAGTATCAAGACTTAGTTGTATCTTAGGGGAATTCCACAATATATCTCTCACAACAAAATTTATGTGAGAGGCGTAAATTCTCTAAAGAAAGCAATATCAGTCGTGATTCTAAGTCAATCTTACTTGCAATTAGTTTCTTTAAGCCTCTTTAATAGTTTTTAAAACTAACAGGAACAATAGAATAATTTTTCTTATGGAAATAAAAAGGTCACAAAGACGTTCATACTAGTTTTCCAATTCCTAGCACTAAACTAAGAGATTGATTTCTAGTGGTGAAATTCACCTAAAGGTTTAGGTCCTAAAAGGTAGGTTTGTATTAGAGATGTAAACGAATTGAGTTATTGAAAATTTAGGTTTGAGTTTAGAGAGTTGTCGAACTTGAGTCAATAAACATTTTATCAAACTAGAAGTATATGTTCAAACTCGACTTTTTTAGATAAATGAGTGTTATTTTGAGTTCAACTTTGAATTCAAGCTTAGTTTGTTTGAAATCCAAGCCTAAATTGGCTCATTTGCTAAATGAGCTTGAGAGCTAAGTTGAGCTCAAAGCAAGTTGAGTGCAAGTAGCTTGCTAGCATTCCATTGATTTGCATTCCTATTCATATGCTAGTATTTATTGGGTTTTAGGAATTATATCATATCTTTTGTTTAATATTTCATATAATTGAGTTACAACCAATTATTTGTACGTTTGTCCAACTGCTATATGTAGTAGTGTTTGCGTGTATATCATGTGATTTGTTGTCTTTTAGGTGTAGGTAAGTTATGCATTAATTTGTATCTTCAAAAAGTGTGGACAATTTTTTTGTATGAGTAGTTTATGAGGAGGGTGTTGAGTGCCATTATTGAGTTGTGTTGGAGAAAAGAGAAAGTAGTTGGTATTGCAAAATCATCTTGTACTTCTTATATTGAGTGACTTAATGGAAAAGGAAAAAAAAAAGAGAACACTATTTTTCAAAAGTTTTGAGTTCTAGAGTACTAAAGAAGTCTTAAGGTTCTCTTTGAAAAATAGACTTCAAACATCATCTATAGATATGCAAATAAGAAGAAAATGCTATGAAAATAGAGATACAAGTAGCTAAGAATTCACTCTTGACAAACCGTGAACAAAATAACAAGTTGCATCCTATGATAAACTAGCATTAGATCCATAAACCAATATTGAATTTGATGCCTTTCAAAGGCATTCATAGCTATGTATAAAGAGGATTGGGCTAAGAGGAAGTTAGAGAAAAAAGCAAGTTGAAGTTAGCTTACTAAAATTACACTAGCAACTATAGGAATTGCCATGTATATATTTAAGGACTAGTGAGCTTAAGTTTAGTGAAAGAAGCAATGTGCATGGAAGGGCAAGCCATTCAAGGAATCTAAAGGGAAATAAAAAAAAAAAGTTAGAAATCCAGCTTCCAAATTTTCCTAATTAGACTTTTCATTGTACGATGGAAGGATCAATCTAATTACATAGATTTAGAGGTATGGGCACTACTTTTGGTACTAACAAACATTAGGATATCCTCTTGCCTTAAGGGTAATATGTAACTTTAGTTTTTAAAGTTTAGGAGAGACAACTTGATATGAATCTAGGGGAGGTTGGAAATTCTTTCCTTCAAGGTTAGGTTCTTAATCTCTTTTTAGGGTTTTATAAGATAAAAGAAACTGATAAAACATAAAGATATGGATGAAATCATAAGTCGATAAGTGCTACGAATCACAAAATCAAACTGGTTTTGTGTTTGAATCACAGAACGATATAGCCCATGCTCTATAAATCTCCCACGATGTTAAAAGAATTTGATGATTTCAATCAATGAAGATGAATAAAGAAACTAAATCTCTCAATATTCATAAAATATTGCAAACAATTGCAATACAAGTTCTTATCAACAAGAACTCAAAATGACTCTTAAAGGAGTGGTCTTTCTAGAGGAAATAACATATCGCTACTATCTATGTGAAAACTAAACAAAGGTCCTATAAATAAAAACACAAAAGAAAACAAAAGGACACAAATAATAAACAAAGTCTTAATAATAACAAAGGAAAAACCAAAAGACACAAAATATACCAAGAGACACAAAATAAAACAAAGGAATATTAAAAGACACAAATAAAACTTCAACTTCGTGAACAACAACACTAGCAGTGTAAGTAGCAACACTGGTGGTTTTTGTAATCAACACGAGCGGTGTAAGCATGGGCATTTAAAATTCACATTTTGGTCATGTTGAAGGCCTAGGGTACGTTGATAATGTAAGCAAGGTATGCCGGTGGTGTAAGACTTCAAGGTCGGCAGCGTAGGGCTCCTACAGCATATTGACAGCTTGTTTCTTCCTTGTAAAAACCACTTGATTCTAATCATCTTTCCATTTAAGCTTCGAAACTCCAATATTAAATCTATTTTGTCTAAAATCTTTTGAAGCTTGGTCCATTCACATCACAACTCACATTTAATTTAGAGGAACACCTTCTGAGGTTTGGTCCATTTTAAGAAAAGATCATTTGGGAGAAATGTCAAAACTTCAAGAGTACATATCGTGAATGATACTTGAACTTTTGAAAAACATGCAATTATGTACCTAAAATTTGAAATTAATCAATTTTGTATTTGGATTGAAATCAATCAACTTAGCCATTATACTGGTTAATAATGTTATGTAGGATGGTGATGTTAGCTAATTTGATGGAGCTATTATTGGCATGCATAAAAAGTTCTTTTAGATAGTAAATTAATCAATTTTAAAGTTCAGGTACTTGAATGCATATTTTGCCAAAGTTTAGATACCATTCGCACATTAACCCAAACTTTAATCCATCAATAGTGTGAAAGCATACTAACTATACATTGAGCAATTGATAGCTTGAACTAGTTCTTTATCACTATAATGAGAGATAGTGAGATTTATTAGTAGCTTAAAAGATGTTATAGTGCTAGAAGTGTAACTCCATCATCCATGTGAATTGGACTAAGTTATGAGCTTGAAGTGATCATATGAACCTTAGAGTTTTCTTAGAAAAGAAACTACCTTTATATGTATGAAGGGATTATGTGCACAATGAAAGCAGCTTTGTCAAGTTTGAAACTCACACTCCTTTTATAAAATGACATAATAGTGATAAAATGGCTTTGTATTAATTATGATTAACAATATTCGCTTAGATATAGATGCAAGAAACTTTAATAGCTAGTGTTGAAGGAGAATTTTTCATGAAAATAGATTTTCTTTTGAAATTAATTACTAAAATAGGACACAATCAAACTTAATTACAAAAATAGACCACCAAATTCGCATATAAGACATGTGATTTTAATTTTAATAGGTAAAGTGTGTAAGACATGTGAGTTACAATAATACACACATGCTAAACATGCAAGTCATGCCTCTCCTCTTCCACCTCTTCTCCTTTTTTTTTCTTTAGCTTTCTCTCTCTCTTCCTCACCTCTCAGCCTTCCTCTCTCATTGGAGCTCTCATCTCTCTCTCAAACACCACCATCGGTCTCCCTTCTCTCCATCTTTATCTACTTCCACTTCCCTCTCACATACCTACTCTCTTTCTCCCTCCCTTCTCTTTCTCTCTGTAAATAAAAGCCCAGCCACCAACTAACACTTTCGAATGCCTCTCATAATAACAACCTTCACCACTAAAATCCCCAAACCCATATTGAAATGCCTTAAATTTTTGCTAACCTAAGTTAGAAATGCTACAATTGAATAGTATAATAAGTGGTTAATTTTGAATTTTATTTATAAATTGAATTTAGATAGTTTAATTGAATAAATTAAGTAAATTGAAATATAGAATATGATTAGATAGATTAATATAATCAAATTGGTAAATAAATTTAATTGAAATTTGAGATTTTAAATACTTCTTTTCATTTATCTATTTTCTTAAATTACCTATTTCATGAATTAAATTATTAAATTCTTTTCAAACATTAATTTGAATTCTATTTCCTTCCTAACTTAGATGATTTGGTGAATTCCTAAAACCCTTATATTCTAGTCTTGATCGCATTTCCTTAATCTCTATAAATTTTAAATATGAATGCTTTTTCATAAATATCAAATCCTAAGTCTTAAATTCCTAAACTCAAACCAAATATCAAACTCCTACCAATTGAGTTTCTAATTCAAATTATCAGTTTCAATTCCTTTATTTAGGGGTGAAAAACAAGATGGAAGCCTGGCTTGGGCTTAGCTTGTTTATCTTTTAATGAACTTGAGCCGAGCCAGGCTTTTAATGAGCCTGGAATATGCAGGCTTGAGCCCGAGCCTGTTAGGCCTTTTCGAGCCTGAGCTCAGCTCATTTGACATATATAATTATTATTTTTAAGGATATTTATAATATTAAATCAATATAAATAATTATGTATAATGTTGATATTATATTATTAATATAATATTATATATATTAAACGAGCCCTTAATGAGCTTGTTCACGAGCTTGATTCGTGAACCCTTAACGAGTCTATTCATGAGCTTGGCTCACGTGCCTTTAATGAGCCTATTCATGAGCTAGCTCGAGAACTTGAGGATAATTTCATGCTCGACTCGTTTAGCTAAATGAGCTTGAGTTGGAGCTCGAGCTTGGCTTGTTTAGCTAATCAAGCCAACTCAGGCCGGGCTTATAACGAGTCAAGCTTGAGTAGCTCGTGAGTAACTTAGTTCGTTTGTAGCCCTACCTTTATCTCTTTCAATTATTTCAAATTACTAAAGGTTATCATTTAAAAGACTTAAGCCTAGGTCAAAGACCAAGCCTAACTCAAAGCCCTTAAAGCCCATTCCTATGGCCCTATAAAATATCCCAAGCCTTTAATCCTATCCTTTTACTTCTTTTACTTTTCTTTTTCCATTTCCTTCCTCTTCTTCTTTTCTTCCTCTCCCGTTCTCTTCTTTTGATCTAAAAAATTCAATACTAAATTTTATTTCAACTAGATCTTAGGAGATTATAAGAGGAATAGAAGATGAGAAACAAGATAGAAGCAAGGAGTTAAGCTAGAAGAAGTAACATCAACACTAAGGAGGACGGGGAGTGAAGGTTAAGTAGCGTGTGTTAGCTAAACAAGTAAGTCAGTTGTCTTCTAGAAATTGATTGTTGTGTATATATGATTTTGATGAATTGATGTTAAGTAGAAGTAGGACCTTTAATGATGTTGATAAATTAATGACATATGGACATGTATGCTAAAATAATTGTATGCTAAAATTAAAATATAATTATATTTATGTATGCTAAGTGTTTAAAGAAATGATTAATTAAAACCCTAAAAGATAAGAAGAATAGGAAAGTCGTAGAGGATCAAATAGCCCATTTGGAGGGGAGTTCAACTTTCTCTGTAAAGTTCCTATGTTGAAACATCCCTCGAAATGGCGTGTTTGGGGGGAGGGGGGAGTGGGGTTTTTAGGTTTTCTATTTCTCTTCTTGGAACCAAACAATCCTTCATACAGGCCCATGTGAGGGGGTATTTGGTTCATTGATTTCTCTTCAAAATTGATACAACCCTCCATACAACCCCGTTTGGTTTCAGAATTCTTCATGTTTGTCATTTTTCTTGTTGAATCCATTTGTTTTCTTTATGATGAGTTCCGTACTACCTGAAATCAACAAACTAACCTATTAAATACTAAATCTTATGTGAAATAATTTCTTTAGGATATATTCCTCTGCTTGTTTGTACTCAATTCCTGATCCTTTGCAAGAGATACCATTTTAAACAGGTAAGTAATATCTAGTGTGTTGTGTGTTAGGATAGGCATCCTAAATGAATTAAAACTTAAAGATGGCTAATAATTGATTATCTTGTTTATGCATGGTCATTTAATCTAGTCCGGGGAGCGATAGCCTTGCTTGGCGATGCTAGTACGGTAGTTAGGCGCTTAAGCCACCCCTTATTATTGATATGATAACTCATAGGTAGCTAGATGAGTGCTTAAGATAACCTTTGTCATTAAAAACGATATTTCATAGGTGGCACAATAGGTAACTAATAGAGGAAACAGTATCAGGTAATGTTTATTCATTTTGGAGAGAAGTTATATTAAGCAGTGTAATATATGGGCTTTGTTGCTTGGCTTAATCACAATGCACAAATATGAATAAAGATGTAAAATGACAGTGACCCTTAAATGGAGTTATTATTTTTTTAGGTGGTCCTATAGGAGATATAAGTATTCATGCTACTTATATCAACCCCCTAAGCACTTACATATATTCAGGACCCCTAGATTCCCAGTAGCGTGTTGCCGGAGTGTGAGAGCTCCATTGTTGTTTGTTACATTTTAATTTAAAAGAAATATTCTATTAGATGATGCATTGCATTAGACTACGCTTGTGTGCCATCTTGTGTGTGCTTGTGTTATTGTTATACTAGGCTTTGGTTCATTGTTTCCTTTCTTCTAGTGATGATTTGGTTGATGATGATTGCCTTAGGTATGGGACAACTCTGGAGGAGTTTGATGATGATTGAAGTGGATTAGCATCACTGGATTTGTTTCTATTTTGTTTAAGAACTAGATTTATCTTTGGAATTTATATTTTCTCAAGTGCCTGATTGTAGAGCCATGTTTTGCAATTTAAGCTTTAAAACTTTGTTTTACCATCATGAATAGGTATTTTATGTTTGAGCTAGTTGATAGTAAGGTTGTTTATGTGAAAGTTGAGCTACTCATGAGATTAGTTATTGAAATGTTTTTATAAACTTTATTTTACCGTTGCTAAATTTAGTTGTTTTTAGAATTTAATTTAAGGATTTCAAAATTTAAAATTGGTTAGTAAATGTTCATGATAAATAAGTCTTTTAAAGTAGTTGGTGCGTATAATGCGTATGGTATTATACGTGATACTGGACACACCTAGACACTGTTTCAAGGTGTGACAGATACCAAACCAAAACCACCAACTATTGCCGATTACTCAAGCATAAACCATAACCTAAGCTACAAGCAACAACTCTAACCTAACTTGTGCAAACACATGACTACTGACCACCAACATCACTTGATTCGCACTTTTGATATGTGAATTACTAACATAATGGATTCACATGTTTTACATGCATGACAACCTTGGAACTTGCATCTTTCAAATGTGATTTCGGTGGTCTATTTTAGTAATTAATTTTGCATGTATCCTATTTTGGTAAATATTTTTTTTTCAAAAGGCTTAGACCATCCTTTTACCTAGTTGAAGGATGAATTTTAAGTACGAAAATGAAAATATGCCACATTCAATTTAGAGGAATGCTATATGAGATTTGGATCATTTTAAAGGAGATTATATGGGAGAAATATTGGGACTTCAACAAATCAATAGTGTAGATATCACGACCCTAAAAGTGGCATAGAAGGATAAACCTATAATAATCATATCAAGTGTACATCCAAGATATGATAAACATTTTTCAAGTCAGATAATGGTATAGCTCTACTTAATAAATACTAGACAAGTTTTAATTCATGAAAATAGTTGTATAGTAAGGAAATACAGATTTCCACAGTCTACTAGAACCGCAGATAATCAGTATCCCCCCCACCAAAAAGTAAAATAGAGTAAATCATATACATTTTACAAATTTTGAACGATTGAATAATTAATCTAATTCAAATTTTGAACTTTTCTTATAGATTACAAGAACTCATATTTAAATACAAAACATATAACTTCACTTTCTAAGTTCATTTTCTAATCTTTAAGGGCTTCATAAAGAAGATCTCTCCCTCTACACTTCCTTAGCCCGTCCCCACTTGAGTTATTCCGGCACAAAAACTATGGGGTTGTGAGCTAAACCAAAGCTTAGTGGATAACAATGACCAAATCACACATCAAACATTCATCAAACAAGTCTTATTAACAATCATATGCAATGTAAGCCCTTGTTTTCTTAGCAATCTGAATTCGATTTCGGAATTTAGAACCGAGAACCGAAACCCTAAAAGAATACTCCCTAGGTCCGACAATCTCGAGAACGAAACTCTAGAACAATAGAAACGAGCTAACCCCAAAATATAGCCCTAAATAAATTATCAAAACCTAAAAGGTCGTAATTTGGAACAATTCATTCGTTTCGAACCCAATCGGGATCTGTTCTCGAAAACCAGTCCCTGACACTCGGAAATAGAAAAATAATATATATGACTCGTTAGAACCAAAATTTAATAAGGAATTCAAAAATATATTTATAATAATTTATTGGTTTATAAAAATTACAGTTATAGCCTTTTTATCGTATCTTCATTACTAACGGTAATTTAATTGTTTAATCAACTTTTTGAATTCTTTTACACTATTCATCAAGTGCAATCACCCATACCTTATTCTTACATCCTTACAACCTATTCTTACAATTTTACATCATTTCCTTACAAATTTACCTTTCCAATATATTTTATTACTTAAAGTTACTTATTAAATTTGAATTTTATTACACAAATTAAATCAAAACAACTCCCTCTCTCTCTCTCTTCTCCTAAGTTCGGCGCCTCCCCTCCCTTTTACACTCTCTCATTTGTTTGATTTTTATTCAATTAATTATTCATGCAAAACCCTAATTTCTTTTCCTATATAATATCTCTTTCACCTTTCACTTTTTCACTTTCTCTCATTTCTTACAAAAATCAACTTTTGTAAAGTCTTTTTTTCTCCCCCTCTCCTCCCTCCTTGCCGTGAGCTTCTTTTACACACACAAAAAAAAAAAAAAATTTTTTTTCCTTCAAGTTTCCTTCTCTAAACACTAAATAGATAATAGATCTTGACCCTACCATAATAAAAACACATAATGACAAGATCATACATGTGTGGTTCCATCGAAAATCCTCATGAGCTTTATGCTAGGGATGTGGAAACACTAAAGCATGATTGATTATGAAATGGTTATACAAACGAACACTAGATCCAATCGACTTTCTCAAGTTCTTCTTGGAATCCCTACTACACTGATGATGATTTTCACACAAACTCTCATACAAATAATTTCCAGATCTAAGAATAACTTTCTCACACTTCACTCTGAAAAGTATATCTCTCTCCCCTCCTATATTTCTTCCTACGGTATATGATATGATATGATATATCTCTTCTCCAGAATGAATCCCCACTTTATATTCTATGGGTGTAGTGTCTAAAAACACGACCTTTACTAAAACAAGACGTATTCAACAGTCATACTGTTTCAAGAATACGTAAGAAAATAATGACCCATTTCTAAAAGTCACGACCGTACAATGCCTATTTTCCTTGACAATTTGCATCTTGTACGGTCGTACTAGAGGGAGTGCTAAGTACTGGAATCATTCTTCAAGCGTGTACGGGCGTGCAAGCATAAATCTCCTTCATTTCCCTTCTTCATCACTTGATGTACGGGCGTACAAGTTGAATCCTCTTCACTTTACTTCAAAAATCACTTAGTGTACGGGCGTACAAGACCCCGTACCAGCCACTGTCTTGCATTTTCTTCACTTTGATAGTTGTACGGCAGTACATCAAGTTTCCTTTTATTGATGCTTGCTGCTTTGCTTGAATATTGATTGGATTCTCCACATATTCCTTCCTTAAATTGCAATTGTGTTCAAAATTGACCTGAAATATATATATATACCAATTAAGTACCTTATCTGTTAAGAATCCCATCAATATATTATAAAATAGACCCAATTTGTCAATTAAAATGGTGATAAATTATGCCTATCAATGATATTCTTTCCATTACTATGTATAGATCTTGTTATTAAAATTGATTTACTAGTATTTTGCTATATTATTGTTATATATTGTTCTTATGGAAATTTTGTGCATATATTTTTATTATTTCTCTCATCTACATATTGTTTAGGTGGTATCTGCATCCATGACATGAGTAGTATAGTGGATCTACTTATTTATAGTATTTAAATGCCATAGTCACTTGTTTTACATACATAAAGTATTTGCAATATGATAGTCTTAATGAAGGTGTTTCCAAAACTCAAGATCCATTTTGTTTCTATCAAAAAGTGATTTTTAAAATTCGGATCTTGAAAAACAACCATTTAGAAAACCTATTTTCCAACTCCAAAATGAAGATATTACATGTAAAATGAAGGGCTTAGGTGATAGGTACCATAGAGAAGTGATTTTTATAAGATGAGCTTAGTTTTACTAAAAGAAATTTTCAAAATAAGAAAAGGACTACAAAGGTTAAGTTAGAGCTAGGTTTCAACACCAACAAAAATTTTGAAATTCGTAACTAGGGTGAAATGCCAAGAAAACACCTATATTCCAACCTTAGAACAAGAGTTTTATTAAAGAAATAGAAGCGTTAGGGAGTGGGTTTGATTAGGACTTAATTTTAGAAAGATTAAATGAGTTTTATACAAGAAATAACCTCAAAAACAAGTTTCAAAAATTCGGATAAAAAAATGACCCTCATCTAAACACCTATTTCTAAATGCCAAAATGAGGATTTTCATAGAAAAATAGAAGCCTTAGGAACTAGATGTAATAAAGACTTGATTTTTTATAAGAGTAAATGTGTTTTTTCAGAGTGTAAACCTAAAACAAAGGAAATGTTTCCAAACTAGGAGCAAACAATATTTTCATTTTCTAAAATTGTGTAAAATTCGTTACTAGGCAAAACCCACATTTAAACATCTATTTTTCAACCTTTAAATGAAAAATTTTATTAAGATAATGAAAGTATTAGGTATATAGGTCATCAAGGCTTTATCCTAGTGAAAACATGGATGATTTTCAAAGAGATAAAACTAGTTTTCCCAACCAAGTGTTCTTGACATTGTTGCAAAGTAAAAGTTTTTCCAAAAATTCTTTTTAACCAAAAATTCATTAAGGAAATACATATAGATAGCTCATATCATGTCATTCATGATAATAACTTGTAGATAATGCATGCGCATATAATATGCTCGGTAGAAATAATGTGAATGTCACAAAACAATTTTGGAAATGTAAGTTTTAGCTACTGATCAGATCTGATCCGAGCATTATGACATCTAAACATTTTCAAAACTTAAGAATAACATCATAAATAGATAGATCTTTCGAAGTAGATAGAAATTGATAGCTTATTTGCAAAATTCTAAGTTAAAATGACCAAATTATGGCCGTTTTAAGTTGAAATTTCCATTTACCACGGAAATTACGAACTCAAGAGTTTTATTTAATAAATATGAATTAGTTATGGTATGAAATACTCATTTGGGTATTTATTTCATTTAGGTGATTTTGAATTGGAGGAAATTCTTATTTATGGATCGCTACCATTAGAGACTGGTATTCATGGCCGAGTGAGTTCACTATCTTTAAATTATATGCTCTTGATTGTGCTTGTAATAATAGTGGCATTAGAACTAAGACAAGATAAAAATTGAAATGCCCATGTGAATCTTGCTTGATTAAATTGATGATAAGAATATCGAAATGAGAATTGTTATAAATATTTATATGATTTAGTATAGAATTAAAGTGTCTGCTATACCTATGATCGCCCATAATTCGTTTAAATAATATGCCATGATCTTAAAATTAAGTTGACCATGCATATCATATGTTGAGTCACATTACATTTGTTATTATACCTTTGTGGGAAGAAGGCATAATAGCTAGGCAATAAGTGGGTCGGAAAACTCAAATGTTGGTATGAAAGGCCTAAATTAAAATGGAAGTGGTGTAGGCAGTTGTATCAACTACAAAATTAGTGAGTGGGTGGGCACCTGAATAAACCACTATATAAATGAGAAAAATTGAAATCTATGGTCGTTTGGGCCTGAAACACCTAACCTCGAATGGAGGGCGTAAATCCATTCAACATAGGACTCCCGGAAAGTCTTATGTATTGTATGCTCATGTGCTTGTTCATTTCATATGATTGTTAATATAACTTGCTTGATATATTGCTTGTTGAAGTATTTAATTTTAGAAGTGAAACTCACTAAGCTAGAGTAGCTTATATCCCCATAGCTGCTTTTTGATGCAGTTTCCGTACATATGACTGCGTCCCCGGACTTGGCCAAATCAGGTAATGTAAAGCTAGGAGTTGTTCCCTTAGAAGTTTATGATTAGTTCTGTATAGTCTTTCATAGTAAACCTTAAACGATCGGGTTTTACTTAAAAGATAATACCTAGACTTTTGTTTAGTAAAGGAATGCCTGTTAGTATTTTGTAACTTTATGCTTATTCTATCAAATTGAACTATCTATCTCCAACTGCATATGTATTTTGTTATCGTAAGGAAATGCCTTGCATTCTAATACAAGAATTTTGAATGATCGTGGTAGTGATTCTTAAGTTTCGTTTAGCATGCAATGGACTGTTATGTTTAGGGTACTCTTTGGGGCGCGACATGTAATGCGACACTAAACCATATGAAATGCATAGTTTGGATGCCCGAAATCTAAACCAATGGAGATTTACGCCCTCTCTTAGGGGTTGAAGGAATTGACTCAAATAATTCATGCCTAAGAGAAACAAAAACTAAGGAAGAGAGTATTTTCTTAATTCATTGCTTCCTCGAAGCAATGCTTTTCATTTACATATATACATAAAAAACATAATCTCAAACTTTCCCTTAAATATAGCTAAGGAGGGAGGATTTCCTTTCGAAACTTATTTTATCTCAATATCACCTCCACTTCACCTTAGAATAGAGAAACTCTACTAAGCATTAACATTTCCTATCGACACCATAGGCGACATCCTTTATTGCCTGTTTAGTTCCTATGGAATCGAAAGAATAGTAGTAACCTTTCTTGTAGAACCAATATCATTTTCTATTTATTGGAAAAACTCAAGGTTACTATAGAACTAAAATGTTAATATGTAGCGTGATTACCATACTAATGCAAGGTGTGCTATCGTATAATGCATGTTTGTTTAATTAAATAGCCAATTAGGGTTAAATCCATTTATTAAGGTGATCAATCAATTAATAAACACTCATAAACAATAACCACTTGATTATTACAAAAAATTATACACCACATCTTACTAAACTTCTCTTTCACTTTTCTTCAAAAATTAATTTTTAATCACTCATCTCTCTTCCCTCCTCAATTGCCGTCCAACACTCTCTCTCTTTCCCTCCATTTCTTTTCTTTTTCATTTATTTTAATTACATTTAGTTTTCACTCCAAAACTCTATAAATATCCCCTCTCTCCTTCATTCTTTTCCTACACTTTCTTACCTTAACAAAACTCTACCAAAAATCACTTCTTAATTTCTCTTTGTATAATTTTCCTCTCAAATACTCTCTTCTTTTCCATCTCCATAAAATACCCATTTTTCTTTAAGAAATTTTCTAAACACATCATCACCTACCTTAGGTAACAATTCTAGACCATCTTCTTATTCATGTGTGTTTTCTAAGACATAGTGTTAAGAAACCAATAATATGTGCATGTTTTGTTCTGGTCCATGTACAAAATTTCTTTATGTTATTATGTTATTTTATGTTATATAGTTATTATTATTGCTCTAATATAACTTCTATATGTTATTATGTATATTTATGTATATATATCTCTTAGAGCCTAGGTGCTCACTAATCTAACATTTTATTATTATTGCTCTTATTATTATGCTTTTTTCTTTTCTTTCTTTTTCTTTTTCTTTTTGGGACTAGTCTATTCTTAGTCCCTAGAAGCCTTCATGAAGTTAAGGCTCTCAATACTTGACTTTATTATTATGATTATTTACTTCTTATATCTCTCTCTATCTTGTTATGTGATAGTCTAATCTTTCTCATAACTACATATTCTCATTCATGCATGAACATATTGATTTTGTTTCAACAAAAAGGAAGAAGGAGTTTTTCTTTAATAAAATGAGACTAAACTCCTTCTAAAATAAATTTTTGTCACTTAGCAAAGATTTTTCCATCAAAGGACTTAAATGTTATTTTTAATAAATTATTATCAAAAACTTAGATAAGCTCCTCATGAAACTTTAAGATATCAACAAAGAGGATTTCTTTAAAGATTTATCTAAGTTGATACACACTCTCATTTCAAAATAATAACATGAAAATTTTGGTTTAAAACTTTAAGGTTGATAATTCTTTCTTATGAAAATTTTTCATAAGAACTTATTTATAGGGTTTTTACTCACTTCATGATAAAAACTAAGAACTAGATAAGTTTTCAAGATAAAATAGAAATCAACTCACTAGTTTAAAAATCCACTTAGAGAAATAAAATTTGCCAACAACCTAAAAAAGTAAGTTTCTAGATGGTAAACTCATTTTCTAAGAGATAGGAGAATATAGAGATGATAAACTCAAAACAATAAAGACATTATCAACAACTTAATAAAATTTTGAAATTCTTTCTTTTCAAATAAAATTGGTAGGAAACTTAAAAGACCAAATTTTAAGGTTGAAATTATCTTTAAAGATTTAAGAAATGAAATATAAAAGGAAAACATTTATTTATAGTGACTCAAGGAATTATAGTTCTCTTTCAAACCATTTAAGGAGAAAATTTTCAAAGTCTACCTTTTCAAACCTATAAAACAAGTTATTTTATAAAAAATAATTGTTGGGACAACACCAGTGAAGTCATGCATAAAATATGGGTCCATTTATGTATCGAAATGATTTCTTAACCACATACATGTCTATATATTTGTTTAAGGATTTTTAAAGGATTGGGAAATTCATGGTGAATCTGTATCCTATTGTTCTGAGGCCTAAGTAATCTTTTATGATAAAAATAGCTTTAGAAATAAATAGATAATTTTGAGTAGGTGGAAAATGATTATTATATGTGAAAATTTGAGTTAAAATGAGCAAGTTATGGCTATTTTAAGTTGAAATTTCCTTAAAAACCAAATTTTGACGAATTTAATAAGATAGAGTTAGAAAATTTAAGTAGAACTTGGATAAAATACTCATTTAAGTATTTTCTTTATTTAGGTGATGAAGAATAACATCTTCTCTTTCCCGAGGATTACTTCGATTGAGAGATATTGCTATGGCCGAGTGAGTTTCCTTTATGTTTTACGTATTCGCACATGTGCTTGTAGAATAAAGCACTAGATATTAGGAAAAGATAAAAATTGATATTGCACGTGGGTTATCATAGAGGCTATGTATGTGATTAAATATGTATGATCAATAAATGATAAGTATATCAGAGCTAGATTGATTGATTAATATAAATTGCCTCTATGTATGTTGCTGTGTATGCAAATATTGATTGATCTCCTTAAATGAATTAATGTCGGATCGAAAATCCCTTAAAATTAAATTGCTCATGCATATCACTTAGAATATCATCTTCATGTTTTTTTTTTTTTTTGCTACTACTCCTCAGCGTGAGACTGGAAAGGTAAGTTGCCTAGCTACATCTTGAGGAATTAGGACGTTCGGGAAACACGACCTCATGGTGTAGTCCAGCCGGATCAATCGCTTTGGGTAAGAAAAGCTCGAGGACTAGTAATATGATTGATTAGAACCCCAAGATGCTCGTAAATTTCAAGAAGGTTGATTATGATCCATTTAAAGCATTCCCTAACCCACAATGGAGGGGTAAATCCATTCTACATTCGAAACGAGATAGCCGTATGTATTATTTGATCATATGGTTGTTTGTATTTCATATGCTTGCTTAATGGACTTATATGATTGCCTTGTTATGAGTACTTTAACGTAAGGATTATCTCACTTAGCTTATTATGCTTATTTCCCAATAGATTTCTGATGTTACAAGATCTTTGTTTTTGTATCCGAGACCACCTTGACCGTTTAGGTAGAACCTATGCTTTTAGGAAGCTTTTGAAGGAATTTTATTTGTAGACTTAGATTAGATTTCCTTTAAAATCTTCTAGTATTAGTTTTTTATCTTAGTAAAACTATGTTTATTTAATGTTTTATTAGGGGAATGCCCCCTAGAAGTTGTAAGACCTTTTATTTTGATGAATCATAATAGTATTACCTTGAATGTTCCGCTGCCACTATCTTAAAATGCATAACTCTACTAGTCTTCCTTTGTTGTAAACGTATGCCTTATACCAATATGAAAGCTTTCGAGTAACTAAGGTAGTTACCCTCAAGTTTTAATTTTGCGTACAATGAGCTGTCACGTTTAGGGCACCCATTGGCGCGTGACAGTTGATTTATCAAACTTGATCTTAAAATTCACTTTACTTTACTTAATTAACTATTTACGTTCCATTTTCAAATTAAACTTCAATTCATATATTGTTATAATTTTTCATTCTAAAGAAATCTTGATTCCTCTATCAAATATTTATATTTATTGAATTTATCAATCATAAGTATTATGATTACATGGTTTTGGTCTTTTCTCACTTTTATTTGATGTTATATTTTATAATTTTCATTAACATTATCATCTTAACAAGACTGATTCAAGATGTCTCATTTTTGTTCTTTACTTATTTATCCAAATTTTCATTATCTTATTAGAGTTGAAATTTGTTATTGAGTTATTATCAATTATTAGTTGCAAAAATTATGTGAAGGAAAAAAAATTGTATCTTAAAATTTTATTATTATTCATTTAAATTCTCAATCAATATTAGATTGTTTGTATTGTAATATTTTCAGAACGCAAAAATTGGGAATGATTTTTGTGATTTCTTTTAAAACATTTCCAAAACTTAACATTATTTACTTAATGATTTCTATATATGAATTGTACTATTTTGGGGTTATTATAGTAGAGGCAATACTAACAGCACTTTGAGTAATTGATAGCTTGGACTAATTCTTTAACACTTTATTGATAAACTATGATTGATAGAAGTGTAACTCTATCATCTACACAAGTGCTGGCAATTTAAGACCCGATATGTGAATGTGTGGATGACACAACACGATTATAAAAAAAGTTTGGGTAAGTAAAAATTGACACAAATAATAAACGAGTTAGGATAATGTCACGAATGATACTTGAATTTTAGCAAAATGAGCAATTAAATACCTAAACTTTAAAATTGATCAATATAGTACTTGGAAAATATTGAAATTGATCAATTTAATATCTGAAAGACCTTGATGAAGGTACTATTGGCGTGCACGAAAATTTTTTTTGAGGTACTAAATTAATCAATTTCAATGTTTAGGTATTGAATAGATTAATTTTAAAGTTTAGATACCTAATTGAATATTTTACTAAAGTTTAGGTACCATTTATGACATTAGCCCTAAAAGGGTCAAACCTACAAATGACATGAATTTAAACATGTTCGGGTTCAAGTTAGGACCCAAACCCATTTACGAACTCATGAACTCGCTAAAATATTGTAAGGACCCGATATCGCCCCTATATTTGAAATAGGAGATAACGGTTCTCCAACCACATATAACCTCTAAGATTATATGTAAGGTTGCCTAAAGGAATTGTTTGAGTAATTGTTTATCTAATTCCATAAAGATATTATACAATGGGAGACATAATTTTTTTTTTTAAATCTTAAGCAAAGCTATACTACCACACATTTTGGCAAAGGAAACAATTCAACTTCTAAATAGCTAAAAACATACATATATACATATTACATCCAAAGGCTTCTTACAAGCCTTAACCAAAATCCTCAAAACACAACCCAACTAACACTATAATTACATTATCCACCAAAAGAGTCACATCTAATCTATTACATTCATAGGGGTCTATTAAGTCCATGGTAATCTCTAATCCTCCAACCCATCAAGAAAATCTTCAAAGTCGGTTCCGTACCCCATACTCGTATAGAACTCATCGGAATCATCACCTAAAATAGATAAAATATGAGCCAAAGGCCCAGTACACAAGTAACGAATACAAAATGTGAAGTGAATCACACATTCTTAGGCTAAATGCATTATGCAACAATCACTTGTTCATTATTAAGTCTTTAGTTAGCAAGACAACACGGGAGTATTCAAACTCCGGACAACAAGGATCTAGTATTACGTCCGCCTCCCTGAGTGGTCCCTACTGTTCATACAGACTAGGCAGCCCCACCTTCCGGCGTAGCCCGTAATACTAGGGGATCCTGAGTAACGCATCACGACACTCAGGGGGTTGATATGAGCAGCTCGGATACTCATATCTCCTAAACAATTCTATCCATTAACGAGAAAGTACCCTGCCCCCAATCTGAGCAGGGTGCCGCTCTCCGAACCAGATTCAACGGCAGACAACAACAATCAACACTCATATATCATTAGTATTTTCTTATTTTAGAGTAGTTTGATCTTGATGCCTACCCTAGCAAAAAGACGGACAAGTTACTGCGTACCTGATATAGCTCGGGAATTAACGGGGTTGACTGGGCGAGGATCTATCACTGTTTAAATCAATATTAAATTCACACTTAGCTTAAGCACTAGTTAACTAGTATAAAAGATAAATATATCAAAGAAATCCAAATAAAGCATTCAAACATCCTAATATATCCTAGATCGCTTAACAAATACTTAATTGATCATATGTCAAACTTCGGAAAATTTTGAAAAAAGTTTTTAAAATTCTAAAGCACAGGGGATACGTCGGCACTCAAAGCCGGCGGCTTTGAGCCGGTGTTCGATGTCCTGAAAATTCACACTACCAACGCTGGCAGTGTTCAAGGGTACGCCGACTGCCCTCATTCTACGCCGGCGGCTTTGAGCCAGCGTAGGATCCAAATTCAAAATTTTTCAAAACGTCTAGAGAGGTGCAGGCCATCTGCTTACACAGATACGCTGGCAGCCTCTCCATATACTCCGGCGGCTTTAATTCCCAGTAGCCAGCGTACAATGTAAAAGGATGAACGCCGGCTGACTTTTCCAGCGAAAGCCGATGGCGTTCGGTCAGCCTTAAGAAATTTGATTCTGTGGGCTTTCAACACCGCCTCTAGGACGGCGGCGTAGAAACCCCAGATGCCGGCGTACGTTCAAAATCTAACCTATACAAAAATAGTTTTTATTTTCCCCTGTTTTATTACAACTTGTTCATTTTTCCAAAAATTCCCAAACTTAATCCAAACTTTCTAAAGCTTGTTATATGATCCAAACACTATCCTAACAACATGTATCCTACTTCTAAGCATCAAAACTCTAATCATACTTCCAATTCACAACTCAACTACTAAATCCTTCAATCTCCCATAACATTCATCCCCTCACAACAACACTCCTATAAGATATAAATTACCACTCCATTAACCACATAATCTCATTCAAACTATCATCAATGCATCAAATCCATCTCACACTAATTATCACATCAAAATCATTTCTATTTTAACATTTACAAACAATATAATAGAGAACATATAATAAAACATAAAGTTTGTATTAAACTCATATGACTAAATCTTGACTTGGAATGATATTCAAATCCTTAAGCTTGTAATAAACCTTGGCTTAGGGTTTAAGATTTTGGGATGAGAAAAGGAAGAAAGAAAGAAGAAAGAAAAGAAAAGAAGTGAAAATTCGTATGAAAATAGGGCTGCCCAAAAAGAGGTCTTAACTTGTTTAAAATCAAGCTAATACTCATCCAACAATTGTCATTAGGGGTATATTTGACCTAAGGTTAATTTAGGCAAATTTCAAATGCATTTGAATTGAATTTAAGCTCAAAAAGCGGGTTTAAAATTGGCCAAAATTTATGTCATACATCTAAACAATTCAAAAGTGAATTTACTAAATTCTAAACATAACACGTGCATATTAATTTGAAAAAGACACACACATTCATTACACTATACACACATTTATAGATATCAAACAATAATATAAATTTTATAAGACTATACATATATAAATTAATACATTCACTAATTATATTAACTAAGCGCGCACACACACACACACATATATATATATATATCTTTCATTCCAATAACACATTAATATGCAATTTAAGGAATTCATGGGTATTTCAAATATAATATTATTGTTTTGTCTTACTCCTTTATTAAAATATAATATTGTTACTCCCACTAAATTACAAAATAATAGAAGCACCCACATAAGAAACAAATTATATATATATGTATAGCATATTATAAATTATATATAGAGCATATATAAAATATATATCTTATTTAACAAATAAGATATATATAATGTAAATATTAATATGTAATTCATTTATTTGCTACATACATAGCCTATAATACATATATAAATATATATAGATAATAGGGTTAACGTTGCGTATGGTATCTGAACTTTAGCAAAATATACAATCAGACAACCAAACTTTAAGATTAATCACTTTAGTACTTGAATTTTGAAATCGATCGATTATTATCTTAAAAAACTTTTTGTGTATGTCAATAGTATTTTTGTCATATTGGTTTAGGTATCATTAGTGTGTATGAAAAGCTCTTTTAGGTGCTAAATTGATCAATTTCGAAGTTTAAGTACCTAATTGCATTACCAAAGTTTAGGTATCATTTGTGATATTCACCCTACATAATATATATAACATATAGCATGTAACCTAGATATCTATAAAAAAAAAATATATACATACATATATAGATATAATACACACATATTATATAATCTATAAGTTATAAATACATAATCTGTATTATATATAAAAATTATGCATATTACATATCATATAAATATCTATATTGAAATAGTGGTTGCATAAAAAACATTTATAAAGTAGATAGACTATATATAATATGCACACGTAACTTATAAAGTACATATAAAGTATGGATTACATAAAATGTATATCATGTAGATATATAAAACATAATCTATATAAACATATGTTACATAATATATATAACAAATATTTATAATGTATATGTGCATGTATGCACTTATTAATACATATAAAATATCTATATATTATACATATATAATCTATGTATTATATGTGTATACATAAGTTATGATTGATTTGATACATGAAATGAATATGATGTATATGTTTGTATGTTGTTATAAAATATATAGTAAATAAAATATCTACAAGATTTTAATAATATATACATGCATATGTATATAACCTATTTATACACATATAAAATTTATAGCTCATAATTATATAATTTTTATGTTATATTTCATTTGTTACATAAATTGAACATGTCATATATGTGTGTGTTTGCAATATAATATATAGATTATATATAACCTATTATACAGATTGTAAACCCCTAAAATTTGAGGTTAATTTTAAGTTTGATGTTAGAATGAAAAGTCAATAGAAACCCTAAAGGTCAACAAAAGTTTAGTACAAACCCTAGATTTTAGATCCGGCATTCCCGTTTTCTTTAGCGCTGGAAAACGAAGTTGGAATAATTAGTGATAATAGTTCGTAATAGCTTTAGGTTATATAAAAATATTAGATTTGCGAAATCCGAGTGTCCTTCGGACTCAAACAAGATCAGTTCTCAAAAGTCGTGTCTCAGAGCCCGGAATAATAAAATATTCCGATAACACTGACAGGACCGATTTAATATAAGGATTTTAAAAATATCAGTTTCGTAATTTTTCAGTAATTAAAAATATCAGATATAGCAATTATACGCGTATTCTCTTACTACCGGTACTTAAATTGCCATGTCTACTTTACATTATACTATTTACTACTATTCTACCCTATTTATCTATCTCTACTTTTTCTTACAACCTACTCTTACAAATCGTACCTCTATTTTTTTTACAATTTTCATTTCCAATACAACTTCACATCTTTCATATCTTACTTTTCATTAACAAAAATATAAAAAAACAAATTTCTCTCCCTCTCTACACTCAATTTGCTCCTTCCATGCCTCCTTCCCTCTTCTATTTGTTTCAATTTTCATTTATTTAATTAACACAAATTTCCTTCCACATTTTCCTATAAATACCCCCTCTTCCTTCCACTTCTTTCACACCTTCCATACACTAAAATTACTCTCTCAAAATTCTACAAGAATTCTCTCTCAAAGTTCTCTCAAGTTTAGTTTTCATAGATAATATTTCTCTAAGTTTCCTTTATGTTCATTTACTTAGTATGAGCTTATGTGTGTTTTCTAAACCATGAAGGTTAAAGAAAGCAACAATAAGTTCATACTTTGTTTTTGTTCATGAATCTAATTTCTTTTATGTTGCTTTCATATATATATATATATATATATTTAACTAAATATATCTATGTAGCTATATATATCTTTTAGAGCATATAAGCTCATTTGTTTTGCAATTTATTTACTTTCCTTGCAATTTATTTACTTTCATGTCGTTTTAAGACTAATCTTTCTAGTCTTAAACTTATCCTCATCAAGTCAAAATGATTTCTTTGTTTTTCTTTTGGGACTAGTCCATTCTTAGTGCCGGGATACCTTGATGAAGCTAAGATTCCCAATACTTAATATATTTCTTTACTTGTTTATTTTATTACCATTATGTTTTTCTTATGTTTTCATAATTCTATTTCATGATCATGCATGAACATAGTGATTTTGTCTCAAAAAGATAAAGAAGAAAATTTTTCTTAAAATAGAAGTTCTTCTCCAAAAATAAACGTTATCATGAAAGAAACAATTTTTCTATGAAAACTTAAGAAACCAACTTAGTATATCTTTTCTAAGAAATTAGTGGAGCTCATAATAGAAGTTAGAAACTAAAGAAAAGAGCAATTCTTAGAAAATACACATTTATTGGAAAACTATTCTTTAAAGATTAAGAAATTTCAAATTCTTGTTTAAATAAAAAGTTTTACTAAAACTGCACTTTTCATCATTCAAAAAGACTAGTTTGACAAACACCAAGAAATTTCCTTTCATAAAGAAATAGAATTCATGAACAACACAGTAAACCACTTCTTCAAAATATAGAATTATTACTTTCAAAAGAATTAGAAACTAAGCTATAAGGAATTTAGAAAATGGAAAATCATTCTTTTGAAATTTAAAAAGATTAAGGAAAAGACAATACCCCTTTCAAAATGACATGAGAAAGTTCTCAGCAAACTAAGAGGAAAATTTCAAAAGTTTTACTTTTTCAAATTTTAGAAGACTTAACTTTTACAAAAAATTTATAGTTGAGACAACTTCATTGATTTCATTCATTTAACATGAGTAAACGAATATGTAAATTTTTCAAAGGTCTTACATATAATATCATATCTATGTCTTTTATTCAAGTTTTTTTTTAAGTTTTGTAAAATTCATGGTGAATATAATCACCACTGTTTTGGAGTTCAAACGACTTAGTTTGATGAAAATAATTTTAGAATTGGATAGATCTTTTTGAATAGGTAGAAAATGTTATATTGTATGCGCAATTCCGAGTTAAAATGACCAAGTTATGGCCATTTTAAAATAGAATTTCTCTCTATACGAATTTTAACGATCTTATAACATAGTTCCTTGTTAGTACCATAGAATAAAAAAAAAAAAATACTCATTTTGGGTATTCTTCTTGATTAGGTAATCTCGAGGAGGATTGTTCATATCTCGAAGATTACTACGATTAGTGGAAATCCTCAACGACTCATCCATTATAAGAAAGGTGTCATCATGGCTGAGTGAGTTTACTCCCCGTTATTTTTCATACTTATGATTGCGCTTGTAAAATTAGTTGCATTAGGATTTAGGCAAAACCAAATGAAAGTTATATGATATTATGTTGAAAGAATATTAAATATATCGAAACATGATTTGTTTGTAATAAAGTTGCATGTACATTAATATCTTGAAGTGTTTGAAATTGGTTGCTCACTTGAAAGAAGTGAAATATAACTATTAGACTTTAATTAAGAAATTATGCATACACTTCATATGTTAAGTCACATTTCATTCACTACTATACAATTGGTAGGACAAGTGTATAATAGTGGTGGTAGACATAACCAGTATATCATGTAAGTGGCAAGTAGGAGCCGGTAAAAACTACATAAATTGGTGGCTAGTAGGAGTGTGTGATAACTACAAGTTTTTGATGGTGTATAGGAGCCGGTAAGATCTATAAAAGTGTTTTAAAAGTCGTGGCTATAATTGGCCTGAATACCTAACCCCGAATGAAGGGCGTAATTCATTCAACATATGATTCCTAGAAAGTCATATGTTTTGTATGCTCATGTGATTGTTGCATTCCATTTGCTTGACTAATAAACTTGGTTGACATTTTACTTTGAGTATGAATTTTTGAGATTTACTCACTAAGCCCGTAAGCTTACGCCCCTATAGGTATTTACATTATCAGGAACACCTATTTTTGTACCCGAGGTCTCCTCATATCCACGTAAGTGTTCTTTTGAAGCTTTTATAGGAAATCTACTTGAAGATTTAGATTAGAATTCCTTTGAAATCTTTAATGTAGTATTTAAATATTGTAAAGACTATTTCGATATTTGGGATTTAGTAGGGGTATGCCCCTAAGAAATCATGTAATAGACTTTTGGGTTATTAATGCTATAATATATTTTATTTATGGATTCTTGTATGTTCATTTTTACTTGCTTAGACTATGCTTCCTAAAAGCGTCTCCTATTATTGTGCTAGATACCTTACATGTAATACTAAGGCTTTCGTGTGACTAAGGCAGTCATTCTTGAGTCTTGATATTATATGTGGCGGGCTGCCACGTTTAGGGTACCCTTCGGGGCGTGACACAAATTTATATTAATATAGAATATAAATGACATGTATATTATATATAATATGCACATATAACATACTAAAAATATAAATGATTCATTGCATATATTATATTGATATGTGTATATCTAACATAATCTATATGTTCTATAAATCATATCACCCATATAATAAACATCCAGAGGGTAAATATACATAATCTATGTATTATATATGTTACATATAACAAATAAATAAACCATATGTTTACATATCTATGTACATGTACCATGCCCTAACTAGAGTCAAGGCATATCTAGTTTTGCCACGTATAACGATGGAGCATTGTACCAAAGACAAACCTAAAAGATTAGTTTATCTGATTCATTTGCTAGTTAATTTTATATTTAGGAATCATTTATTTAATTTTGAAAACTTTAAATGATGCAATGTAAAATGTAGATTTTATAAGATATCTAATAAAAGGCTACTCTTATAAGTAAACTAATCATAAAAGATAATATCTGATAACATCGGTCTCAAAAGTCTCCTTAAACATCTAAAGGAGATATCAACTATAAAGAAAGTATCTAGAAAATACTAGAAGTTCTAATACAAATCTGGGGCTCTCAACTATGCCTAAAAGACAATAAAAAGTTCGAAAATAGAAATCCAAATAAAATCAAGATGTGAACCATAATCTTAATTACTAAGCTCATCCAGCAATTCCTTAAAGTCAGTTCCGTACCCCATGTCATCATAATATTCACTATTAAAGCCATCAGTACTTGAAATAAATGTCTCATAGTACACAGTAACGCAACCACATGTAAAATGACATACGCATTTAAACTATATGTAATGCAACAACCAACATTTTATCTTTATTATTTAAGGTGATTCAAACAGCACTAGAGCACTAATACTCCGTGCAACAAATCATAGGAGTTTGGGGGTTCTGAGTAGCAGCAACTGCTTAGGGGGTTGATTAAGGCATACCAAATACCTTAACCGCTTAGAGGAATATTCTATGTAGTAGCCTCATCTAGGGTTGACTGCTGTTACACATCTTCATTTATTTTAGTCCATAATAATATGTAGCTCAATTGGCACCTATAGTAGTGAACTACATATACTACTTCTCACCAAACATAAATGGATGTTATCCCGATACCTTTTGCCCTATTAGCTATCTGCCGAGCCACTAAGGGTGGCCTTAGAGCATAACTACCGTGCTAACATTTGCTTAGTAAGGTTGTCACTCTTTGGCTCGGATTAAATAACACACGTACAATAAGCACATTTGATTATTAGGTCATCTTTAAGTTAAGTTCATTTGAAAATCCCTATCCTAGACAACCAACATGCATGTTATTGCGTACCTGATACCAAAATAGTAGATGGTAGAGAATCATAAGTAAGACAATAGATTGATTGAATATCTGTCAAGAAAGGTTAATTTGTATAAGTATTGAGTATACAAACTAATGATTCAAGTTATATTGATCAGTCAATTAACATAAGGCCTTATGTAATATAAAGCCTTTGAATTATAATTGAGTTAGGTTCAATTATGATAGTTGGGCTTAGATAATTTGGACTAAGTCCATAGAATTTAGAAATTCAATTTATTATTAAGATGTATTAAGCCTTGAGGGATCTTAGATTTGGCCCAGTAAGAAATTCTCTAAGTATTTAACTTTTTAGGGTAATGGGCTTTAGAGTTTACAATTTGAGTTCATAAGGAATATAAATGTTAAATTAGATGGAATTAGGCTTTATTTTGGATTTAGGTCTAATTAGATAAATATTGGTTGCTGGACCTAAGAATTATATTCAAGCCCAAGTGGAATTTAATTAAACCCTAATTAAGCTATTAGGCCCTCTAATATCTTATATAGGGCCACTAAGGATATTTTAGAGCTTTTAGACTCATAGAAATAATTTGAGTCTAATTAGATATTTCAATATCTAGAATCGATAATTGACCTAAATATTTCGGGAATAGGCTCAATTGGATTAGGTAAAGGTATTGGGCCCGTATTATGGAATTTAAGCCCATAGAGAGTAAAGTTAGGTATTTGTCTATATTTTGAAGGTTTAGGCCCCAAATGGCTAGGAAAGACTTGTTAGGATTTAGTTTGAGCCTATTTAATATAAATAGGCCTACTTGGCTAGAAATTATTTTGTTGACCCTAGGGTTGTGTTCCTAAACCATTTTTATCTAATTAAGTCCATTTATAGGTATTTAATCAAATTAGATCCTATTTTAGTATTTAGGCTCATAACCAATGGGTCTGTTTGCTTAGCTTTTTTGGGTCGATACAAACACTTTTTTCAATTTTTTCCTGACAAATTGTTAATTAATAAATAGATATAAATAAAAAAGTTGACAGTTCTCATGAAAAGATCAAATAGATTAAATATAAGTAAAATATAAATGCAAATTAGGCATATTTATACATATTGTTTTGATACAGATAAAAAACAGACAATCTAAACAGACCCATTAAAGCCTAAAATTATTGATATTAGCTAAAGTAGACTTAAATTCATTTCTAATTAAATTTAAGGTATTTATGTTAAGTTGGACCTATTTTGAATATTTTGGCTCATTTTAGGTCATTTATCTCATATTGACTATATTTTTACTAATTAAGCCCATTTAGGTCATTTTAACCTATCTAATCCTAAAATATTTATTAATTCAATTTTATAGCCCATGATATTTTTCAAATTCATTTAATTTCCAATTATCTATTTTAAGTACAATGATTTAATTAAAACCTATTATAATTCAGCTTGATATATTTAGTCCAACTATGCCCATATAATTTAAGTTGGGCCATTAACTGTTATCTAAGCCCAATTTAGCTACTAAAGCCCATAATAATTAGTTATATTGATGTAGGCTCATATTATATTCAATTACCTAATTTTACAATTAAAAGCCATTTTATACCTAATTAAGCTAATTTAGCATGCTAGCCTATATAAATTTTAATTTAACAAAAAGCCTAATAAATCAAAATATACCTAAATTAACTAATTATAACTAAATATACATTAATCAAGCTAGTCTGATAATTATTTATTACATTCGGACTTCACAATTTTCTTTCAAAGAAAACTAGACTGGAAAACAGGGGAGGTCTGTGCACCGACTCGTTTTTGGACCAGTTTACCTTGATTTTTATACTTTTTGATTTGGTTTGATTTTCGTATAAAAAATATACATCCTAAGATATTAAATCGTTGTAGTTTGTTGGAAAAGGAAAAATAAAACTGATTGGTTTAGCCTACACAACAAGTCCTGTTCAAACAACATTTTGCATAGTACATCCAAATTTTTTTTTTTAAAAAGTAAATAACCTTAAAAAATTATAAAAATTTCCATATCATATACACTTATTGAAAACCATTTCCTAAATATTTTGTAAAAAAATAAGTATGTTTGATATTTTATTTATTTTTCTCAATGAATATGACTATTAGGCCCTTAAGAATTGTGAATAAGTATGAAAAATTACAAAACCTTCCAGTTTATATCCTAAGATAATATAATATCATTTCTATAAATTTTACATGAAAATAAATTCGTTTAATACCCTAACCAACATTACATATCATGATAAACAACACCTCTATTTTCTATTCAGCAAACATATTATTGTTTTTATTCAATTTTCATCATGAAAAATCATTATGAAATCATATAGAACACATCAAAACGGAATACATAACATTCTAGTTTATTTCACTATATTTACACCATAAATCCATTAAACAATATATAAATGATGCCAATATTAACACATTTTCATCAAACCAAGTAACACATGATATTTTACCTAAATCATATATTCTATATTCTGTGTTTTAAGTATTACAAAATATTATTTATTGGTACATTTCACTAATCACGTTATTTGGTTAAACAACTGACTTATAGTAGCAAAACAAACTTAGAACCTTCACGACCCTATTCGTAGGAATTTAGTGAAGCTCCTTTTGCTTCTAATCCTAGATCCATCTTGATAAACACCTAATTTCAAAAGGAAAATAGAGATTAATAGTAGTTTTAGATGGCTCAAAGAAGACATAAACCATAGAAGATTTAGTACGTATTAGGGTTTTGATAGAAGAAAGGGGCTTGTAGTATTTTAGGGCTTGTTTTGAGAGAAAAATGAGATAAGATTTTCTACTAGAATGAGAGGTAAAGTGGTGACTACTTTAGGGTGCATTAAGGTTTCATTTTGTAAAAAGAGGGTAGGACAAAAATAAGGACATTAGTTGGCAATATAAAGAATGTTCTAGAGCTCATGGGTTTGCAAATGTATAATTTTATATGAAAATTTTTCTACTGAAATTTGAAGCGGGTAAGGGTAGTGATATGAATTTTCTAGAAGATTTTTATGAGGGTTTAGAGCTAATATGGTTAGTGAGTTATATTAACAATTTGATTAGGACCTTAAGATGTAATTAGATATCAAATGGGCTTAAAAACTAGTTAGATTAATTTACGAATTTAATTTAGCAAATTTTGAAGATGATGAAATAAATTTAGTTAAATAGATGGTTGGATATGTATTTGATTGAAGTTGATTTGTTGAAAATTTTAGGTATTGAATTTGTAGAAAATTATTGAAATTGGGAAAATTGGAAAAATTGAGAAATTATAATTTAGGTTTGATTTGATTTATTAGTAGAATGAAATGGGGAATTTGTATGGTTTAATCTTTATTTCTCAATTGAAATTAATTTTTAGTTTAAATTTACTAATTCTCCTAACCAGATCAAGTATTTCATTTAATTTACTTAGTTGAATAGTCTAGCCTATTTTATTTTAATATATATATATTTGTTTTAATTTAGCTCAAAATTTCGTCCTATTTTCCAAAAATTAATTTACATTTTACTACTTAGGTTATCTTAGCATTTGGGTTATTTCAATATATGTAATTCATTTACTACTAGGATTAAGGAAATTAGTATAAATAATGTTTCCTTTTAGTGTTACTTTGCTTTTGGGTATTTATATTGACTTTGTGTTTGAAGGTGTTTTGGTCTCTACATTTAGTCTTTTAGTGGCTCTAGTGGTTATTGTATTTGGTTTGATTCAATTAGATTCATGGGTATTAGAAAGATTCATGGTCTTAATACTGTTTTGCGTAGAGTTTTTGTGTAAACCCCCAAATTTTCGGAATCGGTTTAGCATAAAACCCTAAACCGGAAGTCAAACGGAACCCTAAAAGTCAACAAAACCCTAGTTTACCGTATCCAACTAAATCCGGCATTGTCGTTTTCTTTGGCCCTGAGAAACGAAGTTGGATTTATGAGCTAAAATAGTTCGTAATAACCATAGGTTTTATAAAAATTTCAGTTTCGTGAAACTCGGGTGTCCTTCGAACCCGATCGGACACAGTCCTCGAAAAACATGTCCGGAAGCCTAGAATAGTAAAAATATTCCGAATACATCGTTAGACTCGTAAAAATATAAGTTTCCCAAAAATATCAGTTTCGTAATTTTTCGGTAAGTAAAAATAACAGATATAGCTATTATACGCGTATTTTCTTACTACCGGTATGTTAATTGTCATATCTACTTTACATTACACTATTCATTACTATTCTACACTATTCTTTTATCTCTACTTTTTCTTACACCTACTCTTACACTCTACATAACCTATGCACTTAACTTTTTACCTTTCCCATAACTTTATATCATATCTACCTTACATATTACATCTTTTATTTCTTCAAAAAGTCAAAAAAATAAAACAAATCCCCCTCCTACAAGCATGGTCGGTGCCCCTTGTCCCTCTCCCTCTCTCAAATTGTTTTAATTTTACTTTATTTTAATCACACAAAAATCACTCCTCAATTTCTTATAAATACCCCCCTCCTCTTTCACTTCTTTCACACCACTTCTTTTCTAAAGTTATTATAGAAAAATCTCTCTCAAATTCTCTCAAGAGTTCCTTCCAAGAGTTCTTCCTAGTCTAGCTTCTTTTAAGTAAGAGTTTCTTCAAGAAGTTTCCATGTTCATCTACTTAGTATGAACTTAATGTGTGTTTTCTAAAACCATGAAGGTTAAGAAAGCAACAATAGGTTCATACTTTGTTTTTGTCCATAATCATAATTCCTTTATGTTCATGTTTCCTTTATGTTTCTCTTATGATTATTTATGTTTCTTTTATGTTCATAACTATCTACTATATCTATATAGCTATATATACTATTTAGAGCATATAAGCTCATAATCTTGCAATTTATTTATCTTTCATGCAATTTACTTACTTCAATGCATTTTATTTATTCCAAGTTGTTTTTAAGACTAGTCTCTAATCTTAGACTTGTCCTCATCAAGTTGAAACAAGCTTTTCTTTCTTTCATTTTATTTCATTATGGGACTAGTTTACTTCTTAGTCCTGGGAGCTTGAAAAAGCTAAGACTCCAATACTTGACTTTATTATTATGCTTTATGTTATTTTGTTTATTATTATCCTCATAATCATGTTCATTTAGATTGTTGTCCAAAAATTTTATTTTCTAAAGATAATTAAACAAAAGAAGGATTTTTATCACTTGAAAATAAGTTTATGAAGCATAAAAATATATAAGATAACAAAAATAAACTCATTCCTTTTCATATTACTAAAAGAACTCACTATAATTTTATAAACTACTTTTACTTTAAAAAGCCACTTAGATTCTCATTATTCCACCTTGTTTTTCAAAAGAAAATATTTTGTCGATAAAAATGGTTCTTTTCATAAAAAGATAAATAAGATGAATGGATAGGGATTTCTTTCAAGAAAAGACCTTTACAAATAGGAAAAAGGAAATCTATGATTTGAAAACAAAAATAAAGTTATTCCTTTTCAAAGTTACAAGAGGAAATAATAATATTTTAGAAACTAGTTTTCTACAAAAAGTTCTTCATTATTCCATATTATTTTTATAAAGAAAACAAATTTTCATGCATGGATGACTTTATGAAAAACATAAGATATAATAAAAGAATGAGAAATTTCAAGTGAAGATTTTTGCAAAAACAAATGAACAAAGGAATTTGCGCAAGAAGGATAAATATGAAGAAAAGCATATTTCCTAAAAGACTTCAAAATAGTATTAGCGTAACTTAGAAAGTAGAAAATTTTATTTTCAAAAGTTACTTGGAAAGAGATAAATGAAACCAACATAAAACGTTTTTAGAAAATAAAGAATACAAGGTATTCATTTCAAAGAAATTTGCAAAAACAATTTTCGAAAAGCTTCAACCCGACATTGTTTTACCTAAGAAAAATAATTGGACAAAAAGACACTTGAGCATGCTTAAATATGAGTTGTATAGTTATAAAAAGAGAATTTTTCAGCTATATAGATAACTAAGTATTTATCAAACAAATTTTGATTTCTTGAACCAAAGTTGTTTTTACTTGGAAATCCGTAGTGAATTTTATCGCTACCTTTTTAGAGCCTATATGGCCTTGTTTGTTGAAAATAATCTTGGAAATGGGTAGATCTTTTCGAGTAGGTAGAAATCGGTATATTATATGAGCAATTCCGAGTTAAAATGACCAAGTTATGGCCATTTTAAGTTGGAACATTCCTTCATACGAACTTTAACGTTCTTTGACGTTGTTTTGTCAAAATTCAAGAAAATCATCAAGAAAAACTCATTGTGGGTATTTTCTTTGGTTAGGTAACCCCGAGGAAGGATTCCTTTACCCCGAGAACTATTACGATTAAGTGGAGTGTGTGAACGACTCATCCGCTTAGAGGAATAGACGACAATGACATCGTGAGTTTATTTCCATTAAATGCTACACTTGTTGTGCTTGTAAATTAGTTGCACTAGAGTTAGGAAAAGATAAACTGATATGCATGTAAAATAATTCCTTGAAAGAATTCTAAGAATATCGAAGCCCGAATTGTTCTAAGTGATTGTTTTAGTTTAATATTGATTTGTGTGAAATTCCTTGATCGCCATAAAGTTGAAAATAATTATGTTATGACTTTATAAATTAATGAACTCATGCATACCACGAAGTGAGTCACATTGCATGGTTGGGTTATTATCCTTGGGTGAGAAGGATAGTAAGCTCATGTCGAAAGCAACACTTGGCGGGAGATCCGAAAGCGATTGCTTGGCGGCTTAATGGAATATGCTTGGCAGTAGATCCGAAAAGCAAGGTCAATCAAGTAGATTCGGAATGCTCGATGATGTGTGCTCGTGAGCAAGAAAACATTTTTATCTAAAACTACTTGAATTGAGGTTATGTATCACCAAACCCCGAATGGAGGGCGTAAATCCATTCAACATATAGTTCCCAGAAAACTATATGCTTGTTTGCCCACATGCTTGTGCATTACATTTGTTTGATTAAATCAACTTGTTTGAATCTTGTTACAAGAAGTTATTTATGAAAATAGTTCTCACTAAGCCTATTAGCTTATACCCCGATAGATATCTTTTGCAGTTTCCTTACTTATGGTTAAGGCCACGTGGACCATGCGGGCAGGTAATCTCTCTTGAACATTAGAAACTTGGGTAAAGTGTAGCATAGTATTAGCATGCAAATATTTTTATAATAGATTAGTAATTTAGGGAGTTGTCCCTAAGTTTGTAAAGTCTTTGCCATGAATGAATAATTATTGTGAATCCTCTTTTCTTAATATGTTTCTATATCTCCTTAAGCTTCATAATTCCATATATGGTCCTCTAAAGTTGTGAAAGTACGCCTTACACTTAATATAAAAGCTTTTGGGAATGACTAAGGTCGTCATACTTAAGTTTTAGTATTGAGTGTGGCGGACTGTCACGTTTAGGGTACCCATTGGGGCGTGACATTTTGAATTTGATTATGGGTTAGTCTTCTAATCTTATGTTTCTTGTATTGTAAATTTTGAGCACGTTGTGTTTGTTCGATATAAAAATGACATGATACAATATTTATTGGTTGAAAAAATCAACTCTATTTTTTTTAAAAATGTGTTAAGTCATATATTACAATCTTTTCTTTATTAATTATATATGAATAATGTATCATACCTAATTTGTTAACTATATCTACCAAAAATAACAACTATTTTAGTATATTAACTTTCTAAAATAATATAAAATATTGAAATTTCAATGGAATTTATATATTTTATAAGATTTATCATCCAATAATTGGGTTAACATGAGACATGACATGACTGAGTCAGGTCGGGAGGTTTAGGTTTTCATAAACAATTAATAATGGGGTTAGATCATGGGTTAAAGTTTTCTAGACATGATCTCGTTTAGACATGAATTTGAAACACAATATGATGACACGAATTGCCAGTACCACGCAAATTAAACCAAGCTATGATTTTAAAGCAATTATATGAACCTTAAGGTTTTCTTAAAGAAGAAGTCATCTTTTGGGCAAGCTCCTCTTGAGTCAATTGATCATGGCCATTTAACAACACAATGTGTGCATGAGTGAGATGTAGTTATGTTGTTGATTGTGCTCCTCTCTAGGCTTCATATCTTCTCAAATAAAGTAAAAAAATGCATAAAACTTGATAAATTTTCTTTCTTTATTTCCATTTAAGCTCTTCAACCTTAGACCTTAAAATATAGAATAATTAATTATCAAAATAATTCAAAATAACTATAAAATACCTAAGAGCAATATAAAATGTACCTATAAAATATGTGTATTTAAGCTTTATCAAACTTTCCCACACTTAGACTTTAGCTTATACTCAAGAAAAACAAATTCAATTCTTGAAATTTTTTTAAGAACGATATAGATCAAATCAGATAAAATCGACACATGTAATACGCACCAAAACTAAATGCCAACAACCATCGATTTGCATCATCAAATTTTCATTTCCAATTCTAAGCAAATTTTTCTTTTTATGCAACCTCACTCATTGCCCTTATAACACTTAAGCACTAGTAAGTGTACTAAATTTCATCAATTAATCTATGTAAATAAAAGTTAGCCACATCATCAGAACAAAAATTTACAAAGTTAAAATCTAAGCAATATATATTAATTAAGAGAAAGTTATCAGTATCTTAAATGCTAAGCTCAAATGTATTTAGTTCTTCTTTCACCTCTCTAATTATAATAATGTGAAATAAATGGTTGTTACATCCTCTCATCCCCTAAATTTCCTCAATTTATTTTTAATCAATTAAAGTAGTTTCATTGGTCAGTAAGTCCTAGACCAAACAATCTTAGGCTGCTTGGTTTTAAGATACCCCTTTGAACCTTCACTATATTAATTAATTACTATAATTAATTAGTTTTGTTTTTAGGACTTTTATTTACCCCTATAGTGAGTTTTTAACTGACGATCCCGAGTTTGTCACCTAACTCACCAGGTATTGTCTCCTCAAAAGAGCATGCCTATAGGCTTAATTAATAGAGTCAATGGGACCATTACTGATTATTTTTTCGCAATTCAACACATTTTATTTTCTTTTTTCTAGCACCTATTTTAGTGCCTAAACGCCTTAGGAAAGGCAAATAACATACTTGGGTTAGAGTTTAGAGATAATTATAACATGAATTCTCAATCCATTGGAGTAAGGTATTTTTGTTTAATCAAGACCAAATTCAATATAATTTAGATTCTCAATATTTCTTTTTCTTTTTAATTAGTTAGGAAGACAACTAATAGACATATTTCATTTGTTCATTTATTGAAAATTATTATGCTTTAAAACTTCTAAGGGAAGGTATACATTAATGTAAGCTTAAAAAAACAATTACTATTCTCAATAAGCTATATTATTGCTGATTTTAAATCTAAATTAACATGGAACCAAATCTTACATAAATTTCACTACTTAACTATGACAAAGTGTAAAAGATCATCATGATTACGTAAAGGTTATGTAAAAAAATAAAAAAAAAATTATCCTAAAGAATTGCTTCAGATGCAAATCATCATATAATTGTGTACAATACTCACTATATTCTATTTCATGCATCTAAAAATTTAGCATAATATAAGCTGGCAAAATTTAATAATAATTGCTCTTATACAATCAGCCTAACTAAAAGATAGTATCTTTATCCCTTCTCTCACATTTACAAAGTATATTATCTCTAATTTACATAAAACAAAAGAAGAAAAAAAGGGAAGAAGGAAAGAGAATTAGTACTTTTTTAGGTTAAATTCTCGTGCACAATCTATTGACCTTCAAGTGTAATGCCTTCCCTAGTAATCATTCAACATGTGGGTCTTTGTAAGGAAAAAAAAAAAAAAAAAAGAGTAAGGGGTAAAAAGAACAAAAAGAAAAGTAAAATTAATTTAAAAAGAAAGAAAAATTAAACGAGTTCGCCTAGTTTGCCTCCTAAGAAGTGCTTGGTTTAAAATTATTAGCCTAACTTTCCTAACCTATCCATTAGGATCCCATAAGAAGGTGTCCCATTCCCATAATTTGACTAGACATAATAGAGATTCTACTCTTAAAGGATGAATATCCAATTTGAATTTGTCTTCCCCAATTAATCCTAGCGTAGGTTCAATATATGTGAGAAAATCGAATATGGGCGCCCTCTCAAAAACTCAAGTATTCAACATGGAAGCTCTTGATACTTCGATTTAGATTTATGTTTTCCTTTCTCACATAGCTCATCTTGAGTGAGAGGTTTCTCAATCATCAATAACCATGTAATGGTCGACCTCTTGATCCTCATCATCCGAGATTAAAAGATTCTAATTTGACTTAGTATCCTTTTGACATGACTTTGTGTTTGAAGAGTTGAAACTTTCTCCTAAGTTCCTTATCAATTTCACACTCTTTAGCTTAAGTTATATGGTTGTTGTCCCACCATTTTTTCTTATGCTCCATTGATTCATCCACTAATTTACCATTACTACAAAGCAAGCTCACAATCTTTTGCAGGTACGTGTTCCACTCTCCATCCAAAGAAGACCTTTCAAAGTTCTCAATCATCAACCTTAGTTTCTCAAGAGTATATAAGGATTTGGTTTGTTTCGGTGTTTGCTCTTGAGATGACTATATAGGGAATGAAACCACAGTGTAATCAGGTGGTTAACACTGTTGCTTCTCAACAACTAATGGAATGAGTTGCCTAAATTAGTTCCTTAGGTTATGAATTGAAGCTACTTGGTTCACCGATGATGCTTCAATGTTTTAAATATGAGCCTAAAATATTTGAATAAATTTTATTAGAACATCTTCCAAATTTGACTTCTTCTCTTTAGGCTGGAGATGATAAATTTGAATTGCATTACTGTTTTTTGAATTCCATTATTAGGTTTAATTTTAATTTGGTATATTCATGCTGTCCTATTTCTAAAATTTCATGCAAATTGGTCTTATCATGCACATATGTATATTCAAATATATGACTTTTTAGTCTATATGAATAAAATCAAACATTAAATCTAATGCTAGCAATAAAGATTCAAAGAAACAATAAAATACACAATGATTAGATTCAAGGAAAAAAATAACTCAATTGTTAAAGAAACAAACTTGATCATCTAGTTCTCTTAAGGTTCATCAAATCGAGGTGTTACAGATCTATTTCTCCATAAAGATAATTGTAAAAGCAAAATAAGAAGTAAAATATGAGAAACTAAAGGATAAATTCCTTACTGATCTTAGACCTTGCAATGTTGATTGAAAAACATTGTTTTCTAACTTACTTTTGCAGTCTCCACTCTCTTGAGGTAAAAAAACAGTGCCCTAAGTCTCCTCTAATTGAACTCATAAAAAGATATATATAATATGACAAAGTATGCAATTATCAAGTGCATGGTTGTGATTTTAAACCATGCATCTCTAACTTTAAAAATAAATGAATGGTGCATTCATGAAGTGGATGGAAAGTGCACAAGTGTGATCTTGGGCATTTTCCTCTTAGATCACTTGATTTTAGCCATTTAACAACATTAGATATGCATGGGTAAGGTGCACAACCGTGTTGTGACTGTGCTTTAGTCTAAGCTTCAATCTTCTCAAATCAAGTGAAAAAAAAAATGAATGGAAGTTGATCATTTTTTTTCTCTATCTCCAATTAAGCACTTTAACTCATGAAATCAAAATATAGACTAATCAAATATCAAAATAATTCAAAATAGTCATAAAATACATTAGAGCAATATAACAATAAACCTATTAAATAGGTATGTTTAAGCTCTATCAACAAGTTCATTCACTTCTATCTTGGCTTGTCTCAAAATCATGCATCTACTTGTAGGAGTTCATCAAGATACCATTTAAATCAAATAACAGAAGATAATTATGCTAATGGTTAACTTAAAACCACCGACACTTCTCACAGGTAGTCCATGGAACTTACTACAATGTGAATAAAGTTCTATATGGGTTGCAAGAGAGTATTTTGATTGGTTTATGAGGTATAGTTAATAGGTTACAAAGATACAATATTGAATAGAAAATCAACACTAATTAAGGACTTTCAAGACAAATAATTATAAAGACTCATTAGTTATTTATTAGCATGGCTATTAAGTTCTTTTGGGCTAGGTCTACTAGCTTCCATCTTGGACTATCAGGGGAGTGCTTCTAATGCCATTTGTGATGTATTCATCTAATAGTAGCCAGTAGGTAAGTCACCGTGTGAACAATATGCTTTTATAACCACTTAACCTCAAAGTTTTTGGGTAAATTTCATTATTTTTAACTGTCTTGACCTTATTTACTATTCGTCATCCTTGAAAGGGACTTTGGATCTTGGTATTTGATTCTATTCTATTCAATTAAAATTGGACTATTAAGAGGCTTCGTCAATAGTGATTGGGCTGCTTTCTTTGATGCTATGAAGAGGATTCGAATCATGCATTAGATTGGCGACACGCTGTTTTCTTTTGGTAATAAAATAAGGAGTCATAGGCTTGTAGCTATAGTCCACTATCGAATAGATTATGTGTGATTATTTTATAGATGATGAAAAACACTAGTACAAATTTTCATCTATAAAGTCATTTGCCTTAGCTTAAAAGTAAGGATAGTGTGAAATCCCATGTGAATAAAATTGCACATCAATTATGAGAAGAATTGGTATTAGTTTACAATACCATCATATTAATTGCTAAGTTTAAATTGTCTATTTTTAATTTATATCTTATTTGTATTTGATTTGCATCTATATGCTATTTGTGTCTGGTTTGTTTGAATTGTTTATTAGTAAAAATATTTGTTTTACATTTATATGTATTTCTTGATAAATAATCTATTTAAAAATGATAAAAATAAGATACTAAAACGATCAGGATAACACGAACTAAACAAACCCCATTATAAGCTTTTTGGCTAGTCAAGTAATTAATATAGCTTTAGATCTGCTTGTTTCATCATCTTTCCGTTATTTTGACTTTATTTTTTTTTATTGTTATCAAACAGACTGCTTGTCAAAAATAAATACTAATGAAAAATAGATATTTTTACTCATAAACCGATTAAACAGACTAGATACTGATATAAAACATATATAATACTGATATAAATCGAAAATAGACCATCCCAATAGATCCTTAATAGTCCGTCAAAGACATTTTGTATTGACTACTTTTGTTACACTCTTATTTATTCATTGCTTTATTTATTTTTATGTCCTCATCATTTTTCCAATAGGTTAACATTAAATTGATATTACCTGAGTGGTGGCTGGCGTTTGATATTGAATTTTGTATATTTATAAACACTGTGGCATTAACATTATTGAATAATTTTGGTTCTAAAATTAGCTTTCATATATTTTGGATAATGGTTCTAATTCGAAATTCATATAATATATATGCAATCAATTTATGCGTTGCTGAAAGTTTATTTCTTGAGATATTCTGAAGACTCTTCAATTTCGAAATACTTTTTAATCAGTCTTATTTATATTTGAAATTTAAACACTAATTCGTTTATGGACAAGGCATCACAATATTATAAAGAAGTAGTAAATTGGACTACAACTTGGTACATAATCGTAATCAAAGCATCCGGATCCTGCTAGCACTATCACCTATGAGTTCATATATCCCAATCATTTGCTTCATTGAAATTCAAGAATAGCACTGCCGTGTTTTGATACCTCAACTTGAATATATTTAATACGTTTTGGTTCCCACTAGCACGCCAAGGCATGCACGAACAAAGCTTTCCAATCATGTTGATTAAAATTTGGTGAACAAACGCACTTTACTTTTAAAGATAACACACACTCGAAGCAAAGAGAATCAGCTGATGATTACCTTTTAGAGATTCCTCACACGTTGGCGGAATTTTCAGCCTAGCTAGCAATGACCTAGGGTTTCTAGGATTTGACCATTTGTCGAGGACATTGCCTTTGCATATAGATTTATTATTTAAATGAAGCCAATTCTCGGATTTTGACAAAAAAAAAAAAATTAATAATAAAAGTCTTCATGGCTATTTTTATTATATTACTAATAACGTTTACTTTATTTCCCAACGTAAAAAAAATAATCTATCAATGCTAGATAGTTTAAGAGGTATTAGTAAAAATTCAATAATATAATGATACTACTTATTCTACGTACGCAAATAGAGCAAATGACATTAAGAAGATGACAAAAAAAGTTATAAAAAGTTTGATTGGATATTAAATCAATCATTTCAAATTCATGTACTAATTAAATTGAATTTTTGTGTAAGATTTAGATAGAAGATTTATATTTACCTTCAAATGAAAATTATAATATCTGTTCTCATTGCTAATAAAAAAGTTAAAAGAAAAACTTTTTTTTTCCTTTTAAACCTTTTTATGTATTTATTTTTATAGAAAATTGTAAAAATTTGTATAAACTTTAATACATCCCTAAACTTTTAAATATTACAAATAACCTCTTTAAATCAATAAATAATTTTACTGTTTAGTTAAAAAACATGGCATGGTCAAAATTTAGAGGTAGAAAGTACAGATTAACAAGTTAGAGAGTGTTCTGACATTATGATGAAACTTTAGAGGTAATTTAGTTGCAATGATTGGAAGTGTTTTAACAATTTAAAATTTAGGAAGCTTATTTGTAACATATAAAATCTTGGAAATATATACTTACCAAGATTAAAAGTTTACAAAAGTAATTTATATGTTCACTTTATTTTTTATTATAAAATGTATATTTGATCATTAAAACATGTACGTTCATTATATTTCCAATTTTAGCCATTGAACGACAATATTTATCTAAGACGGTAATTTAAAGAAAATAGGTGTTTTGAAACCCAAAGAGAATAAAGATGATATATTATACTTGCCCCTTAGACAAATAAAATACAAAGAACAACTAGAAAGCGAACCGAAAAGGCAAAAAGATAGCACAAGCTCTCTTCTTCATATCGTCCTAAATTCTTGAAGAGGCAAAACTAGGGAAAAAGAGAGTACAAATTAAAGTAAAAGTTGAACACATTTGCCTCGGAGTTGAAAACTTTTGCTTCAACAAGGACGCCACTCCGACACCCTAGTACTAGTAGTGGAAGCAAAACGAATAAAAATTTAATACTGATTTGTGAGCAATAAAGTGGGACGTAGAGCATTAAAAAAAATTAGAAACGTACTCTCCATTAATGCTAATTTAAATCTATGTGGTTGAATCTCTTTCAACTCTATGTAAAAGTAAAACCCCACATGGACCCTCGGGCTGCTTTCAAAATGGGCAGGTTCATAGTACGGACGTTCAAATTTTATTTTACAATCTATAACCTTAAAATTGAGCTACCTTGCATGAGCAAATATGGTTGACAGCGGAGTCCAAACGTGTTCATACCAATTGCCAGCATTCGTTTTTAGATTAAGGGTGTGTTCTTTTAAATCGTTTTCTTAAGGGTTATTTTTTTAAAGCTTTTTATGCAAGTAAAAGATTAACAGTGTGTTTGGATGGATAATAAACCTTAATGAAATAAAGAGAAACTAAAGTAGGTAGGACAAAAATTAGTTATTTGACAACTTGAATGTATAGTAGAAATGAGTAAATACTAAAAGAAAATGGATAGAAGGTTGGTGGAAAGTCATTTTGGTAATTGAGTTTCTGGCCTAATTTAATGCCATGGGCTGGTCTCCTGTGCTAGTAATAAGGCTTAGAAGATCGAATCCGATGAGGAATGTTGTAGGAAGATTCAACTTGGTGGCTCATAATAGGGATCATTGGATCGGCTCATTTCGCTTTAGGCTTAATACGGTTTTCTCATTCTAAAAAACAGACTCCAAAAATGTCTTCTTGGGTTAATTTAGGTTTTATTTGGTTAAAATAGGGCTTATGTGGAATAAAATAAGTCTCAAGTCCATTTTAAATATAAAATGAGCTATTTTAATTATTATGGGCTTCTCTTTCTAATATAAATAAAGCCCTCTAGTCATTCACAAAGCCTACCCCATCCTACAATGCTTCAATGATGGTTGTCAGATTGTTTGGCTATGATCTAACGGCGATCAGCCATACCTAATATTGTGCATCCGACCAGACATTATCCAATGGTTGAAATTAGCCTCCACCATCTGTAAATAAGTAGCGTTTCTTCTCTTTCGAAGCCATTTGAAGATTGCTAAGATCAAGAGTAACGTGGAAACTCTATTAAAACATCTTTAAGAAAGATCAAAGCACTTATTTTACGAAGAACAAGTTGAGAACGATTAATTCTATCTGATTTGATTTTCTATTACACTCGTGCACTTGAGAAACCGGATTTGCCTATTTCTCCTTCCACGCCTCCCTTTGCGACGTCCTACTCTGTCATCAGTTTAGGACTTCCCTCAGGTCGACCGCCACACTTATTGCACGTGATCGATCAACTGCAGTAACCCCACCATACAAAGTTTTTCTATTTTGTTTCTTTTTAAATTTAAAGAGAAATGTGTAGGGAATTGATAGAAGAAAAAAAATACAATTATGAAATTGTCCTTTCAAACAATTTTTATAAAAATAATACAATGATAATTTTATCAACTATTAACTCTGTTTCTCTTTATTTTCTTTTTAAGCACAAGCTAAATAACAGAAATCGAAATATTTCTTTTTATTTCTTTATAAGTCATAGGAACACGAAATAAAATTTACATTTTGTTTTGTTTTTCCTTCTATTCTTTTCCATTTATTTCCGCATTTTACTATGTTGACAAATATATTGTAAAGTTGTTAGATGCTAATGCTATTGAGTGGCTGGCTTTAAAAGATTACATATACTAGTGTTATGGTAACAAGTGACGATGAAAGGAGAGGGTAAAAGTAATTACGGGCTTTCGCATAAAAAATACTAATGGAAGAAAATTGTTTTCTCTAGTTCTATTAATATTTCTTTTAACGTTATAATTTCATAAAAAATGAAAAAAAAGAAGAGAAATGTTCTTGTTTTTCCAAAACAAATGAAGAGTATATACATGCGTGCCCAAGTCCTCGAAATTATCGTCAAAGCTTCGGTTTAATGTAATAAATTAATCGTGTGAACGTTCCAATTAGGAATCTCCACATAAAAAAATTGCAGAAATATTCATATTTTGAAGAACATATACGGAACTTCAAATCACCATTGCCTCAAAATTTGTTTGAACGAAAAGAGTGACGAATTACAATTCTTTCTGTTAAAAATCTAATAATATATGGTTTTTTTCCTTTTCAGATTCCTTTTTGCGTAATATGGTGTTATAAGTTCGAAACTTGTTTTAATCAAATAATGGCAAAAATGAAAAAATGATAAAGAACACACAAGATTTACGTGGAAAATCCAAATAAAAAAAAACTACAGGCAGAAGAGAGAGAATTCACTATATATCGATTATGGAATAGAAAAGAGAGAGTGTAACAAAATATAGATCAAAGTGTATACAGCTAGCTGACAATAAATACAAAAAATATGTCTCTTAAATGTATAATGAATGAATAATAAATATATAGTCAAATATTCATTCATTATACAAATACCAAAATTATGACTCTTAAATGTATAATGAATGAATAATAAATGTATAGTCAAATATTCATTCATTATACAAATACCAAAATTATGACTATTAAATGTATAATGAATGAATAATAAATGTATAATAAAATATTCATTCATTATGCATTTGACTACGAAAAATGGCTACTGAAAACAGGTCACAAAGTCCAACAATCTCCACCTTGACACGGATTCAGGAGCTTCGACATAAAAATAAAGCATTCTTTGTCTCTTCCACAAAACCTACATAAAGGCTCAATCGACACAAAATATTCTCCACCTCTTCCAAGAAAATCTAGTGTTGCGATCCAAGAACAAAATATCAAACTTAATAGTTGCCATTGCAGCGAAAAACAAAACCAAACCTTTAGCTTTGACACCACTTGTTATAAGACGAACAATGGCAAAAACGAAAAATGATAAAGGAAAATGATAAAGCACATAAGATTTACGTGGAAAACCCAAGTCGGAAAAAAACACAAGCAGACAAGAGAGGATTCACTATATGTCGATAGTAGAGTACAAAAGAGAGAGAGAGAGTAACAAAATACAAATCAAAACTCTCTCATTTTCTCACTCTCATATAAACCCTAACAAAACACATATTTATATGTGTATACAGTTAGCCGACAATAAATGCCAAAATTATGTCTCTTAAATGTATAATGAATGAATAATAAATGTATAGTCAAATATTCATTCATTACATGAATACCAAAATTATGACTCTTAAATGTATAATGAATGAATAATAAATGTATAATCAAATATTCATTCACTATACATTTGACTATGAAAAACGGCTGCTGAAAACGGGTCACAAACTCCAACAATATTCATCAATGCCGGAACTGCACATGGGCTCATGCTTTCCTGAATCAACCCCTTTCTTAAAAGCTCCTCTACCTTCTCCTTCAGAATCCCACTTTCCTTTGGGTTCATCCCATAATGAGGTAGATTAGGGAGGCTAGTGCTATGAATAAGGTCTATTTGGTGCTGGATGTTTGTCAAAGGCGATAATCGAGTTGAGATTTCATTAACCATCGATTCCTTAAATTCCTGCAATAAAGGATGAACCAACTTTGGTTGCTCCTCAACTTGTAACTTAGCATTATTCATCAAGATCTGCTTTACAATCAAAGCATACACTTAGCTGGTCTCTTTAATTTCTGAATCAAAATTCTTTACTACAGATAAAAACATGTTCTTCTCATGTAAGGCAGTCTTATTTTTCGATGGCAATAATGTGTACTTCACCCCTTCTTTCTCCAACTTATACAAATTGCTTTTACCCCAATGTCATGCATCCACATCATATTGCCATGACCTACTAAATAAAAGGTGACATACATCCAAATCTATGACATCACAATAAACTACATCATGGTACTTATCTATGGAAAAAGGCACCTTGCAACACTCAGTCACCTCAAATTTCTGGAGTTTATGACCCGTTTTCTGTAGCCGTTTTTCATAGTCAAATGTATAGTGAATCAATATTTGATTATACATTTATTATTCATTCATTATACATTTAAGAGTCTTAATTTTGGTATTCATGTAATGAATGAATATTTGACTATACATTTATTATTCATTCATTATACATTTAAGAGACATAATTTTGGCCTTTATTGTCGGCTAACTGTATACATATATAAATATGTGTTTTGTTAGGGTTTATATGAGAGTGAGAAAATGAGAGAGTTTTGATTTGTATTTTGTTACTCTCTCTCTCTCTTTTGTACTCTACTATCGACATATAGTGAATTCTCTCTTGTCTGCTTGTGTTTTTTTCCGACTTGGGTTTTCCACGTAAATCTTATGTGCTTTATCATTTTCCTTTATCATTTTTCGTTTTTGCCATTGTTCATCTTCTAACAAGAATGAGCAGTAATTTCAACAATTGTGTATATTTCAAGAAATGTGAAGATGGATCTTTTGTTTATTTACTCTTGTACGTTGATGACATGTTGATAGCAGCAAAGGATAGAGGAGAGATTGAGAAAGTTAAACGTCAGTTGAGCAGGGAGTTTGAAATGAAACACTTAAGAGTAGCAAAGAAGATACTTGGTATGGAGATTATAAGAAACAAACAAAAGGTACGTTGCATCTGAGTCAGAAGGGGTATTTTGAGAAGATTCTTTCTAGGTTTAATATGATGAATTCTAAGCTTGTGAGTACATCTTTAGTAGCTCATTTCAAACTTTCTTCTGCTTTATCTCCAAAGTCAGATGAAGAAGTTGATTATATGTCAAAAGTTCTGTATTCTAGTGCTGTAGGATCTCTTATGTATGCCATGGTCTGCACACGCCCAGATTTATCTATGCTATAAATGTAGTTATTAGATATATGACAAATCTTGATAAGGATCACTGGAAAGTAGTTCAGTAGATTTTCAGGTACTTGAGAGATACTACTAATATTTGTCTACAGTTTGGTAGAGCTAAAGATGGACTAGTTGGTTTTATGGATTCTGATTTCGCTGGAGATTTAAACAAGCGAAGATCTCTCACTAGGTATATTTTTACCTTTGGTGGCTATACTACTAGTTGGAAAGCCACTTTGTAAGCTATAGTAGCAACTATCAACTACTGAAGCCGAATGCATTTCCATCACAGAAGCTTTTAAGGAAGCTATTTGGTTGTAGGGATTATTTGGAGAACTTAGTGATGATGTGAAGATGATTAAAGTCAATTGTGACAGTCAAAGTGCGATCTACCTCATAAGGATCAAATGTTTCATGAGAGGACGAAGCACATTGATGTTAGATATCACTTTGTTCGTGATATCATAGCTCGTGATGATATTATTGTGAGCAAAATAAGTACTGAAGATAATCTGGTAGATATGTTGACAAAGGCCCTTCCTATAGCTAAGTTTGAGCATTGCTTGGACTTAGTTAATGTTTGTTGTTGATTGATGCCCTTTAGGGGTTTTGTGGAATAGGTGGAGAGTATTTTTTTTTTTTTTAATGTCGAAGATTGGATTTTGTGTTTTTTACTCTAGAATATGTGTAAAGGTGGAGATTGTTGGAATTTGTGACCCGTTTTCAGTAATCGTTTTTCTTAATCAAATGTATAGTGAATGAATATTTGATTATACATTTATTATTCATTCATTATACATTTAAGAGTCATAATTTTGGTATTTGTGTAATGAATAAATATTTGACTATATATTTATTATTTATTTATTATACATTTAAGAGACATAATTTTGGCCTTTATTGTCGGCTAACTGTATACACATATAAATTTGTGTTTTGTTAGGGTTTGTATGAGAGAGAGAAAATGAGAGAGTTTTGATTTGTATTTTGTTACTCTCTCTCTTTTGTACTCCATTATCAACATATAGTGAATTCTCTCTCATTTGCTCGTGGTTTTTCGTGATTTGGGTTTTCCACGTAAATCTTGTGTGATCACTTTTCATTTTTGCCATTGTTCATCTTATAACAAAACTTAAATCATTATAATTTTTATTGTAGCTTGTTTTATCTATTTTTGAAAAATTTATATATCGAGCTCTATTTTTCCACTAACGATTGCGATATACTCTTTTTCATAAAGAGATTGGGAAATACTCTTTTTATAAAGATAAAGATGGAAATTTATTATCTCTAGATATATGCTTTCCAGATTTATTCTTTCGAAATTTATTTTAACCATTAAAAGAAAGAGAACTTCTATAGTATCATTAATGAGATAGTTCAGTTAATCATCTCAGTATTAAAATAAATATAATAATTCATATAATAAGTATTTTAGTGTTGTGATTATTGATTACGAATGGGTAGAAATTTCAAACGTATGAACCAATGGGATTGGTCCTGATAAAAAAAAAAAAAAACAAGGACAGGACCATAGAATTTTGAAAAAAAGTGATATTAAGATTTATATTAAGATAGATATTTAATTTTTATCTTTCTTATGAAAAGGGGAAAAAAATTCCATGGATTCAATAGGAGAAGTTTTGCCACAATTGGGATTCAACAGGTTATTTAGTTGTGGATTCGAAGTTGCTCTACCAAATTTGATTTTCTTCTGATATCGTAATATAATTTCCTTTTCATTAATTCGATCTTGTTGAATAGAGAGTTCAATGTGAATTTTGATAAGGAAATTGATTTCACAATTACCCACTTGAATGAAATAAGTTACACTTCATTAGCAAAACATAGATGAAGGATGATATGATTGAATTTGTGCATGTTGTGGTTTATGTTTTTAAATGTGTAGTTTTTGCACAAGTGGTCTGGATCATTATGAAAAGGTTCAATTTTATAGTCCTTTTATGCCCTAAGTTTATAAAAGCCCATCAATTTGCTAAATATCTAAATTAAGCTCCTTTATATGGCTAAATGTTTATTTTAATTCGATTCGACTTATTTAGCCTATTTGAGTTCATTTAATTTAATCAAGCCCTAAATTATCAACCAAGTCCATTTAGCATGTCAAGGCCCATAAGAATTTATTTTATTTTATTTAAGCTCATACCATGTCTATTTATTTAATTTTATAAGTAAAAGTTATATTATGCCTACACTATCATATTTGACCAACGAAATTATTTCTATCAATTTTAATTTGGAAAAAATCCTAATAACTTAGAAAATACCAAATTGAACTAATTATATATTAATCAAGCTGGTTTAATCATTAAATAAATTATTTAAGCTGAAACATGCAGTTTTCAATGTAAAACAGGGTTGGAAAATTGTCAAATGAATTTAAATTATTTTTTAAAAATGGTAAATAAATTTTGAAAATTACAAGGTATGCACGTGCCTGAAAGTCTATTCCATTCCAAACCAACATCCATCACCTAAATTACATACACACTAGTTGTTTAGAAACTTCCATATGTCTAATTTAAACGCTCATTATATTCCTATTACTCTGGGTCATACTCTATTACTACCTGTGTTCTCAAGACCTTAAAGTGTACTTAAATTGTAAAGGAGAGAGTTTAACAAATCCTAGTCATTTTTAGGCAAGAAAGAGATGAATTTAAAGGTGTTATAATATGCATTAACTAGTATACAAATCGGTACATGGTTAGATATCACTTAAGTGTAGAAAATAGGTCATAAAAAGGTCTATGAGGAGGTACACGGGTAAAACATGTGGGGAACATGACCTCGTGTTTCTCCTTACATTCTTTTCCAAATGAAGTTTCAAATATTCACAGAGAGGAACATAGACATAAACACGAGACCATGAATATGCCGTGTTCTTTGCCTATTTCCTTTTGTTAAAAACCACAGGGAGGAACATGACTTGATATATATAGCCGTGTTCTTTTGGAAAACACTACTTTTAGACTTAAAAAGCACATGGCTTGAAATACGGGACCATGTATCGGCCGTGTACTTCTGAAAAACGCCTTATTTCATAATTTGCTCTTAATTCTAAACCAACACTTGTTTAAACCTTTTCCTAAATCCATTCTATCACTTAACACCCCTTTATACCATTACTACTACTATTCCAATAGTATAATCACAACATCACACGCATAATCCTCCAAAGGCAATACAACATAAGTGGAACGAAAGTTAGCGTCATTACCTTTTTATGTCTTTTCTAAATTGGCTATTTCTCCAACTTTAAAACATCATTTGATAATTTCTCTAGAAAACCTTTCTTGCAAAATTTGAGACTTTCTTATAGGAGTTTACTAGTAAAGTTAAGGTGCTAAAAGTCCTGAATTTGATCTGCCCTAGTTGTGTACGGTGAATGCAAAAAGGAAAAAGTTACTTATCATGGAGATCTTTCAAGAAATCCTCATGAACTGTTTGTGCCAGATGAAGGAAAGAAGAGAGTTTTTGTAATTTGAAATGTAGGAAGAATAGGGATGGTGGTTGCAGCCTGAGTATAAATATGTTAGTTTATCCTACATACAATTTCAAATTTAATTGAATTGCCCACTTTGCCCTTATCAAAATCTTAATTTACTTTTTAGCCTTTGTACTTTATTTTAATTATCTTTGGGGCATTTCACTGTGTAGAATAAATATTGAAATTGATATATAGTATTGCTAGAAATATAGATATTATTTTAAGGGTTGTTGGGATATTTGTTAATTAATTATTTACCATGTGGTAGATGAGACGATGTTGTTGCTACCTACCACATTATGTGCTTATATATTGTAACTTCCATCGTACTATTTTTTAGAGAGAAAATTATCTTTTATCTTTTCTCATGGTATTAGAGCAAGGGTAATGTCCAAACACATTACACAGAAACGAGTGATATTTCTAAGAAAACATTAGTTGGTGAAAGACAAAGGCTCGTCTTTGGATCAATTAGGAAGCAACCCTCTAATACTCAACAAATTAGTGACATGCAAGCTACATCAAATGATAATCATTCTTTTCAAATCACTTAACATAAACCTAATGGGGTGAAGTTTAGAGAATGGTTTCAGTTGATCAAACTTGTTATTAAGGGAAGGGGAAAGCTAGGATATCTCACCGGCTATCCAAGCTCTTAATCTAAATTCAAACTCCTATGTAATGTGGGAGGCCAATAATTCAATATTTATGGCTTGGCTCATCAATTCAATGAAGCTAAGAATTGGTTACACATACCTTTTTTATAATATAGCTAAGGAAGTGTGGGATGCCAACAAGATATGTATTTGGATCTAGAAAACACATCTCAATGCTTTGAGATTAGATCAAAAATTCGATTGACCAACCAAGGAAATTCATTTATCATAGAATATTATAATATTCTTGTAAATCTATGGCAAGAGATGGATTTTTCAATATTTAGAGTGGGGATGTCCTAAAGATGGTGCAAAATATAGTAAAATACTAGAAAAAGATAGGGTTTTTGACTTTTTACAAGGGTTAAACTCCGATTTGGATGAGGTTAAGGGTTCTCTAATTGGAAGAAATCCTTTCCCCACTCTTCGTAAAGCCTTTAATGAGGTACAAGGAGAAGAATTGAGAAAGAAGGTGACGCTGCATCCCTCAAATAGTAATATTCAAGCTCATACATCGGCTTTAGTTATGGGCAAAGAACACACGTAATCTAAGGAAAAAATTTATTGTGACTATTGCCATAAGCCCTTTCATTCTCGAGAAAACTGCTAGAATCTTCATGGAAAGCCAACAAGTTAGAAGTCATAAAGGTAAAAAGGGATTAAGATGGCTCAAGTGGCTGAAGCTAATAACCTTAAGGCTTCAAATGTGAGCTTAACAGCTGAACAATTAGAAATGTTTCAAACTTTGATGAATTAGATGAAAGTTACCTAGCCTATTGATCAATCGAGTAATAGCAATGCTAATTCCTTAGTCACTACAACACAAAAAGGTTATATTTCTTTTTCTTTAGCTTCTATAGCTTATCATGAATGGATTGTTGATATTAATGCTACATATCATATGGCAAATTCAAGGAGTTGTTTCATAGAGCTTGAAAGTTGTGACTTAGAAACTAAAATATAGGTAGATGATGGTAATGTTTTGTTTTGCTCAAGGGAAAGGAACGATTTGGTTATTAGATTTATTTCTTCAATTGACTTTATATATTCCTCAATTGAAGTATAATCTTTTACCAGTTAGTAGATTGATTAAAGATATGAATTGTAAAGTGATAATTTCTCCGCATTCATGTGATCTTTAGGACCTTTTTTCGAGGAAGATGATTGGTAATGCTAGGGAATATCATGACATAACATAACACTAGAATTTGAACACAAATATAGATATGAGTTCCTTATTTTGTTAACATGTGCTTTAGCCGAACTTCCAAGAAGCTCATATCCATTGCAATCTTACAAAGCTTCTAGACCCTTTCATATCATCCATAGTGACATATGAGGTCCTTGTATAATTCCTAATCTATCAGGAGCAAAGTGGTTCATTACATTCATTGCTGATCAGACTAGAACCACTTGGGTCTATCTCATGAAAGAAAAATATAAGGCATGTACTCTTTTCAAGATCTTTCATAAATTGATAAAATAATGTTTTTAAAAGTTCCATACACATCCTCAGAAATGATAATGGTAGGGAATATTTGTCAAATGGGTTCAACACATACCTACGCTAAAAAGGAATATTTCATTAGAGTTCTTGTGCTTATACTTAGTGACAAAATGGAGTAGTATAGAATGAATTATGAAAGAATTAGGTTGGATCCATGGCAAATTCCAACATCCATGGCAAGCACATCAACTGATGTAGTATAGAAAGAACTAGGTTGGATCCCAAGGGATCAGTAGCAGCTATTATACTCACATTCCATCCATTATCTAGCCAAAGAAAAACTTAGAAATACATAAGCGAAAACAGAAGCTAGGCTAGGTTAATGGAAATATTCACAAACGTTTACTGGGCAAAATTGGGAAAAGTGGGTTTGTAACTTCTGCAAGACAGTAGCCTAGGGTTGACTACGCCAACTCCTTATCATGTGATTCCATAAGAGAAATTACTCTGAGAGAGTGGTTTGATTGGGATATTTATACTGTCGAATTCACTGAGATAAACTAAAGCTTCTCTTGAAGTCAATAGTTATAGATCTAGAAGCTAGGCCCGCATAAAGAACAAGAATCTTTTGCTTGAAAAACCAACTTAATAAATTTTAAAAACAAGTGACAGAAAGTCTTCACTCGTCCTCTCTTGAGGTAGATAGTATCAACTCTATTAGTAGCCATAGATTTATTCAAGAGAATGACCTCTCAGCTTATTCAATTGAAATCAAAACATGAATCTAACAAGGTGCACCACACAGTTAGACCTACAAAAATAAAGCAAGCTACTAATTATAAATACCTAGTCAATTATATTTGAAAGCGTATTTGAAATCACATGAATCAGGATTTGGATTCATAAACCCAAAAGCTATAGGAGATTATTTCTCCATCGATTTAAACATTAAAGCACAAGATTCAAAAGAAATAAAAGCAGATTGAAGAATAATTCAATTAAATCTCAGAATCTTACAAATATTACAAACATTGGGTTTAAAATGATTTTACCCATAAAACTTATAAGGACCCGACCCACTAAACCCGTGATATAGTGTTTTGAGTCTCCAACCACATATAATATTTGCATATTATATATAAGGTTGTCCTAAAACTACCAGTTTATGAGAATTGTTTGATTATAACTACAAAACTTTATAAAAAACTTTTAACAAAACAAGATTGCTTACAAGAGCAATCTATACCTATATATATATATATATATATATATGCATCACCATTCAAGGGTTTGTGTCAATACATGACACTATAAAACTTTACAACATATTCTTATTACGATAATATAACTAAGAGACTTTAAAGTCTTTTACAAGATAGACTCATCTAATAAGCCATTAATATAAAGGTATATACTTTTCAAGCAAAAGCTTTCTTCCAAGCTTTCTTCTCAAAATCAAGGCCACTTGGGTCCTACTCGTCCCATTCGTCCATAAACTTCTCAAAAGCTGACCTATAACCCAAATCATCATATGGTTCATCATCAAGACCTGTGAAGCAGCAATAGTGAGCTAAAGGCCCAGTACACAGTAACAAATACACAAGCGAAATGCCAAGCAAACTTATTCTAATGTAATGCATCAATAATTAAGTCATTATCTTGCTTAGATCTCATTTAACAAAGCAATAGTGGAGTATTCAAACCCCGGGATCAAGCTCTGGGAATTCAGCGGTCCTAAGTAACAGCAACTGCTTTTAGTCTAAATACCTATATCCCCTATATCTATTCAATAAAAGTAATTTCATCTAGAGTTTATAGTCGTTACTCAACTTTACTTAACTTAATCCATAACATCATTCAGTTCACACGTCCTTATAAACATTGAACTAAATCATATTACTTCATCTTAAGTGTAAGCAAATGTTATACATATACTACACTCTCCATCAATTACTCGCTTAACCATAAAAGAATCGCTATTGTATCATAGTGTACCATTGCATCAGGACAAAAAGGTCAAAACGCCTATATCTAACATGCCATTGCATCATGACAGGTTGCCGCTCCTCGAACCAGATTAAACGATGTAATAGACAATCAATTCAATTAATTATTAAGCCAACTCAAATTAAGCCAAGTCCAATTATGCCTATTCTTAGTATACATCAATCAAGCTACTGCGTACTTGAACCCAGTAGAGAATCACTAGTTTCACTCAGAGGAAAATCAACTGAAGAATCTTTTACTGTAACAAAAAAAAAAAAAAAAACAATTGTACTTAATCTATACATACAACATAACTAATTCTAGTTCAACAATCATGTAAATTCAATTATTTGTTAAATCTGCAAATCCACTTATTTCATGCTTAATTATATCACTCAATCATCATTATATATCAAATATCATTAATTCATCTCATTTTAGTCTAAAACTACCCATTTCCTAAGCAAACACATATTCAACAAACAAAATAAGTATTTAACTTTGTTTGTAAAAACTATAGCAGCTGGAAAGAAATAAAATTTAAGCATTTATGCTTTTGAAATTTTAAAAATTCAAAACATAAGAGTTGTATATCTCCTTTTTTGTAATCTTTCCATAGCAACTTGAATCACCTCAATCGGGGGTCGGATGAAAAAGTTATGATTAAAATACAAAAGAGTATTGCGTTAGGGAAAACATGAGTCACGCCCATGATTTTTGGAAAGCTGTCATAAAATAGCCTTTGAGCTAAGAATCACGTCCGTGATTTTTGAGTTTCAAAGTTTTAACTAACCCGAGGCTACCAAGGGATAGATCACGCTCGTGATTCATGAAAATTTCCCAAAACAAAGCTTTTTCTTGCAAAATCATGCTCGCGATTCATGAAAAACACCCACATCAGATGCTATCAAGGAATAAATCACGCCCGTGGTTCATCAAATTTGTCCAATTCGAGCCTACCAAAGCTTGAATCATGCTCGTGATTTGCTTCCTAATAACCTATACGAACTCACCTGTTTTTCAAACTCCTTTTTATCAGACTTTTGCACATTCTGCTTAACTTCCACTCATCTCTTTAACAACCAAATTCATGCTCAAACCTTAACTCAACTTCAACACAAACCAAACACTTGTAACATTAGTCCCACACTTCAAACTCATTAAATAAAATTCTAAACACATTGTTACACTCTTTTACACTTCTAACCACTTCCAACTTCCTTCTAAACTTCACATAACTTAATATACTCAAAATCAATTGCAAGCTTTGCCAACACTTCCCACTACTTCCATAACACATATAACAAGTCCATATAATATCAAAACACAACCGAACATTCATTAGCACATAAAACCATTCAAATTCATATGTGATATCAAACTCATGCTAACATGCATTTAACTTCTAAAGCAAAAGAAAGAATAAGAAAGAACTTATAAACTTATATTACTTACATGTAAAAAGCTTTAACTTGCAAAGAAACACTTGGGTTTAGAATATTTCTTTACTAAGGGTTTGGCTAGTTGTTTAGGTAAAAGAAGAAAACAAAGGAAGAAGATAAAGTGGTATTTTCGGGTAGGATTTTTAGGTTGCCAAAAGAGTGTATTTTTTTTTTATCAATATTAAGGCTCATATATATCTCAAACTTTGACTTTTGGGTATATAATGGGTTGGGCTTTGTTTGGCTTGATTTAAGGCTAATTTGGACTTAAAATAAGCTTGAAAATGGGTTTAAATTGTAGTGAAATTCTACTAACAATTTTAGACATTTCAAAAGTTGTTTTGATAACTTTAAACATAACACATACATATTAATTCATAAAAGACACAAACATTAATTATACTATACACACATTAATATACATAAAAAATAACATTAATCTCATCACACATATACACATACATCAATAATTTATATTAATAAACATAGTATTAATTCATAACATGCTACAACACACTTTTTATACTAACAAGAACTTACACATTGTATATTAAATCTATTTCTACACATTCATTTTCATATATCAAATTCATTTCGAACTTAATATTTAAAACTAATATTATATTTACATGAAAATTAAATTATTAAATAAATTAGGTTATTTCAAAACTAAGACTCCTCTAAAGTAAGAAGAAAATGGATTTCTTTCGCCATAGAATTCTCTCTCTCTAAGCTATGTTAAGGATATTTACAATAATGTATAGTCCTCCTTCAAAGCATGCTTGCCCGTTTATTTATAGGCTCAGGGTATAGAAATCATGGAGCTTTTATTGCTGACGTAGCGGATTCTTTATAATGGAATTCTTTTTTCTTCCTACGCGTGTGTTTGATCGTGTACTTAATTGTCACGGGTCACATTGTTGCGTGGTCGAGTGCTCGAGATGACAAAGAAGTGAGGCTCAATGTTTAAAATGCTCAAAATTCTTTTTTTTTTTGTCCATCCATCTATCGATGGTGAATTTGAGTGCATCAAGGGCTTGAAAACTTGAGGCCGATATTGATCTGGCAAAACTCGATCTTCAAATAACAACCGTCGAGGGTTAAAATATGAGGTTTGACATTGAGTCTCGATAAAAGCTTTCCTGCAGATTGAGACGTGATCACCTCAGAAAACTTATCGAGGGTCACGTTGAGGGCTTGAAATTGAGGCGCGATAAACCATTTTTTCTTGTTTTACTTCATCTTTTAGCCTCAATGTGGACTTTGGTAGGGCTCGACTTTGTTCAACTTTGACTTTGTTTGCTATTCAGCTTAGTATCCGATAAAAACACTTCATTTCTTCTTCTTCAGATTCAATGAGCTACAAAACAACAATTAATATCAACAGCACAAGATTCATGGGAATTTAATCAAAATTGCACAAAAAATGAGCTCAAATTCCCATGAAAAATATAGAGTAAAAGAGACTTATTAGTGGAGAAGCCATATCAACAGCCACCTATCTTATAAACAAATTGCCATCAAAACCTTTAAATTTCAAGACTCCTTTACGTGTGTTGTCAAAGGCTTTCCCACATGTTCTATTGTTTAACTCCTTACCATTAAAGATTTTCGGATGTGTTGTGTATGCGTATGACTCCTCTTCAAATAAGTCCAAGTTTGATGAACGTGCACTAAATGTGTTTTTGTGGGTTATTCTCCTAATCAGAAAGGGTACAATTGTTATCACCTTCTAACAAGTGCTAAGTTCAACGAGCCTAAAGAAACTGAGATGCAAGTATATACTAGAAGAAACAAAGCTCAAGTATTGCCATTAAACAACCTGAAGAGGGGAACTGGGAATTCTAGGGGGAAAGAAGAAGCTATGGGAGGTGAATGTCTTGAAAAGAGTGAACCTGAAAGGGGAATGAGTGTTGATTTAGATGTTGCTAATAATGATTTACCAATTGCACTTCACAAAGGTAAAAGACTTTGTAAGTATCTTCTTTCAAATTATCTTGCTTACTCAAATTTGTCTCCAAAGTTTATGGTTTCACTACACAAGTAGATAGAGTAGAAATTCCTTGAAATATTAGTGAGGCTTTGAAAAGTGTAGAGTGGAAAAATGCTATCATAGAGAAAATGAAAGAATTTGTGAAGAATGAAACTTAGGAATTGGTTGATTTTTAGCCGAAAATAACAAACTAGTAGGTAGCAAATGGGTATTTTTAGTTAAACATAAGTAAGATGGTATTGTTGAGAGAATTAAAGCACGCTTAGTAGCTCAGGGATACACTCAAACATATGAGATTGATTATGAAGAAACTTTTGCACCTATTGCTAAGTTAAACTCAATTAGAGTATTTCTTTCATTAGTACTGAATTTGGATTGACCTTTACATCAACTAGATATGAAGAATGCATGCCTAAATGGAGAACTTGAAGAGGATATCTATATGTAAATTCCTCCGGGTTCTGAAACTTCAGATGGAATAGGTAAGATATGCAATTTAAAGGAATCTCTTTACGGTTTAAAGCAATCCCCAAGAGCTTGGTTAACAAGGTTTAGTTCTACTTTACTCTGATTAGGGCACACATAAAGTGAAGCTGAAAACACCTAGTTTGTCAAAGGAAGCATGGAAGGCAAGAAGGCGATTATAATTGTCTTTGTAGATGACATAATAATCACATGTGATGATGAAGTGGGGATAGATGCTCTGAGGAAAGTGATCAAATCTGAATTTCAAGTTAAGGAGTTGGGAGGTTAGAGATATTTTTCGAAAATTGAGATGCTAAGAAGTTCTTAAGGAATCTTCATATTTCAATGACAGTATATACTGGATTTACTCAAAGAAACTAGAATGTTAGGATGTAAACCTGTAGGAACTCCTTTAGAATACAATTGGAAGAAAGAGGCTAATGACAATGACCTTGAATTTAATAAAGAACGATATCAAAAACTTGTAGGAAGACTTATCTATCTGTCTCTTACATGTACTAATATTGCACATGCTATAAGTATGGTTAGCTAAGTTATGCGCTCTTTTACTAAAAAAACATCTTGATGCTATTTACAAAATTCTTAAGTATTTAAATGGAACTCCAGGAAAAGGGTTACTATTTTAGAAGAGTAGAGAATAAAGCCTAGAAGTATTTGTCGATGATAACTAGGCAGGAGATATTGAAGGTAGTAAGTCAACAACTGGATATTGCATTAAGGTATAGAGAAATTTAGTTACTTGGAGGAGTAAAAACCAATAAGTTGTGGCAAGTAGTAGTGTTGAGGCAGAATTTAGAGCTATTCAACAGGGGATATGTGAAGCAATGTGGTTACAAAGACTAATGGTAGATTTAAAAATTAAGTGTGAAAGTCCTATTACGTTGTGTAGTGACAATAAGTCTGCTATTAGTATTGTTAAGAACCTAGGGTAACATGATAGAATGAAACATGTTAGAATTGAACGGCATTTCATCCAGGTAGAAATTGAAAGAGGAGATATCATTCTACAATACATCTTTACACATATGTAGGAAGTTGGTTTATTTACAAAGACAATTCAACAACCTCAATTTGATTTCCTACTAAGCAAGCTTGGAATGATAAATATCTATTCCTAAGGTTGAGGGGAAGTGTTGGAAATATAGATATTAGTTTAATGGTTGTTGGGATATTCTATTAATTAATTATTTACCATGTGGTAGGTGAGAAGATGTTGTTGCTATCTACCACATTATTTGCTTATATATTGTAACTTTCATTGAACTATTTTTCAGAGAGAAAAATTATCTTTTATCTTTTCTTCAGTATTTATGCATGTAGTTATCATATTATGTATACATATTGTTATTGTGTTTGCTATTATTACAAGAAACTATATGCGCCATATGTATATTATATATTGGTTTAATGCATGATAGGTCATGCATGGCATGCATCTTGTTAGGCCCATTATGTGTTTATATAGGTATTGTATGTCATTTTCTTTTTCTTTTTTTTTTCTTTTAATATAGTTATACCATATTCTATATTGTATATTAGTGTATTAGATATTTTTAATATATATTATCTATTTTAAATCAAAATAAAAATAAAATATAGAAAATCATAAAAAATAATAAAATAATAACTGGAATCAAAATAATAAAAAGAAAAGAAAGAGGTTTTTTTTTTAGTTCAATTATATATTTTTGTACATGTATATTTTATTAAGATATAACTTTTAAAGGCTTACATCTATATGCCAGCTAGTTATTTTCTAAATTATAAGAAAAAATAACTGAGATTTTCTAAAAATAGTATCTTTATGTCTTTTCTTTTCTTTTTTTAATTTGGAATAATTGTTAATTTCATAAAAAATTCCTAAAAAATGAAAAATCCATAAAAAAGTACACAAGATGGTTTTTGCAAAGATAACCAACCAATACAAAGATGGCTACAAAGTCACTAGCGGGCGGCCTTGGCCTTAAAAAATTGATTTTTTTTTTTTTTTCGTTTTGGAGTGTTTCAATAAAAATAAAATATGAATGACAAATGATGTAAAAAAATGATAAAAAAGAGGATTTTTTTTTTTCAGTTTATCTTCAAGTATTGCTTATTATTTTCAAAATTTCTAAACTCCACTAAATCAAGATAACCTTTTAGGGATTTAAAGTTGACATCAAATAAAAAAACATTTGGTTTTTCATTAGATCTAGGGGTGTACAAAAAAATCGCATGTTTAGGATAATTGAACTGAAATTGGAAAACTAATATAAAAAAAAGATTAATCGGTCCATCGATTTCGATTTACAATTAGAGTTTTAAATTTTTCTAGTTTTGGTTTTGGATAACCTTATGTATTTATATATATAATCTATAATATACTTATATAATTATTTTGTTTGAAATATAAATAGTTAGATATTGAAGGTTCCAAATCCTAAAAGCCTAAATTTTATTTCATTCTCCACAGATTGTAGCCATTGTCACATATTCTCTTTTCTCTTTTCCCTGTTTCCATATCTATATCCATATCCTATTCCTTCTCTGCAATTTGTAGTCCGCACAATGTCCGGCATCCATCCATCAAGGCATCAACAATGGCAAGGAGCCCTCAACACTCAACTATATTAGGTTCCATTTTATTTTTAATTCAACATCTACTTGAAATATAATATTTTTTTGTAGTTCTTTTATTTGGGGTTTGTTTTTTATATGTTTAGCTCAGTTTATCTTGGCAGAGCTCCTATGTATAAATGATGTACTTTTAAGAACAACACCACATATAGAAAGAAAAGACAATAAGAATGGTTCATATTTTCTACTTATAACACCACCAAAAACTAGAATGATTCAGATCTTAAAATGGAATACATTCATAATATATATAATGTTTAACTAAGATGTTAATGGTTATGTGTATACTTGATGGGTATCATGGTGCTTAGCTTGGCGGAATAAATGTGGATGTTATCTTAATGGCACCAATATATGTTGACAACTCTTTTACATGTCTTACATTCTTAATTTATAGTTTTTGATATAATTAAAAAAAATATTCTAATTTTTTATGGACATATTGAAAAACACAGCTAACTACAAATTTTGCATAACCATTGTGTTAAATGGTTAAAAATCGAAAACCAAAAAATTAATTGAAAACAAGGGTTAGCCGTTTATAATGGATCGGTTTAAGATCGATATATTAAAAAACCGATCATTATGATTAGGTTTAGAAAATAGGACCACAGATCGGTTAACCGAACTGTGAACACTCCTAATCAAACCAATAGTTACCTATTTGGCTTCTAATTAATATATATATATATATATATATATATATATATATTTATACTTTGGTTGGTGGCGATTTTTAAGAAATAAATTTTGAAATTTGGTAATTTATGAAATCCCTTTGATCCTTGGTTCAAAGTTTGGTTTAACATAATTTAGTTATAAAAGGAGAGAATAAATTTGCGGGCTTTACTTATGAAATTAAAATCAGCTTGCAAGGTGTTTTGAGTTTCCAATAATCTTATAGCCTATAGCATCTTTTAGTTTTCTAAGTGATATAAACCAAGTTTGAATTTCTCCGGTGGTAAGGAAAAAAGAAAAAAAAGGTGTTTTGAGTCATGTGTGATATTGATTTGGTTTGAGTTTAGTTCAATGTATATATATACACACACTGAATCATATTGATGGAGAGATTGTTGATATCCAATTACATCAGAAAAACAATAAAAAAGAGTGACTATGCTTACTTCTTGAACCTGATTCTTAATTATGCCTAGTCCTATTTGGTCTAAGTACATGGCAAGGAATAATGAATAAGCTTATTTACATTTTCAACTGTGGAAGAATCATTGCCAAGCCTAGCCGTGCCACTTGGTTCTTCATGATGATAGAACCTGAAGATGACAATGGTCAAATTTTGAGGCGCAATAAAATTTATTAGAAGAAACTATTATGCCAACTGAGATGATATTAAAGAAAACAACATGGAACATAAACCACACATTGAATTCAACTAATTTAGTAAATTGTACTAAATTAATGTGTGGATCTTTAGCTTTACTTTATTAAGACAAGGAACACAATAATTTAAAACTAGTTTACAGTTTGTAATATTAATTCAAGAGAACAAATTATATGATCCCCACAACACCAGATCTACAATTCAAGAAGGTGAATAATATTCGATATATACAAATTTTTTTTTGGTGGGGATATATACAAAATTCAGAATACGATGAAGTAGATAAAACAAATAAAATGACGTTTTATTCAAATATTCAAATGTTAGGAGATTATCAAATACTTTCTCATGTTTTGATTCTTAACCTTCTCCTTTACGTTGTGAATTATGGACTTCGATCGATTCCTAAGAACATTCTATATATTTCTACAACTTCAATCCGCTTGGAACATTACATCAGAAAATATATGTGCCATATGTTATGTACATTATATTTTTTAGTTTAATGTATGATATAAAAATAGGTCATGTATGACATGCATCGTGTTTGGTCCAATATGTGTTTATTTAGGTGTATGCCTTTTTTTTTTTTTTTTTAAAGTACCAGTGTATTAGATATTTTCTATATGCATATTATTTATTTTAAATCAAAATAAGAATAATAAAGCAATTAAAATCATAAAAATAATTAAATAATAATTGAAATCAAAATAATTAAAAGAAAAGAGAGATTTTTTTTTTAAAGTTCAAGTTTATATTTTGTCGTACATAGGTATTTTTATAAGATAAAAGTTTTAAAGCCTATATGCCGGTTAGTTATTTTCTAAATTATAAGAAAAAATGACTAGGGTTTTCTAAAAATAGTATTTTTTTCTTTTTTATAATTTGGAATAAATGTAGTGTTATCTTAAAATCCTTCTAAAAAATTTAAAATGAATAAAAATGTACACATGATGATTTTGCAAATAAAATTAATAATACAATAAAAATTTTACAAAATTAAAACGGACTATGGATGGCAACAAAGTCACTTGCAGGGCAGCCTTGGCCTTGAAAAATAAAAAGACGTTTTTTTCCTTTTTAAAGTCTTTCAATAAAAATAAGAAATAAACAATGAATGATAAATGATTAAAATATGATAAAAACAGGATTTTTTTTTTTTTTTTTGTCTATCTTCAAGTATATCATATCATTTTCAAAACCTACTAAATTTAGATAATCTTTTACAACGAACTTATTTAGAATGGAATGGAAGGTGGAATGATAAATCAATTTTTTTATTTGGATACATCATGAAAATGGAATAGAACTAACATGTTATTTATAAAAAATATCCTCATTAATTAATGTGAATATTAAATAAGTAAGAAGATAAAAAGGTAATTCAATAGTTTTCATTTATCAAATTTTGGCTTTTAAAACAATAACCAAACATAAGAATAGAAATAAAACTAGAAATTGCAATTCTATATATTATGGATTTGATCCCGCATATCAAATGTGATATTAGAAATTTAAAGTTTGCATCGAATTCAAAAATCTGTGTGTTTTCATTGATTCAATTTTATTATTTTGTTTATTATTATTATTATTTTTATTATTTTTATTTTTTTTTTACTTTGGTTGGTGACGGCCAAGTTTTGACATTGGGTAATTTTTAAAAACTCTTTTATCCTTGGTTCAAAGTTCTATGTTAGAATGAGTTTATTTTAACGTAGTTTTAGTTGTAAAAGGAGAATGAATTTGCGGGTTTTACTTACATATAATAATTGGCCTGACAAGGTGCTGGGAATTGTCAATAATCTTGTAGTTTATGGCATCTTCTTAATTTTTCAAGTGGGATATATCAAATTTGAATTTCTCATCCTCATTGTAATGGAAAAATAAATGATAAAGACAAGGTGTTTTGACTCATGCGTTATATTGATTTGATTTGAGCTTAGTGTGATATACATATACATACATATATATATATATATATTGTTGAATCATTTTAAGGAGACATGGTTGATATCCAATTACATAAGAAAATGAGACAAAAAAAAAAAAAAAAGAAAAACAGAAATTATGATTACTTCTTGAACCTGAATTCTTAATTATGCTCAGTCCTATTTGGTCTAGGGACATGGCAAGGAATGAAGAATAAACTTATTTACATTTTCAACTGTAGAAGAATATTTAGCAACAACCGTTCGAGAAGAGAAATGAAAACTTGTTCGTGTTTAATAGATGTAGATCACTACCAACCCTAGCCGTACCAATCGGTTCTTCATGATGATAGAACCTGAAGATGACAATGATCAAATTTAAAGCACTGTAACATTTATTAAACCAACTAATTTGCCAATAAAGATGATATTAAAGAAACAACGTGGAGCATAAATCACATAATTTAATTCAGCTGATTTAGTAAGTTGTTTATGATGTGAAGTATCCAAGAGAACAAATTATATGATCCACAACACCATATCTACAATTCAAGAAGGTGAATAATAAATCCTATTCAATATATACATGTTGAAAAACATAACTATATGATAAATGGAATTTAGAAGAAAAAGTATATCTCTTTACTAAAACAACTTAGGCTATATATATATAGCCTTACATAGCAAATTAACATAACTAAATAACCTTCTAAAAGATGAAGATTAAAGATGAGACCTAATCTAAACAATGCCAATCCCATGAAAATAGGGATTTGTTTATTGGCCAAATCTTAACGAAATAGACTAAATCCTAACAATTTATCCCTTAAACTGAATGCTCAAACCATAGCTTGTATCATTCTCAAAATAAACTCCCAGCAAGCCCCTTAACCTCAAGAAGTTATCCAGCTTGATTGGTTTTGTCACCACATCAGCTATTTTGTTCCAAAGTGCTACAATGAACCAACTTTATCATACCTGTCTGAGTAAGTTCTCATAGAAAATGAAAACGAACATCTATATGCTTAGAGCAACATGCATTATTGGATTTTTTGAGAGTTTAATTGTAAAACTACTATTATAGCAAATAATAATTGTCTCATCTTGAGTTTAATCCAATGTTTTTAACACTCATTTCAACCAAATGGCTTGATAAGCAGAAGATGCTGCGGCAATGAATTATGCCTCAGTAGTAAACAAACTTATTACTGGTTGTTTTTTAGATGACCATGATATAGCTCTTGAACTTAAAAGGAAGAAATATCCTGATGTGCTTTTTCTATCATCCAAATCACTAGCATAATCACTGTCTATGTAGGCAATAAGTCCATTGCTTCCTCCCTTCCTATAGTAAATTCCACACTTAGATGTTCCTTTCAAATATCTCAACACTCTTTCTACTAACTGCAAATGAAGCTTAGTAAGATTCTCCATATCCATACTCAGGAGACTTATTGCAAATACCATGTTTGGGCAAGTTTCCATGAGATACATGAGACATCCCACAATTTTTTTAAATTAAGTCTTGTTAACCTGAGTTCCTCTTTCATCCTTCATAAGCTTGAATCCGAGAACAATTGGAGTTTGAACAAAATTGCTTTGATCCATTCCAAAATGTTTTAGCACCTCTTGTGAATACTTCTTTTGACTAATAAAAATCCTTCCTGATATTTTCTTGACTTCAAGACCAAAGAAATACTTCATCTTGCTTAGATCAGTCATGTCAAACTCATGCTTAATAGAGTTTCTAAACTTTGTAAGCATCAATTCATCATTTCCAGTAAAAAGATCATCAACATACAAACTTACAATTAATGTGTTTCCTTCTTTGTTTGCTTTGAGGAAAAGAGTATGCTCCTAATCAAAATTTTGAAACCCTTCCTTTATGTAATAGATATATATACGACTGTACCAAGCACACGGTGCTTGTTTAAGCCCATAAAGTTCTTTCTTTAACTTGTAAACCATCTACTTCTTTTCCTTTTGAATATAACCATAAGGTTGTTCTATAAAAATATTTTCAACTAATTCCCCATGTAAAAATGTAGACTTCACATCTAATTGATGGATGGGCTATCCTTTTTGAGCTGCAAATGCAATTACCAAGCAACAGTTTCCACATGAGCCACAAGAGCAAACACTTTAGTATAATCTATACCATATTGTTGAACATACCCCTTTACCACTAGCCACGCCTTAAACTTATCTACTTCTCCCTTTTCATTAAGTTTAGTCTTGTAGATCCACTTTACTCTAATCGGTTTGGCTCCTTCAGGTAAATTAGTTAATTCTCAAGTGCCATTCTTGTCAATCGCTTTCATTTCAGCATCTATGGCCTTCCTCCATTTCTCACTATTCACAACTTTTTCATAATAGAGAGGGTCAATAGCAACAACATACATAGCAAAATAAGTTGCATCTTCATCAGAAACGCCTTCTTCTGTTACATAATTTTCCATCCATACAAGTGACCTCCTGTTCCTCCCTTCATGTAAATTAGGAAAGGTTTCTTCATTTGTAGTAGAAGCCTCTTCTTATTCTAGGGTCCGTTTGTTTAGCTTTTCTAGACAGATACAGACACTTTTTTCAAACTTTTTTCTAACAAAGTGTTTATTAAGAAATAGATATTGATAAAAAAAAAGTTGGCAGTTCTCATGAAAAGATCAAATTGATCAAATATAGATAAAATATAAATATAAATCAGATATATTTACACATATCGTTTCAATACAGATATAGATACAGATAAAAAACAGACTATCCAAACAGACCCCTATATTGATAATATCTTCTTCTCAAACTAGTTCTTCAATTGCTTCATTTTCTTTTTCTTCTCATTCCAAGTCATATAGAATGTCTGCTTCATATTGCTTATCCCACTCTGATTTTTCATTTTCCTCAAATACTACATCCTTGGAAATTATAATCTTATGTGAAATCGGATCATAAAGTCTGTAAGCTTTTGACTCTTCAGTGACTCTAAGTAAAACACACTTTAAGCTCTTCCCATCAAGTTTGATTCTTGTGCTATCATACACGTGAGCATAAGAGATGCAGCCAAAGATTCTGAAGTAATGAACTAAAGGCTTGATTCCATGTTCATCATAGAAATTGTTGAATTCTCATGACATAAATTCTCCCTTATGATCTATACATAAGCCTTGAAGGAAAAAATCTATTGCTTTCTCAACATGCATCTTTAAAGTCTCAAAAACAATAAAGGATTCAAATTTTGCTATAAAAAAATAAATCCACGTGTTTTTTGCTATAATCATCTATAAAAGTAATAAAATACCTTTTTCCACCATTGGAGGTTGGCTTAATTGGCCTACAAATATCAGCATGAGCAAGTTGCAAAATTTGTAATGCTCTCTAAGTGCTTTTCATTGGAAATGGATCTCTTTGTTGCTTCTCTACAAGACAATCCTTGCATGGTTTTAAGGGAAACTTTAGCAATGGCAAGCCATCTACCATTTTTTTCTTTCTATTGCAATGTTTGCAAGCCTTTAAAGCCTAAGTGCCTAAACCTGCGATGCCAAAGCTATGCCACATCTTTTGTAATTTTGTTAAAGTAGGTGGGTGCTACAGGTAGAGATACAACATGTGGAACAAACATCCAATTAGCAAACATATTTGCTTTCACCATTAAGCCTTTCTCTAGATGCATTGTTTATGTTGAAACATAATAGTCAGCCCTTTCTCTTGCAATTATTCAAAACTCAACAGATTGTTCTTCAATTTTGGCACATAAAAAACTCTTGTGATGATACTGATATATCCATTTATCTCTAAACTAATATTGCCCTTCCTATTGACCACCATATGGAAATTATTCCATAACTTCATTGAATTTGTGAATTTGTCATCAAACTCTGAAAAATACTCCCTTTTTCCACACATTGATTATTACAACCAGAGTCAAGAAACCACATATCTGTTTTGTGAATCTCGTTTTCGTCAACATATGCCATTACTAGCATGTGCTCTTGACTTTTTGCATAATTAGGCTCTCCTCTCTGCTTAGTTGGACATTCCCACTGAAAATACCCAAGCTTGTGACAAGAATAACATTCTACCATTGCATTGTAAAGCTTTGTCTACCTCTTCTATAGCCTCTAACTCTGAAACTTCCACGTTCCCATGCTTGTCCTACAAATTTATCTCCATGAGTCGCCTTCAAAACATGCGCTTCTACAACATTGTTATTCATGCGTTGTTCATGCACAAGTAAACTACTCTACAACTCATTAGTTGACAAGGTACTTATATTCTTAGATTCCTCAATGGAGCACACAACATAATTAAACTTGGGAGCCATTGACCTTAAAGTCTTTTCCACAACGGCAACATCTCCTTTATCTTCACCATATGCTTTCATTTTGTTAGCAATAACAAGAGTATAAGCAAAGTACTCATTCACAGATTCTCTTTCCTTCATGTGGAGAACTTCAAACTCATTTTGTAATGCTTGTAGATAAGCACATTTAACACGTGTTGTACCTTGATATTTAATCACACCTTTGCAAGAATTTCATTATGTACCGCGCTCTAATACTCCTTTGATTGAAGAAAATTCTCCATAAGCATTGCTCTGATATAACCTGTAGTGACTTAGAATTTTTCCCGTCGAGGTTTTATCTGCTTTAGCCAAATGCCGTACAGTTTTGTCCTTGGTGCGACACAACTTGTAATGCCCCAGAATTTAATTGAGGTGTGTATAGTGCCATGTATAATACTTGCATATTATATGCTTAAGCTTCCTTATAAAATATTATTTATATAGGATATTTGCCAGTCGGTTTTAATTATTAAAATAATTTAATTAGATTTTTATAGATAACTGGATTTAGCAGCAGTGAAAAAAAAAACTTTTATAAAAATATTTATAACTTCCACTCATACAAGTAGATCAACTTTCATAAAATAAAATAAAATACAGCCATGGTAAAACAAAGCTTCAAAGCTCATTACAAAACATATGGACTTCTTAATTAAGCCCTTAAAGAAAAATACATACTTTAAAAGATATATTAAATTAAAAATAGCTATGAACTTAGTCCGCTTCACTCATCATCTAAATTCTTCAAAGTCATCCCATACATCCGATTCAATCATCATCATCATCATCACCTGGAAAGATAACAACAATGAGCTGAAGCCTAGTACAATAGCAACACAAGCATACATGAGATGGCACACATGCTTATTCTAATGCTATGCATTAATCAACAATTTATATCTTTAAATTAAAGTGAAATGAACAACATGAAAGCACTCACACTCCGGAGTAGGCCTATGGGAATTTGGAAGTTTTGAGTAATAGCAACTACACAGAGGGTTGATATAAGCATTCCGGATATTTATATCTCCTATATCTAACAAAAAAAGAAAGTAGCCTCATCTAGGGTTAAAAGTCATTACACATACTCTACCTATCACTGTCTATAATATAGTAAGGCTCAACCGGTCCCATAAATGTAAGTTCTACTATATTACTTCTCGTCAATTAAGATAGATGTTAAGCCGATATTGTTTATCACATCAGTTACCTGTTGAGACACCTATGAATTGTCATTGTATCATGGTAGGAGCTGGCCTAAGCACCTAACTACTGTATCCAGCTTTGGACAAGATTGTCGCTCTTCGAATTAGATTAAATGACACACGCACAAGAAACACTCATTAATTATGCTTTCTTTAAGTATTAATTGATTAGGAATGCTTATCTTAACAAACAAAAAACATGTCACTACGTACCTTATTGATTTAGAATCTAAACAAAAACTTAGAAGCCATTTTAGTGGATAGATCAGAAGACAGGTTCAAAGGAAAACATCTATTTAAGAAATTAAATTCCTATAAGAAATTAAATTTATTATCCACTTACATCAAATTCATTTTAAAAACCTATTTGATCAGATACTAAGTAGAAACCCTGCTATGGCTGCGAGAATTGCCTTGCCAAGATACAGACAGTTCTCCATTGTCTGTCAAATAATATATTTTTTTTTATTAAACAAAACTAGCCTAACATAATTTAGATATAACATACTCCTCTTATTGATTGAATTCTACCTTATTATTTTACAATTATATTCAAGTCAATTACTAGTTTAGTCTATGTTACCTAACTAAGTCAAGTTGGTTAGACTTAACCATTTTAGTTCATTTTAGCTTGTTAATGATCATTAAGTCAAGTTGAACTTAAATTTATTAACTGAGTTCATTTATATCTAAGAGTTCATTTTAAGACTAATCGTTTAGTTCTAGCAAGCTATAGCAATTAAGTCTATTCTATTAGTTTAATCTTATTTATTGATTATCAACTTAGTTTCACTAAACATATATATTAACATTTATAATTAATATTATCTGCATACTTGCATACATACATGAACATATTCATCAATACATATTCAGCAACATAATATATCACATTTAAATGCTTGTATACATATCACACGTTAACATATAACAATTGCATTTCATTAACATATCATGGGCAATTAAATTTATTTAACTAGATCTTTATATTTAAAATATATTATTTTTATTTAATAATTTCTACAAATAATAAACTCTAACACACATATAGGTATATTACATATTATTTCTTTCTTTCTTTTCTCTCTCTCTCTCTCTCTCTCTCTCTTTTTCCAATTAGAGGCTGATCACTCTCTCCACCACCTTCGTGATGAAGGGTGTGATGGTCGTTAGAGGCTCATCAAGGCCGTGGAGGCTGTGATCATATAAAAAAGTGTGATAAGTGGGCATCATGCCCTTGATCATGCCCATGATCATATTTTCATCAAAATTTTCAAGAAACAGATACATCACACTGTTGATCACGCCCCGAGGGCATAAATTTTTCAAAATAGAGATCATCACAAGATGGATCACGCCCATGATCATCCAAAATTTTCAAATCAGTATCTATCATAGGTTAGATCACGCCCACGATCATCCTTACATTCCAAATCCAAAATGATCACCGCTATCATGATGCCTGTGATGGATGCCCTATGTTTGTTTTTCACACTTTTCCCTTGTTTGATTCATCTTACTTGACTTATATCTAACTATTTGTTTGCATCATAAACTCAACATGCAACTTATCTTCATAACTATCCCTCACTTTTAATCATGTTTCTACTTCATAAAACTTCAAAAATCGTATTATCAACTTCTAGTTCTATATATGCATATATAAACACTTAGGTTTTACTATTGTGTTCATATATCACTAATTTACTAAATTTATCACAAACCTTATTTATCTTTAGGTTTAATTCATCATTCTCATGCATGAATAATAATCAAAACAAAGGAAAACAATAATTTACTTGTCTAGCCAACATGAGCTGATTGATCTTCTTAACTACTTTTCTTTTCTTGTTGATGAAGCTACCATCTTTTCTATCTTATTTTCTAACTTCATTTTTCTCCTATGATTTCTTGAAATTGAAATTTGATGTTTAGTTTTAAAGAAAGAAAAGAGAAGAAGAAGAAGAAGAAATAGAAGAAGAAGAAGAGAAATGTATCGAGAAGGAAAAGAGAAAAAGAAGAGAAGAAAAGAAAGAAAGAAAGAGCAGGTGGGAAACAAAGGAAATGGAAAAGAAAAAGAGATAAGAATTAAAATATTTTTAAGGATAATTATGGTTAAGGGGTTTAGTTTAAACTTTTTAGATGATTATAGGTACTAATTATAATTAGAAAGAAAGATGAAAATTTATAGGATAGAAATTAAATATTAGAATCAAAAGTCTAGTTTAAAGGTTTAATTGGTAAGGAATCGATATTTAGTTTGAGTTCGGGTTTAAGAACTGATATTTTTAAACAAGCAGATGAACTTAAAGTTTACATGGATAAAGGAATTAGAGTTTAGATTAATGTTTACGGGTTTACAAATTTGAATTTGAAAGGATATGCGAAATCTCAAATTTTAACTTAATTTATTACTAATTTAATTATGCCAATTTATCTAATATTACTCTATTGTTTACTTATTATATTTAATTAAACTATTTATATTTAATTTCTAACTAAGGTGAGGATTTAAGGTATTTTACAATTGCTTTCGAGGATGTTACCTATCCTAAGAGTGCTCTCTATTGAGTATGCTTAACTTTAGAGTTCTAATGAACTCTAAGCTATTATATCAAAAGGTAGCTCGATGATTAGAGTCTTATCATCTTATATTAGAGGGATATGATATACTCCCCTACTTATAAAACTGGAATCTCCGTTAATTTCTTTACACAAGTCTAGGAACACATCAAGTAGAGGGGACACTAGTAGTGCTCTATATAAGCTCAAGTGGTACCTTCACTCTGAGGCACTTTGCCCTATATAGTACTTAGTGTCCCATTTCGACTAGTGAATTATTCTGATACCAAATGTTAAGAAACAGAAATATATGATAAATAGAATTTAGGAGGAAAAGTATATCTCTTTATTAAAACAACTTAAGCTATATATATATATATATATATATAGCAAACTGGAATAACTAAATAACCTTCTAAAAGATAAATATTAAAGATAAAACCTAATCTAAACAATATCAATCCCATGAAAATAGGGATTTGTTTATTGACAAAATATTAACAAAATAAATTAAATCCAAACAATACAAAATTTGGGATGAAGTAGATAAAATGAAGAAATGGCATTTTACTTAAATATTCCAAAGTTAATGCCATAATAGGGTATGAACCATTTAATTCGAGATGAGTGGAAGAGCATGGTTCAATTGACTTGAAGTGCTCAATGTAGTTTCAACTCATGAATATAATTTTATGTGAGATAAAATTCTAAATAATCACCATCCTTTCGTTTTTTTTTTCCTATTTCTCATTTTCGTCTAATTCGTATATGTATTTCCATTATTAATCTTCTTCTTTCCATTGGTGAACTTGAAATTGGAAGAAACCCAACCAATCTGAAAATTTTTTGTTTCAAGTTCCCTTTATTTCCACTATGCACATAAATGAGAAATTATAAATACAACTAACACAAATGATACTCTGGACTTACTTTTGACTTTTTTCTCTCAAGAACATATTATATCTTGTATAAACTAGGGAAAAGTTTCATTAGATATTATTTGAGATCTAAGAGTACTTGAGCTTTCATCTTGACCTTTTAACAACCCAAAGACCCAATCTACTTGATCAATCTTTTCCGTACATTTTAGAAAATCACTATTGAAATTTCCATCAAACAATACCGACAAAGGTATGAATATGCTTAATCTCATTTGAAATTCAATTCAACTTGGTAAAATAAGAATCTTCAAATTCGGTACCTTGAACTGGAGTACATAATATATGTTTTAGATGACAAACATATGATTCTGCATGGTCGTGAAAATCTTTATTCCAATTTATCCTAAATCCCATTTAGTTGTATTTGTGTAGAAATTGTAGATGTAATTAATTTCAGAACTGAATGTGAAAAAATCCATGCCATAATCAAATTGGTACAAAGATTCCAACTCGCAAACATTGGATTAATAATAGCTAAATCTTCAATTGTTCCGTTGACGAATCCAATCTTGTTTTGAATCGAAGGTGATAATAGAATGTCGATAATTACTTAAGACTTGAAATTGGTTTTGTAGTTGCTGAATCGGAGAAGTGATGATGTAGAATGTGGACTATAATGAGTTAGAACATTTGGCTTATATGACTCGATACCAGTTAGCTGACTTCATGCATTTTGTCATCATTTATCATTATGGTGAATTCCAAATAATATTTTATTGCCTTTTTAAACTTATATTGGGCTGGACTTATTGGAAAAGAATTGCCATTCGGTTTGAATTGATACTCACCAGGGAAATTGATATTTTGGTGGGATATAATTTTCATTCGAGAAACACCCTTAGCATAAAACTAAGCAATATTATGAGAATTATTATTTCTTTCTAATCTCATTATATTATAGTTTATCAAAAGATAATATTATTTAAAATTTTATTTAATTTTATTTAAGTAGTAAGCTCAACCCAATATGAGTATTCTTCTAACCACAAGTTTTTTTGCCTTTTAGGGATGGAGCAACGGAAATTTCGAGAATTTAATTAAGAACCGACTATTGCTCTTTTCTATATTTTTACGATTAGCTTGCTTCGAGCATATTGTATAATTGCAGAAGATTAAATTTTTAAGAGTAGATGTCATATTTATAGTATGGAAAATGGGTATAGTTGATTTACTTAATTGCAAAATTTGGTAAATTTCAGCTGATTAATAGTATAAATGTGCAAAATTTAGAAACCAAATTGATACTATAAAAATTCAGGTAGTTAATTAAAAAATAAGTAAAATCCACTTAAAAAATATGAAAATTACCTAATTTTTAGATAGCAATCTATTCAATATTATAATATGTGTGTCATTTCTTGTGCAAATCAAATGCATTTTGTTTCTTAGTTTATCCTAAATATTCTAGTGACATTTTTCAAATATTGTGATTCATATATTGCTACACCATGTTTATGCATCATATTTATTAGTTAAAATACAAAAAGTAAATTATAATAATCATCTCAATAAACTTTACAAAGAATCACTTGATCCAAAGTAGGTAGGGTATGGAACCTTATTCATATTTTGCTCCGTAAAGTATAGGATATGAAATTTTATACTTGGAATTTATCCAGTAGCACCTTATACCTCACATGTACTTGTAAAACTTGTGAAGCCCATAAAAAACTTTTCTTTTCTTTTCAAATTTCAAGTTATAATATGTAAAACTACCTTATTTTTATATATTCATTATGAATAATATATTGAAAAAATTCAAAAGATAATTTTTTTTATTAAATCATTAGTTTTACAATATGAAGAATATGCTTATGTGTGCTGAAATTTGTAACATATGTTTGTATTATCTTATTGCATAATCTCAATAGAATTGTAAAATATTTAGCAACTGCTAAAATAAAAAACTTTAGAGGCACTTTAAAACTTCTATATAAGTTAGTATAAGTTTTTAGGGTTTGTTTGTTTCATCATATTCTGATCATTTAATCATCATATGTTTTTCGTTTTCAAACAGATGTTTGTTAATAAACAGATATTAATGAAAAACTAATATTTTTATTCATAAACTTACCAAACATATATGGTACATATATGATACAAATAAGTTACAAATGCAAATTGTATACAAATACAATACAGGTAAAAATCCAACAATTCAAATAACCCTAAATAAGAATTTCCAAGGGATAGTTTATGGATGATAATCTTTAACAAAAGTGATTGCAAAATGAAAGAAAAAAGTATCATAATTTATTTCTAATTTATTTTATATTATAAAATAAATTATATGTTTCAATATATGTACATGGTATATTAGAACTTGTGTGCTTTATATAATAGCGTACAAGTTTTAGGATAGATACAAGGGATAAAGACCTCAAACCCGTCCCTTATTATGTGAAAGCAATTCCTAGAAAAATTATACAAGTATCTATCTTGTGACCCTAAAAACTTATATAGAGAGCAGAGTATTGGTAGGTACCCTGTACAATAAGATTACTTGCTCACATCTTCTATGTAAAACATATTAAAATTTTATTATTTTTTTAGTAGGATAGATTCTCTAATTTTGTTTGTATAGAAGTTATTGTCATACAAAATGACACATCATTATTATTAATAGTTTTAATGAAATAATATAATTATACATATTAATTAACTAAAATGAGAAAAATTAAAATAAATTTAAAAATTAAAAAGTAAGAATTATGAATTTTTTTCAAATAACACAAAACGTTTATAATATGTGTGTGTATGCGAGCACGTGTGTAGGACATTGGTTATCGTTGTTGGCCATCCTTTGCCCTTAGGTGGCTAGAAACAACCTCAGCAGGTTAGTGTGGGTTGCAACTGACTATTAAAAATGGATTATACGACTCATCTCAAGACTATCCACGTAAAATAAATAAATAAAAACCCTCAAATTCCAATTGGGTTACAATCATGTTTTTTTTTTTTTTTTTTAACTATTTATTTGAATATAATGAATTTTTTACCATTATAACGGAAGGAGAGATTAGTATCTCTCACTTGAAAGATAATAGACGGTTCCATTGGGTTATAACACCATTAACAAATATAATGAATTTATTTTTCCTTTTTAGTTGCCAAATTAGTAGTGTTATTTTGTCAACCTACCCAACTGCGTCTGAAGTTAGAACCATACCTTGTATTTTGATATATATTCCAAAAATGACATATTATGATGAAATTCCATCATAAGTTAGTGGTTCATAGAAAGGGTAAATATTATATTTATTGTCTAAATTATTTAAAAATGTTAATTTAATACACAGTTACTTTTTAAGGTTATTTATAGTTAATTACAAAAATAAAAAAGATATTTAATTTGAAAGTGTCAAATTTAATTACCAAATAAAAATTTTTAAATTATATATATTTGATTACTAAAATAGATAAAAACCATATACCAAATGTGGTAACAACACTCCCAAAAAGATTGCTATATATGTCACTTTCTTATATTTTATTTATTCTAGTGGACAGCCTTTATCATAAACAAATTGCTTCAGGCCGGAAAGGCATGCTGCTAGCGAGCTGCTGAATGTCTGTGAGATTCCCGTTGATCAGATTTTTTATTTTTTATTTTTCTTCCACCGTCTTTTTCATTCAGAATTTTCTTTAATTTAATATTTTCTTTCCCTAAGTGAAAGTTTCATTCTCATTAGTCTATGCCAAAAGAAAAAGATCCTTTCTTGTCTCTTATTGGCGACAGCGACGGTGGAAAAACGACAGTCTTCTTAACAATAATAATCTTCATATTCCATTCGTGTACCAGATAATGATAAAAACACATTGACACGTTGTATAAGAACATTTATTTATTTATTTATTTTTATCAACTACTTTGTTATAATATATAATTTGCGATGAGAAATCAAACCTCGTCCGTCTGTTGAAACTAGTATTCATGCCTATCACAATGATTTTAATGGTTTAAAACATAATATAAAATAAATTAACTTTTTTGTTTTTCTGCCTATTTATATATATTTATAAAATATATGATCAGAGTTGAAAGGACAAAGAGATTTATTTATAGGCTCTTAATTGGTAAATTGAGACATCAAAATGAATATTTACTATCATTCACTTTCCTATAATTATAATTTTACTTTTTAATGAATAGCTATTATGGTATATGATTCACTAAATAATGATTCCATAATGAACCCCTGTTACATAAAATATTAAATAATCATTTTTTATTCAAACCTATAAAATATCAATTTAATGTTGAAAATATCTTTTTTTTTTCAAAATACCATAATTTAAATAAAAAATTAATAAAAAATCTTATTACAACTGTATTCCATTCCGCTGTAATAAAAATTTCATTATAATCTTATTCATTCATCGAAGTGAATAAACCAGTAATAATATATATTTTTTTTATCTTGTAATAATTACAAGGCCAATCAATCAAGGAAAACTATTTAGAGCATTGAAAAGCATAATTTAAAATGCACCAACAAAGGCATACTTTTTTATGTCGGACTCAACAATTGGACACATGGGCAGACATCTTTTTCTTCACATAGTTTTCTATCTCATCACCTCCTTTTACTTTTTTTTTTTTTTTTCATTTTTTTCCTTAGAAATGCTTTTCCTGTACATGTCCCACAGAAAAACACGCTCCAATATAATAATAAGTAAATATATTTTATTTGATTTTTAAACATTATCTTGAATTAATAGTTAACATTTTTTTCAATTAAGCCTAAGAGACGTAATACATGCACAAAAAAAAAAAAAAAAAGGAAAATTTTAAATTTGCCATCTAAACTTTGCACGAAAATTCAATTTGATAACCAAATTTTTGAATGGTTAATTTGATATCAAATCAAAATTTTTATATCTATTTTTACTATCTTATTAACATGATTTACAATTTACACTATTTTTCAAATGGGAGGCTAAATTGTGTTATGAGCATTAGTACAAATTTAATTAAGTGTTGTCTTTTATAATTCTGTAAATAAAACAAATTGTATTAAGAAGATAATAAAAATAATTATAAAAGGCTTGAATAAGTATTAAATTAACAACATTAAAATCAAGATATTAAATTAAATTTTTAATTGAAGATAAGGTATTAAATATATCATTTAAAAAAAATATAGTTCGAAAATTTTGCAGGAACTATGATCAAGGATTAGTACCATAATGCTGTCCAATCGCATTTGTGATCATCCCATATTAAATATAGATGCCTTAAACATTTTCCTAAACCTAACGACCTATTAATCTGGTAATATATAGCATGGAAGCTATAGGGTATTCTAGTTTATAAATTACTCTTTTCCAGGACTTATGTTCTGGTCAAAAGTCTTTCTGGAATCATTATTGATTATGCAATTGATACATTTAATAAACATTCTTTTCTATTTTATGCGCTTCCCATTGAGAAGTTTGTCTCTGCCTTCTCTCTCATCCACGATTTTGTCATTTATAGTCTCGCAAGGATCATTCTCCACTTGAAATATAAATGATATAAAGTTACACCAATTTACATTGACTGCTTTTAGTAGGTTATTTGATTCGAATAATAATCAACTATTGGTCCTTGAAGATATTTCACCAACCGATTCCGATTTTTCCTTGATTTTAATCGGAATATGGTGAAGATGCAAGTGTGCCGAATACTAAAATGTGATATTAATTTCATTTTTTAAGAATTTGATTTCTTCTTTACTCTAGTTTTTGTCATGCTTGGGATGCATAAATCATTTAAAATAAAACATGTTAAAATTAAAGAAATGGGATGGAATGAAATAAATAAGGGGCTGATAAATCTATTCTTATGTTTGGATATATACATAAGATGAAATAGAATAAAATTAGTATATGGTGAGATTTACAAAAAGAAAAAAAAATTAACAATTATGTAAGGCAGAAAGAAATCATGATTTTGTCTTTAGGAGGTGAAATCAAATTCATCCTTAAAATCGCAATGATCGATCCCAAAAAATCTTGATTCTAGCTACTAATAATACTTTCAGCTATGGGACATGGAATGAGATTCAAAATAACATTTCCATTTCAATCCATTTTTGTATACTAAATATGGGGATTTTTCATGAAATTATCATCCACAACTTATATGTCTATCCTCCTATAAAACTAACTGAAGTCCAATATATGCTCAAATATTAATTGATTCAAAATCTATACTCATATTGATAAAAATGATGAATTTGAAAAAAAAAAAAATTATTATAATTAACACACAAACAAATTATGTTTATAAATTATTACAAATATGGTGTAAAAACATTTATTTGATCACATTAATTATCTTATATATTATAGATTTTTTTTTTCAATATCTTTTAATAGAATTTAACAGGATATTTAATAGTTTTCATTAATAGATTTTAATAGGATGTTTGTTTTTAGTTTTTTCCCCTTTATGGGCTTGCCTATATAAAGGTAAGCCCCAAGGTATATGAAAGACATTTTTGATGATATGCTGAATAGAATTTGATAGGGCTCATTTTGTTCTTTCTCTCCAAAATTCATATCTATTGTGATAGTGTTGGATTTTGATGCCAACAATCTAGGTATTCTCTAAATTAATAGGTATTGAAGATCACAAATCGGTAATCATGCGCAATTCAACAGTTTGCGATAATCCATTCAATTGTATGCTGCGATAGTTGGTATCAGAGCTAGGTTCGGTCCTTGAGTAATGATGCCGCTTAGTAGACAACCAAACTAGCACCGTGTCGCTATGGATGAAATTTATGATTGTGAAGATTTGGGAAGATAGTCTGGCTAGATGTTTGATGATTGGATAGATGCAAAGTTGGAACGTAGGTTGAAGAGGATCATGGATTGATTTACAGAAAGAATGGTTGCAATGATGGGGACCCAAAGGAATGAAAACCCTAGACGAGAATGACTCTTTTTTCTATTGAGGAAGATGAGGATTATGTCGTTGTCTTTAAGGCCTGAGGGGATGGAGAACCTGTTTTTGATATAGAACACATGGAAGAAGAGATTCTAACAAGTGATGGCAGGGAGAATCTAGTGATAAAAAAGATCTTGTATGACGCCCAGGGTAGTTGATGAAAAGGATGATATTTTTCTGCCTATTGGCAATGGTGAACGAAATTTTGATTTTTCTGTTGTTGAACAGGAATTTGAGGTGATATTTGCTCTAGTGGGCAAGGAGGTTACTGAGAAGGTAACAATACCTAAGTTTGCAACGATGGTTGTAGAGGAGTTTCTTGAGAGTTGCCAAATGGGTTACCCACATTGCGAAACATTTAATATTAGATCGATCTTGAACAAGGTGCAACCCTTCCAAATCGTTCCCATTATTGAATGAGCCCTACAAAATATGAAGAGTTGAGAAGACAAGTTGAGGAGTTACTACATAACATGGTAAAAATTCAAATTTTTTCCAACCTGGAAAGGATGATGCAGCATAGGATGGAGAGGCAAAAAATTTCTTCACTGGTCCCTTTACCACCGGCCTTTATAACCTACACCACCGGGTTTGACACATAAGCTGCCGACCTTGAAGACGACTTACCTCTTGCTTAACATTTGAATTTTGAATTTTTATAATTTTAGAGATATTCTAGATTTTTCTTTTTTTTTTCTAATATCTTTTAATAGTATTTAATAGGACAATTAATAGTTTTCATTAATAGGTTTTAATAGGATGTTTGTTTTTAGTTTGTTTTTTCCCTTGATGGCAACTTTCTGGCTTGCCTATATAAATGTAAGCTCTAAGGTATATGAAAGACAATTTGATGATATTTTGAATAGAATTTGACAAGGCTCATTTTGATCTTTCTCTCCAAAATTAATATCTATTGTGATAGTGTTAGATTTTGATGCCAACATCCTAGGTATTCTTGAATCGATAAGTGTTGAAGATCATAAACTAACAATCATGCACGATTAATTGGTTTGCGATAATCCATTCGCTTATACACTGTGCCAGTTTTGCCATTATTTGTTACAAGCACTTCAATCTTCCTGGATTACAACAAACTGGCATTAGAATCGTAAACTAGGTTATTGGTTTATAATGGCAACAAAGTTTGAGATTGAGAAATTTAATTGCGATTCTAATTCTAGCTTATGGAAAATTAATATGTATGATATTCTAGTTCATTATGGATATCATAAGGCTTTACTTGGGAAGATAAAATAATGATTTAGATGAGAAGGTTGTATCCACCATTTAACTATGTTTATCCAATCAAGTCTTGAAGGAGGTCATCAAAGAGAAAACTGCTATTGACTTATGGGTCAAACTAGAGTTGCTTCACATGGAGAAATCTCCAACCAGTAAGCTTCATAAGAAGCTTCAGTTGTTTAGCTTGCTAATGAAGGAAGGTACATCCATTAAATCTCACTTGACATTTTTATGTCCATTATTTTTGAATTTAGAAAATAAGGGTGTTAAAATTAGTGATGGAGATTAAGGTTTTAAATTGTTGCGTTCCTTGTCACCTTCATACTCCCACTTTAGAGAAACTTCACTTTATGGTAAGACAAATGTAACTTTAGAAGATGTTAAATCGATTCTCTTATCTAAACATCTTATTAACAATGAGTTGTCTGGTAACAACAACTCTAGAAGGTGTTAAATCCACTCTCTTGTCTAAACATCGTATAGACAATAAGTTGTCTAGTAGTAACAAAGGTGATAATCCAACAAAAGGATTAATTGTGAGTGGTGGGACATAAGAGAGGGTTTCAAGTAGCACAAAATTAAGGTCAAAGTCAAGGTCTAGATATAGAAATTTGACCTGCAATTATTGTCATAGGAAGGGGCACATTAAGGTCAATTACTTGAAGTTAAATAATAAGCAATCAAAACATGACAAGAAAGGGAAATCTATTGAGGCTAGCACTGTACAAGATGATTCTACTACAAATCTTCTTATTATCACTATTGATGCTAATGGTAGATCCAAAGATGAATGAGATAATGGCATGCCAACGACCTTTATTTTCATTTTTTTTTAGCAATTTAGTGCCTCAACTTTAGATTTTTGTAAATTAGTACTTGTACTTTCAAAGTATGTACGATTTGGTACCTCTGTTAAATAATACTTGATGTATATTTATTTTGATTATATGATAATGGCATTTTTTTGCCAAATGTTTACCCTTATCCTATTATCAAGATGAATGTACATCAAATATTATTTGACAGAGGTACTAAATCGCATATACTTCGAAAGTATGAGTACTAATTTGTCAAAATCTAAAGATGAAACATTAAATTACCAACAATAGAAAGTACAAGCACTTGACTTGCTTATGAATGGATTATGATTCTAGTTGTTCCTATCATATGTGTGTCGATTGGGATTGGTTTTCAACATATAAATCTTTTACAGAAGGGTCCATGCTAATGGGAAATGATGTTGCTTACAAACCTTTGGGAAAGGAACAATCCATATTAAAATGCATGATGACATTATGAGAACACTAACCAATGTTCAACACATTCTAGAATTAAAGAAGAATCCCATTTCATTAAGCACCCTCGATGCCAATGAATACAAGTATATGATTGAAGGTAGAGTTATTAAGGTCATCAAAGGTACTCTAGTTGTGATGAAAGTCGTGAAGTTCACAAATCTATACGTATTGGATAGACTTACGGTTATCAGTGTTGCTATTGCAATAAGGTCTTCATCACTCTTTGATCCTGATATAACAAAATTGTGGCATACGAGACTAAGACATGTGAGCGAAAAAAGGTATGTTCTTATTGAGAAAAAGAGGTCTGTTGTGTAACCAGAGTATTGAAAATATGGAGTTTTGTGAGCATCGTGTATTTAGGAAACAAAAGTGGGTTAGTTTTGGCACAAGCACTCATAGAACAAAGGTATCTAGGCTATATTCATTTAGACCTTGGGGACCTTCTTGTGTTCCTTCAAAAATTGGTGACTAATATATGTCGACGTTTCTTGATGATTTTTTAATAAAAGTTTGGGTTTAATTTTGATTCACAAGGATTAAGTTTTCACTACTTTTAAGTAGTGGAAAACTTTCATTAAGAAGCAAATAGGGAAGAAAATTAAGTGGTTTAGAACAGATAGTGGTTTAGAATTTTGTAATGCAAATTTTGATGAATTCTAATAGAATGAGCAAATAATTTGACATTGCATAGTTAGAAATAGGGCAGTGCAAAAAAAAAAAAAAAAAAAAAAAAAACTATTGAATCATGAACCGCACCACATCAAACCAAAATTTCAGTTCCTTTTAGAAATGGTTCGGTTTCCTGAAGAGTAAATGGTTCACAGTTTGGTTCAAGACCCTGAACTGAACTTTGAACCGAACCGTTATATATATATATTTTTTTTTAAAAAATAAACATATTATTTTTACTCTTAATTGTTTCATTAAAAATTAATTGTTTTTAAAATTTATGACTTAAATATGTATCATTCATGAGAATAAAATTAGATTCATTATATTATGTTTTAATTGTTATGTTGTCTACAAATAAGATAGATTTTAGCATCTAGTATTATAACTAATGAAATATTTTTTCCTTTTGTCTTACTAATTCTATTATTTAGTTACTTATTGATTTATATAATTGATAATATGTTAGTTAAAAACATATAAAAATTAAATTTTATATCTTATATTAGAATAAAGTGTAGTATAACATTATAGTTCAAAATAATTAAAAGAAAACTAGTTATGATTATAATTTTATAATGAATGAAATCCCTCATTCCTATAAGTTTTACATATTTATTTGATAAATGCTTAATTTTAAATATTTTTGTTTATATTTGCATTAGTGATAAGAAATATGTAATTGGCGTTTTTAGATAGAATATATTTTTTGTTTTATGAATAAAAATGGTTCGAACTACAAACCGAACTGTACCGAGCAGTTTTTCTTCGGTTAAAAAAATTAAGAACTAAACTGTATGGTTAGGTTCGAGTTTGAAAAAAAAAAAGAACCGTACTCAAACCGAACCGAACATTATCATGCACACCCCTAGTTATAAATATGCCTCAACAAAATGGAGTTGCAGAATGCATGAATAGGACTTTTATTGAGAAAGCATGATGCTTGCTCTCGAATGATGGTTTATTGATGAAGTTTTGGGTTGGGACATCATCTTTGGCTTGCTACCTAGTAAATCAATCTCTAACAATCCCAATTAGTTACAAGATACTAGAGGAAGTTTAGTTTGGTAATCCCGTAGATTACTTTGACTTAAAGATATTTGGTTGTCTAGCTTACTTGCATGTTAATGATGGCAAGTTAGAGCCATGTGCTAAGAAATGTGTATTCATTAGGTTACCTTTTGGTATGAAGTGTGATACATTATGGTGTCCATGCTACAAGTCACTTAAAGCTGTAGTTAGTAAAGATATGACATTTGATGAGTGATCAATGCTCAAATAAGAGCCAGTTAGGAAAAAACTTGATTGTGCATTAAATTATTTTCATCCAAACTCAGCTAATATATTGAAATAATATTTATCTCTCTCTCTATATAAAAGTGTAGTAATGTCCGACAACCTTTTATGGTAGGTCCTTCCAAAGAAGAATTGATGGTGAACATTTTAGAGAATGTGCAATTAGAAGTAACCAAACAAGATGTTGCTTTAAAGACCTCCCAATCAGAAGGATTGTCTAATTTAGGTGGACTTGAGCAACAAGTCCCTTTACAGTAATGCTAAAGGCAAAGGATGAAGTGAAATTAATGATAGAATTAGTGGTCTAATTCTAATATGGAAGTTTTAGTTGCTTTTTTTTTTATTTTTTTTTACCTATTATTAAGTATAGAAGTGGATAAAAATACTATAATTCACAAACCAAAACAAACCAAATTAAATGTATGGATTTTTTTTTTGACAATTTGATTTAGAAAATAACTAATCCAAATCAAATTGTAAATGAATGGTTGGTTTAGATAGGTATATAAACAAAAAAAAAAAAAAAATCATTCCTAAAAAATATATAATAATATTTCACTTGCAACTATATATATATTATATTTTTTTTTACATGGCACTTCAAAAAAATTTCAGTTTTCATATATTAAAATATATATTTATCTTTGTGACCATAATTTATTAATTAAATATGGGTTGATTGAAAAATTATATAAGATATTAGTTATAGGGACAAATTTTGTTGGAAGATATTAATATTTAGGAGTAGGTTTAATAAGATAGCAATGTTGAGTAAAAAAAAAAAAAAAATTGGACCAACAGATGCAAATAAGAGTTTTTTTTTCTATTAAGTTGTTACTCTCTAAAAATGTTGATTTTTTTAACCATCAGACTTGCCTTCAAACATTAATATCTTTTAATGTAATTATCTAATTTACTTTTATTAACGAAATCAATTGGTGATAGGCATTTGAAAATTCTTACTTGTGATAATATTGATAAATTTCTTATATGATATTAGTGTTGGTTATTATTAAATGAATTTAAAAAAATTTTTATATGAGATTACATGTCATGTAAACATACTTTTCAAGATTACAAAACAAGGTGCAATCAACAAATCCAATGGATATTTTTATGGCTTGAAAAATATTTAATTGAAATTGATGATTTGGTTCAATTTTATAAAAAATCACAGCACATCTTTATGGTATGATTTTATTCAAAAGGAAAAGAAAATCAAACAAAATCAACCACCATTCACCCTTGACTAAGTAATCTGTCTCCTTGTAAAAAATGCTCATATAAATCTACTTGCAATATTTTTTTGTAGGAAATTGGTATATTTAAATTTTTGATAATCGTAAAAATAGATAAAATCTAAATAACAAACGAGACATTTATTTTAAACTAGCAGATGATGCACCGGCTTTGCAGATATAAAAATTAAATAAGAAAATGAACTTTTATGGTAAATAACATAGTTGAAGCTAATTATATCCAAAATCAATGGACAAAGAAAGAAACTAAAAACAACACATAAATTGTGTAAAATACATGAAAAAAATCGTAGGATTATTGAAATAACACTTTAATACATTGTAAATATTAATATTCAAGTTTATAATACATCAATCATAATGACAATTATTTTGCTTCATCAAAGACGTGATCATGTACCTACCAAACAAATGAGACATTAGTAAGGGAATTTATTTAATCAAACCATACATCTATGTATACACTTAAATGACCTGGTTGACGCACCCATAATGCATGTGGAAAAATAAATAGAACAACAAAGTATACTCTATGATAACAAAATTATCAAATAAAACTACTTTTTTTCCATTAGGTACAAAAGAAGACAAATGGTCATCAATAATAGAAAAATAGCAAAATACTAATTTTTCAAAATCATGTAATATACATTCATCTATGAAAAAAGAAATAAAAAATAAAATAAATAAAATTCTAAACACACTAGTTAAAAATTTTATAAAAAATGATATATGTGAAGAAGATATAAAAGGAGAACAATTTCTAGAAAAGGTTTTTCTATTTTTAATATCTTGTTTGTACATACATAGAGATATATATATATATATATATATTGTTGGAATATCTCTTCTACCACTATATTAATTACATTGTTTGACTCTATATTAATTAAATTCTTTGACTAGTCTTATCACATTGTTTGACTAGTCTTATCATGCACACACAAAATGGATAGCGGTTAGGGATGCAATCGGATCGGCCATTAATGGGTTTTCTATTCGTCTAACCCGATAAAAACCCTATAGGATAAAAGGGCCAGGTTTGACATAGGTAAAAAAACTCTTTAAGGTATTAGGGTCGGGTTTAGATACTACTAAAACTTGATGGATACCCACCCAACCCGTTAGTCCTATAAAAAGAATATGTAACGTAAATACATTTACTAAATATAAATATAGTAATAGACTAAATTTACAAACACACTGGTAAAGAGAAGGTGAATTGTTATATTATTAGTCTATTATTTTATTGGCTTAAGTCTGTTGGATCTATTGAAAAAAAATAAGCAGAGTGGGTTCGGGTTGACAATTGGGCGAGTAATCGAGTTGATAGTCAAGCGGGTAACCAGGCAGGTGGTGAATTTTAGAGTAAACCTTGTAGGGCGGGTTTGGATATAGAAGAAAAACCCCTACAGGGTTATAGGGTTGGATTTGGTATGCCCTATAATGTAGCGGGTTCAGGTTTAGGTTCACATGACCCACCAAAAACCCGATCCAGTTGCATCCCTAATGGCAGTAGAGTGAGTCCAATCTTGGTCTTGAGTGAATGAAACTGAGAGTGAGAAAGAGGTTTCGCAAGTGCATCAGTGAGCTGATCTAAGGATGAGATATGGGAGACACGAAGTGAGCCATTTTGAACTTGTTCTCGTATAAAATGATAGTCAAGGGAAACATGTTTTATGCGTAAGTGGAATACTGGATTGAAGCAGAGGTTTATGGCACTAACATTATCACAATAGATCACTGGTTGATGAAGAAGAGTGACACCAAGTTCAGTTAGGAGGGAGCAGACCCAATGTAGTTTGGCAACCGTAGCAGCAACGAAACGATACTCAGCTTCAGTGGAGGAACGAGAAATTGTTCGTTGTGTCTTAGAGCTCCAAGAGATGGGATTGCAACCAAGATAAATGATGTAAGCACTGGTGGAGTTGTAACCATCCTTGTTGCCAGCCTCGTTGGTATTAGAGAAGGCATGCAAATTAGGAGGAGAAATGCAATGAAATATAATACTATGATCCAAGGTGCTATAATGATACCGAAGAAGCCGTTTAACTACATTCTAGTGATCAGTGGTTGGGTGGTGCATAAATTGAGAAAGTTTATTTACTGTGCAAGCAATCTTTGTATGAATAAGAGAGAGATATTAGGGATTCCCAGCAATAGTTTGACACTCTGTAGGATTAGTTAACGATGTGCCTGCACTTAAGGTGAGTGGTGGATGGATAACTAGAGGCATTGAGACCGGTTTAGCTTCAGTCATAATTGTCAAAATCGCGATTTTATCTGTACGATTTTAGGAGGCTTTTCCGAATTGACTCGTGTGTAGAATCATTTTTTAGTAGAATCTTATGATTTCAACCAAGTCTACATATAAGCTTGGTAGAATCTTACGATTTTAACCGAGTTTATCTATTTTGTCAATTCAAGTCAAATATGCTAAAATATAAAAAAATACAATTATATATGTTTTTACAACCTTATCAACTATTATAAATTAGGATGATGTATCTTTCTTGTTGTTATTTCTATTTAATTTCCACACACTCTCTCTATCTTTTTCCCTCCCTCCCCCAAAAACCCTTATTCTACATTTATGGAATTTATTCAAGTTAAGTTATAGTTATAATGTTTACAAAAAAACTTATTTATTTTATTTATATAATTAAGAATTTAATAAGTTGAAAATTTTAATTTTCCTTTAATTTATTACTTATTACAAACAAAAAAAATAGAAAATAAATTAATTTTGACTCTATTCGATCTTTTTTATGTATATTATATCATGGATTAAGAGTTATTATGAATTAATGACCTTAATTTCTTTATTTTTTTGACATCTATTATGTATTCTAAGATTTTCACGTCTTCTATAAGCATATATATAATTTTTCAAAGCTATTTTACAAGGTTGTAGAAATTTACGTTTCTACATTTAGATTTTACTTTTCGATTTTATTGACCCCCTGGCGATTCTACGTAGAATCACGAGTTTGATAACCTTGGCTTCAGTCATATAAGTTTTGTGAAGAAGATCAACAACATATAAGTTTTGTGAAGAAGATTAGCAATATACTTCCTTTGACTTAGAAATATACCATCAGTGTGAGGAATGACTTTAACACCAACAAAGTAGTTCAACGTACCTAGATCCTTAATAGAGAATCGATGAGAAAGTTGTTGGATAAACTTGTGTACAACTTGGTTGCTATTCCCAGTGATAATGATGTCGTCAATATAGACTAAGAGATAGATGAAAATTCCATGATTGTTGAAGATGAATAAGGAAGTGTCAGCCACCGAATTAGTAAAGCATAATCGAGAAGGAATTGGCGTAGTTCATGATACCAAGCACAAGGCGCCTGTTTGAGACCATAGATGGCTTTACGGAGTTTATACACATGATGAGGATGATCATGATCAATGAAACCTAGTGGTTGAGACATAAACACATCCTCTATAAGAGTACCCAGAAGAAAAGCATTATTGATATCAAGTTGTCGTAGGTGCCAGCAATTACTAACTGCAAGACTGCAACCCCTATGCACAGTGGTGGATTTGATGATAGGACTAAATGTTTTAGTGTAGTCAACTCCAGGCCATTGATGAAAGCTTTTGGCAACTAAGCTTGCTTTGTACCTGTCAACAGAACCATTAAGCAAATATTTAGTGTGAAAAATCCACTTACACCCTATTGAGTTTTGTGTAGAATGAGGAGCAATAAGTTTCCGTGTGCCATTACGAATGAGAGCATCAAACTCCTCGAACATTGCTTTACACCACTTGGGATCCTTCATGGCTTGACTAATGGCGGTGGGTTCAAGTATACGTTGATGGAGTTCAGCATTGAGATTAAGCTTTTAGATTGGCTTATGGATATTGCGTTTGGATCGAGTCATGATAATTATGGGTGATGAGGGTGGGAAATTGTGTATGTTTGAAGAAGGATTAAGTTCAATAGATGAGGGAGGGTCGAGGCTAGATTGTGGAGGAACAGTAGCAGATGAAGAGGAAAACTGAACAGCATATTAGGTTCCAAAGCTGCAGGGGCAGGCAGGATAGATGTGGTAGAGCTAGAATGGGCAGCAAAGGGAAGAGTGATAGAACACCATTCGGACATAGTGGAAGAGGAGGCACAAAAAGAGAGGGATGAGAAGTGGCAAAAGGGAAAACATATTCAACGAATCAGACATAACAAGATGTATACAAATGATTTGTAGAGATGTGAAGACAAAGATATGCACTTTAAGTGGAGGAGTAACCAACAAAAACATACGGAGAAGAATGTGATTCAAGTTTGTGAATGGTGTAAGGATGAAGCCAAGGATAACAAAGACAACCAAAACTACGAAGTTTATCATAGTTGGAATAGTACCAAAGAGTTTGAAAATTGGAGACACATTTTGAAGAGTGGGAGTAGGGAGACGATTTATAAGATAGACTGTAGTAGTAAAAGCAAATGACCAATACGTGACAGGCATAGATGCATGAGATAATAGAGAGAGGTCTGTTTCAACAATATGTCGATGACGACATTCTGAGTACCTATTGTGTTATGGTATATGAGGTAGAGAAGTAAGATGAGAAGTACCATTGATTGTTAAGAAGGATGATAAAGCTTGATACTCCCCTCCATTGTCAGAATAGAGTGTTTTAATTGAACAATTAAAGAACTTTTCAACAAGAGCCTTGCAGCGAATGAAAACATCTTAGACATCAAATTTTCGCTTAAGAGGATATAAACAGATGTATTTTGTAAAGTGATCAACAAATATTATGTAATATTTAAAATTATCAATAGATTGAACATGTGACATCCAAACATCAATAAAAACAACCTCAAGAGGTGAAGAGGTAGAGAGTGAAGAAGAAGAAAAAGGCCATTTATGACTTTTATTGCAGTAACAAGAACAACAATAGAACTCGAGATTTGAAGAACCAGAAACATCTAAATTAGCTAAAGATAAAATATGCTCGAAAGTTGAGACAAATGGATGACCAAGCCTATGATGACATGTAGACAAAGTAGTCTTGATACTAGGGAAAGCAAGCAACGGTGAGGAAGACGTTGGCTATTCCTAAATACCACCCTTAGATTGACCCTTTAGAAGTATTACCCCTGTGCACAGGTCCTTCACATGAAAAGAAGATGATAAGAATTCAATAGAGGTATTATTGGTCTTGCAAAATTGAGAAATGGAGATCAGATTACGTTCCATAGTGGGAACACATAGAACATTAGAAAGTGTAAAAGAGTGACAGGGGGTGTTGAGAGATGTTGAACTGGTGTGTGTAATAGAAAGTCCAGAACCATCACCAATCATAATCTCATTTGTGCCATCATAACTGATACCATCATGAAGATATAAGAGGAGAATAGTTTCTAGAAAAGGTTTTTCTATTTTCAATATCTTGTTTGTACATACATACATATATATATATTATACCATTGAAATATCTCTCCTATCACTATATTAATAACATTGTTTGACTCTATATTAATTACATTATTTGACTATATTAATTACATTGTTTGACTAGTCTTTCCACATTGTTTGACTAGTCTTATCAATATGGATATATAATTTCAAGAAAACTTTCACTTTATGAAAAATGTAAAGCAATTGCTTTAGAAAGAAAGTTTAAAATCTTGCTACTAGTGTTTAAAACATAAATTTAAAAAGAAAAATCTCAAAAAAAAAAAAAATCAATTGGGTACCTGAGATGAAACCAATAATCAATTAATAAGTTTTTTTTTTTAAATAGTTGTTGAGCCATAGTAATAGGACTTAACTCCTTATTTCTAAAATACTCATTATCACAAATCACTTAAATTTTATATGTTTTAGCAAATTTCTGCTTTCCCATAATGGATACATTATTTTCCAACTAAAAAAAAAAAAACTAAAAAACAAAGGATTATTATTTAAGGAAATTAAGAGATGAAAGAGAACGAGCTCACAATATGGGAACTGATACCACCACTTTCACTACTTGGGTGTAAAAACGATAATCAATTAATTACATTTTTTCATAGTCATTGAATCTTAGTTCATCACACATTACATGCCCAATACAAAAAACCACTAAATTGGCCCCTCTAACAAAAAATATCACTTAAAGTTTATATCCTTAAGCATAATTCTTCATTTTTAGGATGAATATACATTTTACATATCCACGAAACAAAATAATTTGAAAAAAAAAAAAGAAAAGAAATAAAGAGTTGCCAACACATTATATTGCACTTCAATGTAGTATGTGGAATGGAAGATGAGCAACACTAAAAGGAAAAACAAAGATATTGTAGAGGAAAAAAACATATCACTAAATGATATCAATAAATAATACATATAAAACAAAAGGTACTATAATGGATGCATATCAAATATGGGCGAAAAAAGGAAAACTAAACATTATAGAAGACACAAAACATATTAGAGCAAATATAACCGATCCTTACCACCACAAAAGAAAAAAAAATTATAATGATGATACCCACCAAGCATTAATAAAGACATAAAGCATGAAGCCTATGGTTGTGGATGGCACCTTCCCGGCTTGTTATATCCATACGATTATGCTTCATTTACTGAAACTTGGTGCTTGAATGTACCTTCATATAAAAAAATAAATAAATCAACAAAAAAGAAATCAGTGAAAAACCAAAACAGAAAATGCATTTAAGTGTATAGGATAAAACAAAACTCAATCAAAATAGAATGAAAAATGTACGGAATAATTCTTAAACAAAACAAAAAGGAAAAAGAAAAACTATTACGGGTTTGATGGTATGAAATAGATGTAGATAAGATTTGATTTTTTAAAATAGACAAAAGCTTCTTCTAGTCCTCAAACGTGTGGAGAGAGGGGGGAAATCATTGTACTTAAAACATATTTGACAGTAGAGGTGGAAGAATCAATAGTAAAAGTGTTAGAAGTGGTTTTTGTGTTATAAATATATAGCCAAAATACAATGAAGAAATTAAATGAGTCTAAGAAAAAACTACATAAATTTGAAATCAATAATTATTCTTTTGCTGACATGAATGTTGAAATAAATTTAAAATCAATAATTATTCCATTGCTTACTCAATAGTCATGAATGTTATAATAAATTAGTTTTTTTAAGCAAAACAAATATATAATAAAGAGAATTGATAAAGTTAGCATATAAAACTATATAGTATAAAAGTATATGATGAATGATTTGTTTTTAGCTTAAATATAATAGATAGATGGAACTAAGCTCATCACAAAGAGTAAGAGGGAAGGGTTTATGAGCGATTGAGCACGATTGCTGCATGATTGTTGTCTTTTTTAATGTTGATATTGATGATCTATTTTGCTGGATACGAGTTCTGTTCATAATAGTCATGTCATATCAATATAACTTGGTGGACATCAACTTAAGTCATACTATAATAAAGAAAACTTAGGGGGGTCCGGGGTCGTATTAATGAAGTGTCCTTTTAAGGAACAATATTCACTCGTTTTTGGTAAAAGAACTAAAAGAAGAGTTCAATTATAACAACATTATTAAGATGCCAAGACCTAATAGGACAACCCTCGCATTTTTTCTTTCGAACGATAAGCTTTTTGCTAAAAGATATGTGCTAGCCTTTTACTCTGAAGGATATGTTCTCTTGCCACATACATTTCAAGAATGATACGACGGCCAACTTACATATACTCTCGACAAGTGATGAAGATAAAGAATAAAGAATTTCGAAATGCTTATTATCTTTTTCTTTTTTTTTTCAAGGAAAACACAATTTTTTTTTAATTTTAAACTAATTTTTTATTTGAAATCTTATTGTTCTATTTTTTCTTATACTTTTGTCACTACATTTTCCAAAATTTTGTTTATGTTCATAAAACATTTTGTCCGACCTTACATATATCAACTTTATATAGATCCATAATACTATTTAATGAAATAATTTATATTATCGTCAATTTGAGTTAAATAGTGTAATAAAATATAAAAAAAATTATAAAAAGTCAACAAGACGAAATTCCGGAAAAGAAACCTTGGGCCTTGGCGAGACAATGCTTTTAGAGGGAAAATAAAAAAAAGGAAATTTTTTTTTTTTTTGTTGAAAATCTTTTAGGTTACAATCCGGTTATTTTATCAAGGATTTAAGTGTATTTTTTTTTATTTTTTCTTTTCTTTTTTCTCCTATATTTTCGAGTATATTACACTAGAAGGTATATAACATTTGAGAGTAAGTTCACTTAAGATATAAATGTTTTAAGTGGTTAAAAAATAGTACTAAGTTTAATAAAGTAAATCAAATAAGGTATCAATATTTTACAAAGTATATTTAATGTATGAACGTATCAATTAGTTTTCAATTATGTTTTCTAAATTTTTATTAATGGTTAAATATTAATATCTCATTTGATTCACTTTTCAAATTGTTGATACCTTTTTTTAACCATTCGAAACGTTAATACCTTGAATGAATTTATTCTCAAATGTTGATTTATTTTTTGAATTACTTGAAACATTGATACTGAGATAACCTAAATTAAATATACTAAATTAATTTTCATATATGTTTTATTGGTTGATTTCGTGATTAAATTGTGATATATTAAGTTATAAGAATTTAATTGATGAGATGACAAATTATTAGTAGAGGAATGTGTTAAAGTTTAATTGTATATATGTTGGTGTAATAATTTAGTAATATATATATGTGTGTGTGTGTGTGCTGAATTGAATTGTGTTATAACATGATGTGTTGTTTACCAAAGTTAGAAAAACCTTTTTTGCTGCAAAAGTCCAAGACCATCTTTAACAAATCAGCCCAAGCCCAAGCCCAAGCCCAAGCCCATGATTTTAAAGCATATTCTTTTATATTGTAATGCCACAAAAGCCAAAAGGTAGAAAATTATCCAATTATAAAAGAAAATTTATAAAAATTTCAAATCCAAAATAGACCCAAGGACCAACCCTCTCCATCCCCTTCCTAAACACAAACAAACTCAAATTTCACATCTCAAATCTCTTTTAAACCTTGATACACAGTATCCTAATTAAAGAATCAAGTTAAGAGAAAAGTAGGAGTAAGAATTAAGCCAAGAAAATAGAAAGAGAAGCTTTGGTTGATTCTAGTTGTTAAACAAGTAAGGTTGATTTCTTCCATATTTTGTTTAAATATAAGTTCTAGTTAATGTTGATGCTGAGTAGATGTAGAATTTTGATGTTTTGGACAAATTGATGATATGCTAATATGCATATCGGAATACACATGTAAATATACATGAGTACTCTAGGAGTTTGAGAAAATGATTTATGAAGCTTATGGTTAATGATGTTGCTAGTGGTAAATAAATAGAGCCTTAGTGATTAAGTTGCTAATAGAGCTCTAAAAATGCAAGTATAATATACTTGTATTCTTCGGTTAAGATATTGTTATGTATATGCATGTGTAATGGAGATATGTGTGCAAATGAGTTTGGTGATGTTTGATATTATGTTTATAAGTAGGTCTTAACATGTTTTTACCAAAAATAAGATCTTAGTAACAACTTAAGTGCTGTAAGACTTCGAAATTTTTGAATTAAGTATCATAGGGTCAATACTCTATTCATCATAGGTGTGTTTGAGGCTATTATCTCTTCGAATCTAAATTTCTCTATCGATCATGGCCGTACCCTAGCTTGTGATCTCCTTTGTGTGATTACAAAACTTGATATGGTCGAGCTCATGGCCATTACATGGGTCGTAATCCCCTTTGTTCATTTTTTTTATAATTGATACAACATAAATCACAGCCATAACACCAGACATGATCTTCTTGGAAGGTTTTTGTAAAAATTTTAATGAGGCTATGTTACGAGCGTAATCTGAATACAACCTATATCACGACTGTCATGTTGGGGTAGGAGGGTGATCTCTTATCACGGGCATGACAAGGTTAGTAATTTATATCATGGCCCATGATTATAGTTGTGATGGTGCTAGTGATGACGATCATGAACCTTATCACGAGCATGACAAATCCCCTAGTACTATTTATATAAAAATAAAAATAAATAAATAAATGAATAATGGAATATGCGATATAGATACATGTATAAACATGAAGTTATGTGATGATTTAAATTTTATTTAAGTTTGATAAAGGTTTAATTAGACATCTCCCAAGATCGGGTTCGAACCGAGACCCGACCTGGACCGCCACTGATAGTTTGAGAGGTGAAGGGGCGGTTCTGAACCGATGGTAAGACCCTTCGGGTTGGTGGGTCATCGTTGGTTCCACATATGGGACCCGCTAGAACCGGCGAGTCCAAACCGTTGGACCTAAAGAAAAAAAAAAGGAAAAAGCAAAGCCAGCAACTAAAGTTAAAAGGACAGTGGAATGAATAGCAAATATTCCATAGGCAAAGCATTGTAGTGGGGATTTAAAAAAAGATATTGGACTGGTCCGGAACCGTGGGACCCGCTTTGTGATCCGATGGGTCTACAGTTCCTATCGGCCCCGTGTTGTAGATGGGGAAGTTTTGGGTTCGTCAAAATTGGAACCGAACCCGGTGGCTCGCTTCACGGTTTTGACCCAAACATGAATCGTGAGATGTCTAGGTTTAATGACTTACTGCTCGTTCACTTCGCTGTAATTGCAATTCTATTACAGCCTTATTCGTTACGTATAACTATTATGCCGTTTTGTTTATCGAATAGCGATTCCACAATGAATCTCTATTACACAAAACATTGAATAGTCATTCTTTATTCAAACCTATGAATACCAATTCAATGATGGAACTGTCTTTTTTTCAAAATACCACCATTAAATAAAAAATTAATAGAGAAAAATCCTATTACAGCTCTATTCCATTCCTCCGTAATAGGAATTCCATTACAGTCTTATTCATTTAGCGAAGTGAACGAGCTATTAGTGTTTAATTATGGATTAACGTTGTTTTAAATGTAATGATTTTCCTTGATAGATTCTCATACCCAGTTGTGTTTGGACACTGGTTTTTTCTCTGATAAATCTGTTTATCTAGGTATAGAATAACTTGTTTGTTGGATGATAGGAGAGATATTCTTAAATTGACTATAATCAAAGATTGGCTTAATAATGATTAAATTGGTTATGCTTATGTCGTTTAATCCGATCCAGGGAATGACAACTCTGCTTGAAGCCAAGCATTGTAGTCTAGGCGCTTAAGCTACCTTTGTCATGATGCAATGACAATTTATAAGTGGATCAACGGGTAATCGATAGAAGAAACGGTATCGGTATAATATTTATTTATTTTTAAGAGAAAATAATATGATTTAGTTCATGTTTATGGGCACGGTTAAAATAGGTGATATTATGGATTAAGTTAAGTAAAGATGAGCAATGACTGTGAATCCTAAATAAGATTTTTATCTTTAGAAAGTTATATAGGAGGTATAAGTATTTGGGTTGCTTATATTAACCTCCTGAGCAGCTGCTATTACTTAGGACGCCCAAGTTCCTTAAGGATTGTAATTGAAGTTCTAATACTCCAATGTTGATTTGTTTTACTTAAATAAAGATAAATAATTTATTGCTTTTGCCATTGCATTAGTTTAGGAATGTATGCCACTTTGTTTTTTCTTGTGTTGCTGTGTACTGGACCCCTTGCTCACTTTATCCTTCAGGTGTCGATGAAGACGAATTCTATAATTATTTGGGATATGGTACTGATTTTGAAGAATTCCTTAAGGAATAGGACAACTAGGATTCCTGAACCAACCTATGTGGTTTTCTTAGAAAGAGACTCATACAAGACTTTTTTTTTTTTTTAAAAAAAAAAGTAATTGTATAGATTAAGGGCTTACTCATAAGCCCATGCTTTGTAATACAAAGTACCTAAGTTTTTCTATTATGTATGTAAAAAAGTATGGTTTTGTAACTCTTGAGGTATCAAACTGATGGTACTATTATATAAGGTTATATAAAGTTACCTACTACTAGATGAGTAGTTATGTAAAGTTTTATATCTTAATAGATTAATCAAATAATCAACATAAACATCTCATTTACGGACAACCTTACATGTGATACTTAAGTATTATACGTGGTCAGGGGACTTGGCATGCGTGATAATAGAGAATAGGTAGTTTAGGTCCTTATAGATACCTTAAATGAACTGATTCTCAAACATTAATACATTTTGATGTAATTTACTTCTATATTTTCTTAGGATGGTTTATCATGCCATCAACCAAAAAAAGGAAGATGGCCACTAACCATTATTGGTAGGCACACAAATCATCTACTTTGATTGTTTGCAACCTAAAAGAATTGGATTAGATAATAGATGTCCATATCATAAGTTCATTACGTTTTCTTGGTTAAAATCGATCTACTTTGGTCTAGGCACAAATCCATGTCCATTACAGCTTCCATATTCTAGAATGTGTATTATGTTGAATTTTTAGAATACATGGAGTTTCTAAAACAAGATAGTTAAAATATTTTTGTATAATATTCTAGATAGTAGTTAGAGTATTCTAGACAACGATTTGTACTATCTACTATCTATTAAATTGATCTCTAGTATCTATTAAGTATGAGAAAGCTTATAAATAGACATGACTCTTATTTGTAACCCAAGCCAAAATTAAGAAATTCACAATTATTCTAGACTTCCAAGTAAATTTTATATCATTCTATCATTTTCTACTTCAATGTTTTTCTATCCAAATATCATCTTTACATTTTTCATTCTATTTCAATCAAATATTATCAATGGTATTAGGCATATTCTTTTAAATATTTTTCTAAATCATGGCAGTCACTAAATCCAATAACTAAAATGCACTTCTAATATTTTTCTAGAGAAAACTAAAATTATTGGTCCATCAAAATGGGAACATATTTTTTTATCGTAAGGTCTATAGAAGATCATAGAAAATGGTGTCACCTAGCTAGAAAATATTTCTACTCTATCAAAGTTAGAATCAAATAAATACAAAGACATTAAAAAGAAAAAAGATTGGAAGATGTTATATGATATTCAGTTAGTATCAGTAGATCTAAGTTTTCTAAGAATTAATAGAGCTACTAGTGCAAAGCGAGCATATGATACATTGAGGGAAGAGTTTCAAAAAAGAGAAAAGGTACACATTATTAAACTTCAAACCTTAAGATGGGATTTCATAAATATTTTAGAATGCTAGATTCAACTGTTGCAAATGATTACTATACTAGAGTTAAGGATATAATGACTCAAACGAGAGCCTATGGAGAAACTATTATTGATAAAAGGCCAGTTTGAAAGATATGACTCAATTTTGACCACTATAGAGGAAACAAAACATTATCGACCTTATCATTTACTAAATTGATTGGTTATCTAAAAGTGTATGAAAGGTTATTGAATAGGTACGATGAATACATTGAATAATTCCTTTCAATCCATATTAAGATTATGTTTAGGAACTTTTAAAATGGTGAAAGAAAATTTTGAAATAAAGGTAATGAAGAAAAGAAAAAACATCCACCATGTTGAATTTGTAATAGGAAAAATCCCAATAAAAAGATTATATGTTTAAGGGAAGGTCATAATGTCAAAATCGTAAGAAATTTGGTCATCTTACAAAAGATTGTCAACTTACGGAACCCAACTACATTTAGGAGAAAAGATGATTACCTATTTTATACTTGTCATGCTTCTACTAAGGCAAAAAGGATACACATGATATTAAATATTAGCTATAGCAACTAAATGACAAGTAGCAAAAATATTTTTCAAGATATAGACACGTCTATTACTTCTAATGTAAGGCTTAGCAATGGAGAGCTAGTGTTTGTTGAAGGAAAAGCCAACTTTGCCATCGAGATGAAGGAAGGTATGCATTTGATAAAAAAATGTCTTGTACTATATAAAATAAGGGAGACTAGTGCAAAGAGATCACTAAAGTAAAGATGTGGTAACAAAAGAAATTTCCTATCCGGTGGCACTGTAAAATAGAAGTGGCTAAGAAAGTAGATGAGAAGAGTCCTTGCTTTGGCATAAGAAACTTGGCTATATGCATTTTCAGTGGTTGGTTCTGCAACAAAGATTATGATGTCAAGTCTATCAAATATACAGGAGCTTAAAGATATCTGTGAAAGCTACATGCTTTGAAAGCAACAGAGTAAATCATTCCCTTTTGGTTAAGCATAGAGCACAAAAGTACCATTGTAGCTTATACATACAAATGTGTATGCACCCATGAGAACACCATCCTTTGTGGATTGTAAGTACTTCATGTCATGCCCCAAACTAGGGTCAAGGCATATGTAGCCTGCCATGCATAATGCTTACGCGTTATATATTAACGCTAACCTAATCTACAATTTATCTTGATCTTTGTTAAATAAATATTAGATTATGAAATCATTGAATTTGATTTTGAAAAGAACTGGATTTTCAGTAGAAAAAGAAATTTCTCAAATGATTTTCAATTAGGCTACTTCTATGAGTAGACTATCATTTATAAATAAATATCATACCATCAGCTATCTCAAAATACACTATGTCTAGTATCTCAAAATACAACCATGGGCTCATAGATATGTCCTTATCAATATATAAGTTTGAATAGATGATTAATAACTTCCATTAACAATATTAACAATTCAATATTCTTAGCTAATCCACTCATTATGTAGCTCCTCGAAATTCGTGTCATATCTTATGCAATCATAAGTATCATCGTCACCTAAAAAAGAAAGGAATGAGCTGAAGCCTAGTGTAACAGTAACACAAGCATGCACGAGATGGGCACATACATCTGTTTTAATTATAATGTAACAATCAATAGTTTATATCTTTAAATTAAAGCATAGTAAACAACAGTAGAGCGTTCATACTTCGGCAATGCGTTAAGAACCTAGAAGTCTTGAGTAGCAGCAACTACTTAGGGGATTGATATAGGCAGCTCGAATACCTATATCTCATACCTCTATAAGTAATAGCCATAAAGGTCGCAACCATTACACATATCTATCAATATTAATCCATTATGATTAAGCAGATTAACAAAGTCCATATATTTAACTGCTTAATATAACTTCTCTTCAATATAAATGAATGTTATCCTGCTACCATTTTCCTTATCAGCTACCTATCGAGCTATCCATGATGGCTTAAGCGCCCAACTACCATGCTGGCATTGCTTAGTAAAGTTGCCACCCTTAAGACTAGGTCTCAAAAATGGCCACACACAAGCAACAAATAGTTTTTAAAGCCATCTTTAAGTATTAGTTCATTTAGAATGCCTACCCTAGCAAACAATACACAAGTCATGTGTACCTAGTACAAAATTTGGATAAATAGAAGATAGATCAGAAGATAAAGCAGAAGGCAAACTCAAGCAAGCAAGTGTCTATTCAAGAGATTAATTCATATAAGCATTTAAGTCAATTATCAACTTATATTAAACTTAGATTAAATGCTCATGTTTTTAATCTGATATGGTCTTATATTGGTCCTTGAAGAATTACTAAGCCAATATCAGTTAATAAATCTATATTAAATTAATTTAGCCAAGTTGGATAGAATTTACCAATCAAAATTATTTTATATCTAACTTAATCTACTAAACCCATTTTGTGGTAATTAGGTCCTTAAAATAGTATTTCAATAACCTATCCTATAATCAATTTAATATAATTTTATTAAGTGAAACAATTCATTTAAGATATAATTATTCTATTTATATCTTTCATAATCCATTTTTACCTTTAAATATGCTAGGGAATCTAAACTAGTTTCGTATTATGTTTATGTTACCTTATAAAGCCATATATATACTTATTTTATTAAATAAATTGCTAAAATAAAAATAATTAATTATTCATTTTAAAATTCATATATTAATATGAAAACACATTATTTACATTTATTTCATATTTATTTGATTAGAATTAATTTACCTTTAATTTTAATATTTCATTTGCTGTAGAAAACTAGTGTGTAATAAATTAGTTCACTATCTTAAACATGAGTTCTCAAGCTCAAATTTTTATTTTCACTTCCTAACACATTGTTTTACATGTTCATGAATTAAGTTAGCCTAAACTAATTAGTTAATTAGGGTTTTAATTTCAACAACCAGAAAACTATCTAAAATATGGGATTTACAGCGACGATCAATCGGTTTACTCAAATTTGACTATCAAGCTAGCCAGTTCTTTTCACCACATTAAATTAGAATTCTTAATATTTCAAAAAATTATACTTTTACCCCAAAGGAGAAGAAAGTATCACTGATTCAGTCGTATATATTCACGTTACTACTGTTAGCTGAAATATTGTTTTGTCATGTTTCGCTATTTGGTAATTTAATTTTTTAAAATAGTAAATGTACTTAAAAAATAACGAAAATTTCCATTTTATATATAGACATGTTAATATATCATTTTTGTAATCTTAATCCAAAAATAAATTCATTTAATATTTTACTTAAATATTATAACTTAAGTTGTCTAGATTGCATATATATGCATATAAATTGATTATTATCTAGTATACAGTTAGATTTATATTTTACAGCTTGCATCATAAATCATAACCCAAATTAACATTATTAACACAATTTTCATAAAATTCCAACATATATCAACATAAACATATATGCATATATAGATTTCAACAGAATTTATATTTAATATATATATTTATTTGATTATTTTATTTCAATAAAAAATATCAATTCAACACAAATATTCACACATACACATATACAAAAATGCAATAATTTTAATTACATAAATTTCTAAGACACATGCCTATTCACACATATATATATATCGGTTTTTATGCTTATACAAACATATATTAATCAATACTTAAATTTAAGGTTATTTTTAGAAATTTACATGAATTTAAATGTCATTAACATAATAAAACAAATTAATTATAATTACTTGAATTAACAAAATAACCTAGATTCTTCTCTACTACTACCCCTTATGTTGATGAAGCTTAATCAAGCTAATTTTACTTGTTCCAACCTTTCTTTTAGCTTTCAAAACCACCTAGGAATTAATTGAAATAGAGGTTAGATTTTTAGGGAGAAATTAAATAATTAGATAAAGGAAATAGGATGGATTTTCTTACCTATTGAAGACTTATATTGAAGAGGGATTATTGTAACATTTTTGTAGAATTTTTTGTGTGTTTTAGAAAAGTTTTGTAAGCTCTAGAAAATTTCAGTAAATAATTCCAAAATAAACTTCGAAAATAAACCCTAAAAATCACTCTAAATTAAAACCGAACTTTGACTAGTCCTAAATCACGAACGAATCTAGAAATTTCTTAATCATGAGAAAATGAGATTTCTTAAAAATTAAATAAGAACTCAATAGTCTTCAAATCCAAAACCACCACGTACAACAAATTCCATACTTTACTCTGACTTATAAAATCATGTAATATATAACCCAAAAACAAATTATTAAAAAGTAGATAATGATGAAACTTTCGGAAATAAAACTCAATTCAAGAATTCCAAAAACGTTAAGAGATATGAAATACTTACAAAAATAAAATTTAAAATAAATTTCTCAAATTAAATATGTGTATAAACATAAAATATCAGTTTCCAAATTTGCAAAGATCTTGTAAGGACCTGCTCCTCTAAATCCCGAGACTTAGAGTATCGGATCCCCAACCACATATAACGTTTTCACATTATATGTAAGGTTGTCCTAAAACTAACAGTTTATGAAAATTGTTTGATCAAATCACTATACTTTGTAAAGAACTTTTTAAATAAAACAAGATTACTAACAAAAGCAATCTATACATATATTTACATCAAATCAACATTGCCTTGTGTCAATACATGACACTACAAAATTACATATTTTCTCAAAACATAAGAATCCTAAGGGATCTTAGGTCATTACAAAAGGAATTTAGCTTAACTATTAAGCCATCTATACATAACTTCTCCATAGCAAAAAGTCTTCCAAAAGTCCAGGGTGATCGAATCCTATTCGTCCCACTCATCCAAAAATCTTTCGAAATCGGACCCATAGCCCAAGTCATCGTAATACTCGTCTCCAAAACTTGCAAAGCAGCAAAAGTGAGCCAAAGGCCCAGTACACAATAACCAATGCAAAACAAGTCATCCGATTGATGTAAATGCACCATAGAACAAGTGGTTATCTTTATTACATTTTGATTCACAAATCAACAAGAGGGTATTCAAACCCCGGTCACACTTCGGGAATCCAGGGATCCTGAGTAACAGCAGTTGCTCAAGGGGTTGATATAAGCAGTCCGAATACTTATATCTCCTATATCTATTTCATGAAGATAATAGCTTCATCTAGGTTTTAAAAGCCGTTGCCCGACTCTACTTAAACTCAGTCCATAACATGAGCCTAGTTCACAAGTTCCCATAAACCTTGAACTAAATCATGGTATTTCCCCCTAAGTTTAAGCAAACGTTACACATATACAATTCCCCCCTATCGGCTACCCACTTAATCAAAAAAATCGCTATTGCATCATAGCGTACCATTGCATCATGACTTGGTTAAGCGCCTAGCTAACATGTCATTGCATCATGACAGGTTTGCTGCTCCTCGGACCAGATTAAACAGCGTAATAAACATCCAATTCATCCAATTGTTAAATCGAATCAATTTAGGTCAAGTTAGAAATGCCTGGTCCTAGCAAACATCAGACAAGTTATTGCGTACCTGAACCCGTTAACAAAGAACTAGGATCTCTCGGTGATGAACTAACCGAAGAATCCTTAACTGTAATAGAAATGTCACAATAATTAATAAATCAACATTTATAAATTTCATTCTCATAAATATATACATATTATATCCGTTATCACAATTAATCAAAGACGTCCAATTCATTAATTACAAAGTCACAAATAAGCATTTAAACGTCCTATTATATCTCAAATTGTTTAATAAACACTTAATGGCTCAAATAACAACTTTGGGAAATTTTTAGAAAAAGCTCTCAAAATTCAAAAACACAGGGGATACGCCGGTACTCAACGCCGGCGGCGTTGAGCCGGTGTTCAATGTTCTGAAAATGTACACTGTCAACACTGGCAGCGTTCAAAGTGTACACCGTCAGCCTTCGTACCCTACGCCGGCGGCCTTGAGCCGGCGTAGAATCCAAAACCAAAGTTTTCAAAAACATACAGAGAGGTGTAAGCCGGCCGCTTACATAAGTACGCGGGCAGCCTTCACATGTACGCCGGCGGCCTTGATTCCCAGAAGCCAGCATACAAGTTAGAAGAAAGAACGCCGGCTGACTCCCTAGCGAAAGCCGGCGGCGTTCAGTCGGCTTTAAGAAATTGGGTTCTGTGAACTTTCAACACCGCCTCTACGCCGGCAGCGTAGAGACTCAAATTGCCGGCGTACGTTCTGAAGAACAGACGCTGGCAAATTCGTAGCATTAAAGCCGGCGGCGTTGCAAACGACATTAGGAAAAATAGTTTTGTGGGCTTTCTACACCGCCTCTACGCCGGGGGCATAGAATCCCCAGATGCCGGCGTACGTTTTGAAAACAAGGTTAAACGTGAGAAACTTAAATCCCCTGTTTTTCAACTTTACAAAATTATGTTTTAACACACTTTAATCCTTCATCTACCACATTTCTAACATCATATCCTTACTCATATCTACATTACTCAATTCTAACAATTCAAAGCATGAATTCAACACAAGTAAACACTTCAACTCCACATCAAACCAATCTAGATTTCTCTAAACAATTTCTCTTCACTTACTCCCCACACTTCATATCACTTCAACCATGCATGCACAAACTTACATACTCCTATAACTCATTCATAACTCATACAAAGCATGAACAAACCATTTGATTAACATTAAACTTAACTCATCCAATAACCCTACAACTACTTCAAGAAAGAAAACAAATCAAAACAATAATCATAACTAAATCAATTCAAATACAACTATATATACCTTGTCTTGGGAAATACTTTGATTTTCAAACTTGATATAAACCTTATCTTGATTTTGGAAATGGAGAGGGAAAGAAGAAGAAAAGAAAAGGAAGAAGAAAGGGAAAAATTCGGATAAAAAGTGCTGCCCTCCAAAAAGTAGGTTAATTAAGCAATTTTGACTTTAAGCATATACCAAATTTACCCCTTAATGCATATACTAACTTATGATGCATTTGGCATGAATTTGAACTTCATTTGGGCTTATATTTAGGGCATAAATGCTACTTAATTACAAGAAACTCAATCAACTAACTTAAGTGAAATTATAGTTGAGTTATTAATCTAACTTAACTTAACATCTTAATGTGCACAAGACAACATTAATAATTTCATTACACACATATTAATGCATATAGAACAAAATATTAATGGCAACATATACATATGTATAATCACATATCTTAAACTACTAACAACATAACCATGCTCATTAAATTCAACATTTTAAAATAACTACTTAAACACATGGAATTTGAATAGAATTAAAAATCTAGATCATTTCAGATCTAAACCAGAAAATCATCTGGAATTTCTAAGTGGAAAACAGTAGTTTAAGTTCGGCAATCTAGCACCCTTAACTCTAGAGGCCGAGGTGTAGCTTAAGTATGTAGAATAGCTCGTAGTAATATAAGTTCGCTTAAAAATATCAGATTGGTAAATTTTTGACCTATTTCGAACCCGTTTGGATATAGACTTCGAAAAGCATGTCCCGGGGTCGAGATATCAAAAATATACCATTAGTACCGTTAAACTCGTATTTTCATCAGGATTTATAAAATATCAGTTTTATAATTTTTCGATAACTAGAATAATTTGATTTTGCGATTATAATCATATTTTATTACTACTGGTAATTAACTAGTCTTTTACACTATTCACTTCTATTTCATTACACAATTTTATTATTCTTATAAACCCTTATATTTTTAGATAAATATTTTATATATTATGAAAAATTCTATTTGTCACGCCCCGAAGGGTACCCTAAACGTGGCAGTCCGCCGTACACAATATTAAAGCCTAAGAATGACCACCTCAGTCACGCGAAGGCTTCCATACTATGTACAAGGCGTCTAACACATAAAGGAGACAAATCGGAATGATACATTTTATGTTGATACAATTGAGTAACAATGTAAAGGAAATACAATCCACTATACTCCAAATACAAAACCCTATACTTCAAAATACAGTTCATCAAACTTCAATTACATTCATCCCAAGACTTCACTACATAAGACTATTACAAAGCAAATCGTAAAGCTTAGCCAAAAACTTCAAGCATTCTTATATCTTGCTGGAATCCCGATGTCATTCTTGACTTCAACCATCTTGGTCCCCACTTAGCATTTCTTGGAATAACCTGCTCATTTAAACAACTATTGGGGTATAAGCTACACTAGCTTAGTGAGAATTCCCTTAATTCCGTACCATAACAAACATGTTATTAATCAATCATATGCTATGCATGAACAAGCACGTGAGCAAGCAATTATGCATGGGTAACCGGAACCCACACACAGAACGGATTTACGCCCTCCGTATCTTGGGTTAGGAATGGTATTGAGTCTACACGACTGCTGCTAGTCCCCAAGCCCTGGCTCTTAGCACTCGACTCGGCTAGGCTCATACAAGGATGCATCCACATGCGCCTTAGTACCCGAGAATGAGCTCTGATACGGGTCTCGTACTCAAACGAGTCCTCGGACCATACCGATCGACCTGCGTAGGAGTAGCACGCTACCAAATGCAATATGTCGATGCGATGCATGATCAATTTACTTTTTCTTAGGTCAAAATATTTATACATTCTTTAGAGTGACCAGGCAATATCATACACATAAATAATATGAACCGTGCAGTTATCCAATCAAATCGTGGTTTCGATATGCTTTAGTATTCCTTGGCATACATTCATCACAGTCTCATCATATATCCCATCCCCATTCATATCGATTTTTATCTTGTTCCTAAAATTCTAATGCGACTAATTACAAGCACAATCAAGGTAACAAAACAGGAGAAAACTCACTCAGCCATTGGATCACCGGTCTTCTAGTAATAATAATCCGGTGGTAGGGAATCGTCGAACTCGGGATAACCTAAAAAGGAAGAAATACTCTAATCAGTATTTCAACTCAAACTAATCCAACGACTTCATACGAACTTATCAAATTCGTAATTCGCGTCCTAAGCGGGAATTCCAACTTAAAACGGCCATAACTTGGTCATTTTAACTCGGAATCTCGCAAATTTTATATCGATTTCTATCTACTTCGGAAGAGCTTTCTAAATACGAAGTTTAAATTAAGTTTTGAAAATATCTAAGCCTCGGAAGTGAGGGATCAGATCTGTACAGCGGTTACATGGATTCCAAAAACGCGGTTTTCATGAATGCACTTGAGATTCCTAAGTACAAAATGAAACTAAATGCAATGGCAATGATTTTCCCTATCATGAATGTCATGATATGAACTCTAATGAGCCTAAGTTCTTATAGCTCTTTAGGTTTAAAGAATTTACATAGACTTTTCTTAGAAAACCATTTCATATTAATGTTTAACAAGTGAGTTTACTACACTTAGTCACACCTACATATTACAAGGATTTTCTTTAGAAAAACTCTACTTTATTTAAAGAAATTTTGATCCTTATATTAGTTATATCCTAAGGCCTTTATTTCTTTAATAAAATCTACATTTACAAACTTTTAAGTGGGTCTTTTACTATGGGGTTTCCAAAAATCCGAATTTACAAAAGTTCATTTTCAAGTTGATTCCTTTAGGAAAAATATATTTTATACTTGAAACTTTAAGTATCTATTATACCTATATCCTAAGGACTTCATTTATTTAAGAAAATATCATTTTTGAAGTTGGAAAAATAGTGTTTTCTAACCCTACATCCATTATTACGAATTTTGTCTACATGACTTTTAACTCAAAACTTCTATGGACTTCATTTCTTGTTTCCAACATTTTCTTTAGTAAAAACTCATTTAGACTCAAAAGAAATACTACTAAACATTATCTATTACCCATAGGCTTCATTTCTCTTGTAAAATACATGTTTAGAAGTTGATAAAAGTGTTTTTAACCTAGGTTTCTAAAGTCATCCGAATTTACACAAGTTCATATTTTGAAAAGTGTTTTCCTTTTTGACTTTATTAACTTATCTAACCATAGATCTACATACTAGGAAGGTGATTTACAAAGACAAAAGCATTAAAGACTATTAATGCACATAAACACAAAATAGAAATGAAATCTTAAATGCCTACATGATTATGAGTAGTAAAATGATAGATCTACTATATCAAGTGCTTAAATAGGTTTTGAAAACATAAAAACTATATTTTTACAAAAGATCTTTAGTTCAAAATACTTTTTGATGGATAAACATAAAGCTTTTGTCATGAAAGCTCCTTTAAAGGTTAGATCTATTTTGTAATGGTTCGGTATTCTTGTTTTGATATTTCATTGTCCCTACTAAGAGATCATGGGGACACTTGGTTGAAATATCCAAGAATTACTTAGCCATAACAAAGATCTAAAGATGGAAAGGGTAAAAGGCTTACTTACTTGAAGGTAAATGGAAGATGAAGAGAAGAATGGAAGTTGTGTGTGTATGTGGGGGAGCCTTAAAGTTTCGGCCAAGGAGGAAAAGAGGGAGTGGAGAGGAGAGAAAAGAGAGTGTTTTGAGAGCTTTTTCCCTTTGTGAAAATGGAAAAGTGAAAGAATGAGGAAGGAGAGAGAAAAAGTAGTATATATATGGATGGATTTAGGTTAAATGAAGTTAGATTAAAGGGAGAAAAGATTGCAAAATGGACATGGGGAGGGGGGCCAAATTCACGCCAATCCATGCATGGGGGGAAGGAAAAAGTTTGATTTTCTTCTTTTGATTTGGCTTTAATTTGAATTGTGTACCATTTGTCATAATTGTCTTGATTTTTAAGAGACAAAAAGTCATTTAGAAAGGTGATTGATTGAGTGATGGTAAGGGTTGAATTTATAGAGTAGGCTAATAGGTAGACTAGGTAGTACTTTATGAATAGTGAAGAATAGTTGACAAGACAATTTGATTTTCCGGTAGTAAGGAAATACGAATAAAAAGGCTATAACTGTATTTTTCATAAGCCGAAAAATTATGAAAAATATATTTTTGAAATCCTTATTTTATTTCGATTCAAATGAGTACTCATAATGAAAGTTTTGAAATTCTAGTTCCGGGGCACGCTTTTCTATAATGGGTCTCGGGATGACCCGGAATTGAGATTTTCTTAAAATCTGATCTTTTCTTGGTTTGAAATATAATCAAGAACTATATTCAAAATTAGTTTTGCTTATAAAAGTTTCTTATTTGGAAACCGAGGAAAAGCCGGAATTAGGGTACCTCGGTCTTTCTCACAAAGCTTAAGCTAAACTGATTTAGGGTTTCATTTTCTGGTTTTCGAAGTTTACTTAATTACTAGGAAACCCAGGGCATAAAAATAATAATAATAATAAAATTTGTAATGAAATAAAATGAATAGTGCAAAAGAATAATCAATTACCGGTAGAAATGAAAATACGATAAAAAGGTTATAACTGTAACTTTTATAACCCGAAAAATTATATAACTGATATATTTAGAAATCTCGCGGAATTACGAGTCTAACGGTACTAATGGTATATTTTTGATATCTCGAGCCCCGGGATACGCTTTTCGAAGTCTGTATCCGAACGGGTTCAAAATAGGTCAAAAATTTACCAATCTTATGTTTTCAAATAAACTTATTTTACTACGAGCTATTCTACATATTTAAACTACCTTTCGGCCTCTAGAGTTAAGGGCGCTAGATTGTCGGACTTAAGCTATTGCACTCCGGTTAGGGTTTCCGGATGATTTTCAGGTTTGGACCTTTGCCAAATTGGAAACTGAGATTTTCTGTTTATACAACGTATTTAGTTTGACAAATTTATTTTAAATTTTTATTTTTATAAGTATTTAATATCTCTCACTGCTTTCGGAAATCTTGAATTGAATTATTATATCCGGAGTAATATCGGTAATGGTTACCGGATATGATTTTCTTGGGTTTGAGTCAATTACCGATTTTTGGAATGATTTTGGGGAAATCTTGATTCTTATAATTTGCTTTGAAAAAGGATCTTCGTAGTGTTTTGTTTTCGAATTCATTTTTGCTTCGATTTAAGGTTTTATGGACAATTAGTTAACTTAAGGATTATTTAATTTGTTATTTTGTTTCTTGAATTCTTCCTTCTTAAGATTACGAGATTTCAATTTCCAACTCGTTCTATGATTCTTGGGAGTTTGATTTGATCGTTAGGGCTTTTTTTGTGATTTCCGTCTCTTAGGATTATTAGTCCAGTCATTTGGGGAATTTCCAAAGTCTATGTTTTATTATTGGCAGATAAAGTTTTCTTAATCGTGCCAAAGCCTAGTTATGGAATTGGCCTTTGGTGATTTCCTGATCCTTCAAATTGTCATGTTATGGATTAACTTGCTTTTTAGCAATTTATCATTGTGTTTTATTTTTATCTTGATTTTTATGAATTATAGATTAGGTAAGCAGTTTATCTTACGTAATGGTTTTTGGACTTAAGGACTTTTGTAGTCCTTAGTTTATTTATTTATTTATTTTTTTTAGATTTTCTCAAGACTAATGAATTCTTACTTTCGTTTTATATATTAGGACTCATTCAAAGTTCGGTTTTAATTTGGAGTGATTTTTAGGGTTTATTTTCGAAGTTCATTTTGGAATTATTTACTGAAATTTTCCGAGGCTTACACTATTTTTTTTTTAAATTTAGTTCGTTTCGAGTTTTTACGGGATCAGTTTCTGTTTAAGACCTGATACTAAAAATAAAATAAATTAATTTAATAATTGGAAAATATTTGAAAATTATTTTTATTTTCATAAAATAATTTTTTAGAATTTTTCAAGTTATAAAAATATCATTTATAGCTCATATTCGCATATTTTGATCATATCGGTAACATATTTGTTGAAATACTAAAATAATTCAAATAATTATTTAATTTTATTTATGAAAATTCTGCCACTCATTTAAAAATATTTTTCCTAATTTTATTTTGTATTTTTCTTAATAAAAAGTACTTTTTCCAACCCATACTTCAAGTACACTTCATTTGTCACTTCTACACATTAATTAAGTTTTCTTTCACTCATTTCACACTCCATTTTCCCACAATGGCAGCTGACCACACTCCTAATAATAGCTTCTTTTCTTTTATTTTAATAATTTGTTTAATGATTTAAAGCCTCTTTTAGTTAGCACATTAAATGATACAAGTTACACTTTCAAATTTCAAGTTACAAGACAATTTAATCTCTCTCTCTCTCTTGTGCTACAATTCACATGAAGCGCGCGCCCCCACCCCCCCAAAAATCTACCTTGTTTTATTTTTATTATTTTTTCTTTCTTTCAATTAATGCACTCCTTCTCTCTCTCTCTCTTTCATTTACACCTTTCACCCTTTTTCCATTTCTTACACTTTTCTCTCTAATTTTTCCTCTCTTTCTCTCTTCTTTTCTCTTGTTCTCATAAGTAAACCTTGCTGCCCCCATTTCTTCTTAGAGCTCCCACACATATTTCTTCAAGATTCTTGGATAAAACTGTTGTCCAAAGCTTCCATAGGTGATATAGGTAAAGTATAGTGAGAGTTTCATGCATCAAATGACCTTCCATAAGCTTAAAAGCTAAGGATGATGATGCCAAAAATGAAACACTCCTTTTCTCCATGATTATTATCTTGTAACATTATTATTTTCTTGATAAAAATATTTATATTTTGTAGATCTAACTTTTGGTAGCTTTGATTTTTGTTTATGCTTTAGATCTTGTTATTTGAGTTATTATTTTTGTTATTACTTATGATTTATGCATATATTCATCATTCACATAACTATCTTAGTGTTCATGCATTTATAACTAGTATAGTAAACTGGATCTAGTGTTTTAAGTTTGTAAATGCATTAGACTTTTGTTTTATGTTCATGAATAACTTGTAGTAGCATGATGATGGTAGGAAAGTTTTAGAAAGCTCAAGATCTATTTTGTCACGCCCCAAAGAGTACCCTAAACGTGACAGTCCGCCACACTCAATATTAAAGCTTAAGTATAACAACCTTAGTCATTCCCAAAAGCTTTTATATTAAGTGTAAGGCGAGCTTTCACAACTTTAGAGGACCATATATGGAATTATAAAGCTTAAGAAGATATAAATAACACATTAAGAAAAGAGGATTCATAATAATCATTCACTTATAACAATGATCTTTACAAACTTAGGGATACTTTCCTGTGATTACTAATTTATTACAAGAATATTTGTACATTAATACTAATACTACACTTCATCTAAAATTTCATTTGTCCAAAGAGAAATTACCTGATCGTAGGGTCCTCGTGGCCTTAACCATAAATAGAGAAATTGCAAAAGATATCTATGGGAGTATAAGCTAACAAGCTTAGTGAGAACTATTTCCATAAATAACTTCTTGTAACAAAGTTTCAAACAAGTTAATTAAGCAAACAAATGGGATGCAACATATACGTGGGCATACATAGCATATAGTTTTCCGGGAACTATATGTTGAATGGATTTGCACCCTCCATTCGGGGTTTGATGATACATAACCTCAATTCAAGTAGCTTTAGTCAAAAAGTTTTATGCTCACGAGCACTCATCGTCAAGCATTCCGAATCTACTTGAATTGACCTTGCTTTTGGATTTTCCGCCAAGCATTTCCCTTAAGCCGCCAAGCAATCGCTTTCGAATACTCCGCCAAGTGTTGCTTTCGACATGAGCCTACTATCCTTCTCACTAAGGATAATAACCCATATGCAATGTGACTCACTTCGTGGTATGCATGAATTCATTTGTTTATGATATCATAACAAAGTATTATTTGGATTTAAGGCCATTAAGGAATTTCACACCAATCAAATGCTATACTAAAACAAACATTTAAATCAATTTCAGCCTCGATATTCTTAGGGTTCTTTCAAAGAATTATTTTACATACATATCGATTTATCTTTTCCTAATTCTAATGCAACTAATTTACAAGCACAACAGGTATAACATTTTAAGGAAATAAACTCACGATGCCATGTCGACTATTCCTCTATGTGGGTGAGTCGTTCACACACTACACTTAATCGTAATAATCTTTGGGATAAAGGAATCCTTCCTTGGGATCACCTAGTCAAAGAAATTTCTTGAATTTTGACAAAACAATGTCAAAAGAATGTTAAAGTTCGTATAAAGGAAAGTTCCAATTTAAAATGGTCATAACTTAGTCATTTTAACTCGGAATTGCGCATATAATATACCGATTTCTACCTATTCAAAAAGATCCACCGATTTCCAAAATTATTTTTAACAAACAAGACCATATAGGCTCCGAAACAGCGGTGACAAGATTCACCACGAATTTCCAACACAAAAAAACTTTGGTTCAAGAAATCAAAATTTGTTTGATAAATACTTAGTTATCTATATAGTTGAAAAATTCTCTTTTTATGCTTACTTGGTTCACATTCATTCATGCTCAAGTGTTTGTTATCCATTTATTTTACTCAAGTAAAATTATGTCGGTTTTTAGAGTTGTTTAGAAATATAATTTACAAGAATTTTCATTTTTGTAAACTCCTTGAAATGAATATTTTGTTTCGTTTTATTTTTCCAAAAAAATGTTTTATGTTGGCATGTATATATATATATATCCAAGTATCTTTTTGAAAGTAAATTTTCTTCCTTCTAAGTTTTCTATACTAATACTATTTTAGAGTTTTTAGAAGATACACTATTCTTTCTATTTATTTTTCTTGTACAAATTCCTTTGTCTATTTGTTTGCAAAAATCTTTATTTGAAAAATTCTCATTCTTTCCTCATGTTTTATGTTTTTCATTGAAATCATTCATGTATAAAAATTTATTTTCTTGATAAAAACAAAGTGGAACAATATGTGACTTAAGAAACTTTTTATCGTAAAAGTAGTTTCTAAAATCTTAGTGGTTTTTTCTTGTAACTTAAAAAGAGATAACTTTATTTTTGTTTTCAAACCATAGATTTTCTTCTTTACATAAACTTATTTCTAAGTGTCAAAAATCTCCTTTTTGTCAATTTATTTTTAGAACTTGAAAATTTGGACAACAATTTAAATGAACATGAATTATGAGAAAATAATAGCAATCAACATAACATAAGTAATAAAGTCAAGTATTAGAGTCTTAGCTTTTTCAAGGCTCCCGGGACTAAGAAATAGGCTAGTCCCAAAATAAAATAAAATGAAAGAAAGAAAAACTTGTTTTGACTTGATGAGGACAAGTCCAAGACTAGAGACTAGTCTTAAAATAACAATGAATAAATAAATGAATTGCAAGGAATTAGTAAATAAATTGCAAAGGAAAAATAAATAAATTGCATCGCATAAAGGTAAATAAATTGCAAGTGAGCTTATATGCTCTAAAGAATATGTATATATATATATAGATAATAATATTTAGATATAGTAACAAAAATAATAACATGAACATAAATAGATTTTTCATGAACAAGAACAATACATGAACATAATATAGCTTTCATAACTTGTAGTCTTTGGAAACTCACACTATAGTCATGTACAGTTATATGACATAAAGAAGAAGAAAATAATATAAGATAGTTACCTAAAGAAAAATTTGGTAGTAGTATGTGGTTATGGATTTTTTGTAGGTAGAAATTGTTGTGGAATTATTTTAAGAGAGTTTTGGGATGGTATTTTGAGAGAGTTTTGAGAGGAGAATTTGAGAGAGTTTTAGTAGAGAATTTGTGGGTAGTGAATGTGTGAAAGAAGTGAAAGAGGAGGAGGAGGGTATTTATAGGAAATTGAGGAGGGATTTTTGTATGATTAAAATAAATAAAAATTGAAAGGCATATGGGGGAGGGGGCGCCGGCCATTGAGTGATGAGAGAGGGAGTGATTTTATTTTTTTGTATTTTGTGAATTAAATAAAGTAATAAATAAAGTAGATGTGAAATAAAGTTATGGGAAAGGTAAAAAGTAAAGGTTATAGGTTATAGAGTGTGTAAGAGTAGGTGTAAGAAAAAGTAGAGATAAAAGAATAGTGTAGAATAGTAATGAATAATATAATGTAAAGTAGATATGACTAATAAAGTACCGGTAGTAAGAAAATACACGTATAATAGCTATATCTTTATTTTTACTTACCGAAAAATTACGAAACTGATATTTTTGGAAATCTTATATTCTTACGAGTCTAACGGTATATTCGGAATGTTTTTACTATTCCGGGGTTGCAGACACGTTTTTCAAGAACTGTGTCCGATCGGGTTCAAAGGACACCTGAAATTCGCAAAACTGATATTTTTATATAACCTATAACTATTATGAACTATTCTAGGTAATTATTCTAACTTCGTTTTCTAGGGCCAAAGAAAACGGCAATGCCGGACTTAAGCGGTTACGGTAAATTAGGGTTTTGTTGACTTTTGGGAATCCGATTGACTTTTGGTTTAGGGTTTTAAGCTAAACTGATTCCAAAAATTTGGGGGTTTACAATTTTATTTTCAACAAAAATCATTTTTGAAAATTCGGATGAAAAAGGAACCATATTTAGAAAAGTTATTTTTCAACTTCAAAATGTGTATTTTTCATTTAAAATGAAGGGCTTAGAGAATAGATAACATGAATGAATGATTTTGATGAGTAAAGTTTAGATCTATAAGTTTATAGTTTACTACCATGGATCTCTTTTATATTTATGTTCATATTAAGTGTAGATCTAGATTTTGAACTCAAACAAAAATGGTGAAATTCGTATTTAGGCAAGACCCCTATTTAAAAACCACTTTCCAAGTGTCAAAATGAAATTTTTACTTGAGATAATGAAGGCTTAATGTATGTATATCATCAAGACTTCTTTTTACAAGAATCAAAGGTGATTTTCAAACGTTATTTTCAAAATAAAAATCTCATTTTCGGATTTTGGCCAAGGCATAGTTTAAAAACATGTTTTCCAACTCAAAAATGAAGTTTTTGTTCATGATATGGAAGGCTCTTAAGATAGGATATGTAAGGGATGGATTTTCATAAGTTTAGATAGATTTTATCAAAAGATATGCCCAAAAATAAATTTTGTAAATTCGGATCTCAACCAAGACCAATTTTGAAAACCTATTTTTTAACTTCAAAACAAGACTCTTATTAAAGAAATGAAAGCCTTAAGGGGTAGGTTTGATTAGGAAATGGTTTTTGAAAGAATAAATGAGTTTTATAAAGAAAACAAGCTCAAATGAATTTTTCAAAATTCGGATTTGAAAATAGCCACCATTTAAACACCTATTTCCAAATACCAAAATGATAATTTTTATAGGAAAATGGAAGTCCTAGGGAATATATGTAACAAATATAAAGTTTTGACAAGTATAAGAGATGTTTATTAAAATATAATCTTAGAATAACAAATGGTTTCCAAGAATAGGTTCAACAATGTTTTCATTCTTTAAAATTTTGTAAAATTCGTACTTAAGCAAACCACCTATGTAAACACCCATTTTCCAACCCCAAAATGAAAGTTTTGTTTAGAAAATGGAAGGCTTATGGAATAGGTATCAATAGGAGATGCTTTTGATAAGTAAATGGTAGATTTTCTAGTAGAGATTCTCAAAAAAAAAAAAAAAAAAAAGAAAAGAAATAGGAAGAGATTACAAAGTATGAAAATTGAGTTTTATCCAAAATTTGTAAATTTGGATGATTTCAAAACCATGCCTTCAAAACCCAATCATCAACTACAAAACTTGTGTTTGATATGAAAAATAAGGAGTTTAGGTCATAGGTATCATCAAGTAATGATTTTTATAAATTAAGATTGGATTTGCTAAGAAAAATATGTAGAACAAGGAGTAGAAATGAAGTAGGAAGAATTTGAGTTGCTAGTCAACTTAGGAAATTCGTAATTTTGGAGCGAGGTCATGAAAACACTTACTTTCCAAACTCAAAATGAAATTTTTATGTAGTGAATGAAGTCCTTAGTGACTATGTATGGTAAGCCTTAATTTTCTAAGTACCAAACGATTTTTACTTAAAGGAATCACTCAAAAACTAATTTTTTTCAAAATTCGGATTTCAGAGTAACTCCTATTTGAAAACATGCTTACAAAGTGTAAAATGAGAATTTTTATGTAGAAATGAAGCTCATAAGTAATAGATATAATGAAGACTCAATTTTAACAAGGATAGTTATATTTTCTTAAGAAATAAATTCAAAACAAATGGAAATGATCAAAGTTGGGAAACTAGTTTTCTTAAAAGTAAATAGCAATAGAGTCTTACAAATAAAAAGTTTCTAAAATTCCTTTTTGTAAATATTGTCAAAAGCATGCATACATCAAGCTCATAACATGCCATTCATGATAGGAAATCATCAATATTGCATGTATAGTTAATTTATAAAGTAGAAACATTTCAAACATTTGCAAAACTATTTTTTGGAATTAGAAATTATTTCTTATCAGAACTGATATTTCTGTTTCATGACCCAAACTTTTTCAAAACTTCAAAATAAAATTATAAATAGATAAATCTTTCGAAGTAGATAGAAATCGATATATAATTTGCTAAATTCCAAGTAAAAACGACCAAGTTATGACCGTTTTAAGTTGGAATTCCTGCTTAGGACGAGAATTACGAATTTGATAGTTTGTATAAGATAGCTTGGACTAGTTAAGTGATGAAATACTTATTAGGGTATTTCTTCCTTTTTAAGTGACCCCGATATCGATGATTCCTTACCACCGGATTACTTGTACTAAGAGACCAGTGATCCAATGGCCAAGTGAGTATTACTTCCGATTTCATTTATTGTATGTGGTTGTAATAATAGTTGCACTAGATATTTAGTAAAGATAAAAAGGATATGCATGATGGGGACGAATGGGGACTATGTATGCTTATTATTGATGTGAGAAATGGAATATAAGAATATCGAAGCCGGGTGATTAACTATTGCTTGTGTAGATGAATTAGAATTGACTGTATGCAATTATTGATTGATCACATAAAAGAATTGGTATAATTGATTATTTGGAATTGAAGATGAAACTGAACTCATTTATATCACGATGGGGATAAAGCATTAGCATTTGTTGGTTAATCATTGTCCTTAAATGAATTTATAGTTTAAAGTTGCTCGTAAGCTGAAACGGCCACGATTTGTACCACAGGATTGGTTAATCTGCTAACTCGGGATAGAGGGTGCAAGTCCATCCACATATGATTTCTGGCTGGTCATATGTTTGTTGAATTCACGTGTTTGATGTATATCACTTGTTTGACTAATCACTTGATTGTATGATGTGTTATAAATGTAACCCTGGAAGTTCTTACTCACTAAGCTAGTGTAGCTTATACCCCAATAGATGTTTGATTAAACAGGTTATCTCAAGAATGCTAAGTGGGGATCGTGATGGTTGGAGCCGAGAATGATTTTGGGATTCTGGTAAAGAATAAGAATGCTTGAAGTTATTAGATAGGTTTTATGATTTGCCTTGTAATAGTTTTATGTAGTGGAATCTTTTGATGAATGTAATTGAAGTATAATGTTTTGTATTTGGAGTATAGTAAATTGAAATTCCTTTACATTGTTACTCAAGTTATATCAACATAAAATGTATCACTCCGATGTGTCTCCTCCATGTGTTAGACGCCTTGTATATAGTATGGAAGCCTTCGCGTGATTGAGGTAGTCATTCTTAGGCTTTAATATTATGTATGGCAGACTGCCATGTTTAGGGTACCTTTCGAGGCATGACAGATTTTCCTGAGAGGATTTAGGGATTAGGGGTTTCTGAAAATGGGGAGCAAAATTAGGGTTTTCTAAGTTTCCTTTTTATAGTATTTTAGGTCTTGTAATTTCCATTAGGGTTAAGGCATTTTGATCCTTTTATTTGAATAGTTTAGGGGCATTTTAGTCCTTTCATAAATGTGGAATTCTTTCAAAGTTGACTAAGGTCATCTTGGTCTTTTTACATGTTGGAGTTCTCTAGAATTTAGGTATCCATTTCATGTGTGATAATGCATGATAAGAACATGGTCTCATGGGCCTTACTCATGGGCTTTATGGCTTGATTCATGGGCTTGGTTTTTAGTTGTGGGCCTTGTGTTGATGGACTTAGACTCTCATGTGTTGAAATAGGCTAAGATGGCTAAATTGAATATTTGGAGGTTTAGGTGATTGAACTTGACGAATTGAATTTAATTTGATAATTAGAAAGTGTTGAATCATTTGAATTTGTTAAAATAGGTAAGAGAATTTACAAGTAGAGATTGGTAAATTGAATTAGAGATTTAGCTTAGGAATTTGATTAGTGAGAAATTGATATTTAACTTGAATTTAGGAATTTAGTGGATCAACAATAAATTGGATTTGAACTTCTAGGAATTAGGGTGTTGGAATTTTGGTTCAAATAGGTAAATTGAGTATTTAGGAGTTTAGGTGGCTGAACTTGTGTAGTTTGGTAAGGTTCAATTTTTATGAATTAGGAATTTAGGTAATTCAACTTGAGAAATTGGTTTTGAATGGATAATTGAAAGGGATTAAGTAACTTGGTATGTTAGATACGAGAAATTAAAGTAATTTGATAGGTTAAAATGGGTATTTGTTATATTAAAATCATTATTTTCTATTAAATTCATTTACTAATGCAATTATTCTAAATCATCTAATTATATTCTATAGTTTATGAAATTCAATTAACTAAAATTTAATTAATAAGTTAAATTTAAAATAGGGTTCAAAACTACCTATATTTTTATAGTATTTAATTATAACATTCTTAATTTAGGTTAGTAAAATTAGAGATATTTCACTTCATCCTTTTTATTGATGACTACCCCATGATGACATGGGTTTATTTCATGTGTGAAAGGTTAGAAGTATTTGATATTTTCATGAAATTTAATTTTTTTTTAATAAACAAAGTTCATATAATATCAAAACAATAAAGGCAAGGAACATATATCAAAAGAGTTTAGCAAGTTATTTTTTTTTTTTTTGGACTTTATCAAGTTTTGTGAAGATAAAGGATTTGGACACCAACTTATAGTTGGATATGCATCATAACAAAATGGTGTATTGGAAAGAAAACACCACTTAGTCATAGAGATGGTTAGATCAATGCTTAAAGAAAAGAAGATGCTAGAGATGTTGCAGGTTGAAGTAACGTATACAACAATCTATCTACTAAAATGAATTCCAAATTAAGTTGTGCAAGATAAGACACCTATTGAAGCTTGGAGTCCATAAAAGCCATCTACACAACTTCTTCGTATATTTAGAAGTATTTTCTACATGCACATTTTAGTAGTGAAAAGACGTGAATTGGAAGAGAAGATTGAAAGAGACATCTTCCTTATCTATAACACATAATCTAAACAGTGCAAAATATAAAATCTCAAGACCAAGCAACTCATCATTAGTAGGGATGCTGGGTTTGACGAAAGTACTACTTATAATTGAGATGAAGAGAAAGTAGAGAAGCATAGTATAATGGTGCTGAGAACAAAATACTCTTCAAAATCAAATGAACAAGAAGAGAGGACGTTGAGGTTATTGGCTTCATCATAACAAAAAGAATTGTCTTTAGAATTACCAAGATCAAGGAAGAGTGTTAGAACTGATCTACTTTAGTCAAAGCCCATGATCAAGGTCATTACAACTTCTATATTCAAGAATACATATCGGTGGAAAAACTACAATACATTATGTGGAGTTTCTAGAAGATTTTAGTTAAGATATTTCCATGTAATATTTTCGATAGTGGTTGGATTGTTCTAGACAATGAATTGTAATTATTATATTTAAAAATGTCAATGTTGAGTAGAAGCCTAGGTGATGATTATATCATATTTTCTACCATCTTCATTAAGTGTCTTCTAGGAAGCGTGATATATGGCAACAACAGGTTATGTCATGACCCTAAATAGGACCTTAATAGGTTTACTCTAAGGTCGTCATATTACATATACACCCACAACATGATGACTGCCTTACAAGTCAGAGATTACAAGACTTTAATTACTTATTCTCTCAATATGTTATACTTATATAGATATTTAGACAAATAGTTTAGGACACTATTATTCCCAAAATCACAAGGATCGCAGGGAATCAGATAACCTATCAAAAATGAAACGGGATAAAGCAACTTAGGTTATCTATCATCTACAATCAAAGGAGATTACAAAAGAAATAAATGAAGTTTTAAGCCCTTTCTCTCCACTAAGTTTAATCTATCCACATTCTAATCCTTGACTTGATCTTTGACATGTTTTGTGCTCATTTCCTATCCCAATCCTGGCTTTATGAATTTCCTGGAAAAAAGAAAAAAAACTATTGGGCAGTAAACAAAACTAGCTTAGTGAGATAATTTATTATGCAAGCGTACCCACAATAAAACAATCAAGCAAGTCCATTAGCAAGTATATGAGATGCAACGTCCATATGATTAAACAAATACATATAGCTATATGCTGATGTATGTAGAATGGATTTGTACCCTTTATTCTAAGGTTAAGGAATGATTTGAATAGGTTCAACGACCTTCTTGAAATTTTTAAATGGATCTAATGACCTTCTTGAATTTGTGTGTGCGTCTTAGGGTTCCAATCAACTGTACTACTAGTCCCCAGGTATTTCTTGCCTAAAGCAATCGACTCGGCTTAGCTACACCATGAGGCCATATTCCCTGAGCATCTTAATTCCTCAAGATATAACTAAGCAGCTTACCTTTCCGGTCCTACGTAGAGGAGTAGTACCAAAATGTATATATGAGACTCTAAATGATAAGCATGATCATTTTGTTATAAGATGTTCCCAATCAACAATTAATTTCAATTAAGGTGATCAACCAATATTCACACATAAGTCATCATAACAAGGAAACAATTCACTTTATTCAACCAATCGAGTTTCGATATACTTAACATTCATTGATCACACATAACAAATCACATATATAGATCGCATGATATTCCACATGCATATTAATTTTATCTTTTCTTAAAATCTAGTGCCTTACTTTACAAGTACATGCAAGGATACGTAAAACGTAAAGGAAAACTCACTTGTCTTAAGTGAAATCCTTAGTCGAAGTGATCCTCGAGAAAGAGGGTCTCATATTCCTCATCAGCTAGACAAAAAAAAAAAAAAAAAAAAAAAACCTGAAATAAGTATTTCATTCAAGCTCTACTTAAATTTTCTAATTCTATTTTGTTATTCATATCAAAATTTAAATTAGGGAAATTCCAACTTAATACAGCCATAACTTGCTTATTTTAACTCGTAATTTCATATATTAGTAGTCATTTTCTACCCACTTGAAAAGATCTATCTATTCCTAAAGTTATTTTTAGCATTTAAGGTCTTTAAGGATTCAGAATGGGTCAGTACAGATTGCATTATACATGTTACAGCCCTTATTTTCTTCTTTTTCAAACTTTTATTTTACTTGAACAATTTCTAGTAAACATAAAACATTATTATCTTTGAAAAATATTTAATATTGATATTAACTCATATTATATGCATGATCCTAGTGATGTTGTTCCAAAATAATAATTTTGCATAACGATTTTTGGTGAAAAGTAAATATGTTATGTTTTATGTATAACTATCTTTTAATTTGTGATATAATTCACTATCTTAAATTTTGTATGCTTAGGACCTAGTAAAAAAAAATATCATGGTTTATTTTTTACTTTGAAGCTTTAAGGGTCTTATTTTGATTTCAAAATTTTCACTCAACACTTATTTTGGGAGACATGGTTCTACTTACTCTCGTTATAATATTCTAAGTGCAGTTACTTTATTTTCTCAAGTTTGGTTATTACTAAAATTAAAATTTTTTAGGGGTTCGTAATATAAAGCTTAACTTAAAGAAAATCATGGTGTCACATTTATTTTGAATCTATGAATACTTTATGTTTCTATTAGTTTTTTTAACTAACTAGTTTACAAAACATGAACTTCTTCATGATGATGGATGAAATCTTTTTCAAGTGAACATTTTCTTGATATTATTCTAGTTTTTATTACGTAAAAAGATTCAAGGAAAGACTTGTTTTAAGCTTCTATTTTTCTTGGAAGAGAAAATTTTTCACAAATTTTATGGATAAGTTATAGATAATGTTTTTATATCAAGGAATTATCAACATTATATTTTAGGAAAAACTCATTTGATATTTTAAAAAGTTTAGTTAAGTATCTATTTTTATTCTAATGACAAATTTTTTCAGGTGTTGTAAATAAAGTTTTGATAGTTAGTTTTATAAGATGAGGAAGTTTCAATATTCATATCTTTGAAGATTTTATCATGACAACATCACTTATGACCATGTACATGCATAAATAATAAAAATATAGTTATTATGCCAAGAACAAAATTTTTAGCATAGACTCAAGAAAAGAATTAAAGATAAATAATCAAGAATAAAAATATCAAAATAAAAATTATGGAAGTCTTAGCTTGAAATCAAGGCTCCTCGGAAGTCATTAAATTCTAGTCACCACAAAAATAAGAAATATGAAGAAAATATAGGAGTCTTTGATTTATATCAAAGCTCCCTAGGACTTAGAAATGGATAAGTCCTCTTAAATGGTAAAATAATTAAGAGAAAAAAAAAAAATAAAGTGAAAGCTTTAGAATTTTGGATAAGGCATTCCCAAGACTTAGATTATAGACAAGTCCCCTTTTGTTTTGACTTGATAGAGACAAGTCTAAGACTAGAGATTTGAGTAGTCTTATTTATTAGCAAGAAATAAATAAGAGCATGAAATAAAAAGACTTAGATTAGTGAGCATTAGGCTCTAAAAAATACATATTTACAACTTGTACATATTAGCATATAAAAGGTTAAGTTAGCATTAAGAATAATATATGAACATAAATGTGAACATGAAATAGAACATGACATGAACAATATGTTATTTTTCACGTTTCCATTCCCTAACATATGCTCATGGGGATCTCATATGGAAATGACAATATACATATTTTTCATGTTATGTTGATATAATCTAAGGAGGGGTTTAGTATTTTATCTAAAGATGAAAGATTGTCTATGAGTGGAAGAAGAAAAAAAAGTTGGAAGAGAAATTTAGAGAGGAAAAGTTCGAGAGGAAAAGTTCAAGAGGAAATTTAGAGAGAAAAGTTGAGAAATGATTTTGGTAGAGTTTTGTTATGGGTAATAAAAAAGTATGTAAGAAGTGAAGGAGGGAATGTGTATTTATAAAGGAAAATTGGAGGGAATTAAAGTATGGAAAATAAATGAAAAAGAAAATTTAAATGAAAGAAAAAAGGGAGGGGGCAACTGCAATGCAACGCGTAAATCAAGGGAAGGGGATAGAGAGAGAGTAAAAAAGAAGCTATGTGTAAAATATAGTGTAAAGTAAAGTAGATTAGATATGTGTAAGAAAAATCATGAGTGGTGTAAGAGTTGTAAGAAAAAGTAGAGATAGATGTATAGTAAAAATTAAAGTGAAGCGACAAATTAATTACAGGTAGAGATAAAATACATGTATAATAGTTATAACTAACATTTTTATAAGCTGTAAAAATTGTATTTGATATTTCTATTAAATGATAAATCATCAAATGATTTGTAAAAGATGAATTGGTACTATTTTATCATTAATTGTCATCCAGCTTTGCTATCTTGATTTGCATACTAGCGATTGGGTGTAAAAATTATTCAGTTGACGAAATTTGGTTTGAAAATTTAGATATCATATTATAGAAAATAAATTTTCATTATTTATCTCTAAAAATTAATTATATTATATTGTCTTGATTTATGTGTTCGTGATCGGATACAGAAATTGATCCCATAAAGGCTTAAAACGATCAAAGTTTTGTCAAATTTGATCATTTTAAGATTTGCAATATATATTTGGTTCATAATTTAAGTTCATAATATTTTTCTATTGAATTTATTATTTTATGGTTTAAGAAGTTGTCCGATCGAGTTTGGATTTTCTAAGGTTTATGGTTAGCTCTATTTGATTTTACGCTTCCAGTTTCGTTTTTGAGTCTAAGGTTTTACTTATATGATTACCGTAAAATTTTGAGAGTTTTCAATTATAAGAAATTATTTTTTATTATTATATTAATGCATCGATTTGCGTGTTAGAGTTCAAATAGATGAATTGTTTAGCGTAGAGTTTTCCAATTGATTAAGCTATTGGATTATTTTATTGGTGATATGTTTTTCTAGGGTTCTAGTATTTATTTAATTCATCTGATATCTTAGGGTTATCGAATCTTCATCTAATCCCATTTATGATTTCTAGGGTTTCGAAATTTGGGAATCCAAGTTTAATTTAATTTAAAATTCAAGTTATTCCTCTAATATGATCTTGGTCTACATTATTTAATTAATATCCTATTATCATACTTCTTGATTTCATTTCTTTGCTTGTTTTCTATTATAATTATCTGATATAGTATTCAACGTATCAAATGTTTTGTCAAATATGCAGTTTGAGCCAACAATTGTAAGCTGTAAATGTTAGAATTTGTGGCCCATTGTGTAAGTTTATTTTAGAAGAGTCGTGACTTTTAATCTAAATGACATGACTCTTCATAATGGTGTCTTAATGGAAGACACCCCTTACCATTTCATGAAGAGGTATGTGTTAGTGTTTTTGCCCAAGGCCAAATATTTGATATTTTCATTTTATAATTTGTTAAGAACAATAAAATGATTATTCCCAATCAGATTAATAATTCTTATGTTTATAAATTATTTAATAATTTATTTCGTAAATTATTTTATAATTTATTATTATCCCTAATAAGATTAGGGGACTAAAGTTATTATTCGCATGAATAATAGACTTTAGTATAAATAGAACATAAGACGCTCTCCTAAGGTTAATGACATGTGTTATCAAAAGAAATTTTCCAAACCCTAGAGAGAGTGTGAAAAATTCGTATCTCTAAGAGCCCCTTCGAAACCAAATCTAGAAGCGTTCTAGATTGCGCTAGCACGCAAGAGGAGAATCCAAATCAAGGTCATTCTCGTGTGGATACCGTAGAGGGCGTTCGCAACGTGGCAACGTCTACAGATCCTTATCATCAAATAGTTTTTTGAAATCGAAAAAGGTATTAAAACTTGAACTTTTTATTTTTTGTTTTTGTATCTAATAAAAAACGCATGGATACTGGAATTAGGGTTTTAATTTTAAAGAAAAATTCCGCTACAAAACTGATAATAAAACCCAACAGTGGTATCAGAGCTGCTTGTGTTTTTGATTTGATTGAAATTATGTTATGATTTGCATGTGATACAAATATAAATTGCCTTCTTGTTTATGATTGAATTAGTATTCTATTCATATGATGATATGAAATTGTTTTATTTGAAAATTCGAATCTTTTATGTATTGCATATGATGATATGCATAGACGTTTTATTTGATATTCGAATCTTGTATATATTGCATGTGATGATATGAAATCGTTTTTGTTTGAAATTCGATTTGATCGAATCTATTGTGGTACACGGATTAAAATTTGCTTAGATATCATGTAATCTGTTTTGGTCGTTAATGTTATGTCGAATAGATTAATAAAAATTTTATCCACACGATGTTGTCAATTGGATTGACAGAGGTTTGGTGGCAGTGGGGTTAATTATTCGAGAAAGTCGAAATAAAAACTAGGGTTCTTGGAGAGAAACCCTAATTGTTATGTATGACATAACATAATCCATGAACATATAGATGTTTATGACGAAACAGAATAATGCCCTTGCAAAATAAAAAAAAAATGTATATATAATACACATACATATTGATGAATGTGTAACAATATACATTGACTTACCACGAGTATGCCCTGAGAGTATAGTAAGTTCTGGACAGTCCAGAATTACGTCGATATATGAGACATATGAATTTCTCAGAAAAATTCAAGGATATTCGTACTAAGAAATGTATATTTTAAGGACGTTTTTCTTAAGGCGTTGAATGATTTTGCAAATATAGATTTATAAAAATCGTTTAGCTTCTGGGGCGCTGCCCTAGACCCTGCCTGCTATCCGGTTAGTGGGACCGCCGTCTGAGGCGCTGCCCTGAACCCCGCAGGGGGCGCTGCCCCCTGAACCCCGCAAGGGGGCGTTGCCCCCTTGAACCCCCGAAAGTATTCAACTTAATTACCTTTAACATTAATGTGCTTTTAAAGAGTTTTATGTTACATGTTCTTATGAGTGCTTAAGTTATATGTATGGTGCATAGCATGGCCCCTAGGACTTATCTGAATGGCAGGTTCTATTTATTCATTTCATGGGTTGTAATTTTATAAATATGACCTGCATGTCGTTTTGTTTATTGTAATTTAATTTTACTAGTTGTAGTAGGATTTTTGTATCTATTTATAATTGTAATGAAAGACATGAAGATGTAATGAAGACCTTTCCCAATCCACGATGATGGAGAAGTGAGAGCCTTGATGAAGATACAAGGAGTTTTTCAACTCAGATCCATGTTGATGGATCTTTACCTTAAGATCGTGCTATTGGTCTTCATATTGGCTTATGAAGATCAATATAGATTAAGGGCCATGCTATGACACGTTTTTATATTATGCATAACATGATAATATGCTGACATGTATGTGATACCATGTTTATAACCATATACTTAATATTTTTTTACATGTGATAATAAGATAAAATATCACCCTTTTAAATCCCTCAAATAATATTAAGTCATGAAAATGCCTTCCATAGTTCGACACTTGTCAAGACTTAGATCGTCTAATTGTAGGTTCTGCCAAAGCAGGGTACAATAGACTATCCTAGTCACACAAGGTGAATAATGGTGCTATCCACATGTCGTAATAGTTAGACTTAAATAGGCTATCAAAACGGTTTTGGGCCTATGGCATTAGATGGGATTAGTAGGTCGGGACATGTGATGTCAATCCCATAACGAGAGTTACATTTGATGTAATTGGAAAGGGTTTCCTACCTAAATAACTAAATTTTGGGTGTCATGCCATAGCTGACTCAGGGTTTAGTGAAATATGGATCTTGACTCACTAAGAAACTTTATTTAATGGTTTCCAAATTAATACTAGAGGGTTATTAATTTGATAAAAATAGTGGGACTATGAAAATGGCTTAAATAAAGATAATTAACTTTGCATACCTCTATATGTAGATCATGGCAACCAACAACACAACCTTGCGATCAATTCTTGAAAAGGATAAGCTGAATAGTAAAAACTTCCTTGATTGGTATCGTAACTTAAGAATTGTTCTTAAGCACGAGAGGAAGTTGTATGTGATTGATGAGGCAATCCCTGATGAACCTGCTCCTGATGCTCCAAGAGCTGAAAGAAATGCTTTTAGTAAGCATAAGGAAGACTCATTGGATGTGACCTGCATTATGCTTGCCACCATGGAACCTGAGCTTCAGAAGCAAATGGAAGACATGGAGGCGTACGATATGATCGTACACCTAAAGGAAATGTTCCAAGAACAGGCAAGACATGAGAGATTTGCAGTCACCAAGGAGCTGAATTCTTGTAAAATGGCTCCAGGTAGCTCTGTGAGTACACATGTACTCAAGATGAAGAGCTATATTGATAGACTTGAGAAGCTTGGCTCTCCAGTTTCTAGGGAGATGGCTACGGATTTGATCCTAGGCTCTTTGCCTCCTAGCTATGACCAGTTTGTGATGAACTACAACATGCACAAAATGGATGTGTCTATCATGGAGCTGCATGGGATGCTTAAGAATGCAGAACAAAATGTTAAAACAAATAACAATGTTCTGATGGTTCAAAAGGGACAAGGCAAAAAGAGAAATGCCAATGGTAGAGGCAAGGGTAAAGCAAAAGGTCATACCAAAGCAAAAAGGCCCAAGCCTCAACCTAAGGCCAAGCCACCCAAGGAAGGGGTTTGTTTCTTCTGCAATGAACCAGGTCATTGGAAGAGGAACTGCAAGCTTATTTGGAAGATCTAAGAAAGAAGAAGGGTAGTGAGACTACTGCTTCAGGTATTTATGTTATACAAGTCAATCTATCTACTTCTACATCATGGGTATTAGATACTGGATGTGGGTCTCACATTTGTGTAAATGTGCAGGGTCTACAGCAAAGTAGAAAGTTGGCTAAAGGTGAAGTGGACCTACGTGTAGCAAATGGAGCAAGGGTTGCTGCATTAGCTGTGGGAAATTTTGAATTAACTTTGCCTTCTGGACTTATTCTGATTTTAAATAATTGTTATTATGTGCCTGCTATGAGCAGTAACATTATTTCAGTTTCATGTTTGGACAAGGATGGTTTTAGATTTATTATTGAGAATAATACAATCTCCATCTATCGTGGAGACATCTTTTATGGTATTGCTCATTTGATGAATGGTCTCTATATTCTAAACTTTGATGAATCTGATCATAAGTCCATTTATAACATTAATACCAAAAGGTTCAAATCTAACAGTTTGAATCCAACTTACTTCTGGCATTGTCGTTTAGGCCACATTAATGAGAAACGCATATCAAAGCTTCATCAAGATGGGCTTTTAGATTCATTTGATTTTGAATCATATGAATCATGCGAATCTTGTTTGATGGGAAAGATGACAAAGGCTCCTTTCACAGGACAAAGTGAGAGAGCTAATGACTTACTGAGCCTAATACATACCGATGTATGTGGACCATTAAGTTCACCTGCTAGAGGAGGTTACTTGTACTTCATTACTTTTACAGATGACTTTAGTAGGTATGGATATGTATACCTAATGAGGCATAAATCCGAATCATTTGAAAAGTTCAAAATGTTCAAAAATGAAGTACAAAATCAACTTGGCAAAAATATAAAAACGCTTCAATCAGATCGAGGTGGTGAATATTTAAGCCAAGATTTCTTTGATTATCTTAAGGATTGTGGGATAATCTCACATTGACTCCTCCAGGAACACCACAATGGAATGGTGTTTCTGAAAGGAGAAATCGAACTTTATTAGATATGGTTCGATCAATGATGAGTCAGACAGATCTTCCAATATCGTTTTGGGGATATGCCTTAGAAATTGCTGCGTTTATATTGAACAGGGTTCCATCAGGCTGTGACGCTTATGTTAAATGACAGGTGTTTGATAAGCTAGCAGCCAAATTTGACAAATGCTTCTTTGTGGGATATCCTAAAGAGACAAAAGGATACTACTTCTACAACCAATCTGACAACAAAGTGTTTGTTGCTCGTAATGGTTATTTTCTAGAAAGAGAATTTGTATCTAAAGGAATCAGTGGGAGTACGATTCAACTTGAAGAAGTTCGAGAACCACAGACTAGCATAGAACCCATGATAGATGTTCAATCAAACTCGCAATTAGTTGCTGAGCCTGAACCACTAACTGAAGGCCCACGTAGGACTGGTAGGATTCATCATGAGCCTGAGAGATATGGATTTCTCGTTACTGACAATCGCGATGTGATGCTCATAGACCAAGATGAGCCCACATCATACCAGGAAGCAATGATGGGCCCCGACTCTGAGAAATGGTTATTAGCCATGAGATATGAAATGCAATCCATGTATGACAATCAAGTATGGACTTTGATTGATCCACCCGATGGTGTGAAAACTATTGGATGTAAATGGGTTTTTAAGAAGAAAACTGACATGGATGGCAATGTGCATACCTACAAAGCACGACTAGTTGCAAAAGGTTTTAAACAAACTCATGGTATAGACTATGATGAAACCTTTTCACCTGTAGTCATGCTTAAGTCTGTGAGAATTCTTCTTGCCATAGCTGCGTATTATGACTATGAGATATGGCAAATGGATGTCAAGACAGCCTTCTTGAATGGAAACCTCATTGAGGATGTGTATATGACACAACCCGAGGGATTTGTTAATTCGAGGAATTCACATAAGGTATGTAAGCTTCAAAGGTCCATTTATGGATTGAAGCAAGCATCTCGAAGTTGGAATCTTCGTTTTGATGAAGCAATCAAAGAGTTTGATTTTATCAAGAATGAAGATGAACCTTGCGTTTACAAGAGAGTTAGTGGGAGCGTAGTAGTTTTCTTGGTGCTTTACGTAGACGACATATTGCTCATTGGAAATGATATTCCTACATTACAAAAGGTCAAAACATGGTTAGGAAATTGTTTCTCAATGAAGGACTTAGGTGAGGCTGCCTATATTCTAGGCATCAAGATCTATAGAGATAGATCTAGAAGGATAATTAGCCTAAGTCAGAGTGCATACATTGACAAGGTACTAAAAAGGTTTAGTATGGAGAATTCCAAAAGAGGATTTCTGCCAGTATCACATGGAATTAAATTGAGTAAGACTCAATGTCCCACTTCAAAAGAAGAAGGGAACGCATGAGTAGGATTCCATACGCCTCAGCTATTGGTTCCATCATGTATGCCATGTTATGCACTCGACCAGATGTCGCTTATGCTTTAAGCATCACAAGTAGGTACCAATCAGATCCAGGTGAAAGTCACTGGATAGCAGTAAAAACATTCTAAAGTACTTAAGAAGGACTAAGGATGTGTTTTTGACATATGGAGGTCAGGAAGGTGATCTTGTAGTAAATGGTTACACAGATGCCAGCTTCCAATCTGATTCAGATGATTTTCGATCGCAATCTGGTTATGTGTTTTGTTTGAATGGAGGTGCTGTAAGCTGGAAGAGTTCCAAACAGGACACAGTTGCAGATTCTACTACGGAGGCTGAGTACATAGCAGCATCGGATGCAGCTAAGGAAGCAGTTTGGATCAAGAAGTTCATTAGTGCATTGGGAGTTATTCCTAGCATTGCAAATCCAGTGGACCTTTATTGTGACAATAATGGGGCCATTGCACAGGCTAAGGAACCAAGATCACACCAGCGATCCAAACACATACTCAGGCGTTACCATCTCATTCGAGAAATCATTGAAAGAGGAGATGTTAAGATATGCAGAGTACCCACAAATGACAATGTTGCAGATCCATTGACTAAGCCTCTTCCCCAGTCTAAACATGATAGTCATACTAGAGCACTGGGCATTAGACTTATGATTGAGTAGAGCTAATGCAAGTGAGAGATTGCTAGTGATGTGCCATAGCACATATGGATTTTATGTCATTTGGATATTTATTATCTTTATAAGCCATTCTATTTTTCAAGGTTTATTATTGCCTTTTTACCTTGATAAAATAATTCCATGAGTAATTTTGTTATTCCTTATGTCATTAAAGTATGTGACTTTAATAGTAAAACCATAAAGGAATAAATAACTTTATTCTAAATTATCCCTAATCGTTCATTATATGGAATAATAATGAATTAAGATTAGTATGTAGGCTGGATGATGGTCATGTTTTACTGATCATGGATATAAGATATCATTTCAGCACATAGATACATGTAAGAGTACATTGTATTGGAATGACCAATTATGAGAATACTATATGGATCAATATGATAAGTATTTCTCATTACAGTAATTATTTAAGTCCTTTGACCTGATGACACCATAGATTCCTACATAACAAACTCCATATTTTAATTCAGTTCTTTATCATCTTTAATCAGATGATTATAAGACTGATATTGGATATGGAATAAGTTATGTGGAGGAATGTGAGTGTTCATGAGGGAATTTGTCCCTCTCATTAAATTGAGAGAGATATCTTTTGGGCCCCTTGTTGAGTAAGACTGAGATATGCATGGCCGTGCTCAAATGAATTGATAAGGAGTTATCAATGTTATTTGTTTAAGTCAGTCAAACTCTGGATTCAAGAAATAGGTGATTAAACAATATAAGTGTGTATTGATCCACACCTTATGTTTAATCATAAGATATCACGTGACAAAGGGACTAAATAATTAACTGTCTATAAGGTAAAATCGGATCACCGATCTTCACTTAATTTGGGTAGGCATAATGTCTTGCTAGAGGCCGCTTATGTCTCGTAGGTCAAAAGGGTTTTTGATCTACTGCCAACATTAAGTGAACCTACAGGGTCACACACAAAAGAATGAACTAAAAGGATCAGGGACTTGATATAAATAAGTCTGATGGGAATGATAAAGTCATTTATTAATCTTAATTTGTTAAGATTGATAAATAATTATTTGGCCTAGTGCACATTATGTTTATTCTAAGTTATTAAGAAACATACATGGGCCAAGTGGGAGAATGTTAGAATTTGTGGCCCATTGTGTAAGTTTATTTTAGAAGAGTCGTGACTTTTAATCTAAATGACATGACTCTTCATAATGTTAGAATTTGTGGCCCATTGTGTAAGTTTATTTTAGAAGAGTCGTGACTTTTAATCTAAATGACATGACTCTTCATAATGGGTGTCTTGATGGAAGACACCCCTTACCATTTCATGAAGAGGTATGTGTTAGTGTTTTTGCCCAAGGCCAAATATTTGATATTTTCATTTTATAATTTGTTAAGAACAATAAAATGATTATTCCCAATCGGATTAATAATTCTTATGTTTATAAATTATTTAATAATTTATTTCGTAAATTATTTTATAATTTATTATTATCCCTAATAAGATTAGGGGACTAAAGTTATTATTCGCATGAATAATAGACTTTAGTATAAATAGAACATAAGACGCTCTCCTAGGGTTAATGACATGTGTTGTCAAAAGAAATTTTCGAAACCCTAGAGAGAGTGTGAGAAATTCGTATCTCTAAGAGCCCCTTCGAAACCAAATCTAGAAGCGTTCTAGATTGCGCTAGCACGCAAGAGGAGAATCCAAATCAAGGTCATTCTCGTGTGGATACCGTAGAGGGCGTTCGCAACGTGGCAACGTCTACAGATCCGTATCATCAAATAGTTTTTGAAATCGAAAAAGGTATTAAAACTTGAACTTTTTATTTTTCGTTTTTGTATCTAATCAAAAACACATGGATACTGGAATTAGGGTTTTAATTTTAAAGAAAAATTCCCCTGCAAAACTGATAATAAAACCCAACAGTAAACCCTTGAAAATTTCATAATTCTTAGAAAATAATCCTAAGAGTCGAACACCGGAATCGAAACCCTAAAAATCGAACCAAATTAAAACTTAATTCTAAATAAGATCAAAAACAAGATTTCTTAATCTTGAGAAAAGAGAACCCTAAAAAGCAAAATAGAAAATCCAACTATTGGTTGAATCAACATCCGTACGCCAATCAAATCATCTACCCGATTGTTGAAACGCAAATCAAAACAATATATCCAAATAACGCTTGACAACAAAACGCTAAGATCTTAAAATCCTCGGTGAATTTTAGAATCAGAAATTTTAATTTTCACCAAAAGTCAAATTGAGTCAACTCATACCCTAGACTCGGTTAAACGATTTTGAGAACTAAAAACTATTAAATATTCACAAATAAAATGAGATAAACTATAGATATCGAACTAAAAATATAATACGGTCAAAAGTCCAAAATTATATCTTACGAATAATTTAACAAAACCAGAAGTCATACCGGAATCCTAAAAGTCAACAAAGCTTACAATAAACCTTAGTGTTTAAGATCCGATAATCCCGCGCTCTCAAACCCTAAATAACGAAATGAAAATAATTGTTGATAATAGTTCATAATAATATAGGGAAGCTTAAAAATATCATATTCGCAAATTTCTAGTGTCCTTCGAATCCGAGCGGGATCAGTTTTCAAAAATCATGCCCTGGTACACTGGACAGCATAAATATTCCGTTAATACCAATAGACTAGTAAAAATATAAGGATTTCAAAAATATCAGTTTTAGAATTTTTTGGTAGCTAAAAATTACAGATATCACATTTATATACATATTTTTATTACTACCGCTATTTTAATTGTCTAGTTTATTATTCATGATACTTTTCTACTATTAATTACTATTCCTCTATCTCTATTTTTTCTTACTACCTATTATTACACTTACATACCTATTTCTTGCAATTTTTTTTTCCATAAAAATTCTACGCCACATATTATCAAACTTCTCTTACACTTTTCTTCTAAAATTAATTTTTAATCACTCCTCTCTCTCTCTCCTCCCATGCTTGCCGTCCACCTTCTTTCTCTCTTCTCTCTCAATTATTTTCTTTTTTAATTAATTTAATTACATCTAATTTTCACTCCAAAATTCTATAAATACTCTCTTCGTCCTTTATTCTTTCACACAACTCATTTCACTACCAAAACTCTCCCAAAATCTCTCTATAAATCCTCTTTTCAAAATTTCTCTCTACCAAAACTCTCTTAAACAAATTCTTCACAAAAATCATTCCTTATGCACAAACTATCTACCACGTATTACTACTCACATACTACCCTATTCATCTACCATCTTCATATCACATAAACACTTAGGTAAACTTTTTCCAATCATTTATTTACTCATGTCATGTAACTTAACATGACTATGGTGTTGTTTTGAAACTCATATGAGTAGTAAAAGCAACAACATGTTTATATTTTGTTCTTGCACATGAACTTCCTATTTTATTATATTGTTATGTTGATTTTATTGTTGTAAATTCTTATTCATATCTAACTAAATATAGTTATGTATTTATATATAATCTTTAGAGTATATAAGCTCACTTATTATTTATTTAATTTCATGCTATTTCTTTAAGACTAGTCTTTCTGGTCTTAGACTTGTCTATATCAAGTCAAAACAATTTTTGCTTTATTCTTTTTGGGACTAGTCTATTCTTAGTCCTGGGATGCCTTGATGAAGTTAAGGCTCCCAATACTTGACCGGAATACTTTGATGAATCTAAGGTTCCCAATACTTGATATTTTTATTATCTTGCTTATTACTATTTGTTTCTAGTATCTTCTCATATTCTTATTATTTTACATGCTCATAATACTTGCATCTACATAATAATATTGTCTCAACTAATTTAAAAGTATAATTTTAATTTATTAAAGGAACTTAAAACTAAATTTTCTATTATGTGATTTATCACAAAATAATGGAGTTATTATCAACAATATAGAAATAGAGTAATACAAGTTTTCTCAAATAACAAAGATAGTTTTACTAAGGAAACATAAGAAATACATACTTTCTTTGCATATTATGGTAACATAAGTTTTAGTAAAATAATTTGTCAATATTCAACGTTTTCACAAAAAGCTTAGGATTAAACTCTTTTTCACTCCATAACAAAACTAAGAAACAAACTAGTTTTCAAAGTTAAGATGAATTCAACCCATAAAGTTATAAACCCACTTAGGAAAATAATGATTTTCAAGTTTCTAAAGAAGAAACTTATTTTCAAAGAATATAAATAAGATAAGATTAAAAACAAAGGATTTTATCAATGAAGAGGATTCTTTTCAAAGGAAATAAAAGAACAAGTTTTAGAAAACAAAAACTTATATTTTAAATAATAAATATAAGAAGACAAGACTCATTTTCTAAAACCACTCTAAATACAAATTTATAAAAAGGAATTCAACAACTTAATACATTTTTGATAACTTTGATCTTTTCTCACTAGAAGCAAAATTTATGAAAGCTTAAGATTAAAGGAAAATTTACTTGTTTTGAAAAATGGAATGAAGAAAATAAAATAAGAATATACTCATTTATAATAACCTATGAAAATATAAAGTTTCTTCAAAATACTTGAAAAGAAATTTGTCAAAGTTAAAGTTTTAACAACTCAAAATGAATTGTTTTATGAAATAAATTGTTGAGACACTACCATTAGAAATTTTGCATATAAAGTGAACTTATCTATATACTAAAGGGATTTATCAATCATATATATGTGTATATATATATATATATATATTTTCATCAAAGGATTTTTGAATGAAGTTGAGTTGGAATATTATTTCGCAAAATCTAGAAATATTCGTTTTAAATCTGTACCCTATATTTTTGGAACCCAAATGGCCTTGTATAACAAAAATAACCTTAGAAATTGTTATATCTTTTCGAATAGGTAGAAAACGGTATATTATATGCAAAATTCCGAGCTAAAATGAGCATGTTATAGCCATTTTAAGTTGGAATTTCATTTTATATGAATTTGATGAACATAGTGAAATAGAATTAGAAAGTCTAAAATAGAATTTCTACGAAATATTTATCCTGGGTATTTCTTTTATCTAGGTGACGAAGGATACGAGATTACCTTTCCTAAGGATTACTACGACTAAGAAGATCACGAAATGGACGAGTGAGTTATACATCCTAATTTCGTTACCTTGCGTGTGCTTGTAAAGTAGTGGCATTAGTATACTAAGAAAAGATAAAAATAGATATATATGGGGAATTCGGAGATATGTATATATATGTGATTCTATATTTATGCATGAAATGAGAATTAAGAATATCACAACTTCAAATAGTCTGTTTAAGTGTTTTTGTTTACTTACTTGTATGACTGCTTATTATTTGCTAAATTGATTGATCGCCCCCTAATAAACCTTAATAAGCTTTGACTTAAGAAAAATAAAACACTCACGTATAGCATCCATCGAGTTACATCTCTTTGGGAAGGCTGCTACTTCTACGCGTAGAGTAGGATTAGTTGTTATAGTGCTGTGACACGGGCCATGTTCCTTCCTAGAGAATCCAAATCGCCAGGGGAATGCGACTCTAGGCTCGAAGCCGAGCCAATTGAACGCTTTGGGTGGGGACCTGGGGACTAGCAGTAGAAGATCCTGGATCTTCATCACCAATTCTCTCTTTGATATGCCAGAGGGGGGGGAGGGGGGGGGGGGGGGGGGGGGGGGGGGGGGGGGGGGTGGGGGGGGGGGGGTCTAACTATATATATTTGCATAATCACGTGAATGTTGTCGCATTGTATGCATAGTAGATGTGTGAAATTTTAAATGAACTTATTTGAAAACATGGTGCGAGTGAAAAGGAATACCTTACTAAGCTAGTTATAGCTTATACCTCTATAGATTTTGTTGAAACATGTATACCCGTGGCTTAAATTGAGGATCATGATGTTAAGGAAGTCATGAAAGGATATTAAGTTTCTATGAAGGCAATGGAAACATAAGATGAAGTTACTTTGTAAGGTTCCTTATATGTAATGTATGCTATGTTTGTGTTTTAGAAATTCTAAGAAATGTATTTATTTTGATTTGAAGATAATAGAAGGATACACCCCTAAGAATTGTAATTTACCATGTTTATGTTTTATGATAAGTATTCTCCTTGTTTTGTTACTTAGTTATTATCAATATAAATTGCATTGCTTCGATGTGTTCCCTTAGTTGTGATGTACGCCTTGTACATGATATGGAAGCCTTTGCGTGACTAAGGTAGTCATTCCTAGGCTTTAGTATTGTGTATGATGGACTGCCACGTTTAGGATACCCCTTGGGGCGTGACATAAGCTCTCCTAGATTATTGTCCATAGGGTCTTGTTATGTTATAGGGTATATTGATATGATGATTACATATATATTGTTACCATAATTGTTAAATCACATTAGTATTTATGGCAATATTTCACTTATGATATAGTTTATTTATAGATCATGTATCTTCATTATGAGTAGGTAAGTTATTATGATTAATTTAATATTAGTAATATAATAATAAGGATCTTAATATTCTCAATTTTTTAGAATTGTCTTAATATGTGGATCAAGTATGGTGTTATTATTTATCATCTAACAAAATAATTTTGTTCATTTTTACTACAATACATATATTGTTAATTACAATATACTTTTGATATTATTAACACTGCTACTATAAATTGTAATAATAGTTTGTCATATACTTATTATGTATCATATGTTCAAGATAACCACATTATTAATTTATTAATGTAGAAAATTTTATAAGTATTAATTTTAGAGCTTTTCTATTTATAATTACTTGTTTTATATTTTGGATATTTTCTCATGTAATAAACTATTTAAATGATTTTGGTAACTTCCAAGGGTTTTACTCACTAAAGAAGATGGTATCATTAGTTTCTTCAAGGGGTAACAATCGTTTTTAATTATAAATCTATAAAATAATTATTTATGATTATTTTAGAAATTTACTTGTTTAGATGTTATGTAGCTCTGCATGTTTGATGAATTTAGAGATATATTTATTTCTATTTGTTGAAGTTAAGATTTCGCTTAGTGATTTATTACACTATTCTTGTTTGAAAATCTTTGGTGCATATTTATTGTTTTTTTAATTATTTTTCGAAATTAACAAATAATTCTTTTAAGTTTGCTAGAGCCTTAATAATTACTTCATTGATTCTTTGATTTGTCATTACTTATTGATCGCAAAAAGGTTAGGGGAAATTTTGTTAATAACGATCATGATGTCTTAAACTATAATTCAATTATTTACATTTTAATATTCTTAAATCGTGAAAAATCAGGAGTGGTTTTTGACAACTTTTCCAAAAGCTTTTCAAGATTTTATATTATATTATTGTCAATTATCAAAATTAGGTTATGCAAAATTAAGAGGTTTATAGGTTACCAATAAAAATTTACTAGCAATTGTTTAAGTGAAAAAGCAATTAAACTGATGCAATAGAACTACACAAAAGAAAAGGATAAATCACAATCTGTTGATTCCACGAATACTCAAATCGTGATCATCTATATGTCTTTTGATTATAGGAATAATCCAAAAATATAGGCATCCAACATTTAAAATTAATCAAATAACTCAAATTTGAGGGAAAGGAGCAACAACATGGCTTACAATAATATTAATGATTGATAATTGAATACCCCTTGTCTTAAAAAAGTTCCTAAAAGCAATAGACAAAAAACGAATGCCATAGACAATAACTAAAACAAACTTTCCTATAAAAAGCTATGATAGTATTAAATATTTCCTAAATAGCAAAAATGTGGTTTTAAAGGTCTAAACAATTGAATTTGCCAAAAAAACATTGTACATCACAAGCAAACCTGGTTTGTTTTGCTTGGTTCATTTTCCATCGAAATAAGTTCTTGACACAAAAATTCATAACCTACGAAAATTACGGAATTGCCACCAACCATTTTCTATCCTATTTTTCTATACATCCATTAGCCAATTCTTTATCCTTATCATAGACCTTGATATAGGATTTCTAATAAGAATCAAGTTCTAGAGGAGATCATGGCCCTTATCTCGCCTATGATCCCGACTATGATGAACATAACACCCACTATGCCGCGTGTGAAAAAGTTTGTTTGCATGTTGTTATTAGAGATTTATGAGCATAGTGAAGATAATGCGCTATGTCACATCCATTAGTTGCCCATGATGACCTTTATAACACCCATGATGACTTAGATAATGAGGAGAAGAAGCATGATCCGAAAGGATCATGTCTCGTGCCACGATCACTATCAACAAAGGGATCACTTATCTATTTTATGAGTTTTTAAAATGATAGTTTCCTTTTCTGTTTGTTTTTCTTGTGTTTTTACTTGTTTTCCCTTGCTCAACTTGTGGGAGTATTCAAAGGTCCTTAGGGTTATGTTATTAGAAGTTTTTGAACATTTCTTTTGTCATTGATTGTGACAAATTTCCTTGTTGGCTTTCTGGGGATTGTTTCCAAAACGTTTTGAGTAATGTTGAGTTTTTCCTTAAGATTATTTTTTTTTATCATGCATCATATAGATTAAGTGAAACAATTAGCTTGATTCTTTCTTGGTGCATCATAACCAAGGATAGATCGTTCATATCTTTTACTTTCTTGTTTTTATATAAATAAAAAACCCAAAAACATATATTAAATCTTGTTAATTTTGTTGTGTAGTTCTACTCATTTGTATCATCTTGGTATTAGAGCCTGGGTTTGCCACTTGATAAATTGGTAAGATCTAATTCTCATATCTTGTGAATTTACCATGGGTGTAGTTGATAGGGATTACTTGGAGAAAAAAGCAAGTTATGGTTTATTTCTTGAGAGACAAGTTATTATCTATTTTGGATTGCTTAGGGAAGAAGAAAAGGATCTTGAGTTGAGAATTGTTGTTATTGATTATTATTGTGATTGCTTGTGTTGCAAATTTTGTTCTTTTTGAAGATGTCGAGAAAATTTGAAATTAAGAATAGATATAGTAAAGCCCCTAAGGTTGTGAGCACTATTAATATGAGTCAGTTTATGGATTTTATGAAGGAGATAAAGATGGAGATGTAAACGATGATGCATCAATGATCTAAAATTTTAAGAAATATTGAACAAACTATTGAAGGAAACCTTCATAATGAAGAATCACATGTTCATAATGCTATCAAAGATGTAGATATTAATTTTGGAGTCTAATTACCCCATGGTGTGCATGGAGTAGTCGATGGTCATGGAAGAATTGGTGATAGAGGTAAAGGGAATGTGTGTTAACTCGTGTATGGTCATCGAGTTACAGATTACGATGATAATGTGGAAGATGCAAAAATAGGTGATAGGACCAATGATCAACAGTCACTAGTAGATTCTCATGAAAAGGAATTTGTAGGCAAGGAAGAGTATGATAAAGCTTTTAATGATGTTAGTGGTAAAAGCAAAAGTCAAGAGTTCATTCTGCATCCAAAAGCACTTGAGGAGGAGAATAATTTTGAAGTGCAAACTGACATGCAATTGCTTGACATGGCATCTTTATTGCTAACTATTGGTGAATATAGGTATTTTCATGTTTACCTTCCACCCTTTAAGTTGTTTTATCAAGAACCATTAATGGGATTGCCAGGTGAAACATGTTGTTGTTGCATTACGCTTGTGAAACCTTACATCATGTTTGTTGGTTATTATTGAGGCTATATTAAAGATTATTTGTGTTGGCATAATGTTTTACTTATAATTGGTGTTGGTGTAAGTAAGGTGAAGATATTTGGAAAATTGAGATTATATAGAAATTTTGAGAGGTTAGATTTTTATAAACCATTACAGTTATATATTATGACGGTATGTGGTAATGTTGGTTACTTTCATGATGAAAAGTGTTTGAAGCGACCGATATTGGGGCCATAGGAGATGTGTTTGTCGAATACTTGTCATGTTATTCATGAATCTTAGAATAATCGAGTTCATGATGAGTGTTATGACATATTGCGGAAGTCTTTGATTATGGATGGACATTGGTTAAGAGTTCTTGGAGCAGATGTTGAGATGCTTTAGAAGTTACTGTTTCAAAAAGGAGTTTTGGAACAAGTGTTGGAGGCTATTCATGAGCCAAGTGTGGTTGAGAATTTTTATTTAACTACTTTTAAGTTTTGCAGGTTTGTTTTTGATCCAGGCATATGCAATATGAAAGATGGTTTGTGTTCTTGTGATTTGTGTGTGAAATTTAAAGTTCAACTGCTGATAATTGACTGAGTTTTTCAAATTTATAAATGTTTTCTAAATAAAAAACTACAGTCTCACAGGTCAAGTGTACCTATCAAATGTAGCATAGATAATGATTTAGGTGGGTCCCAAGGGAGTGATGGCAGCTAATATACTCTCAATCCCATTAATTGTCTAGCCAAGGAAAGGTTTAAGAAAAGCATAAAGGAAAATAAAACTATGCTAAGTTAGAAATATCCACAAATGTTTAATGGGTAAAATAAGAAATAAGCCTGTAATTTATATGAGATAGTAGCTCATGATTACTTTACAAATTCCTTATCATAATGATTTCTTAAGAACAACAACTTCTTAAAAGCTGTTCGAAATAGTGTGTTTATACCGTCGGATTCTCTAATTCAAAGTAAAGCTTCTCTTGAAGTAAGTAGTTCTAGATCTAACTAAAACCAGTAATCTAAAGTTTCAATTAGATCCGCATGAAGAATAGGAATCCACTGTTTAAAGAAAAACAACTCAATGAATTTTTTAAACAAGTGACAAAAGGTTTTCACCCATTCCTTGGTAAGAGGTAGTTAGGATCGACTCCATTAGCAACCACAGATCTATTCAATTGAATGATCTCTTGATCTAGTCAATTAAAATTAATCATGGATCTAAAAGAATGCACCATTCCTTTAAAAACCACAAGTTAAATTCAAGTTACTAATTACAAACACCCAATCAAATTTACTTGAAAGTGCATTTGAAATCAGATTGAATCAGGAATTGGATTCGTAATCCTTAAGCTGTAGGAGTTTATTTCTCCATGGATTTATCAAAATAAGCACAAATTAGAAGAAATAAAACAAATTCGAAATATTAATCAATTAATTGCTTAGAAATTCATAGAAATTACAAACATTGGGTTAAATTGATTTTACCCAAAAAACAGAAGAAATTTTCAAGTAAAAAGAAATGAAAATTCTTTTACCTAAAAATCCTTCAGAAATCTACTCTATGTTAATACTGATTTACACTGTTGGTACATACTTTACAATGCACGCTTGCACGTTTATTTATAGACTACTAGGCACAAAAAGCATCGCCGCTATCCTTATTTGACAAGTGGCAAATTCGATAGATCCTTTCTAACAGAATTTGATAACTTTTCACACGCGCATATGAGCTGTGAAAATACTCGTCGAGGGTCGCATGCTCTGTTGGTTGAGACTCTTATTAAGCAAGGTCAGGCTCAACTTCAGGAAATTCCTAAGTAAACTGTGTGTTTTTAGCCATTGCTCTATCGAGAGTAAAATTGAGAGAGTCAATGGTCAAATTGTTGAGGCTTGAGGCAATTTTTTTAAAGAATTGGTCTGTCAACACAATTGTCGAGGGTCAATTTTCATGCTCGACAATGTATTTTCTTCAGAATGATGCTTGATCGCTTTGATTGAAGTCGAGAGTCATGTCAAAGGCTCACAATTGACGCTCCATAGACCAATTTTTGCTGTCTTCTTTCTCTGTTTGGCCTCAGCTGTGTCTTTTCAAGACTCGACTTCTGCATTTTCTACTTTAATTGTTGTTTTTGCTCCAAATCTGAATTAAAACACTCGATTACTCTTTATTTGATTTCAAGAGCTTTAAAACAATATTATTTATTCAAAAATATAATTTTTGCAGGATTTTATTAGAAATTCTTAGCAAATTAAGCTTAAAATCCTAAGAAAAATACAGTGTAAAAATGACTTATCAAATTCCCCCACACTTAAGCCTTTGCTTGTCCTCAAGCAAATAAAACAAATTAAAGATCATAAGACTTATTTAAGAAAACAAATCATGAATGTTTTATTTGACCTAAATATTTCAGGCGCAAATCATCTCAGCATTATGGAAAATTTAATTATCTTTACTGATTGAAATAAATTTACTTTTGCAAAAATCAATTGGCTTATCTAAGTAAATAATCTTTTACTCCCATTATTTAATAAAGAATTTAAGCAAAAATTATTCAAAAGATCAATCAGAGTAAGAAGAAACTCAGTCATCTTTTATTCCTTTATATTTAAAAGTATATAATCTATTAATCGTTTCTCTAAGCAAAGTAATCTGGAGTATATGCATGCTCATCAGATCATCTCCCGAATTTTTTTCTTATTTGTTCTTTTTATTCATTAAATTTATTTATTATTTAAAGCTTCAGAGGGAGATGGTGTTGCCTGCATCTTTTCTTTACCTGTAGACGGGGTGTTTTCTGCATTTTTTTGCTTTTTTTTTTCTTTTGAAATTGAAAGAGGGGACAAGAAGTTGCTCTTTTGTGGGACCAACCCAAGTTCATTTCAATTCTAAGCATAGGTTTTTTTTTTTTTTTTTTTTTCAGTTATAATGCACAAAGAAAAATTATCAAGTTATGATTATCATTTAAACATTCACCGTAAATTAAAATGGCTCTCAAAATGACTAATTTGGGAAACATACTAATCATTTAAGCTTTCACAAGATAATTTGAGTAGCCTTACCAAGGACCTTAAGCTAATTCTAGCTCTAAAATTCTGAACTAAATAATAAGTAAAACTACTTCACATTGATATTGTCAATTGATTTAAACAAAGTAAAAATTGTTCAGTTTCAAGACAATTTCATAATTCATTTAACTAAGTGATTTTTTTTTTTAAAAAAAATTTTGTCAAATTTTAACCATTTCATTGAGTTCTTATGAATTTGCTTGGGAAACTTGATCTATATCAGTACATACTTTATTCATGCAAGTTATTAAGTTATTAGACCCATTCATCTTGTTTGACCTTCCCCTACACTTAAGTCAAACATTGTCCGCAATATTTATCATTTATATGAACAGTTAGGGAATTCAAATTATCAAAGTAGAGTTCATTTAAAGCACAATTAATTAAAAAGAATTTGAGAAGTGAAGGAAACTTCTCTTCTTGTGTAAGGTCGAGGGTCAACTTGGTTTGTGGAGACCTGTTTAAGATTGTTAGCACAAAGAACTTGGCAAAAACTTAGGTTATTATCAAGGCTCAATCAAGGCCTCGATAGAGTTATGGACAAAAAGTAATGCATAAAGAAACATAAAATAAAACATAAAGAATGAAAAGAATCTGCATTTTATAAAATAAATTTTTTTTTTTCAACAAACCTTCATCTATCATGCAGGTGCATCACGTTTATTTCTTCAATCATTGTGGAATTTTGAGATGGTGCTTTATATAGTTTTAATCTTTATCCATTAACTTTGAAAATTTCTCCATTTTTTCCTTCAATCTCAACAGCTCCATGAGGGAATACTTTGTACACTTGAAAGGGTCCTGACCACCTAGATTTGAGTTTTCCTTGAAAAAGTTTTAATCTACAGTTAAATAGTATCACTATGTCTCCTTTTTTGAATTCATGTGGAAACCTAATTTTAGAATCATGCCACTTTTTGACTTTCTCCTTGTATATCTTGTTGTTCTCATAGGCCTCCAGTCGTAGCTCATCTAATTCATTCACCTACAAAAATCCTTTCTTTCCATCCTTTGTGAGATCAAGATTTAGCAACTTAATAGCTCAGTATGCTTTATGTTCTAGCTTAATAGGTAAATGGCATGCTTTTCCATACACTATTCTATACAGGGTTACGCCCAAAGGAGTTTTAAAAGTTGTTCTATATGCCCACAGCATATCATCTAACTTTTTAACCAATCTTTTCTATTGGCCGCCACAGTTTTTTCCAAAATTCGCTTGAGCTCTCTATTAGAGACCTCAACCTGTCCACTGGTTAGGAGGTAATAAAGGGTGGATACCCTGTGATGTACTCCATATCTTTCCAAAACTTTTTTCCATTTGGTCATTGCAAAAATGGGTACCCCTATCATTGATTAAGGCACAAGGACATCCCAACCTTGAAAATAGTTTCTTTAAAAAATTTGTTACTATTCTGGCATCATTAGTGGAGCAAGCCTGAGCTTCCACCCATTTTGAAACATAATCGATAGCTACTAAGATAGATTTATTGCTAAAAGATATGGGAAAAGATCCCATAAAGTCTTTGCCCCAAACATCAAAGATTTCACATTCTAAAATAAATTTTTGGGGCATTTCATCCCTCTTTGAGACATTTCTTGTCTTTTTACAACTGTCACAGGTTGAAATCAAAGCTTTTGCATCCTTGAAAATTGATGGCCAATAAAATCCAGCTTCCAAAACCTTATGTGTTATTCTGTTTGCACAATAGTGACCCCCGGTTAGTCTACTATGATAATGAGTTAAGATTCTTCGATCTTCTTCATGAGAAACACATCGCCAAATTACTTGGTCATAGCAAATTCGAAAAAGGAAAGAATCTTCCTAGAAATAATATTTCAAGTCGGAAAAGAAAATTTTCTTTTGGTTATAATTAAGCTTTGTGGGAATTTCTTTGTCTATCAAGTAATTGGCTATATCTACAAACCAAGGCTCGAAATTATCTATGGTGCACAAAAAACATAGTTTTTCATATGGAAATGTTTCTTCAATTTCAATCTTAGATTCAGTTTCACATGGACTATCAAGACGTGATAAATGATCTGCAGCTAAATTCTCACACCCTTTTTTATCTTTTATTTCCATATGAAAATCTTGTGATAATAAAATCCACCTAATCAATCTAGGCTTTGCATCATGCTTTGCCAACAAATATTTTAAAGCAGAGTGGTAAGTAAAAGCAGTAACTTTTGAAAGAATTAAATAAGACCTGAACTTTTCAAATGCAAAGATGATTGCGACTAGCTCCTTCTCCATGGTTGTATAATTTGCTTGAGTGGCAATTAAGATCCTACTGGAATAGTGGATTAGTTGGAAATGTTTGTTTCTTCTTTACCCCAGAACAGCTCTTACTACCGAATCACTAGTGTCACACATGAGTTTGAAAGGCAAATTCCAATTTGGAGCCACCATTATAGGTGCTTATGTGAGCTTCTGCTTTATAGCTCAAATGTTGTGTTGCATTACTCATAAAAAATGAATGGGGAATCTTTTTCAAGAAATTTGGTCAAGGATTGGCTATTTTTGAAAAGTCTCAAATGAATCTTCTATAAAAGCCAGCGTGACCAAGAAAGCTTCTAATGCCCTTGACTGTTATGAGTGGTGGTAATTTTGCAAAATTTTGCAATAGTGTCAACTTTTATTGTATCCACCTCGATACCCTTCCTTAAGATTCTGTGTCCTTGGACAATTCCTTCTTGTACCATAAAATGGCACTTCTCCCAACTCAGCATGAGATTGTTATCTTCATATCTATGGAAGACCTTGTCTAAATTTTTAAGACAATTGTGAAATGATTTTCCGAACACAGAGAAATCGTCCATAAAGATTTCCATTATGTCCCCCACATATTCTTCAAAAATGGTTAACATGCACCTTTGGAATGTTGTTGGAGTGTTGCATAGCCCAAAAGGCATTCTTTTGTATGCGAAAGTTCCACAAGGGCATGTAAAAGTTGTTTTCTCTTGGTATTTGGGAGCTATGGGTATTTGGAAATATCCATACATCCCATCAAGGGAAAATAGTACTCTATCCTGCTAATCTCTCAAGCATTTGATCAATAAAAGGTAGGGGAAAGTGGTCTTTTCTAGTGTCATCATTCAACTTTTTGTAGTCTATACAAACTTGCCAACCAGTAATAGTCTAAGTTGGTATTTATTCATTTCTATCATTGGGAACCACTGTTATTCCCCCTTTCTTTGGTACCACTTGTGTGGGGCCTATCCAAGCACTGTCAGAAATGAGATAAATAATCCTTGCATCTAAAAGTTTTAGTACTTCCTTCTTCACCACTTCCTTCATATTTTGGGTTCAAACGTCTCTATGGTTGGACCATAGGTTTGAAAGTGTCTTCCATGAGAATTTTGTGTGTGCAGAAGGTAGGACTTATACCTCTAGTGTCAGCAATTTTTCATGCTATAGCCTTCTTATGTTTTCTCAGAATCTCTAAATGCTTTTTCTTCTTCTCCTTATCGAGTTTTGAAGATATAATTATAGGTAATATGCAACCATCTTCCATGAAAGCATATCCCAAATGATTGAGTAACTCTTTCAGCTCTGAATTTGGTGGCTCTTCAATGGAGGGTTTGAGCTGCTTAGCATTATCCTATTCTTTTCTTATCTTATCCCCATTTTCTACATTTTCTTCTCCAATTCCAAGCTTTAAAGATTCCTTTGTAAGCTCATCATCATATATATTTTCTTTCTCAAAATAGAGCTTATTTGCCAAATTTTGATTTGGTTCAAGAATCTCATCATCCATTAACTCTAGTGTCAAACAATCATCATCATTTATTATTCCCTACTTCTCACTTCTTGATAATTTTATCATAATTTCGTCATCCTCCATTCTCAGTGCTAACTTTCCATTTTTAACATCAATAACTGCTCTTGCAGTTGCCGGGAATGGTTTCCCCAAAATCAAAGGGACATCAATCTTTTCGTCTATATCGAGAATGACGAAATCAGCAGGAAAGATGAAGTTCTGGACCTTAACAAGAACATCCTCAACTATTCCTTTGGGGTGTCGAGTAGATCTACAAGCCAATTGTAAGCTCATTCTTATTGGTTTTGGTTCTCCTAACCCTAGTTTCTTCAACATGGTATAGGGCAGAAGGTTAATGCTCGCCCCTAGATTAGCTAACGCCTTTTCCATAAGGAGATTCCCTATTAAACATGGTATGAGGAAACTCCCTGGATCTTTTATTTTTTCAGGAAGTTTGTTCAACAAAACTTCATAACAGTCTCGTCCAGGGGTTACTAGGGACACCTCTTCCAATCTTTTCTTATTGGAAAGCAGCTCTTTCAAAAATTTTGCATACTTTAGCATTTGCGAAAGTGCATCTACCAAAGATAGGTTTATATGTAGCTATTTGAACAATTCTAAAAACTTTTTAAACTATTACTCATCTCGTCTCCTTCTTGCCTTTGCAGGATAAGGCAAAGGAGGTTCGTATGGTTTAATAGGAGATACACTCCTTTTTGCTCAATTTCTTTTTCTTCTTTTTCTTTTGTATCTGTTTTATTTTCTTCACATTTTTCTTTTTCTTGATCTTTTTTAAGTATCTTTTCTTCTGCTCTTTCATCTTTATTTTCTTTTCTTCTCTTGTTTCTTCTAACTGTCTACCACTTATGAGGTAAACAACATGAACCGCCTCTATAATTCTCTCTCTAAGCATAGTCATAACATTATTCACTTCGTTTTCCAGCTTTGCGAGAGATCTTGAGTGGCTTTCGAGTGCCAACTCAGTTTGTTGAAATTGATGATCGGTTTCTTTGATGAAAGAAATGAGGGTTTCCTCAAAGCTGGAATGAGAGTTGAGGTTTCTAGATTGCAAATTTTTACACTGAGGATAAGGATTCCACTTCTGTGGGGGATTCCAACACATTCCCTGGTTAACCATTGACAAAATGCTTATGGTACATCTCTGAAAGATATTGGTTACCACACTATTGATGGGGAAAGAACCTTTCTTGTTGTTGTCTCAAGACATCCTCCAATTGTTGAATCAAAAGTGGCATGCATTGCTCCATCCTAAACAAAATAACCAAAATGCAAAACAAATAAACAGAAAAACTACAGAAGACAGATGGTTATTCTAACAAAAATATGAGTATGCAAAAGTTAGCTAGAACAACAAATGGAAATTAATTTCTACTATTGTTTTAAGATACAGATAAATAATCTATAATGAATGGCTAAATCGTAACAAAGTGTTATTCATAAGGGTATTTTTGTCCTTGAACAGATAGATTTTGATGCGAGGAAGTCGTACACTAGGAGATAGATGGTAATAACCTAAGCTGGCATTAAGGCCGCCGGCCTATGAGCAGAGGTCGTCCACCTAAGTTAGAAAGAAGCTAGCATTTAAGAAGCTTGTGGCGGCTTAGAGCAGTGAATTAGGCTGAACTTATGGCTACCGGCATAGTAGCGTAGGCCACCGGTGTAGGGGCTAGGTCGCCAGCCTAAACGCCGGCCATCTGCTTTATACTTTCTAAGCTATGTTGGCGTTTTCCTCTATAAATAGACCTTAAGACCTATGAGTTTCCCACACTTCTTCCTCAGCTAAACTTAAGGTATGTGGGTTTAAACTTGGTCTTTTCAATTCCTTTCCTTAGTTAAATTAGTCTAATCCTAGTTTTATATATGTTTGAAGGAGATTTAAGATCTATGAGCGAAATCCTAAATTAGATTTGGAGGATTTTGGTTTCAAATCAAAGTAAAGGTAAGATTTTTATCCTAATCTTGAGATTTCTAAGATTGATAGATTATAAGAACATGATTATAGTGATAGTATATTATTTGTGACAAGAGAATTGATTGAACAAATTAAGGTTTCTATTGCGAACAAGATCTGTGAGATCTAAGTAAGTATGAATCCAATCTTCATCTATGGATTTAAAGTTATGAACTTTCGTAGTTGTTTTGCTCATAAAGGATTGTATATATATGTGTGTATGTATTGTGAAGGGAATTTGTGGAGATTCATTAAGAATTTGGAGAATTTGTGAAAGAGTTTCTGTGAAGTGAAAATGGGACAACAGGTGTGTTGATCTTTGATTAGATTTATGGAATTAGGGTTAAGGTTTGAAAATTATTATTACAATTAAATTTGATTGTGACATATATTGTTAAATAGGAGTATTGCGAGATTAGGGTTCCTTTTCAATTAAAAGTTTATGTTGGATAGATTAGGATTGAAAGCAAATCCAAGTACGACCTTACCATGTTTGTTTGTTTGTGCTTATAGGATTAGTCGTTAAACTGACTTAATTATATTGGACTTTAATTGAATCGAGTGTTGGTTGTGCGTGGTTGCCGTTAGTATAGAACTCATGGTAGAGAGAAACCATGGTGGAAGGTAATATTAACAATGGCAACTTGATGATCCTTGTGTGCCATTGTCCTCAGTGGAGTTACACTTAGAGAGGATTTCGGTAGATTAGTAGTCGTTACCAACTTAATTGTGGAATACATCTATATATGTATATACTATTATAATATGGTTTTCATCGGGGTCATGAGTTACTCCGGGTTTCGGATTAGATATCTATAGTCCTAAACTATGTTAGTTGTAGGCTTATGAAAAGATAATAAATTATGTTTGATGCATTAGTATTTAAGTTGTATGTGATATTGTGTATGTCATTATCATATGCATGTGTTTTCGGTTTGGCATACTGGGCATTTTCACTCAATCTTTATTTTTCCCACAGGTACAGTTAAAGATTCTATTATTTATGACTTGACAGGTTATGAAGTATTCGTTGATGATGGGGAGAGAGATAGCAGTTATGACCATCCTGCTGACAATTGAAATTAGTTATTAGTAATTTGAGAAGAAGAAGAAACATATGTGAGTTATTTAGTTTTCTTTTGTAGACTTTTATATGTAAGGATTTCTTGTTATGTTTTAGATTGGATATTTAGTTATGCTAGTTTATGATGAGGACAATTAATTTGATATGAAAAGTTTTTAAAAGTTACCTTATATGTGAGTATTTGGTGATAATGGAAATATATGATTGTGGTTTTAGAAATCTATAGCCTTAGGTGTCTATCATGATAAGGACACATGGCGAGCCGATAACGCCTTTAGGTTATGGCATTACAATTGTCTTGTTGGGCTTCAAAAACTAAATCCAACACCATTACCCGGTAGGGGTGTTCATGATTCTGTTAACCGGTTCGTGGCCCTATTTTTTAATCCTAACCATAATAATCGGATTTTCAATATCCTAATCCTAAACCGATCAATTATGATTGGTTAATCGCTTTAAAGGTTAACGGTTTATTTTTTGTTAATTTTTTTGGTTTTCGGTTTTTAACCGTTTAACATAATGGTTATGCAAATTTTGCATTTAACCATATTTTTTGATATGTCTGTAAAAAAATTAGAGTATTTTTTTGTATAATTATATTAAAAACTATAAATTAAGAATGTAAGACATGTAAAATAGTTTTTAATATATATCGGTGTCATCAAGATAATCATCATAATAGCCTTTTACTCATGTGTTCTTATCAACCTTGATCAATTGAGCTCAATACAAAATCTCAATCAAACACCACCATTACAATTTTCAAACATATATGCATTTGTTTTTTCTTATCTTAATCATTCATTTTAACATAATTCATATTGATAACACTAAAGAAATAATTATATGGGTATATTATAAATTATATATATTTATAATTACGGATCGGTTAACTAAATTCATCGGTTTCTAGAATCTAAAAACCAAAACAGAAATCGAAACTGAAAATCGAAAAAATTAAAAATGCTAATCCTAAATTGAAACCGATAGATCGGTTAACCATTTTTTTCGGATTGGTTTTCCAGTTTCAGTTCAATTATCCTAAACATTCGGTTTTTTTGCACACTCTATTACCCAGCAACAGCGCTAGAAAACTTGATTTGTGTTCTGGTAATTTGTGTGTGAAATTTAAAGTTCACCTTTCACTGATCATTGACCGAGTTTTTCAAATTTACAAATATTTTCTAAATCAATAACTACTGTCTCATAGGGTAAGCGCACACATCAAATGTAGCATAGATAATGATTTAGGTCGATCCTAAAGGAATGGTTGATGGCTAGTATACTCTCAATCCCATTAATTGTCTAGCCAAAGAAAGGTTTTAGAAAAACTTAAAGAAGGGTAAAACTATGTTAAGTGAGAAATATCCACAAATGTTTAATGGGTAAAATAAGAAATAAGCCTGTAACTTCTATAAAATAGTAGCTCAGGATTACTTCGCCAATTCCTTATCAGAATGATTTCTTAATAACAACAACTTCTTAAAAGCTGCTTGAAATGGTATATTTATATCGCCAGATTTTTTAATTTAAACTAAAGCTTCTCTTGAAGTCAGTAGTTCTAGATTTAACTAAAACCAATAATCTAAAATTTCAATTAGATCTGCATGAAGAATATGAATCCATTGTTTAAAAAAAAACAACTCAATGAATTTTTTGAACAAGTGAAAGAAAGTCTTTAGCCATTCCTCAGCAAGAGATAGTTAAGATCGACTTCATTAGCAACCACAGATCTATTCAATTGAAATCAATCGTGGATCTAAAAGAATGCACCATTCCTTTAAAAACCATAATTTAAATTCAAGTTACTAATTACAAACACCCAATCAAATTTACTTGAAAGTGCATTTGAAATCAGACTGAATCAGGAATTGGATTCGTAATCCCTAAGCTGTAGGAGTTTATTTCTCCATGGATTTATCAAAATAAGCACGAATTAGAAGAAACAAAACAAATTTGAAAGATTTTCTCAGAAATCCATATAAATTACAAACATTGAGTTAAATTGGTTTTACCCAGAAAACAGAAGAAATTTTCAAGCAAAAAGAATTGGAAATTCTTTTACCTAAAAATCCTTCAGAAATATGCTCTACATTAATACTGATTTACACTGTTGGTACATACTTTACAATGCACGCTTGCACGTTTATTTATAGACTACTAGGCGCAGAAAGCATGGCTATCTTTATAGGACATGTAGCAGATTCGGTAGATCCTTTCTAACAGAATTTGATAACTTTTCATGCACGGATATGAAATATGAAAACACTCGTCGAGGGTCATGTACTCTGTTGGTCGAGGCTCGTATTAAGCAAGATCAGGCTCAACTTCAGGAAATTTCTAAGTAAATTGTGTGTTTTTGTCCATTGCTCTATCGAGTGTAAAATTGAGAGAGTCGAGGGTCAAATTGTTGAGGCTCGAGGTAATTTTGTTGAAGAATTGGTCTGTCAACATAATTGGCGCGGGTCGAGTTTTGAGGCTCGACAATGTATTTTCTTCAGAATGATGCTCGATCGCTTCGACTGAAGTCGAGGGTCATGTCGAATGCTCGCAATTATGGCTCGATAGACTAATTTTTATTGTCTTCTTTCTCTGTTTAGCCTCGGTTTTGTCTTTTCAGGGCTCGACTTCTACATTTTCGACTTTAATTGTTGTTTTTGCTCCAAATCTGAATTAAAACACTCGATTACTCTCTATTTGATTCTAAGAGCTTTATAACAACATTATTTATCAAAAACATGATTTTTGCAGGATTTTATCAGAAATTCTTAGCAAATTAAGCTTAAAATCCTATGAAAAATATAGAGTAAAAATGACTTATCAAAAGATTTGAGGACAAATCTTCTTGAGCCCAAGGGTAATGATAGGGACCAAGATGAGATTGATCAAGATTTGTTGGCAAATCTTCAAGAGGCTAGGGGAAATGATAGGAATCAATTTCCAAAGGAGATCACGACCCTCATCCCACCCATGATCCCAACCGTGATGAAGATAACACTCACCATGCCATCCGTAATGAAGTCTGTTTGCATGTCGTTATTAGAGATTTGTGAGCACAGTAAAGATCATGGGCCTTGTTATGCCCGTTAGTCGCCCATGATGACCCTTATAACACCGGTGATGACTTAGATAATAAAGAGAAGAAGCATGATTCGAGAAGATCACAACCGTGATTAACAGAGGGATCACTTATCTATTTTGCACGTTCTTAAAACATTAGTTTTCTTTTCTATTTGTTTATCTTGTGTTTTTACTCTCTTACCCTTACCCGATTTGTGGGAATATTTAAGGGTCCCTAGGGATATGTTATTAGAAGGTTTTGAACCTTTCTTTTGTCATTAGTTGAGATTAATTACCTTGTTGGCTTTCTTGGAATTGTTTCCAAAACCATTTTAGTAATATTGAGTTTTTCCTCAAGATTATTCTTTTGTTTTTTCTTTTGATTGTACATCGTATCGGTTAAGTGAAACAAATAGCTCAATTCTCTTTTATATGTCATACCAAGGATATATTGTTTATATCTTTTACTTCCTATTTTTTTATAAATGAAAAACCCAAAAACACATATTAAATCTTTTTAATTCCACTATGTAATTCTAACTCGGATCTCATCCATATCAATTCCTAAATAGCAAGGTCACAAACAATTTAATTGTTGCAGATTGATTGGTTCATTAAAGATATAACCTATCACCATTGCAAGTAGAAATACTATGTGATAGTTAGATACCTAGAGAGACATAATTGATGCAGGATGTGGAATTATAAAGATAAATTGGTTGATGATGAGGAAGTTAAACAAGATGATAATAAGCCATTGCTAGCATCCAATGGTTAGAGGAATCCCACATAGTAGACTTTGGACTATGGCATTGATTTTAAAGTTGTAAAGATATTATTGATTCCAAGTCATAAACCAATGCAAATTCAATCTATGAGATGGGCAATGTTAAAGACTTAAGATTGTTAAAGTAGGTTATGTCCTAGTTTGACTAGATAATAAGTGGATTTGTATGGTGTCAAATGTAAAGTATGTACCTAAGTTGGAGTATAATGTTTTAACATTTAGATGGTAACATGGTTCTTATAATACATTGAGATATAATGACATTAGGGTGTCCAATGGAAGTATGGTGGTGATGAGATGAGTAAGTTATGATAATTCACAGTTGCTACAAGAGGGGTGGTTTTGGTAAAGCTATGGTGAATGTTGATCCTAAAGCAATGTTGCTAGTTGTAAGTAATAAGTGGATATTTTTGTGTGATGAAATTTTTATATGACTTATTTATGTATTAGACAAGATTTTAATATGTTAAAATAGTTTAGAGGATTGTGAAGCCTTAAGGTATAAAGGAGTGCTTAGTGACCTTAGATGTATGTTGGCTAAAAAGAGTAAAATGGTATTGCAAGTGTGAATTGTCTTGACCAGGCATGATTGCCATAATGGTGGCTTATAGGTATATGCATCATATTAAATAGTCTGTAGGGGGGTGATTGTTAAAGATCAAATCATCATAATTACATTACATGTCATGCCTCAAAGGCACCCTAATAGTAACACATATATTATGGTATAATGTAATGACCAAGAAAGTATCACATACATATGTTATTACTATATTTACCTCGGAAAATGACATAAGTTTAACAAAACAAGATCTTTTCGATTGCTTGATAAAAATGAAGAATACGAATAAAAATACATCATCATAAATAGATCTTTCTAACTATTGTCTGAATAATAAAATATTACAGACCATGATATACAACTAAAGTTCTCAAATCTTAGAAACTACTTTCTATTATCATCTAATACATATAACTAGGTAATACTATGTAACCTATCCCCAGAATTTTTTTTGCTTTAGAACCTTACCAGTGCTAAGCTCCTAGAAGCAACAAACCAAGGTCGAAGAGTCAACCTGTAAGGACTGTAGGAGTGTGAGCATAAACCACGGGCTCAGTGAATAACTAGAACATATTACACAACAAGCAAGTTTTTATTAGACATATGTAATGTAACATTCAAGCATATGATCAATTACAAACTTGGACAGTACGAAATCTAAATAGGACAGAGATTTATGCCTCTCATCAGGATTGAAGGAAAATCGATCTATGAATCACCTACTTAGGAGAAACTAAGTACACAGGAAAGCCACAATTCTCACAGTAGTTATCTCTTTAAGTTACTTTAGTCTTAAGCACTCATTTCCTGTTTTAAGCCTTAGAAACTCAATTAAATGTTAGACATTTCACAACATTATCATGGGCGGCATCCTTCATTACCAGTTAATTCCCATGGAACTGACAGAATAAAGGTTATCTTGTGTAGAACTAACAGCCTCTTGCATGTTCATTTTATTTATGATTCCAATAATTTTTATTCAAGTTAAAAGTGCTCAAGCTTCACATGAACAATCAACATGCTATACATTCAACAACTTCACAAGCATTCCATTATCACTTTTATTTAATATTTTAGCAATCAAGCAATTCCAAACAGCAAGCAAAATCATAACCCATATATAGACGAGTTCAGTATTATTTTTTTATTTTATAATGCAGCTAAACTACAAACACAAACAATGTAATAATTCTGAGTTACTCACCTGCTGATATTGTTCAATCGTAGTAATCGAATGGAAAGTCCTCACCACTATGAAAATTACCTATTGAGATGAAAATATTCATCAATAATACTTATAAATAGAATATTGAATTCCTATGAGTGTCTAAGTGTCCTATGTCGGTATTCGATATAATTCCTATTGCTTACATCAATTTCCTAAGGTGTTGATTCTATAGAAAAGGGTTATTTATCGTTTAATATTTAGTTTCATAAAATTTCTTTTGATTTAAATTATCATTCATTCTATATATAAGATGAACTTAATTAAATTTTCCTATTAAAGTTCTATTCAAGTCTTACATTGTTTAATGTCCTTGTTAGTAGTAGTCTTTTATTTATTTTACTTTGTCTGTCAACCTTATCTACTCTCTTTAATTAGAATTTGTATTATTTAGAGGATCTTATTTCTCTATCTAACATTTTATCCCTTTCCTTAGACCATTCACCACTTGCAAAATCATCAATATGTATAATTTCTATGAATTGTTCATATTATTTTTCTTGTAATATAGTACTTCTAATCATGCTTTTAAGACTTGTTTTTATCAATTTTTATGTTCATATAAGGTCCTAGAGGCATTAGACATAAATTTAAGTTAGTTTAGTTGAAATTTGAGCATTGTTTTGGCCACTTCATTCCTAGATCCGAATTTACTAAACTTGAGTTTATAAAATTCCTAAGTTGATGTTTCCTTAGCCATCAACATCTAAGCATTTATAATACAACAATAATTTCATCTAGTTGAATTCATCAATGAAATAACCACTTCTCCTAAACATATAACATTCTCTCATACAACCCATTTCAACCTAAGGTCTACACATAAATGCAACAAGAAATTAATGTTAAGTTAGGAGTTACCTTGGTTTGATATAACAAAGGATTCCTAACTCCCTTTCTTGGCAAGAACAAAAACCTATATCAAAGGTTGGATAGTGAGTTTCTAGCTATCTTAGAAGTTAACTAACTTTAACAAAGATTTCTTACTTTGTTGAGTTTAGATTTCAGCTTGGTTTTATGGCAAATCAAGGGCTATTTAGCTTGGTTTTTTATGTTGTTTGAAAGAGGAAATTGGTGTTTTTAATGTGTTTAATACTTAGGTAAAATATAAGAAGCAAAACAAGGGTTTCTACTCTGTTCTAAATTGTCTTCTAAGCTGTCCAAGTGAAGGAATATTAAGGGAAAAGTGGGCTATTCACAACTCCATTATAGCTAGATTTTTCAGAGTGAGTTTATGAGAGTTGTGAGCATGGTTGTCAAACTCGCGTTTCTGCTCGTACGTTTTTATGAGTTTACGAGTTTGTGAGCTTCTTTCGATTCAACTCGTGTAAAAAATTGAATCTATGGTAAACTCGCACTAGAATCGTGAAACGTAAAATCGGTTCAAACGGTCGAATGCACCCGATTTTACCGAGTCTACTCTTGTCCACGTTTGAATTGTAATGGCCAATGAAAAGGACATCCCTTTGTCCTTTGTCTGCTCTTTAAGTCTTTAATTTTATTTTATTACTAAAATGAAGGAAAAACAAAAACTCCAAAGCAGGCCAGTAAAGGTAAAACAAAAGCACAAAGGACAGTTTAGGTTTTTATTTTCCTTGTTCATCTTTGAGTTCGATCTTCATCAATCATTGTTCATTGTCATCGATTTCAATACTTCATCTTCATCAATTCATCGCGCATCAAAGTTCGGCCTTCATCAATTCATCGAGCATCGGACTTCACTCATCAATCACTGTCATCAGCTCATTCTTTTTTGTTGAGCTCGTAGCCAAGCTATCATCGATCAACTGGTGCTACCGTGCTGGTTGGTAGTCATCGTTCTGGAGTTGGACTTCTGGTGTGGTGGGTTTGCTCAGCTCGGTTCGCATGGTCTACTCCTCCTCCTCATTCTAGCGTGGTGAGTTTCAATTTCCCCTGTTGTCAGATCTAATCTAAGTCTAAGTGTTAGATAACCCAGATTTATTTAATTTTGTTGATGAACATGAAATTAAAAGACTAGATATAGATATTTGTGTCATTCCCATTGCAAGTTCATGTCATTTTAGATACCTTGATTACATGTGTTTTAAGAAAAATCCATTGTCGCCGCCCTTTTTTCTATTGGTAGCTTATCGAACAGGTTTTTGGTGCTATCATCATAGGAAAATGTTTAGCGAAATTTTAAGATTTAAGTGGACTTAGTGGATTAGTGATGGTCGCCTGGTCGGAGCTTTGTCATATTACTATCCTTGTTCCTCGTTTTACAATTCTTGATAAAAGTACCTTCATCTTACAACTCTAGTAGAGGGCAGGCAAGTACCCTCGAGTTTTGCTCCTACGGTTATCAAATTGAAACACTGCAGTGACGAGCATCTATTATGTTTTTAGCAGTTGCTTGTGAAGTTGACTAAAAGCCATTCACCTGGGGAAAAAAGAAAAAAGGTTGACTAAAAGCCTAAGACCACAATCGATAATGAGGGAGCTGACTAAACACATTTAGGCCTTTGGTCTTCTAAAATTGGAAGTCGTATGAAGTACTTTAGTCATCCAGTCCTGTTCAAACTTCAAACCTGTCGTAGGACTACCATATGACCAGCTTAAAGAGGTTAATCCACTTAAATCATTAACTAAACCGAAGAATAAGTAAGGATGTTTATTCGGATTACCAATTCGTAATAACAAATCATATTCATATTTCGTTATTATGCTAAATTTTGTAATGTACAAAGTCTATCGCATGTTAAAGATAATTGTTTTTAGTTTATGATAATACCGCCTTGTTAACTAATTTATTATCGATCTTACCGGTTTAGGTTAGTTTTGCATTGTCGTAATTTGTTGATTTTGACGCTTTCAATTTATTCCATTTCAAAACTTGGTCGATATAATGGAATAACTCATCCTTATTTGACAGTTGGTTTTAAAAGCAATTAATGTGTTTAATGCTTGAACTTTCTATTGAAAAATATAGTACAATGAAATAACAGGGGCTTGATCCTAGTTTGATGGCCTAGAGTTACCTGGTATCTTGTTATAGGCATGGAGGTTATCCATTGTTGATTCTTCTATTCTCAAGTCCCAGCTATGTATGCTATTTTTTTTCACTATTAAATCGATAAATTAGGTTTGAAATTATTTGAGCTTGCCTCTTGATTTTAGTTTTATATTTTTTTTCTTTACAAGGACATAAGTAGTGATTGAGTTGAACTAGAACTGTCAACTTCCAAATCATCTAAAGAGAGTGCTAAAAGGAAAAATGCTCCAGGAAATAATTTGGTGCTGGTTGGCAGCATGGAATTGATGTTGATAATAATGGAAAAAGAGTAAAATGTACGTATTATGACAACGTTGTCAGTAGTGGCATTTTTAGATTTAAAAATCATTTGGCTTATACACGTAAAGATGTAAAGCCTTGTATGAGCGTACCTGATGATGTTAAAAAGCAAATGATGACACTATTAGCAAAAGCAGCAGAAACGATAAAAAGGAAAAGAAAGCAAATTTACTATTTGCCTTAAAGCTGCTTTTCCTCTTATTAAAGTACTTAGATTGGTGGATTTAGATGATCCAGCTATGGGCTTCATTTATCAAGAAATGGATAATGCCAAAGAAAAAATCAAAACAAATTTTAACAACGTAAAGAAGAGGTAATATTTTAACTTGTTAACTATACAGTCTATACTTCTTTTCAATTTGTATTTTAAAGTTTAATTTTTTAAAATATGCCATATAATCATAATCATATCCAATTTATTTGATGTAGTTATGAAAATGCATTGAAGATCATTGATAGGAGATGGGAGCTTCAACTTCATAGACCATTGCATGCTATAGCCTATTACTTGAATCCTCATTTCTATTATAGTCCTACCTTCAAAGTTGATGCTTACGTTAAAATAGGACTATATGATTGCCTACATCACATGATCTCTAATGTAGATGAAAGGTGCAAGATTGATATGCAACTTGAACAATTTAAGGATGCTAAAGGATTATTTGGTATTGAGGCTACAAGGTTAGCAAGAGATAAAAAATCTCTAGCAAAATGGTGGGATTCACATGGAGATGAATGCCTAGAGCTACAAAAGTTTGCTATTCGTGTATTGAGTTTGAGTTGTAGTTCTTCTAGTTGTAAGCGTAATTGGAGTGCATTTGAAATGGTATGATGCAAATAATTTTTCTATTATGCCTTTCATTCTATCTATTATTGATAACATTACTCTTATATATAACCCTTTCAATTTTAGGCTCATACAAAAAGAAGAAATAGGTTGCACCAGCAAAAGATGAATGATCTAGTGTTTGTGATGCATAATTTGAAATTAAAAGAGAAGAGTGATAGAAAAAATGATTATAGTGTTGACTTTATAGTGGATGATCTCTCATCTGATGATGAATGGATTATTGAGGAAGAAGATATGTTTAATTCATCAAGTGAGGATTTGTTGAATATTATAAGTGTTGAGGGAAGGCAAAAAAGATGATGAAGATATGGAGGATGTTAGTGCACTTATAGATTTAAAGAGTCAAGATGATTTGGAGATTCAAGATATTGACGTTGTTGAAGATTAAGCACAAATGGGTAATTTAGAGGATATAGACACTATTGGTAGTAATCATGATGTTGATATTGATGATGATCAGGAAGACGATTATGATGAGGATGGAGATGGGAGAGCTAATGGTAGCTTTGATGATTTGTTTAGTTTTGTACTTCGCTATAATAATTTATGTTGGATTGCATTTTGCATTGCGAATGTTGTTTAAAGTATTTATATTATGAATTAATGTATTAGTATTACTATTAAGTATTACCATAACGACTTACGTTTGATTATCCGTACTGTTAAGTATATAAGTTTTATTGACTTGTGAATTGTAACTAAGCTTGATGCTAAATTTCTTTATTTTCATGTTTTATTTGATGATTTTATTAGTAAAGTAAGTATATTTACAATATTTGCAAGAAAAGTTACATCGGTTGTAGAATCTTACGATTCTACGTTTCGTTTATATGGACCCCTTGGCGATTCTAGGTGGAAACACAAATTTGACAACCATGGTTGTGAGCTGATTTTGTAGCTAACTTAAGCCTATATATATATATGTACTAAGGTTAGGCTAGGAGTAGGACACAAGAGATGATGTTTTGGACTTGATAAAATCAAGTTTTCAGTTGGTGGATTTTTGGGTAGAATTCTATACGAATTTCTGAGGTTGATTTTGATAATTTTGTACTAGATTTGTAGCTGTTTTTTAGGGGCATTAATTGTATTTGTTTGCTAGTTAATTAATGTCATTTATAGGTGTAAATTTGGAGCTCAAGTTGCATAAAAATCTAGCTGAAATTCGTGTAAAACAGACGCAAGAAAATTTTTGATATTTGCTGCAACTTTTTATGATTTTTGGACTGATTTCTTGGTCTAGTTTATAACTAATTTTGGTGCCTGAAGTTTCCATTTAGAAACCTCCTATTGGTGCTTATTTGGTCAAATATATTAGCTCAAACTAAGCCTATAATTTTTCCAAATCAAGGCTATAACTTGCATGAATGGTTGCTGTTTTCCAAGGGAATTCATGCCCAATTTGCAGCTGATGTACAACTTGTTTTGGCTGGAATTCTTTTTCTTTTAATGTGGATTATATGTGGAGTTTTTTTATTGGATTAAATTTCATTTTCAAGTTGAATTTGAGAGTCCAAATTGTGCAAGTTGGATGTGAATTACATCTCCCCCATGCAACCGTAATTTCCACATTGCAGCCGTGATTTGCAATTTGCATCAGGTTTCAATATTTTATTTATATATTTAATTGTTTTCTTCATACAATTAACTAAAATATTTTATCAAATATCAATTTATACGCGTATGTTTATAATAGTTAGGTAAGAGTTTTATCTAAATAAAATTTATCTAAGTTTCTACAAAGTTCTTAGATTGTTTATATATTCAAATTTTTAGTTTAAAGTTTATACGGTTAATTATTTTAGTATTTTAACTTATGCAATTAAATTTTTCAAGTCCAATAGATCAAATTAAGAACTAAGTCTTAATAGATTCAAAATTTCCTAACAAGTATAACAGTGGGTTTTGAAATTTTTATTTGAGATCTACACTTATAATTATTGATCTATATTAGTATCTACTACGTATTTATAATCCTAGTAGTTCATTTTTGGATTATTGTTTTATAACTATAAGTTCTATTAATAGAACATAATTAATCGGGTTTGAAATTTAGGGCTACTACTAATTATATCTTGAATTATTAGTTCAAGATACAAAATCTTGTTTTTGATATCTATTAAGATCAAACAAATTTCTATTTGGGTTTTTAAAACTAGGAATGAGTTCATTACAACTCATAGATCTATTTTAGGATTTTTATTGAGTTCTAAGTTCACTATCTAATTCGCATTTTCTATTTTATTATCTTATACTAGTGTGAAAAATCTCGGGGTATACATTACAAGTCCCTTAGACAAATGAAGATTTTTTTTCTTTTGTAAATTATATTTTATCACAACTTTGAAGAGGAGAGGGACCAAACCCAAGTCCATCCTATTGGAAGGTTGGTTTTTATATCACTCAACGATAAGAGCCTTTGTGAGCATATGCGTTTAGTTATGCAAATGTAAGCTATGGTAGAGATTTGTTGAGTTTATATATTGAATTTACATGAAAATTAGGTATAGAAGAGTGATGAGTGATAGGAGTATTTTACTCTATTCATTTAAGGATTATTTGGATTCACTTTTGTACTCATATTCATCAATAATCCTAAGAATTGATGCTTAACATGATTATTCATTGATCTTAGGTAAATGGAATTTACTTGGACACTTCATCACTAATTAGGTGAAGAAACAACAAGTTTAGAGACAAGGATGTTGCCATGCCCACAACTAGGCAGGTGTCAAGGAGTTTTGATCATACTTGATTATACTGCCATTGATGTGGGCATATCTAAGAAAGAAAGAAGCCACAATCAAGGGTACTATCCCCGATACTGTCATGCATGTGCTCGCGCCAAGCTTCAATCTACACTACTTTTTTATAACGCGATCTAGGACATAGGTGTGCACAACCGAGAGTTTTGCTCATAGTTGAGAACACCAGTGAAGGTGAGACCATGCATAGGGGAGGATGTGGGCAAAATGAAGGGGCACGACCTAAGGCACAGTCATGCCTTGGGATGCACTCAGTTATTCTAATGTAGATCTTGGCATTTTTTTCATCTTTGTGCCATGTTCCCTCAGCACCATATATATACGCTTTTCGCATGAAAACCGAGGTCATATTGTATAGATTTAGTAATTGAATAAAGAAATATATAGAGAATTTGGAGGGTCTGACGAAGTTCTTAGATTCATAGCTTTGTTTCCTAAGGTTTTTGAGAGAAAATCCAAGGAGAGCATTCATAGGATCTTAACGACTTTTGAATTAAAAGGATCATCGGTTTTAATAGACTTTTTCTCATCATGTTCTTATATTACTCCTTTGAATTTCTATATTGTATTGATTTATCTATGGAAGAAGTATTGTTTAGCTTAGATTTTGTGGAACCCTAAGCCTGATTCATGGAACCATTGCTACACTTTTAATGAAAGTAGTATTGATTTCTAGAAATTGATAGTTTGTGCATGATAGATCTTAAATTCATATAGTGCACAATATAGATCCATGCCTAATTTCATTAGAATTGAATGAGAAATTATTCTATTAGATAGATTTAGGCTATTAATGAAAGAGATGTTCTTTTGCTTTATATTAATTGATCTAATGGATTTTGGTGTTTAATGCGATTCTAAGTTACTATTGATCTAGGAAGAGATTTTGATTGACTTAGGATTAGATCTTAATAATCATAAGAAAGACATTACCGTACAATTGAGAATTCAACAGTTCAAAAAATTAATATGAATTCAATGAGGATTTGTTAAGTTACATGATAGGGCTTGGTGGGGAAGTAAGATCTAAGTGCCCTTATGATTTGGATTGATCCTTTTGTTAATAGTGTTATGAGTCGACATTAGTTTATATTAGTAATTTATCATAGATTAGTAGATTAATATTGCAATCACTTATTTTTTACGACTAGATAATATGAAAGAGGTGAGTAGTAGTACTTGCCAAGTTCCCCAAGTAAAAATAACTCTATACTAAATTCATTTCCTACTTCGATAGGTGCAATTGCTTTTTATGTTGATTTGACTGTGAATTTAGGACGTAGATTAAATAAATTTTAAAACTCAATCATAGATAAGCACATCATGCACTTATTATATTTTGATTGGCCTTTTAAAAGTTAGTGGATAATAAGAAGTAACTAACATTGTTACTCTATAAAATTTGGTAGCAAAGGCCAAATTATACCCCTCTTAAATTTCAAAAGAAATAGACATGGGGGCTCTTTCAGATATTAAAGATGCATGTTTCCTCTCCATTATTGTAGAGAAGCAGAAGCCTTGTCACATACAGACCTACAGCTTGGTAAAACTCAATGTAACATCTTACTCCCTAACCTCTACTATTTTATTGGTCAATACCTATTCGATTCTAGTCATTATTGGTGTTTTCTTGATGCATAAAGTGTTTCTGACTATTTATATTTGGTGCAAAATTCATGTAATTTAATGCATAAATAATTATATACATATTTATTACGTGTATTGAATAAAATGTATTAGAATGTGAAAAATTCTAGAAATTACGTTATAGAAGATAGCTTTGTGATTTGTGAAAGAATTGATTCTATTGTTGTTGTTTACAATATATGACCTATGCAATCTTGTTCATAAGTTCCTCATTTTTTATTGCATGTTAATGATCTATAATATAAAATCAAGATCTTATGAAATAGTATTCAAACATCCATAACTTTAGTTTTCACACATACATACACATATATATTTAGTAAATTACACTAGAAGATCTCAATGTTTGGAGATGAGTTTATTTAAGGTATCAACATTTAAATGGTTAAAAAGAAGTCTCAATGTTTGGGGGTAAGCTTATTTAAGGTTTCTATGTTTGAATAAGTAAGTTAATTTGGGTCCCCAATGACTCGTGTTAGCAGGAGAATAAGTCTTTTGGGTTTTAATTAAATATCATCTTCTGTTGACATGTGTCCTTGGGGATCCAAATTGACTAACTTTTTCAAACGTTGGGATCTTAAATAAACTTACTCATAAAATTTAGGGTGTCAAATGAACTTACCCTTAAACGTTGGAACCTCAAATGAACTTATTCCTAAACATTGGAACCTTCTGGTGTAATTTACCTTATATATATTTATCTTTTTATGTTTATGATTTATATTGTATTATTTTCATTAATAATTACCATTTAATCGCTTAGAAAGGAGAGAAATCTAACTTACTCCAATTATGAAATGAATGTTCATACTAATTGTGTAACGCCCTAACCTAAAGGCGTTATTAGCCCGCCATGTGCCCTTATCATGATAGACACGCTAATGCTATAGATTTCTAAAACCACAAATATGTATTTCAAATATCACCAAATACTCACATATAGGGTAACTTTGAAAAACGTTTTCATATTAAAATAATTTTTTTCATCATAAACTAACATAACTAAATATCCAATCTAAAACATAATAAAGAAATCCTTACATACAAAAGTCTCTAAAAGAAAAACTAACTAAACTAGAATATGTTTCTTTATCTGAAATCACTAATAGCTAACTCTCAATTATCAGCAGGATGGAATGGTCATAACTGCTATCGCACTTCCCATCATCAACAAATACATTATAGCCCATCAAGTCATAATCAATAGAATCTTGTCCTGTACCTGTGGAAAAATAAGGATTGAGCGAAAATGCCTAATACGCCAAACTAAAAATACATGCACATGATCATGCAAATCACAATATCACATACAACTTATATTCTAATGCAAAGAACACAAATTAATTATCTTTTCATTAGCCTGCAAACAACACAGTTTAGGACTATTGACCACTAATCCTAAACCCAGAGAAACTCATGACCCCAATGAAAACCATAATATAATAGTATATACATATATAGATGCGTTCTATAATAAAGCTGGTAACGACTCCTAATCTACCGGAATCATCTCCAAGTGCAACTCCACTCGGGACAACGACACATAAGGATCATCAGGTTGCCAGCGTTAGTATCATCCTCCACCATGGTTTCTCTCTACCATGAGTTCTATACTAACCGCAGCCATGCACAACCAACACTCGATTCAATTAAAGTCGAATATAAATTAGTTAGAGTTAACAACTAATCCTATAAGCACAAACCAACAATCATGGTAAGGTCGTACCTGGTATTTCTCCAACTCAAATCCACCAACAGAACTTCTTAAAAGATCAAAACCCTAACCCAACAATCATCTTAAATCAGAATTAAATACTTAAACATAAAACCTAATATTCACAAATCCACAACAACAAGGATAACACACCTGCTTCCTCTTCCTCACAATTAGATATAACTTTCGACACCGTTCTTCCACAAATCCGCAATTATCACCACAATCCCTTCAATATACATATATTCCTCAATTAACACTTTAACTACAATAACAAATAAATCTCATCCAACAGCAAGACTAGATGAATTCTTACATACCTAAAACTTGTAGATTTCAAATAGAAAATCGGAACCCTAATCCTCAATTCTCCTGAACAATAAACTATGATTACAATGCCATAATTTACAAATCTCATAAATCATAAATCTAATAAAACCCTTACCTTTCTCCTTGATCTGGATTCACCCTTGATCTACAACAACAAATCTTGGATTTCTTTTAAAACAATACATAAACCTAGTTTAAAATCTACAGGATATTTCTTAAAATCATAAGAATTATAAAACCTTAATAAAGATATTGCCTTTTTTCTTTGAATTGGAGTCCTCCAAATCTCCAATCACACTAGGGTTTTGCCACGCGCTTGAATCTCTTTCAATATTATAGAATAACTAGTGTAAGAAAAGATTGAATCTAGAGAATTTAATTGAAAAGACTAGAAGAAAGTTACATGCCTAGAGTTTTTGCTCCTTGAAAGCTCCTAGGGTTTCCAAAAGAATGGGAGGGTATATATAGACTTTTAGGAGAATTTGAACAGGTTTGGGAACTAGGGAAACTCGTAAAATAGAAAAGCTGGTGACTTTGGGACGACCTTTATCAAAATAAGCATAAAATTGCATAAAGGCTGGTAGATAAGCCGGTGGCCTACAGATGTAAGACGGTGGCTTTAAGCTGGCTTTTCCCCTTCGGCCAAAATTCTTCAATTTTCTCCCAAGAGCCCAAAACAGTCCAAAGGCCGGTGGCTTTCCAATAAAGGCTAGTGGCCTTTATTCAAGGCTGGCGGCTTTCTTGCCAGCTTTGATTGTTTTCATCCAATTCTTCACGTATGACTTCCTCAAGTTCAAATTCGTCTGTCAAATGACAAAAATACTCTCTTAACAACATTATATTACACTTATACCTCTCAATATGAATTATTTATTTATACTTTACAAATTGGTTATAAAAGATCTAATATATATCATTATCGATACAAAAATACCCTAAAAGTTAAGACAAATTATCAAGGCACCATATCTGAAGCACTAAAAATCTCTCATAGTTTAGTGGATGTGCTGGTGGTGAATGAAGAACGATTCAACCCTTCTCTACTTCCATTGCCATTTGTCAGTTTCTTATTATCCAAGAAAATGGGCCTCCCGTTCCAATAGACAAGAAGGATATGATTTTGAACCACTGCAAAATGATATTGTTACAGGTTAAACTAATGTAATCATAACGCCCAATAATACCTTTTAAAACACTAGCTTTTGATTGAACAATAATTTTCCTTAGATCTAATCCAAGAGTAGCAATTAGGTACCTAAATTAACTTAGACACCACATGAGGTAATTTTAAATGAGTTTCTATAATTATAATTTGTAATGACTAATATCCATTTTTTGCATATTTATTAGTGTGTTACACTTGAGATCTAGATTCTAATTGAAAATAATAATAATAATAATAATAATAATAATAATAATAATAATAATAATAACAACAACAACAAATAAAGTAATAATCAGCTTGCAAGCCCATTTAAAAAGGGGTTCCTCAAAAAGCGTATGAGTCCGATGAGCAAATCCTTATAAGATTAGTATTTTTATTATCAATATTTTAATTTTACACTGCACCATCTCCATTTCCTTGCCCATTGTTTACTCCCTCACCTTACTCTCTATCTCTGCGCTCCACTCCCCATTCATCGTCGCCAGTCCGCTGGTATTTTTGCCGGTTATGTTATTACCGGTTTCGCTTTATATTATCGTCGCCTTAGTCTAATTTAATTCAATTTTGATAAGAGTAACATTCTGAACATTTGATTTACCCCCTCCAATGTGTTTACATACACTCAAACAAAATCAATTAATACATACTACACAAATAAAGTCAGTTTACAAACTATTCGAACTTAACTGGATATTTACTCGACTTCAATTCAAGAATAATTGAGTCTAGCTCAAGTTTGAGCTTTGCATATTTATCTTGATTAGCTCGCGAATCTAATCAAGATCTATTGAGTTTGAGTTGACTATATAATATATATAAATCAAATTTGAATTGAGTTTAGGTATTAATATTATTTTAATTAAAATTAAAATTAAAATTATTTTTAATAAAATCGAGTTTAAATAAACTTAACTAAGTTAAATTTTACTTTATGTAATGTTATATAAAGTTGGACTAAAGCTTAAAAACATATTATTCCGGTTGAGATTTACAAATATGAACCCATTTGAATTTGAATTTGAATTTGAATGTGAAACACTGCCCATCAATATGAATTGGTAGGTTCAATCAAGTCATACTTCATCTTCTTGACAACAAAGACAAACACTACTCTCACCACTTTGGAAAAAGCAAATATCGATGTCCCCATGAATAGTCTATGATAATTAGTAACTAATTATTCACGCTTAGGTGGATTTTTCCCCTTCCTTACAATAATACTCTTCCAATAATCAAGTTAAACCAGGCACGCGAATCCTCCAATAAGAAAGAGATAAGATTTCTTATTCTAGGAAAACCTAGAAATGCTCGTGTTACAACTATACATTGATTTTAGATAAAACACAAAGCTAAATTATTCCGTAAAGGCCAATCCCAAGATTGCACTTATTGCAGCATAAATGTATTGGTTGTGATGGTCAAAGACGAGTAGCTTTTGGAAAGGAATGTGTACAAGTTTCTTTCCGGTCGATGAGTGTTTGACTAAAAAAACAAATATCACAGGTGCTATTTCCCAAGTGTAGGATCAAAAGGACAATGTCTTTGAGAGCATCATTCCAAAATTTATTTTAAATGTTGGACTAGTAAGTCAAATATATCCAGACTACCATATTTGCTAATGGAGACAACCTTTAACATTCAATAAGAGATACTTATTAATTATTATGCTGCCCCTAATATAATAATACAGGATCCAATTATTGTGGGTTGTTATTTGTGACCGAATTTTTTAAGGACTAGTGCGTTAATTTTTCTGGAAAACTATGTAAAAGAAAAGTTACACTGAAGGAATTTACTTAATATGGAGGAACATATATGGAAGGGTTTTTAATGATAAGAAAAAATCACGAAAAGCAAAATGAAGTTGACATTCGAACTTTGATTTCTTAGACTTTTTTAAGGCGAACTAAATTACAAAGAAGCATAAAAGATGAACAATAATTTAAAAAAAAATAAGGAATATTATAAAATTTCAAAACTAAGCTTTTAGGTCTTATTTGGTTAAGTCTTACTAATTTACGAAGAAGGATAAAAGATAAACAATAGTTAAAAAAGGTTAAGGAGTATTATTAAATTTCAAAACTAAGCTTTTAGTCCTATTTGGTTAAGTCCTACTAAATTACAAAGTAGGATGAAAGATAAACAATAGTTTAAAAAATTAATAAATATTATAAAATTTCAAGACTAACCTTTTAGGTCATATTTAGTTTGTTGGTTTCTAGCTGTTTTAGCATTTTTTTTTTCAAATAGAATGTTTGTTAAGAAATAGATATAAATGAAAATTAGACGTCTTTACTGATAAATAGATCAAACAGACAAAAAAATCAAAAAGAGATATAGATTAGATGCAAATATAAATTCAAATGTAAATTTAAGGTCTAAGATGGTATTGAAAGGCCTTATATAGATAACGACAAAAACCGGCAATGACTCATGGTCGATTGAGATGATAAAGAATCAATTTGTCCGGGCTCGCTATAGACAAACTATTCGTAGATCTCAGGTTTAAGATCATAGCAAGAGTGAGTGAATTTTTGAAAGCTTAGTTGTGCACTAAAAGGTTATTTAGCCAGACACAAGTGCTAGTTCTAAGAGGAATTGATATATATACACCAGTTTTAAATAAAACTTAAAAACTAGTTGTACTAAGTACTTTGTAATTCAGCTCTAAGTTGTTCCTAGTGGAACAGTTAAATTGTGTAAATTAGGGAGCATCATTTAATCAGAATGGAGTTTAGAGATGGAGTTATTTTCATGAGTGGACGTTATTGCCACTTATTTGAATTAAAGTGACTCATTTTAGCCCAAGCATGATGCTTTGGCACCAGAATAATGAGTCTAATACTTTCAAACGAGAGAGGATTGGTTTAATGATGAAGCAAGATATAGCTAAATTATATTATAAGTGATTCTTATTTACAGCCAATTTCTAATTTATTGGTTGGCTAACAATAATTGACCATGGTCTGAATCTGAGCATATGGATACTACCTCTGAATATAGCATTTAATGGAATGCGTGAAATGACTTGAAATTAGGGACACATGATATAACGATTCTAAACTCCGCCCACTGAGGTATTGTCCGTTTTGGCCAAATACCACATGGTTTATCCTTGGTGACAGTTGTTTCCCAAAAGGTTACTCATCCTAAGAGTACTCCTATTGAGCATACTTAACTTTAGAGTTCTGTTGAACTCTAAGCTATTACACCAAAAGACGCATCGATGATTAAAGTTTCATCATCATATATTTGAGGGGTATCAAATACTCTCCCACTTATAAAACTAAAGTCCTCGTCAGTTTCATTATACAGTTCTAGAATCATACTAGGCAAAGAAGATACTAGAAGTATTTCATACAAGCTTAAGAGGTACCTCCATTCTAAGGCACTTTACCCTGTACAACACTTAATTCGCCCACTTCCAGCCAACGAACTGTTCTAATATCACATAAGATGCAACGCCCTAAACTTAGTGTGTTATCAACTTTCCATGTATCCTCGCTAAAGATGGACACACTAAGGTTCATATCTTATTAAATCGCAATAAAACCAAAGATAACTCAAATACCTCACATTAATTAAGGTTTCATCATAACCATAAATGTCATTAATGAAAACATCTAAAGACTCGGTTGGCATAAACCAAGCACCAACTCAAATACAACTTAGATATATTAGATGAAAAGTCTTGTCACATTAAAGTATCATAATAAAAGTTTGAACTCAAAATCTCCTACTATCTCAATTTCAATTCATTCAAGTAATTAGCTAGAAAATTGGCTCTCCTATCATTGTCCCCATAATCAATAAAAATATCATAACTAGTCAAATCTAAAGCCACTGAATCATCACCTGTTCCTAAAAAGTAAAAATGAATAAATGATGGTCCAGTATGTCAAACCACAACCACATACACAAGAACATATAGTACAGCAAACATATTCACATGCAACATGGTAATATATACAATAGTCATAGTTTATTATCATTTGATTAGCTAGACAATCATTACAGTTTAAAACCATTTGCAATTAGCCCTAAAGGCGGAGTAACTCATGACTTCATGACAAGCAAAATACGTATTTACATATATAGATACTTATATACATTAGTGTTGGATACTCTCTAACACCTACCTTAGGTACCATGCACATACCACTCCTAAATTACAAGAATCTTCTCTATGTGCAACTCCACTCCAGAAAATGACACACACAGATCATCAGATTGTCGTCTTAGTAACACTCATACTCACGGTCTACTAAACCCAACCAAACACAAGCAATAGACATATTAAGGCTAGATATTATTAAATTCATTTGTAGCTTCTAAGCTTACACTCACAAGTAGCAACCAAGCTAAGGACATAACTCATGCAACACTCAGAATAGCTAACTTAACAAAACTAGAACCACTTGATCACATATAAAAAGTACTAACTCAAAACTTGATTTTAAAAAGAAAACATACTTCTAAGGTTACTTAGCTTTCTAAGCTATCAAGAACTATTGTATTTTGTTTGAAATAAGTGATAAATTAAAGGATAATCAAAATTTTCAACTTATTAAATTCTTAATTATATAAATGAAATAAATAATTTTTCTTGTAAAGTTTACAGTTATAGCTTAACTTGAGTAAATTCTATAAATGTAGAACAGGGGTTTTCATGGAAAGAAGGGAAAAAGATAGAAAGAGTGTGTGGAAACTAAATAGAAATGACAACAAGAAAGATACATAATTCTAATTCCTAATAGTTTATGATCTTGTAAACATACGGTTGTATTTTTTATATTTTAGTTCATTTGACTCAAATAGGTAAAATCGGTAAATTCGATTAAAATCATAAGATTCTACCAAAAAATGATTCTACCCATGAATCAACTTGGAAAGGCCTCTTAAAATTGTAAAGTTATAGAATCGTATGTGTAAAATCGCGATTTTGACAACTATGGGTATAGGCATATATTACTATATATTTTTATTATGAAAGATTATTTTTCTCTCTCATAAAATAACATATGATATTTTCTTGCCCTTCTTTATAAATTATTTTATTTTATATTATATCTTTTCAAATAAAAATACCTAACATGCACAAACAACAAACAATGTAATGATGTACTTGAACTAATAGCTGCAACTGAAATTGAAACACTACAATTGGGAAACTTGATAACAAGCACGCATTTAATTTGAGACTAGTTGTCCAAGATATCCTAAAGACATTAATTTGTTGAAAATAAGGTTTATATTAGTATTTTCAATCTTAATTCAATGTTTTACATATTCTTTCATTAAACATTCAATCTTTTATCAATAACATCACTCCAAAACTCTTGAAGATCTAATCCTTTATCAACAACCTTGCTCCAACTCTTAAATATTTGATTTTTATTAATAACCTCACTCCAAAATATAAAAAAAAAAAAAAATCATTCTTAAAGATTTGATCTTTTATCAACCTCTCTCCAAAACTCTAAAAAAATAAATAAATAAAAATACCACAATTCATAAATAACTTACATGAAATCCAATGATTGTTCTTCTTCTCTTTCCCAACCCAAACCTGAAATCCAATGAAATTGCTATGGTTTCCTTTGTTAAACCAAAACATAATCGTTTTCAACACCTAATAACCATAACTCTTATCTCTTAGTGTTGTTTCTCTCTTATAAATTGTAAAAGAATAACATAAAAACTCACATTTGTCTCTTCTTGATTCTTCTAGAGAGTTTTAGTATAGAGAATTCTAAGGTTTTTGAACATTTTAGGAGTTGTGAAATATAATACATTATAATGAGAGATTGGTGGTTATATATAATGAGTATTTTAGGTTTTGAAAAGAGACCATACTACTATCTTATCTTTTAACAAATGACATTCCCTACCCCTCATTATAAAATCATTTATCTTTATATGACATTTCTCCCCTACTTAAAAAAACTTTCGTTATGGAAAGTTACTCGAATCACTGTAACTCTTTCAATCTATGCTTCCATCTACTATTTGTTAATTAAGTTGTTTTTTGCTTATTTACTAATTTCTTACGCCATATCCACCTATTTCTATAACTTTTTCCCTCGCTTCTTCACATAATTACATATTCCAACCAGAATATAATTCAGTTGATGTCTCCATAATTTACTACTGAGATTTAGTTTACTTCTTCCACAACTACATGATACACTTCAAGAATATTAGTCAAACTTATTTACAAAGCTTGTCATAAATCTTGCCTCCATTTATCATCTTTCCTATTAAAAATCTTTTTTGTGCATAATTTCCAAATCAATTGCTTGTTCGATATTTAGATGGTTGTAAATCTTACATCTGTAGTTTCAACACTAAACTCCAAAGTTCAAACCTCATGTTGATTTAGTGCTTCAAATGATACCTTGAGATCTACATTTCTATTAAGACAACTGAGTTTTTTACCGATGTTGTCCTATGTCAAAGTCAATTTATGGCATCCATGTATTACTTACCTAATCCTAAAACATTCATTAACTTACTATACCACTTCCAACATGTTTTATCAACTCCTAATATCTTTTCTTTATATCCACCACCAATATATAGATAAGGCCTAAAAATTGATACTTATGGCATTTGGTAAATCTTTTAAAATCAACATATGACTTCTAAACCTTCCTTTAACATTATTACCTCTAGTGTTCCAATATTTCCTTGATATTCAGTTTTCTAATACACATTGTCTCCATAATCATTACTTTAAAAATTCAACCATTTTCCTCAATAGTATGTGATTATTCTTCACTTAGATTTGGCATTTCGTTGCTCTTCTTCAATCTATAGCAAAAGATCTTCTTTTGTTTGTATACTTGCATCTCCTCTAACTCATTGACCAACCAGCACATCATTCAAAACAACTAAATGATTCAGTCCAACTCATTAGAAATATTGGTCATTGTACTTTATCTTTAATTACCACCATTCCGTTTGAAACTTCTTTATCACATAATCACCTTATAATTCCTCAATAATAATTAGAAAGTTGATAACTTCAAATTATAAACTTCCAACCTCAACTCTAAAGATCAAATCTCACATTAGTTTATCGTTTCAGATGATATTATGGTATCAGTATTTCTATTAGTTTAATCTAGTTTTACCACCATTGTCAAACACTATAATAAATCTATAACTTTCATATATCATTTGTGTTAGTCCAATTGTCTTCTAGACCATGTAATGCTACATTATATAACAATTGATATCAATGGTCTTATATAGACTTTTCTAAGAATCATCCCAAAACTCATCATCAATATTAGTCCGATTGTCATTATTGCCCATCATCCTTAGATTTCTCATATATTCTAGCTCGCCAAAATTCATATTTCCTACTTGCAATCATTGCTCCACATGTACAATTATATATTTTATAAGATTGAACTATTTCATTATTTATACTGGTTATCCCCAAATTCTTTTAATCTATTCTCCAATAATGATTCCTCTCATTTTACCTCCATGTCTATAGATTTATGTCCATGAAGTCAACAATCACATTTTACACTATCAGCCCTCTATTCAGATTCTCATGTATCTTAATTATATCACTAAATCCTTCTATTTAACTCCAGTTACCATCTTTTACCTCAAAACAAAATTTGTCTATTCAAGATCCTTACTAACTTCATTTTCCTTCATTGTCCATATATCATTTATTCCATACTTCTTATTGTATTTGAAATTTAAATATCCAAAATTTCCTCACCATTAAAAATTTAGATCCTATTCTTTTTTAATTTATATATATTTCAATAAATTACATAGAAAGGCATTAAAGTTTACAAGTAAATTTATTTAAGGTATCAACATTTTAAGTGGTAAAAAGAGGAATCATCGTTTACAGAATAACTCATTTAAATTAATGTATCACTCTTTTAAGTAATTAAAAAGAGGTATTAACATTTTGTAAAGAGAGTCAAATATGGTATTAATATTTGACCATTAACAAAAACTAAGGAAACTTAATTGAGAATTAATCTGATAATTGAAACCATAAATGAATTTTACAAAACGTTGATATCTTATTTGATTCACTTTATTAAAAATTGATTCCACTTTTTAACCACTTGAAATATTGATATCTTAAATGAACTTAACTTAAACATTGATATCTTCTAGCGTAATTTACCTAATATATTTCCTAAATTTATTCTCATATTTATCTCCAGAACAAATGCTTAATGACTAAATTCCTTCAATTTATTATTTGTCCGCACACTTTTCCTAAAACCTACTTAATATTCCCCACCATGCACCTTATTTTACCTCTCATTAAAGGAAAGAACAGTTTAGTCAAAACCGAACTGGTCCAATTCAATTAGAACTGACCTTAGAAGCTGGACGGTCCGTGATAGAAACCCATTTTTCCATTCAACCGGTGAGACCCGGCGGACTCGGCCGAGTCCACTAGGTTCGAATGCCCAACTTAAAAAGAAAAAAAAAAGATATAAAGAAGAAGTTAGACCAAAAGTGTCACATATATTCATCTTGTTCAAGACAAATGGGAAGGAAGGAAGCAGGAAGAAGATAATATAGGAGGACAGCATACTCTCTTTCTCGATTTATCTTGATCATTTCATTATTTTTTTGGGTTTATGAAGAAAAGGCGATTTTTTTGCTCTTTTTGGAGGAGAGGAAAGAACTTTAGTTGATTTTCTAGTGTAGTTTGAAGGTTCAGATCAAGATTTAATGTAGGTTTTGTGTTTTGATTGGTAGGTTTTCTTTTGATTTCTTAGAATTAATGAAGGGTATTGGTGTACGGTTAGTTGAATTTTGTGAAATAGTGAAGCGTGAAAAGGAAGGGGATCTTCGATTTGTCTCAATACATTGACAAACAATTGAAATTTTCGCTTGTTTGCTTAGCTAGATACTATCATGATAGGAGGTGGGACGTTGTGGGAATGTGACATGTGAGTGGATTTTTCCTGTAGGAAGCAAGTCATTGATTGACATTTCTAGACAGGATGTTGCTTTTATTTATTTTTTATTTTTTAAAAATTATGTGAAAGCTAATTTTCCTTTTTTTTTATCACCAATATTGTGTAAAGAAGATAATAAAGTATTTTTATAAAAAAAATTCTACAAATAAGACACTTAAAATGTAATAAGTCATCACTTTGACTAGGATATAATTCAATTTTTTATTTTTTATTAACCTTGGTTTGACTCTCGACCCCTATGCTCCCAGCCTGTCTGGGTCAATCCTTGGTTCAGTTCTAATAACATTGGAAAATAAAATATTATCGTTATTATGATTTCCTATAAACAAAATTATATGTCGTTAATCTAGTTACCATATATACAACTAAAGTTACTTATTATGGTGATTCATTAATTTTATATTCCATTATTTTAAGGTTTAACATAATACTTATTTATTTTGTCGTGTTTTATTTTACCATCTTTGTTACTTTTATAGTTGTTACTCTGATTATGGTCATTGTAAAAGATATTGAAGACATTCATTTAATTGTTATAATATTTTATACAATCAATTATTTCTTAGCTAGTCATTTGCTTATATGTTCACAGATTTATTGTAATTCATTTTATTCTCTTTCATTATTATCCTTTTTTATACTTATTTTAGTAATTTAGAAATAATATTTCATAGAACCTTGTACAATATTTGTATGAGCAAGAATGACGAATCTTGGTATTTACTAAATCAAAGAAGATAGATACAACTAAGGACCCAAACAAACTCAACATGACACAATAAGACATAATAGAATAGGACAAAACATGATGCACTAGGACATGACAAAATGACTTTTAATATAGAAAAGACCTTATACGACATAGAGTAGGATGGGTAGGAAACATAGAATCATCATTCCATCCCATATGTATATGTGCTAAAGTGTATATCACAAATTTATTTTATATATTTTAAATTTTATATATATAATATATATATATCTTTGTTGGCTAAGGCTTTTAATAGTGATTTTATAATCATAAATTATGAATACATTGACTATTTAAATTCTCTTTAATATTACATCATTGCTCACTTTGAAAAGTTTTGTGTTAGAGTAGCCTTTTTCCCTTCTATTTTTTTATGTTGTTATCATTCTTTATTTTTAGTGTTGCATCTTTTTCCTTTTTTTACTGTTTTGTTATTAGTTTGTCACTATTGCATTTGTGTTGATTTATGACTATATAAATGTTGTATGTTATTTGTAGCAATATATGACAAAGTGTAATATATTATCTATATTGATATCATTATTTATGAGTATTCTTCATTTTTTATTTTCTTTGTCTTATTAATTTCTATTTTCATATATATCGATCAACCAAATTTAAGGTAAAGTTAATGACTACATACTCACACTTCGTATTTATTTATATTTTATACCCTGTAAACATTTATTTATCTCCGTTTCCGTTATTTGTCATTCAACAACTCTATTATATTTTTCTTTGACTATATAATTATTATATAGAAATTAGAACTTTTTAACAATATTTAATGTAATTATTGGTAATTATTAATCCTCATAACTATTAATTTGTCAATTAACAATTTTTTTTTCCAATCTATTGTTAGTATATATCTATTATTTAAGCATCAATTCTTTTATTCCCCAAATTGACATTGTATGTTTTGGTCATCAATGATTTGTTATAACTATGTATCCTTTTTTTTATTATTTATAATACTTTTTTCATTTTCATTTAATAATTTCCTAATTTAAGTCAATCAATATTAGTATTTAGATTTTAGTTTAATTTAATGGTTGACTATCTTTACCAATATAAATAAATTTACTCCAGGTTTACTGAATTGGTTGTACATGTATTTTTTTTTTAACAATAGAAGTTAATATCTTATATATATATATATATTCTTTGAATCATCATATCTACTTTTCATCTAACAAACGTTGTGCTCATTTTTGGTACATCTTCCGGTTTAATTCGAAGTTGATAGTAACCTGACCTCAAATCAATCTTTGAGAAAACTGTCGCTCCTTTTAATTGATCAAACAAATCATCAATACGGGGCAAAGGATACTTATTCTTAATTGTAACTTGATTCAACTCCCTATAATCGATGCACATCCGTAGACTTCCATCTTTCTTCTTCACAAAGAGAACAGGAGCACCCCATGGGGAAATACTAGGTCTTATGAAACCAATATTTTGCAATTCCTCCAACTGAATCTTCAATTCTTTCAATTCCGCAGGAGCCATTCTATAAGGAGCCTTTGATATAGGAGTGGTTCCCGGAATCACTTCAATACCAAATTCAATTTCCCTATCTGGTGGTAACCCAGGTAATTCTTCAGGGAAAATATCTACAAAGTCTCTCACCACAGGTACTACACCAATATCAAGTTCTTCACCATTTACAACTGTTTCTGAAGTCTTCTCCCATAACTCCATTGTATACATACTCTTAGGTCTCTTCCTCTCCAAGACATGAGTAACCTTCCCACTCTCTAGATCAAAACTCATCTCCGCCTTATTACAATCTATAATTACTTTATACATATTTAACCAATTCATACCCAAAACCGCATCAAAATCAACCATAGGCAAAACCATCATATCAATTGGCATATCACTATTAGCAATTCTTACATTAACTTCTCTACAAATACAAGGCTGTCTAGACTTCACACCCAAAGCAGTATTAATACTCATTACTCTATCAGTCAACACTTCAAATTTCAAACCACACTCATTCACAAACTTTTCAGCTAAACATGCATGAGTTGCACCAGTGTCTACTAATGCATATGCTGGATGATTTGCAATCATTATAGTACCTGCTAGAGTATCTACTGATGGAGCTTTTTCACATTGTTGTAAAGCAAAGATCCTAGCTGCTGTCATTCCTTTCCCGGGGTTAGGACCATCTTTCTTTGGTTTGGTTATACAATTAGCTATATGATGCCCTCTTTGTTTACAATAGGCACAGAAAATAGGTTGTAGCATTGGATCCTTACACTCTGAAGCTGTGTGTCCTACTTTACCACAAGCAAAACACGCTCCCGGAATCCACTTACATTGAATTTGATCATGAGGCCCGAAACATCTAGGACATCTCTTCTCAAATGTGTTGAAGGGAGTAGAAGTCTTAGTAGAAGATCCCAAATTCAATTTCTTTCCTGGAAATGGTTTCTTCCCTTTGCCATAAGCATCATACTTCTTGTAGGAAGTGAAGGGTGCAGGTCTCTTTCCTAGGAATGTAGCTCTTCTATCACCTTGGATCTTATTTTCATTCTGAATTTGTTCTGCCAACTTTGCTTTGTTCACAGCATCTGATAAAGTCGGAAGTTGAAACATCTTAACTTCTCCCTTGATTTCCTGATTCAATCCATCCTGAAACTTCTGAACTTTCATCCTTTCATCATTGTATATGCCTCCAGCAAATCTGAGCAATCTACAAAACTCTGCATAATACTCTTCAACTGTTCTATTACCTTGCCTGAGACTCAACCAATCTGAAATCATCTGTTCTCGGACCGTGTTGGGAAAATATTGTAGAAAGAAAGCTTCTTTGAATCTAAACCATGAAATCGGTCTCACCATGTCTTGACTTGTCAATCTCCACCAATTATTTGCATCCTTCTTGAGCATATAAACCGCTAAGTCAACCTTTCTATTCTCTGGAACTTCACTAGCTGCAAAGGCTTTCTCTAGTTCTTCAACCCAATGCTCAGCAGTAGTAGGATCTGAAATTGTTCCATCGAATTCTGGCACAATCTTGACAAAATCATGTAACTTAACTTGGTCATTCCTCTCATTGCCTTGCACATTTGCTCCATGACCCATCGCTTGAGGAGTATGTTGTTGTACAAACTGTTGCTGGTGTTGGTACATCATTTGTTGATACTGTTGCATCATAGCAAACATATCTCTGAATATCGCACACATAGCATTCGGATCTCCCATTGGCATTTGTGTCATCTCTGGCATTGGTGGCATGGGAGGAAAAGAAGGCATTTGGGGCATCGGAGGTGGTTGTGGAGCTTGAGCTGTAGAAGCAGAAGCAGGAGATGGAGTAGTAGTAGAAGCTGGAATAGATGATGAAATAGAAGCTTGAGCAGTTGATGATGATGGAGGAGGTGGCATGTCCTCTCGTTCCGACTGTTGTCTAGTTTGTCTCCGAGTTCTATCCATCTATAAACAACATATAATATATGCATGGCACTTGTTAAATATGCAATCCTAATGAAATGTCACTCAATTAACAATCTCACAAACAATCAAAGCAATAATCAAACAAACCGCATCACTCAAATCAACTTAAGTTTATCCTAAACAAACCACACTACACTTAAAGTCAAATCATATTTAGCAATCTCATTTAAACAAGCAGTCATACAAACTAAGGCTCTGATACCAACTGTAAAGACCCGGCCCACTTAACCCAATTATTAAGTGTGCCAAATCTCCCGACCACGCATAATACCCAAATATTAGGAACAATATTCAAGTATTATACGTAAGGTCGTCTTAAAAAGAGATGTTTGTAATGACTACCTGTTTAAAATAGATATAACATTCATATGCTTTGAATGAAAACATTACCACTACATAGGTAGTGGTACATTAACTATATACAAGCCATACATAATATATTTATACATTACAACTTCTCAAGGAACATATAAACATAGAAATCCTACTTACAACCCAACTATATTACAAATACACTTCAACACAAATTACATTCCAAGGCTTAACAAACAAGCCTGAACACTTCAAAAAGAAATTTTCATCAAAAGGAACCCTAAGCATATACTAGGCCTCTCTCCTAGTCATCCGTAGGGTCTTCCCAATCAGTCCCATATCCCATATCGTCATAGAGCTCGTCATCAAAGTCACCTGCAAGATAGCAGCGTGAGCCAAAGGCCCAGTACACAATAATGCAAACAAATACATATGCAATGCTCACTTAACTAAATACAATTCAATAAATCAATACAACTTCATTATCTTTTAGTTAAGTGAATAGAACAACACTGGAGTATTCAAACTCCGATTCAAGATTGGGAATTCTGGGGGTCCTGAGTAACAGCAGCTGCTCAGGGGGTTGATATAGATAGACCGGATACCTATATCTCCTATATCTAACCGATAGAGAACAATAGCTTCATCTAGGGTTCACACTCCTTTATATAATCCACTTATCCCGGTCTATAATATCAATTAGTTCAACGGTCCCATACCCGTGAACTAAGACATATTATTTCCTTCCGAGCCTAAGTAGAGGATATACCGATACAGTTAACCCTATTAGCTACCCACTTAGCCAATAAAAGAAACCACCATTGCATCATGGTGAACCATTGCATCATGGATTTGAGTCATTGCATCATGACAAAAGATTGGGCTAAGCGCCTAGACTACCGTGCCATTGCATCATGACAAGGTTGTCGCTCCCCGGATCCGGATTCAACGACGTAAAGCACACCCAATTTCAATATCTTTTTATTAATTTTTGATTAAGGTCAAATTGGTATATGCCTATCCTAAGCAACAATCAATCAAAGTATTGTGTACCTGTACTAGCTCGAGAATCAATGGAAATAACCGAAAGGGGATCAATCACTGTAAAAGAAGTAATTACAAACTCACACTTAGTTCAAGTATATATTCATCAAATCTCAAGTATAATCATCCAAAGAAATTCAAATAAATCATTACAACATCATCACATAGCATTTAGTTATCATATATTATCATGCAATACTCAACAAACACTTAAATGATCATTTATCAAGCTTGGGAGAATTTTTAACAACCAATTATAAGTTTTAAACTTTGTTTGAAAAGTATATCAGTTGAAAAACTAAAATTTAAGCATTATTACTATTAAAATTTGTAAAAACTTAAAACATGAAAGTTGTAGATCTCTTTTTAAGCTTTCCAACGCAACTTGAATCACCTCAATCGGAGATCGGATGAAAAAGTTACGGCTAAAATACAAAGAGCTGCGAAACAGGGGAAAGTCTACACGACCGGGTACACGACCCGTGTACCGAGGCCGTGTTGAGTAAAAAAAATGACCCGAGAGCAACTTTTAAGATTTTCAAGGCCTACACGACCAGGTACACGGCCCGTGTACCGAGGCCGTGTTGAGTAAAAAAAATGACCCGAGAGCAACTTTTAAGAATTTCAAGGCCTACACGACCATGTACACAGGCTGTGTACACTGGAGCGAAAAAAATGACGAAATCCCCTGTTTTCAAAATGCATTTTACACTTCTTAAAATTCTTTAAACTCATTCCAAAGTTCCTCATAGCTTGTTATATGATCAATATAACATTCAAACAACATAAACTTCAACTTTAAACATCAAACAAGTTCAAACACCTCTCTACAAGAATCAAACTCTTCTTCATCAACTTCCACCAACCCTAGCACACTTCAAACAATTCTAATACTCATCATACTTCAACACTTCAATTCCAAACCACATGAAAGCCTACTATAACCTATCTACAACAACTCAAGCATTCTAAACTTTCCCAACAACTCTACAACACTTCAACAAGAATTTAATATACCAATTACTCATATTACACACACATGCATATTTCATGGATCAAGGGGAAAACAAAGCATCTTAAACATCAAATAAACTTACCTCAATGTATATATAAGGCTTGGGGAAGGATTTTTGATGTGTTTAGTCTAAGATAAGTTGATTTGGGTCTTGAAAATTTTTGGGCTCCTTGAGTTACGAATTTTCTCTTTCTTTGTTCTGTTTTGGGTTATCTCAAGCTTCAATTAGACCTTGATATTTATCTAAATGATGTTGACTTTTGAGGAGGGCAGATTTGGAAAGGCTTGGGCCTTATTTGGGCTTAGTTATGGACTTGAGTTTGGGCTTGAATGGGCTTTAAAAAATTCTGCTATGTTTAGAATTTTATTTAAGCCTAAAACAAGCTTAAATTCAACACATATAATTCATTACAATAACAACTAACACTAACATGATAATTTCTAACATGAATAAACTATCAACCTAGATATATTTACCATAGTTTATTATCTAACCACATATGTTATAACATACCCAACATTGCAAACACACTAATCCACTTAAACACATACACACATATAATTATCAAATTTAGCATGCATTAATATATATATAAATTATGGCTATTTCATCTTTAGTACTACCTACCATCCTTAGATTGATGGGCAATCTGAACGCACCATCCAGATCTTGGAAGATATGTTGAGGGCATATGTCTTCGATTTTGGGGGTAGCTGGGATGAACACTTACCACTGGTGGAATTTGCATATAATAATTACTATCAGACGTCACTTAGAATACCACCTTATGAGGTTTTGTATTGTACAAAGTGCAGGTCACCAATCCATTGGGATGAGGAAGGTGACATATAGATAAAGAGACTAGAACTAGTATAAGATGTCATTGATAAGGTCAAAGCGATCAGACAAAAGTTGCAAACTACTCAAAGCAACTAGAATAGTTATGCAAACAAGAGAAGGAGACCGTTGGAGTTTCACGTAAGAGACCATGTCTTGCTTAAGATCTCATCAGCTAAAGGTGTTGTTAGGCTTGGTTTGAGGGGTAAGTTAAACACCAGGTATGTGGGACCCTTTCAAGTCTTAGATCAAATAAGCAATGTGGCTTATCAGTTAGCATTACTGCCCAGTTTGGATGGAGAACACAATGTATTCTATGTTTCTATGTTGAGAAAGTATGTGAAGGATTCGAAGCAGATAGTAGCCTTAGAACCATTGGAAGTGTAACTAGATCGCACCACCGTCAAGAGGCCAATAAAGATTGTTAATACCAAAGAGAGGATTCTAAGAAGACGTGTGATAAAATATGTAAAAGCACAATAGATGAATCAAACATAGCGATAAGATACCTAAGACCTGGAGGAGGAGATGACAACAAAGTATCCCGAGCTTTTCAATGATCTAAATAACTTTCGAGGATAAAAGTTTCTTTTAAGGGGCGAAAGATGTAACATAAAATAAAATAATTTATAAAGAAGGGTAAGAAAATGTCATATGTTATTTTATAAGAGGGAAAAATAGTATTTCACAATAAAAATATATAGTAATATCTGCTTATACCTAGTCTACATGCCTTTTTATCTATAGAAATTACACATGGTTCTCAAGTCTTAGAACTCCCTTTAGCTAGAATCTCCATTAAAGGACCAACAAGAGGCTAAGAGATAAAGGTAAGTTATTTTTTTTCCTGTCTTTTATCAAATTTAGGAGGTTTTGTTCCTTAATCGACACTTCCAGTGCTAAGGTGTTTATGTTTGAGGGAAAAATCAAGAGAAAACACTAATCTTTGGTTGCTTGAGGTAGTTGTTATTTATGAAAGAAGAGGAAAAAGTCATTTATTTGCATGTCACATGATTACAATAATGTTTATACATTGATAAGATGTTTCTGGAGTTTATGCTTGGCTTAGAATAAAGAAAAGGGATGTTTTTGGAGTTTTTTGTGATTTAGAGTGAAGTGAGGTATGGACAAGGTCACGACCATAACACAGGCCACAATATCCTTAGGAGTCGTTAGATTTGGTCGATCATGATTGTGACAGAGGCTGTGATGGCCGTCATATGCCCCATAATAGGCGTGATAGGGGCATTTCTCATTTTCTATTTCTCCCTGAGCTTACGAAACTCTCCATCACGGGCATGATTAATAGAGGGTGCTGTAGCCTTCTTCTTATCCTTGTTTTGACATTCCTAAATACCTAAACCAATGGCTTAACATCTAGTACACCCAAACCTAAGTAAGAAGGTATATTTAAACATAGAGTGGTAATAATTCTTGATAGCTTAGAGAGCTAAGTAATCTTAGAAGTATGTTTTCTTTTTAAAATCAAATCTTGAGTTAGTATTTGTTATATGTGGTGATGGAGATTAGAGAGCGTCATCAAGGGAGATTAACACATTTCAAAAAGTGTAGGAGCTTCAAACACAACATGGATGATCAAGTAATACACGTGCAGATTCAAAGCCGACACAAAGGATTGAAGTTTAGAATGAAGAATAGCCAGCCTTCAACAAGGAGCCTATCCGCCTGTTTAACACTGCCAGCTTTGAAGAATACACTACCAACGTAAATGGATAGGTCACCGGCTTTATGCCAACTTTGAAAATTCCTAGAATTGAAATTTTAAAGGCCACCTTCAAGGCTACCATCCTCTATCATATAAGCCATTAGCTTAGGATTAAAGGTTGTCGACCTTCTTTAAACGTTAGACTTATTTTATTTTGTATCTTCTAGTTTTTGTTTTAGCATATATGAACCTTTGTTTTTGTTTTGTAATTAGTTTATCTTTGATAATGAAATTGAGAGACTTTTCTCTTAGAATTCAGGATTGAATTAATCTTGAACTTATTGAGAATTTTCCATGGCGTTCACCCCTTTGACTTATCAGCTGATTTTCCATCACTGGTTGTGACGTCTTCACTTTATACCAAGGTTCTTACTTCATTATAAGCAATGGGTTAAGGTTTCCATCGATTCTTAGAACGATCCATGGATTATTTCCCCCATTTTAATTATGGGTTTCATTATAGGTAGGTGGGGTTCATATCATTTAGTATCGAGCTAAGGATTTCTAAAAATCCATATCCAGTTCAATTAAAGGTACTCAAATCGTTCATATCTTGTGTATCGTTTGTTAGTTTTGTTTTGTCTAATTAGAGTTTGTTAGTTTTGATGTCATTATGATTAAAAAAAAAGGAGAGAAATTCGTGCAAAGAAAATTGTGTTTTTCAGGTTTGATTAGGATTTGATTGGAGAAGAATAATTTAGATTTTTTTTTTAAAAAAAAAGGGAAAGATTTGATTTTTGATTTGTGGATTAGGGTTTATTTGAATTGTTGTGGAAAGATTTGATCTTTTTGTTTGATTGATTCCCAAAAGGATCACAAGTGAGATTTTCAGTGGTAAAAGGCAAGAGTGTTGAATTCATCATTATGAAAAAGCCAAATTTGAGTAGAACACAAGTGATTTCACATTCCTTGAGTGTAAATACATGAGCGAGCATGTGAGGATTGACCAGTTATTTTAGTTTTATTCTCTTTTGTAGGTCTAAACTATGGGTAGTGGTGAAGAATATACAAAAATGGATGTGAAATTGTTCATGAAGTCTATACAAGATCAATTTAAGAATCTAAATGCAAGATTGGATAATTTGGAGTCTCCTATCCTATAGAAGAAAATCCCCTGTTGATGAGGAAGCAGAGGATTCTAGTTCTCATGAAGGAAGTTTTATTAGAGGAAGAGGAAAGTCCCATAAGCGTGACAATGATCTGGGTAATATCAAGATGAATATACCTCCTTTTCAAGGCAAGAATGATCCAGAACTATATTTGGAATAGGAAAGGAAAATGGAGCATGTATTTGATTACCACAACTATTTTGAGGAGAAGAAGGTTAAATTAGCAGCAGTTTAGTTTACAGATTATGCCAGCATCTAGTGGGATTAGCTTGTGTGTAATAGGTGTAGATATGGTAAGAGACCTATTCATCTTGGGTGAAGATGAAAGTTAGGATGTCCAAGAGATATATTCCCAGCCATTATTATAGAGATTTCTGTAGGAAATTGCAGAGTCTGACTCAGGGCTCCATAAGTGTAGAAGATTATTATATGGATATGTAAAAAGACATGATTCGAGCTAAGGTGGAGGAAGATTAGGAGGCTACAATGGCTAAATTCATTGGAGGACTGAATAAGGAGATTGTTAATATAGTAGGTTTGCAGCATTATATGGAGATAGAGGAGTTGTTGCATAAAGCCATTAAAGTTGAAAAGCAATTAAAGTTCAGGGGCAATTCAAGGTATGGTTCATCTTCTAGTTCCTCTTGGAAGTTAGATTGGAAGCATCACAAAGCAACCTTAAAATCATAAGATTATATGAAGGCCAAGGATTCTAATGCTGACTCTAAAGGTAACACTGAAAAACCCCCTTCTAGATCTCAGGACATTAAGTGTCAAGGATATGGACATATTGCTTCTCAATGTCTAAATAAGCAAATTATGGTTGTGTTGGATAATGGTGATATTAAGAGTACCAGCTCTAACGATGATGATATGCTTGAGTTGAAGGATGTAACTGATAATTAGGAGGTGGATTCTTCAAACCTATCTTTGGTTATTAAATGTACCTTGAATACACAATAGGTGAATGAGAAAGCTGAAGTGCAATGAGAGAATATTTTTCATGCTAAATGCCTTGTGAATGATTAGGTATGTACTATGATTATAGATGGAGGTAGTAGCACTAATATTGCTAGCACATTTCTTATTGGAAAATTAAGGCTCAAGACTATTAAACACCCCAATCCTTATAAGCTACAATGGTTGAATGAATGTGGGGAAGTTAAAGTTACAAAGCAAGTATTGGTTGCTTTCCCTATTGGTAGCTACAGGGATAAAATTCTATGTGATGTAACACCTATTAATGCGGGTCATTTGTTGTTAGGGTGACCATGGCAATATGATAGAAAGGTTATGTGTGATGGGTTTTGCAATATCTATTCATTTGTTATGAATCGTCAGATTGTGAAGCTTGCACCTTTAACCCCAAGTTAAGTGTATGAAGATCAAGTGAAGTTACAAAAGGAGAAGGAGAGAAAAAAAAGAGGGTAACAAAAAGAAAATAAGTGATACACCAAAAGAAAAAGAGCAAAAGACAATGAATGTGAGTAAAGATGTGAAAAATAATGAGAGGAGAGAAAAGCAAGTGAGATTGAAAGATAAAAAAAAAAAAAGTAAACAATGAGAGAGATAAGAAAAGTGAGATTAAGAATTCTTTATTTTCAAGGCTACAACTACTTATACCATTGTACAATAATTTTTCATATGATAATTTTAACCTTTCTTTGTCCAGTGAAAATGTTTCATCACTATAGGAACTCAAGAATTTGATTCCCAAGGAAACTCCACATGAATTATCGGTACATCCAAGAAGGAATGGTCCATCATAATTGATTACAAAAAAGCGGATTCGAGGATGAATCCTTTCAAAGAAGAAGGGAATAATGGAGATCAAAGAGCATCATCAAGAGAGATTACCACATTTCAGAAAGTATAGGAGCTTCAAAGACAACATGGATGATTAATTAATACATGAGCAAATTCAAAGCCAACAAGAAGGATTGAAGTTTAGAATGGAGAATAGCCAGTCTTCAACAAGGAGCCTGTATGCCGATTCAACATTATCGACTTTGAAGAAGTACGTCGCCAGCATAGATGGATAGGTTGCTTACTTTACACCGGCTTTGAAAGTTCCAAGAATTGAAATTTTAAAGGCTGCTTTCAAAGCTATCATCCTTTGTCATATAGGCCACCGGCTTATGATTAAAGGTCGATGGCCTTCTTTGAGCATCAAACTTATTTTATTTTATGTCTTTTAGTTTTCCTTTGTTTTAACATATGTAGACCTTTGTTTTTGTTTTGTAATCCGTTTATCTTTGATATGGAAATTGAGAGACTTTTCTCTTAGAATTCAGGATTGAATTGGTTTTCAACTTATCCGAAATTTCTCTTGGCGTTCACTCCTTTGACTTATCAATTGGTTTGCCATCACCAGTTATGATGTCTTCACTTTATATCATGGTTCTTGCTTCGTTATAAGAATGGGTCGAGGTTTCCATCGGTTCTTAGAATGATCTAAATATTATTTTCCTATTTCAATTACGAGTTTTGTCACAAGTTGGCTACGTTTGTATCATGTGGTTAGATTGTTCTAGTTTTGTTGAGTTAGCTATTCCAAAGCATTGTATCAAGTATGTCCTTACCTTAGTTGTTGCTTATGAGTGTAGGCTTAGAAACTGCAAATGAATTTTACAATATTTGGCCTTAAATTGTCCATTACTTGTGCTTGGCTGGGTTTGATGGACCAGGAGTATTGGTGTAACTAAGATGGCACCTTGATAATCTATATGTATAATTGTCCCAAGTAGAGCTACATGTAGAGAGGATTCCAATAGTTTAGCAGTAGTAAAAGTACAGTACCCAAGGTATTAGGGAATACCTAACACCAATATATATAAGTATCTATATATGTATATACGTATTTTGCTTGTCATTGAGTCATGAATTACTCTAGATTTAGGCCTAGTTGCAAATGATTCTCAAATCTATTGGTTGCCTGGCTAATCAAAAGATAATAAATTGTGATTATTGCATATATTACCATGTTGCATGTGAATATGTTTGATGTCTGTTCATGCATATATGGTTGTGGTTTGGCTAACAGGGTATTGCACTCATTCCTTTTTACTTTTGAGGAACAAGTGATGATCTAGTGGCTTTTTATTTAACTGGTTAAGATATTTTCATGGATTATGGGAATGATGATAACAGAGCCAATTTTGTAGCTAATTACTAAAATGAATAGAAACTTAGATACTTAGAGTTTCTAGGTTTAAACTTTTATTATGATACTTTTACATTACAAAACTTTTCATATGATGTTTCTAACTTGTATTTGAGTTTGTGCTTGGTTTATTCCAACTAAGTCTTTAGATGTTTTCATTAATGACATTTATGATTATGATGAAACATATTTGAGTTATCTTTGGTTTTATAGTAGTTTAATAGGATTTGAGCTTTACCGTATCCATCTTTAGTAATGATACATAGTGGGTTGATGATGCACTTAGTTTAGGGCATTACACGTAATAATTAATCAAAGAAACCATGAGAGTTCAAGAAAGGGACTGAGAAGCATTGGAGAACTAGATTAATAAAAACTTTTAGTTCAATTAAAATAACCCATTCCAAGTTTTTGTGGATTTAAAGGAGAAATGAGTGTACTTTAATATATAAGTTGAATGGTCCAATTGCATAGCTTAAGGAAATCGTGTTATATAATCCCACCTAGCTATTTCAAGTCAAACTTCATTGAATTTTAACATTCTTGAATAATTTTGATGAGATAAAATATAATTTTAAAGGCTTAAATAACTAATTTTTTAACTTGGGACTTTTATTGGAAAACTTTTTATTTCACTTGTAAACAAAGAATCTTAAGGAGAAAATTACATTGAAAAATCAACATTTTGAAGTAAACTCAAATAGGAAATTAAAGGTAAGCTTAAATAGATATCGATATTACGTAAAACAGTTCAAATAAGGAATTTGTTACTCTATCTTTAAAACACTATTTGAAATATGCTAACGTGGTATGTTTGTGACACTCTATGATTAGTATAGGTGCATGTGAAGTACTCAATTGAAAGCCATTGTGTAATTATGGAGAGTAAAGGGGTGATTCAAACACATCCTTTAATTGTTTCTCTTTACCATTTTCGACATTATACTTTAGTTTCCATCAATTCATTTGTTAGGATATTATTAAAACCATTAATTTGCATTCAATAACGATAAAACTCAATTTACTCCTCCTCTTCCTCTTTAAGTTCCTAGTCTAGTATTTTAATTGGTGTCCAATTTGATATCTAGGTTTATTGTTGTGTTCAATCACATTTTAGAGTAAATATTATGCCATACTATAAATTATATAAGAAATAGTTATAAATAAACGGGGCAAATTATATCTAAAGGTTTCAACGTTATAGGGTAAGTTTATTTGAGATATCAATGTTTTGCAGAATTCATTTAAGATATCAATATTTAGAGATAGCTTCATTTAAGGTATCAATGTTTTAGGATAAGTTCATTTAAGGTATCAATGTTTTGCAAAATTCATTTAAAGTATAGGTTTTTTAAGATATTAATGTTTCGAGTGGTTAAAAAGAGGAACACAATTTTCAAGTGGTTAAAAAGAGAAATCAACATTTTGTAAAGTGAGTTAAATAAAATATTAATAATTATTAATAATACATTACTCTTTTGATGGAAAAAATAAAGGTATTAATAATTAACTATTAATAAAAATTAAGGAAACTTAATTAAAAACTAATCCAAACGTTGATACCCTGAGTAAACTTAACAAAACGTTGATACCTTATTTGATTCACTTTGCAAAATATTGCTTCCTCTTTTTAACTACCCGAAATTTTGATATATTAAATGAACTTACCATAAACGTTGATATTTTTTAGTGTAATTCACCCCAGATAAACACCTCTTTTAACCAGTGATAAAATATTGGATGTATAGAATAAAGCTATGTTAATGCTCATAATAGTATATTGTTGCAAATTAATAAAAAGGGAAATTTGCAATTAGATGATAGTAAAGATGAAAAGGATCTCACTAAAAAAGAGTTTAAAGATCTTGACTTAAATGAATATGCCACAAACATGTTGCAATTGGCATTAAAGGAAATTGATTTTAATAAAACTTATATATGTACATGTGCTTAAGAAATATGAGATTAGCTTGAATACTTGTATAAAGGAATATCATGTGTTAACGACATTAAATAAGTCTACTTTGTGAAAAAATTAAGAACTATATGATGCAACCAAATGAAAAAAATTACTCAAATACATAAGAATTTATTGGCATGATTAATTAATTCAACCAAAAGGTATAATTAGATTTTATGAGGAAATAAATTGCACAATTGTTCATATAATATAGTTGAGTTACACTTAGTTAAAAAAAATGTTTGTGATATGATGATGAGCATGTGTTGTTGGAACTTTTGTAGGACTTGTATAGTAGCTAGCATCTAAATATTAGGGCATGTGCATGACTTTGAGAATCATGACGATATTACTGATAAACTTCTTTGGCTGGACGAACAACTAATCATGTGTCTATAGTTAGCATCTAGACGTAGGGGTCGGTGTTTGGATGGTGGATGTAATACACATGATCAGAATACTTTCGACCATGTGTAATGTAGTTAGGGTTGGGATGTTAAGGTAATGTATCCTAATGGTAAAGATGATTTGTGCAAACAAGGTAGGGATAACATGTTTAATACAACGAAATGACAAGAGTTCTCTAAATGGTTCATAGTGGCGTCTTGGTGGTAGGATTACAAAACTAGATACTCAAGCATTTAATGCAAGGGAAAATTTAGAGAAAAAAAAGGGAAATGACAAAATTTCCTGAAACATCGACAAGGCTAGAGCGTAAATTTTTAAAAGTTGGATAAGCTCATTTGCTCGCAATTGATCTCCTTATGTTATTCTCTTTAATAGATTTGTCCTTTGTACTTAACTTTCTATTTTTCCTTGTGAGAAGAGTTGAGTAGATCTATTGAGGTTTTCTTTTTCTTTTTTCCTTTTTTTTTTTTGTTTTCCAGCACTTTCTAATGAGCTACTCTAGGTTAGATTGAGTATTGTTGTGAGAATGAAAGTTATGTCTAAGTGTGACATTGTGTTTTATGTAAAAGATATAGCTTTAGTGATAATTGGTGTGAGATTTGTGGTGCTTGTGTGCAAACCCTTAGCAACAATATTTTAGTGATCAATAAAAGTGTGGTTTAAAGTCCTTAATTGAAGCATTTAGATATTGTGAAGAGTAGAGGCAAAACTATACATTAAATCTGACTTGTTTTTTGTTCCTTATCTCTTTTTTTTTTTTTTTAATTACAAATTGTATTGTTATTATTCTTATCTTGTTTAGTTTATTAGAGTGTATCATTTAGGCATCAATTTTGAAAAAAAAAAAATAGATAAAACTTGTAATACACTTAATTCACCTTCTCTCCTGAGTTTAAGCCTAATAGTGTAATTTTTTTTCCATGTAATCTTTAGACGATATTTGACGATACCTTTCTAAATATAGAGATAAACTATAAATTTGGGTAAAAGAATTGCTATAGATTAAGCTCATGATCTTTTAAAGTTAAAGGAGAAACTTTTTAAAGCTCTAAAAACTCATTAATCGATTCATAAATAAATATGAAGAAAAGTTGAAGAAAAAAAAAAGAAGTTTAAATGATGAGGGAAGTGATGATGATGAAAAGTTAGTTGTAACTGCTAAAATTCAAGAAGTTAAACAATGATGAAATAGCACACTCCATAAAACTGATATCATAAAAGAAAGAGGAGCTTAAATGTTATAAATGTAATTCATAGTTTTATTACTAGAAATACATACTAATGAATTTACTTCAATTTATTGGTTGTAGTGTTAAACTAGGAATAAAATTGAAATTATCATTATACTCTTATTTAGATAAATAAGTAAGAAGCTATATAAATATACTCACATACCCATACCCATACTCACACATATATGCTATTCATAATAAATACATTATATATATATAAATAAACATATCATTTATATATGATATATATAATATATACACATATACAAATATATACAGATTATACGTTAGTCCATATGTTATACATGCACATATATATAACATATAACTAGGGGTGTGCATGGTACAGTTCAGTTCAATTTGCATCTCGAACCGAACCGCATCATAATTTATGGTTCGGTTTTTCTTTTCAATTCGAACCTAACTATACGGTTCGGCTCGTAATTTTTTCGAACCGAAAAAAACGGTCCGGTATGGTTCGGTTTGCGGTTTGAACCGTTTTTTCATAAAATAAAAAATATATTCTATCGAGAAAGTTCAATTACATATTTCTTATCACTAATGCAAATATAAACAATAATATTCAAAATTAATCATTTATCAAATAAACATATAAAACTTATAGGAAGGAAAAGATTTCATCCATTATAAAATTATAACTATGACTAGTCTCATTTTTCTAAATTATCTTGAACTATAATGATATATTAGACGTTATCTCAATATAAGACATAAAATGTAATTCGTTGTATGCTTCTAACTAATATATTACCAATTATATAAATCAATAAGTAACTAAATAATAGAACTAGATTAATTAGTAAGACAAATGGAAAAGAAATATGCATAAGTTAGAATACTAGAGGTTAAATTCTAAAATCTACCTTACTTATAAATAACATAACAATTAAAACATGTTATAAAAAATCTAATTTTATTCTAATGAATAACACATATCTAAGTAAAAAAATTTTACAACAATTAATTTTTTTAAGTTAGAATACTAGAGTTTAAATTCTAAAATCTATCTTGCTTATAGATAACATAACAATCGAAATATATTATGGAAAATCTAATTTTATTCTAATGACTAACACATATCTAAGTCAAAAATTTTAAAAACAATTAATTTATTTAAAAAAATTAATTGTTTTTAAAATTTGTGACATAGATATGTACCATTAATAAAACAATTAAGAGTAAAAACAATATGTTTAATTTTTTTAATATATAAAACGGTTCGGTTTTGTTCGAACCATATGGTTCAGTTCATGGTCCGAACCGAACCACGAACTGTTTGCTCTTCAATGAACCGAACCGCGAACCGAACCGTTTCCAAAAAGAATCGAAATTTTGGTTTGGTTCGGTCCGGTTCGGTTCATAGTTTGGTCGGTTTTTTTGCATAGCCCTACATATAACTTATAAAATGTAATATATATATATATATGTATATGTAATTTATACATACACCTTATATATTTTGTCAATGCCCTATTTACATAATATTTATAATCTCTAGAATATTAACTTATATATTTGTTGACATTTATATAGATATGTATATAAATAATAACTTATAAATAAAGATGATATATCATATAACTTATAATTTATAAAACATAATACATATATAACTTATATACATAAAACATGTAACTTACATATTTTGTTAATATCTTTTTTTTTTTTTTTTTACCGATTGTCAATATCCTATTTGCTTGTTATATATAATACATGTTATATATGTCACGCCCCAAAGGGTATCCTAAACGTGGCAGTCAACCGTACACAATATTAAAGCCTAGGAATGACCACCTCAGTCACGTGAAGGCTTCCATACTATGTACAAGGCATCTAACACATGGAGGAGACTGATCGAAGAGATACATTTTATATCGGTACACTTGAGTAACATTGTAAAGAAATACAATTTATTATTTTTCAAAATACAAATCATATTATACTTCCATTACATTCATCCAAGGATTTCTCTACATAGAACTATTGCAAGGCAAATCATAGAACCTAGCTAATAACTGCAAACATTCTTATTCCTTGCCGGAATCCTAAAGTCATTCTCGGCTCCAACCATCACGGTCCCTACTTAGCACTCTTGAGATAAACTGTTTAATCAAACATCTATTGGGGTCTAAGCTACACTAGCTTAGTGAGTGAAAACTTCAGGATTACATTTATAACACATCATACAATCAAGTGATTAGTCAGACAAGTGATATACATCAAACACGTGAATTTAATAAACATATGACCTGCCAGAAATCATATGTGGATGGACTTGTGCCCTCCATCCCGAGTTAGCAGATTAATGAATCCTGTGGTACGACGCCGTTTAAGCTTACGGTCAACTGAACTATAAAATCGTTTAACGTACAACGATAAACTGACAAGAATCGTTTAAAGTACAACGATAAACTAACAAGAATCGTTTAAGGTATAATGATAAACCAAAAAATGCTAATGCTCCATCCCCATCACGATATGAATGAGTTCAATTTTATCTTCAATTTTGAATAATCAATTATACCAATTCTTTTAAGTGATCAATCAATAATTGCAAATAATCAATTCTAATTGATCTATACAAGCAATATTTAATCACTCGGCTTCGATATTCTTGCATTCAATTCCTCATATCAACAACAAGAATACATAGTTCCCATTCGTCCCCATCATGCATATCCATTTTAACTTTACCTAATATCTAGTGCAACTATTATTACAATCACATACAATAAATGAAATCGGAAGTAATACTCACTCAGCCATTAGATCACCGGTCTTCTAGTACAAGTAACCCGGTGCTAAGGAATCGTCGATATCGGGGTCACCTAAAAAGGAAGAAATACTTTAATAAGTATTTCATCGCTTAACTAATCTAAACTATCTTATACAAACTATCAAATTCATAATTCTTGTCCTAAGCCAACTTAAAACGACCATAACTTGGTCATTTTAACTCGGAATTTCGCAAATTATATATCGATTTCTATCTACTTCGAAAGATCTATCTAATTATAATATTATATTTAAGTTTTGAAAACTTTGAAGCTTCGAAAAGTTTGGATCAGATTAGGGCAGTAACAAGTTCCAATCCCAAAAAATAGTTTTGCAAATGTTTGTAATGTTCCTACTATATAAATTAGCCATACATGCAATATGAATGATTTCCTAGCATGAGTGACATGAGATGAGCTTAATGTATGCATGATCTTGATGATTTTTGCTAAAAGGAAATTTTATAACTCTTTATTTTGCAAGACTTCAAGGATAACTACTTTTAAGAATACTAGTTTCCTAACTTTGATAATTCACTTGTGTTTTGGGATTAATTCTTAAGAATTTCTCGTTATCTAAGTTAGAATTGAATCTTCATTATATCTATTACTTAAGTCCTTCATTTCTACATAATAATTTCTATTTTACACTTTGTAAACATGTTTTTAAAATTGGCTCATCCCAAGATCCGAATTTTGCAAAACTTGCTTTTGTGGTGATTTCTTTAAGTAAAAGTCATTTGATACTTAGAAAATTAAGGCTCAATCATGCCTTACTACTAAGGACTTCATTTCTTTAATAAAACTTTTATTTTGAGTGTGGAAAGTATGTGTTTTCATGACTTCACTTCAAAATTACGAATTTCCTAAGTTGACTACAACTCAAATTTTTCCTACTACATTTCCACTCCTTGTTCCACATATTTTTCTTAGTAAATCCCATCTTAATTTATCAAAATCATCACTTGATGATACCTATGACCTAAACTCCTCACTTTTCATATAAAACACAAGTTTTGGAGTTGATAAATGAGTTTTTAAGGCATGGCTTTGAAATGATCTGAATTTACAAGTTTTGGATAAACTCAATTTTCATACTTTATTTCTACAATGCATCATACATATATGTATTTCCTACAAGCTATTGTCATGATGGTTATGAGAGGATCTACCTATATGTATACATATAATACAAATAATTCTTTTTGAAAATCTTTACTTTGCAAAAATTTGAATTTTACTAGACTTAAGAAAAATGGTTTTTTTCTTCTTGTAAAATCATATTTGTTTTTAGCAAAATTCAACCTTGATGACCTATATAACCATCACCTTCATTATTCAACAAAAACCTTCATTTTGGGGTTAGAAAATAGGTGTTTAAATAGATGGTTTGCTTAAGTATGAATTTTGCAAGATTTTAAAGAATGAAAACATTGTTTTACCTATTTTTGGAAACCATTTGTTATTCTAAGATTATATTTTGATAAACTTCTTTTATCCTTATCAAAACTTAGTCTTTATTATATATATACCCTAGGACTTCCATTTTCCTATCAAAATTATCATTTTGGCATTTGGAAATAAGTGTTTGAATTGTGGCTATTTTCAAATCCGAATTTTGAGAAATTCATTTGAGCTTATTTTCTTTGTAAAACTCATTTAGTCTTTCAAAATCATTTCCTAATCAAACCTATCCCTTAAGGTTTTCATTTCTTTACTAAAAGTCTTATTTTGAAGTTGAAAAATAGGTTTTCAAAATTGGTCTTGGTTGGGATCCGAATTTACAAAATTTATTCTTGGACATATATTTTGATAAAATCTATCTAAACTTATGAAAATTCATTTCTTATATATCCTATCCTAAAAGCCTTTCATTTCTTAAATAAAAACTTCATTTTTGAGTTGGAAAACATGTTTTTTAAAATATGCCTTTACCAAAATCCGAAAATAAGATTTTTATTTTGAGAATAACTTTTGAAAACCACATTTGATTCTTGTAAAAAGAATTCTTGATAATATACATACATTAAGCCTTTATTTCTTAAGTAAAAATTACATTTTGACACTTGGAAAGTGGTTTTCAAATAAGGGTTTTGCCAAAATACGAATTTCATAATTTTTGTCTAAGTTCAAATCTAAGATCTACACATAATATGAACATACATCTAAATGAAACCCATGATAATAAACTTTAAACTCATAGATCTAAACTTTACTCATCAAAATCACTCATTTTTGTTATCTATACCCTAAGCCCTTCATTTTAAATGAAAAATACACATTTTGAAGTTGAAAAACAACTTTTGCAAATATGGTTCCATTTTCATCCGAATTTTCAAAAATGACTTTTGTTGAAAATAAAGTAGATCTTGAGTTTTCTATAATTTTCCTACTATCATCATGCTATTACAAGTTCATGAACATAAAAGAAAGTCTAATGCATTTTGTAAACTCAAAACACTAGATCTAGTCTTCTAAACTAGTTTTAAATGCATGAATCACTAACATATACATGTGGATGATGGATCTATGCATAAATCATAAGAAATAAAAAAATAATAATAACTCATATAGCAAGATCTATGGCATAAACAAAAATCAAAGCTACAAAAAGTTAGATCTACAAAATATATCAACTTTCAACAAGAAAATAATTATGATACAAGATAATAATAGTGGAGAAGAGGAGTGTTTCATTTTTGGCATCATCATCCTAAGCTTTTAAGCTTATGGAAGGTCATTTGATGCATGAAACCTTCATTACACTTTACCTATACCACCTATGGAAGCTTTGAGAAGGAGATTTACTTAAAAATCTTCAAGAAATATGCATGGAGGCTCATGAAAGAAATAGGGACAGCTTGTTCATTGAAGAAACAAGAATAAAAAGAAGAAAGAAAGAGAGGCAAAAGAGAGAGAAAAAGCTAAAGAATGAAAAAGGAAAGAAGAAGTAAATGAAAGGGAGAGAGAAAATGAGTGTATTAATGAATGAAAGAAGAGAAAAAAAAAATAAAACAAGGCAGCCAAAGAAGAGCGATGCTGCACGTGAATTATGTGGGAGGGAGAGAGGAATTTTGTTGAAATTTGACTTGAATTTGAATTGTGTAATAAATGTGTAATGTAGCTTTCTTAAGGAGTAGAATATAATTAATTTAGTCAAAATGGAGTAAATAAAGGACAACGGCAGCCATAAAGAAGGGGAAAAATCTGCCATGAAGTGTGAGATAATGTGTAGAAAGATTGAAGCGAAAAGAAAGTGATATGTGTAAGGTATACTTAAAAGTATGGATTGTAAAAGTACTTTCTCAATAAAATAAAATAAAATAAAATAAAATTAGAAAATTTATTCCAAATATTTGTAGCAGATTTTTCATAATTAAAATTAAATAATTATTTGAATTATTTTAGTATTTTAACAAATATGTTACCGGTATGATCAAAATACGCGAATATGGGCTATAAATGATATTTTTATAATCCAAAAAATTCTAAAAAAATTATTTTATGAAAATATAAATATTTTTAAAATATTTTCCAATTATTAAATTAATTTATTTTATTTTTAGTATCGGGTCTTAAACAGAATCTGATCCCGTAAAAACCCGAAACGAACTAAATTTTGGAAAAACAAAATTTTCTATATTATATAAAATATTTACCCAAAAATATAAGGCTTTATAAAAATAATAAAATTGTGTAATGAAATAAAAGTGAATAGTGTAAAAGACTAATTAATTACCGGTAATAATGAAATACGGATAAAAATGTTATAATTATAACTTTTATAATCCGAAAAATTATATAACTAATATATTTGGAAATCTTATGAAATTACGAGTCTAACAGTACTGATGGTATATTTTTGATATCTCGAGCCCTGGGACACGCTTTTCGAAGTCTGTGTCCGAACGGGTTCGAAATAGGTCAAAAATTTACCAATTTGATATTTTTAAACAAACTTATATTACTATGAGCTATTCTACATATTTAAACTACATCTCAGCCTCTAGGGTTAAGGGCACTAGATCGCCGGACTTAAGCTATTGTATTCCAGTTAGGGTTTCTAGGTGATTTTCCGGTTTAGATCTTTGCCAATTTGGAAACTGATATTTTATGTTTATACAACATACTTGATTTGAGAAATTTATCTTAAATTTTATTTTTGTAAGTATTTAATATCTTTTAACGTTTTTGGAATTTTTGAATTGGGTTTCATTTCCGAAAGTTAATCGTTATTTACCTTTTTAATAATTTGATTTTGAGTTCTATATTACCCAATTTTATAAGTCAGAGTTACGTATGGAATTTTTCGTATGTAGTGGTTTTGGAATTAAAGTATAATGAGTTCTTGTTTTGTTTTTTTAAGGATTCTAATTTTTCTCAAGATTCAGAAATTTCTGGATTCGCTCGTGTTTTTGGACTAGTTGAAATTCGGTTTTAATTTGGAGTGATTTTTAGGGTTTATTTTCGAAGTTCATCTTGAAATTATTTACTGAAATTTTCCAGGGCTTACAATATATACTTATAAACTTATATATACATGTTATAAGTTATGACTTATATACATATATAATGTAACCTAACTTATAAAGTACAACTTATATGTATAACTTATAACTTATGTACAACATATGTGCTTTATTAATAAACTATTCATTTGTCATATAATAACATATATAATACATAACTAATATATTCATAATCTCTAGATTATTTATTTATATTTTTTAGACCGAGTAATATATATTACTAACCACTTATGCATATAATTAATAAAATATATAACACATATATACTTGTAACTCATAACTTATATATTAATGAAAATTATATATATATAATTACTTATAACTTATCTAAATGAAATATAGCTTAACATATATAATTTTATATATTACATATATAGCAATTATATATTATTCAACTTATAAAATATAACCTATGTGTATAACTTATAACTTATATGTACAATTTATATATTTTATCAATACTTTATTATTTTCCATTTATACGAAATTCATAATCACTAGATTGTGTACTTATATTTTTTAGATATTTATATAATATTCAACTTATAAAATATAACCTATGTGTATAACTTATAACTTATATGTACAATTTATATATTTTATCAATACTTTATTATTTTCCATTTATATGAAATTCATAATCACTAGATTGTGTACTTATATTTTTTAGATATTTATATATATGTATATAAATCGTAGACTATAAATAAAATGATGCATTATATAATTTATAAATTATACATATAAGTTATACATATACAACCCTTATGAATAATGTCACGCCCCGTAGAGTACCCTAAACGTGGCAGTCCACCACATATAATATCAAGGCTTAAAAATGACTACCTTAGTCATGCGAAAGCCTTAGTATTATATGCAAGGCGTCTAGCACGGTAATAGGAGAGGCTTTTGGGAAGCATAGTTTAAGCAAGTAAAGATGAACATATAAGAAACCATAAATAAAATATATTATATCATTAATAACCAAAGGTCTATTACATAATTTCTTAAGGGCATAGCCCTGCTAATCCCAAAGATCGTGATAGTCTTTACAACATCCAAATACTATATTAAAGATTTCAAAGGAATTCTAATCTAAGTCTTCAAGTAGATTTCCTCCAAAAGCTTCAATGGAAAACTTACACGGATATGGGGAGGCCCCGGGCACAAAAATAGGTGTTCCTGAAAATACAAATACCTATAAGGGTGTAAGCTTATAGACTTAGTGAGTAAATCCCAAAATTCATAGTCAAAGCAAATTATCAACCAAGTTTATTATTCAAACATATGGAATGCAACAACAACGTGAGCATACAAGACATATGACTTTCTAGGAATCATATGTTGAATGAATTACGCCCTTCATTCGGGATTGGGTATTCAGGCCAATTACAGTCACAACTTTTAAAACACTTTTATAGATCTTACCAGCTCCTATATGCCATCAAAAACTTGTAGTTATTACAGGCTCCTACTAGCCACCAATTTACGTAGTTCTTACTGGCTCCTACTCACCACTTACATGATATACCGGTTATGTCTATCACCACTATTATACACTTATTCCACCAATCGTATAGTAGTGAATGAAATATGACTCAACATATGAAGTGCATGCATAATTTCTTAATTAAAGTCTAGTAGTTATATTTATCTTCTTTCAAGTGAGCAACCAATTTCAAACACTTCAAGATAGTAATATACAAATAACTTTATTACAAACAAATCAAGTTACGATATACTTAATATTCTTTCAACATGTTATCATACAACTTCCATTTGATTTTTGTCTAAATTCTAGTGTAACTAATTTTACAAACACAATCATAAGTACAAAAAATAACGGGGAATAAACTCACTCAGCTACGATGATACATTTCTTGAAATGGATGAGTCGTTCGGGATTTCCACTAATCGTAGTAATCTTCAAGATACGAACAATCCTCCTCGAGATTATCTAATCAAGAAGATTACCAAAAATGAATATTTCATGAAGTTTCTCTTCTTGAAGATTCTAAACTTTTCTAAAAATCGCGGTAAAATCGTATAAGAGGAAATTCCAACTTAGAATGGCCATAACTTGCTCATTTTAACTCAGAATTTCGCAAATAACATATCGTTTTCTACCTACTCGAAAAGATCTACCCATTTCTAAACTTATTTTCAACAAACTAAGTCATTTGGGTTCAAAAAAAGCAGCGACCAGATTCATTACGAATTTGTAAAAACTTGTTTTCCTTCTTTTATCAAAAGCTCACTCGATGAGGTAGACAATATAATAACTTGTAAAAATTTTGGAAAGTATATTCATATATATTTATTAACTCATGACAAATGTATGAAGTGAATGAAGTTGTCTCAATTAAAAAAGTAAAGTTTTGAAAGATTTTGAATTTAAGAATTCTTGAAGTGTCCATTTTACTTTGAAAAGATTTTGAGTTATTTGAAATGAGTATTTCTTTCTCTAAATTTAATTGCTTGTAATTGCTTTAAAAATTATTTTAAGTTGTTTATGATGAGTATCTCTTTTCTTCTCCTAAATCTTATTTTCATAATCTTCTTAATTTCTTAAAGAATGATTTTTATTTCCTAAACTTAGCTTCCAACACTTTTTTGAAAATATTTGATACTTCTATATTTAGAAAAATGACTTCTTGATTTCTGGAGATCATTTTAATGAAAAGGAATTTCTATTATATGAAGAGAAGATGAAGTTGATGAAAAAAAAATCCTTGTTTTCTCAAAATCCTTTTTATGTATGTTTATAAGAATCTATTAGGAACTCCTCTAAGTTTGTTAAAAAAAAAATGGCTTCTTAGTTCTTAGAAAAATATTAACTACTTGTTTTTGTTTCTAGAAAAGAATCTTTATTTTTAAGAAAATATTTCTTCATTTGTTTTGTTGAGACAAAACCATTATGTTCATGCATGAATATGAGTCGTAAGTTATGAAAATATAAAGGAACATAATACTTGAAAGAATAAGCTATTAAAAAAATAAATCAAGTATTGGAACCTTAGCTTGTTCAAGGTATCCCGGGACTAAGAAATGACTAGTCCCAAAAGAAAAAGAAAATGTTTTGACTTGATGAGGACAAGTCTAAGACTAGAAAGACTAGTCTTAAAAAAAACAACTTGAAATTAAATAAATAGCAAGGAAGTAAATAAATTGCATGAAAGGTAAATAAATTGCAAGACAATGAGCTTATATGCTCTAAATATTATATATATCTATATAGATATATTAGATAGTTATGAACATAAAAGAACATAAAGGAGTTGAGATTATGAACAAAAACAAAGTATGAACCTATTGTTGCTTTTTTAACCTTCATGGTTTTAAAAAACACACACTAAGTTCATACTAAGTAGATGAATAGAGGAATTTCTTAAAAAAAGTTTACCTAAAAGAGATGAACTAAAGAGAGCTTCTTGGAAGAGAATTCTTGAGAGATTTTGAGAGAGTAACTTTAGAAATAAAGAAGTGTGAAAGAAGTGAAGGTATGAGAGAGTATTTATAGGAAAATGTGGGAGATAATTTATGTTAATTAAATAAATGAACAACAAAACAATATAGATAGAAAGAGAGAGGGGCCGGCGCAAATTGTGCATGGGAGAGAGGGAAAAATTTATTTTTTTGTTATTTTGTTAATTAAAAGTAAGAAATGAAAGATGTGAAATTGTATTGGAAATGAAAATGTGTAAGAAATAGGTGTATAGGTTGTAAGAGTAGGTTGTAATAAAAAGTAGAAATAGATGAATAGTTTAGAATAGTAGAAAATAGTGTATGTAAAAGTAGACATGATAATTAAATACCGGTAGTAAGAAAATACGCGTATAAATGCGATATCTGATATTTTTAAAAATCTTATATTTTTACAAGTCTAATGGTATATTCAGAATATTTTTACTATTCCAAGCCTCGGGACACGTTTTTTAAGAACTGTGTCCGATCGGGTTCAAATGACACTTAAATTTCGAAATTTTGATATTCTTATATAACCTATAGCTATTATGAACTATTATTGCTAATTATTCCAACTTCGTTTTCTAGGGCTAAAGAAAACAGGAATGCCGGATCTAGAATCTAGGGTTTGTACTAGTCTTTTGTTGACCTTTAGGGTTTCGGTTGACTTTTAATTCTAAGATCAAACTTAAAACTAATCGAAAATTTTAGGAGTTTACAAATAACTTATAATATATAGATATATATATTAATTACAGCTTATATGTATATAAATCGTAGACTATAAATAAAATGATGTATTATATAATTTATAAATTATACATATAAGTTATACGTATACAACCCTTATGAATAACTTATAATATATATATTAATTACAACTTATATGTATATAAATCGTAGACTATAAATAAGATGATGTATTATATAATTTATAAATTATACATATAAGTTATACATATACAACCCTTATGAATAACTTATAATATATAGATATATATATTAATTACAGCTTATATATATAACTTATACTTGTAAAACATAAAACATATATAAATTATATACATAAAATAAATTTATATTTATAACTTATAAATTATATAGACAATTTACATATTTTACTAATATCCTATTTACTTATTATATATATAACATATATAATATATAGCATTTATATTTAAAATATCTAGATTATATTTTTATTTTTTAATAACTTATACAAATGGAATATAGCTTATATGTATATATATAATTTAACATACATGTATAACTTAGATATATAACCTATGTATTTCATCAACACACTATTTATTTGTCATATATAATACATATATAGCTCATATATTCATAATTTCGCTAGATTATGTATTTATTTTTTTAGAATGAGTTATATATACACTCATCACTTATACATATAATAAGTAAATTATATAACTTATATATTTATGTAAATCATGCATATAAAATATTATTTACAACTTATCTATATAAAACATATATTACTTACAAATTATATATACAAGTTATGAATTATAACTTATATATACAACTTATATATTTTGTCACACTATTTTTTTATATATAATTTTATAATTCATATATATAACATATATAGTCCACATATATTACGTATAGGTTATATATATATATATATAAGTTATAACCTATACAAGTACTTATAAAACATAAATTGTGTTATATGTATATATTAATATAATATGCACTGTAGATTTGTACATGCTTTGCTAAATCATAATAGTAAAATAAATAAAAAATGACATAATTATATCTAAAAAGGGGGGTTTTGTGTATTGTTATAATATATTTGTCAATGACTAAATTTATTAGGGGTAAAACAGTAACATCTTTTGAATTTGAACTCCCATTGGAGAGAGAATAAAGAGGTAATAAAAAAACCATATTGTAGATAGTTTTTTTTTTATTCGTCTACACAAGGAATAGAAAGATTATCGATAATAAATATGCCAATTCATTTGTGCAAGTAAACAAGGTAATAAACTTAATCCTGGAAATGATCATCCTATTCTCCTCTATTACCTCCAAGTAAATGAGTAACCCCCCGAATTTTTTGAGAATGGTTTTGGAATATCAAATCGAAACCCTAAAGATTGACCCAAGTTGAAACCGAACCTTAAACAATGTCAATTATGGGATTTCATAAGAGAATATTCAAAAACAAAAATAGAAAAATTCAATAATCGTTCGATCCAAAAATCCGAGCATGAGAGGGTCCATCTATCCAATTCCTAATGTAAACCCCTTAATTTCTAAGGTAAAGTTTGATTAAACCTTAACCCTAGTCAAACCAGAGTTTCAAAAGTCAACAAAGATCAAGACAATCAAACAGTTTCAACTCCGACAATCCCACGCTCTCAAACCCTGGAAACGGAATTGAGTTGATGGCTTATAAGAGTTCGTAATAATATAGGGAAGCATAAAAAATCATATTCGTAATTTTCTAGCGACTTTTGGATTCGAACGGGATCATTTTTCAAAAGCCGTGCCTCGGTGCACCGGATAGTGAAAATATTCCGACAATACCATTAAACTCATAAAAATATGAGGATTTCAAAAATATCATTTTTAGAATTTTTTGGTAACTAAAAACATCAGATATTGGCCGTTTACGAGTATTTTATTTACTACCGGTATTTTAATTGTCTAGTTTACTATTCATAGTACTATTTCTACTATTCATTACTATTTCTCTATCTCTACTTTTTCTTATACTCTATTCTTATTCAATATCATACCTATACCTTATAATTTATCCTTTCCATACAACTTTAATCACATCACACTTTACACATTACTTTTTTTTACAAAACAACAAAATAAATCAATTTCCCCCTCCTCTACAAGGCAAATCGGCACCCCTTTGTCCCTTTCCTATCTCAATTTTATTTCATTTTCAATTATTTTTAATCACAGTAATTTCCACTTCATAACTCTACAAATACCCCCTTCCTCCTTCATTCTTTCACACAATTTATTTCCTACTAAAACTCCGCAAAAATTACACCACAAACACACTCTCTCAAATTCTCTCCCAAGTTCTCTCTTCTCTCCATAAAACCAATTCTTACATAAAACTACAACCCATTCTTTTCCTCTTCAACAAACACATAACCTTAGGTAAATTTCTTACACATACTCATCATGTTCATACAACTTAGCATGAGCTTAGTATATGTTTCTTAGACTCATTAGAGTTAAAAAAGCAATAATATGTTCATGTTTTATTTTTCTTCATGTTCATATTTTACATTATGTTATTATGTTGTTGTTGTTATTGTTATTATTATTTTTGCTCTAATCTAACTTCTATATAGTATTATGTATATTATGTATATATATTTTTTTAGAGCATATAAGCTCACTTGTTATTATTTATTTTCATGCTTGGCAATTTATTTATTTAACTCATGCTATTATTAAGACTAGTCTTTTTAGTCTTAGACTTGTCCATATCAAGTCAAAACGATTTTCTTTCTTTTCTTTTCTTTTCTTTTCTTTTTGGGACTTGTCTATTTTTAGTCTCGGGTCGCCTAGAAGAAGCTAAGGCTCCCAATACATGATCGGGATACCTTAATGAAGCTAAGGTTCTCAATGCTTGACCTTATTATTATGTTTATTTTTTTATGAGTATTTCTTTCTATTATGTATTATTCTTACTTTCTCATTGCTACATAATCATATTCGTACATGATTAGAATGTTGTTGTCTTAAATAAAAATAAAATGGGTTCTTTCTTAAACAAGAAAAAGTGAACTAGATTTCTCAACAAGTGATTTTTCAACAAGAAGTCTAAGTATTGTTTTTAATAAATTCTTTTCAAAAGCTTAGACAAGTTAATCATAAGTTTTAAAGTATTAATGTTGAAGATTTCTTCAAATGAAAGAAACTCATTTCTTTTATAAATCAAGACTAAATACTCTATAAAGATAGAATTTTTAGCATTGAACTTAAGATTTTAACGCAATCATATATTTTATAAAACTTAAATAGGTTCACCATAGACTTCGAAAATCACATACTAAGAAAGTTTCTTCAAAACTTAATTTTTTTTATATTGTTATTCTCTTTTCAAAATCAAAATGAAAATTTTGCTAAGTTATAATATTAACAATTCTTTATTAAGAAAGCTTTTCTTATTACTCTAACATTAAGAATAAAACAAGTTTTTCAAATCAAGGTAAAATCAACTCATTATTTTAGAAACCAACTTAGAAAAATAAAATTTACCGAGAAAATAAAGTTTTAAATGTAAACTTATTTTCTAAAGAAGAAAAAGAATATAAAAATGAGAGGAAAACATACATTTAACACAACTCCAAATATTAGACCACCTCAACAACTTAAGAAAAATTTTGAAAAGCTTATTTGCAATCACTAGAAATATAGTTGATAGATAACTTAAAAAACCAAAACTTTGGGAATTAATTTACTTTTTAAATGTGAGAAAATAAAATTATAATAGGTAAACACTCACTCATAACAACCCAAGTATATTTTAGTTTTCCTTTTAGCAATTCAAAGAGGAGAAATTTTCAAAGTTTTATCTTTTAAAACTCTTAAAGACAAATTGTTTGTGAAGTATCAATATTGAGACAACACTACAAAAATCATGCATACGATATGAGTATAAATATATGTTCAAAGGATTTTTCAACTATACAAATATCCATATATTTTGCTTGGAGATTTTTTAGTAAAGAGAAGTTTGGAAAAATCATATTTTGAGGACTAAGAAATTCGTAACTATTATGTAGCATAGTAATTTGCTACCCAAATGGCTTTTTATGAAAAAAATAACCTTAGAAATTGATAGATCTTTTCGAATAAATAAAAAACGGTATATTATATTCGAAATTTCGAGTTAAAATGAGCTAGTTATGGCCGTTTTAAGTTGGAATTTCCTCTTATCCGAATTTTGATGCAAATGCTAGAATAGAATTAGAAAGTTCAAGAAGAAATTCCACGAAATACTTATTTCGTTTAGGTAACAAAGTTTGGGAGGATCCATATTCGAAAGACCATTACGAGTAAAGAGTTTTAGCAAGGATGGTCGAATGAGTTTATTTCCTACCTTTTACATACTTGTTTGTGCTTGTAGCTAGAGGCACTAGAAGTAGGAAAAGATATAAATGAATTTTGTATGATAAAATTGATTGAAAGAATACTAAGCATATGAGGACATGAATTGTTGTTAAATCAAATTGCTTTTTATTATTACCATGCTGGAATATCTGCAATTCTATAATCGCTTTAAAGTACCTTAATTACAGATTTCAAGTTATATATATTAATTGATTCATGCATATCACGTAGCTAGTTTCATTTCATTAGCTACTATACTCAATGGGACAAAATTATAGTAGTTTGGTTTGTAAGTGCCATAATTCTGCAAGATGGGCGAATAGGAGCCAAAAGAACTATTTCAGGATGGGCGAGTAGAAGCCAGAAATAAACTACATAAGTTGGATTTCAAATATGGGTTTTAAAGAGCCTGAAACACCTTACACTGAATGGGGAGGTAAATCCATTCAAAACATATGATTTCCGGTAGATCATATGTATTGCTTATTCACTTACTTGATGCATTCATATGCTTGTTTAATAACTTGTTTGAAATCATTGATACAAATACGTTGATTCAAGAATATTCTCACTAAGCTAGTTATGTTTATACTCCGATAGACTTTTGTTATAACAGGACCAATATCTCTTATGCCCGAGGACTTCATATACTCGAGTAGGATTATGTTTTGGGGAGCATCTAGAAATCCTTTGAAGATCTTAGGCTAAATATCCTTTAATATCTTTTGGTGTTAGTGTTGTTTCCTCGTGTGAAAGACTAAGCTAATATTATGATTACTTGGAGATTTATAGTGAAAAGCCCCTAAGATGATGTAATGATTATATTCTTATAATGTTGAAATTGGATGGTTATCTAGATTTCTTGTATGTTGTATTTACTATCCCGAACTACACATCCCACCGGTGTCTCCTATTGTTGTGATAGACACCTTACATATGGTGTTGAAGCTTTCGCATGACTTTGGGAAGTCATTCTTAAGTTTTAATACCGTATGTGGCGAAATATCACGTCTAGGGTACTCTTTAGGGCATGACAGTTTAAGTGGTATCCGAGCATCAAGGTTAGGGAAGAAAACCATAAGTTTAGGAATGGAAGTCTTAGAAACATGATGAGCTGAGGAATAAATCATGAGAGTGATAGGGAGATTCTTGTGAAGTTATTAGTATATAGATGAAAGATTAGTAGAGGAAAATATAGACATATTTTTTATCATACGATAAAGGAACCATAAATAGAGTGAAGGGAAAACCTAAGAATCCTATGGGACCCCTTTGGGCATGACAGTTTAAGTGGTATCAGAGCATCAAGGTTAGGGAAGAAAACCATAAGTTTAAGAATGAAAGTCTTAGAAACATGATAAGCTTAGGAATAATTCATGAGAGTGATAGGGCGATTCTTGTGAACTTATTAGTATATAGATGAAAGATTGGTAGAGGAAAAGATAGACAGATTTTTCATCATAGGATAAAGGAACCATAAGTGGAGTGAAGGGAAAACCTAAGAATCCTATGAGACTACCATGTCTAATAAGATAAAAACAATTTAGGAAGTCCTAGAGCCATAACAAGTGGGATATTTTGGTACCGAGTGGGAAAGTCGTGCATTTTACGATCTCACCAAAAACATAAGTGTAGAACTAGTTTTTGTCTTTGAATGAATTCGCAAACCGTTTTTAATCACAAAAAAAAAAATATCACCTTTGTAAGAAATAAAAAATTTCCAATTAAAGAAACCAATAAAAGACTATATGATCTAGTTTTAACTGCGAGTACGTCTGTCAATGTGCCAAAAGACGAGGATCCCACATCTATTGCCAAAAGACGAAGCAGGAGCTCCAAGAAGAAAAGTCGTAACCAAGCATGAGTTCGTGAGCACAAGAAAAGGATTTTGAGTCAATGAGAAAGCATCGCATTTACCCGAAGCATAGCGCCTTAATTAACTAAATAAGATTTAATTAAAGAGAATAGTTAAGAGTTTTGAAGATAACCAGCAAATTTGAATATACCCTTTAAAATTATTTATACTGTTTTATAATATCCATGCTATGCCTTTTTCTCAAATAAATTTCTTAAAAGATGTCTTATTTTGTGATTTTATGAAATTCTATTTTAGAAATTCTTGATTTGCTTACCAACTTTTTGTTGAGTGTTCGTTATATGGTTTTATTTCTATGAATTTGATTTTCAATCATAAAATTCTAATCTTTTATGATTAAGTTTTCTATGTTTCTATTGAGTAAAATCTTCTTTTATGGTTATTTGAATTTTATTTATTATGCTTTGATTCTGTAAATTTCTGTATTTTGATAATTATGGTTGTTCTAGATTTCCAAGATTTTCGTTAAATATGCGATAAAACTTAAAAAGTTAAGAGAAAAGAATGAACTCAGGTAATTGAAATATTTATACAGCCGTACTCATAGGGGACGAAACCACGAGCAACATTCTTCACATCAACCAGTTGGGTAAGGAAATCAACTCGAAGTTCCTCCTCTAAATCCACAAGCTATGCCACCACCGAATCCACCAGTTAACAACCAGGCCACTCTTGGATAGATAGCACAATTGTTGAATATTCTTGTGCAGCAACAGAATGCACATACGCCTGCTTCGGCCCCATCCCTAAAAGAACATCAAGCATTCGTGGAAGTGCCTACACCACAGAATGAGCAAACCCATACCATGCCCTTACCACCACCGCCACCGCTACCACCAAGACCCCACCAAAGCATTTTGCCGGAATTCATCAAGAGTAATAGGCACTTTGATGGAGCCTTTAGCAAGCCTAACGAGGCGAAAGATTGGCTTGCACAATTAGAAAGGTCTTTCGATGCGTACGAATTGCTGCAACACCTAAAGATTACCTATGCAACCTATATGCTTCACCTAAATGCTTGTGTGTGGTGGGAATCCAAAAGTAGAGAATTGATGCATCCAATCACCTGGGAGATGTTCCGACATGAGTTTCTGGAGAACTACTTCCTAGGCAGCCTCCGAGTTCAGTATAGCTCAGACTTCTTGCATATTGTTCAACAAGATAGAATGGTGGAACAATATGAGATCGAGTTCAGTCGGCTACTCCAGTATGCGCCTAACTCATACAAGCATAGCGAGGAGCTAAAGAGGCAAGTCTTTTTTAATGGACTAGACGAGGAATTGTGAATGAAGTTAGAAGAATTTGATGTAAGGAATTTTCGAGAATTGGTAGAAAGAGCTCGAATTGTTGAAGGAGCAAATAGAAGAAAGACGCGTGCATCGGAAAGGAAGATTCATGTTATTGGAAGGAGATTTCATGAAGGGCCAAGTTTTGGCTGCCCATAAAAAAGGTTCAAGCCAAACAACAGTTTTGGAGAAATTGTTAGTGGAAGAAGAGAAGCACCAAAGAACATAATTTGCTAGAAATGTCAGGGTACCCACTACCTAAAAAGATGTCCTGAATTGTAAGATAAGTGATACTTTTGTAGGGACCTCAACCACAAAGTACCAGAGTGCCCAAAGAAAGCATCCTCCATTTGCTTCGTATGTAGACAAACCGGACACTTTGCTAAAGAATGCCTGCAAATGAAGAGTGCTACCATCGGATTAATTGGACCGTCTAGAGGACCTACTCCAACAAGAATGAGGAATGCAAATGGAAATGGAAGTCGTGATGGGACATCTATGTATGGAATGAAGGTCTACAAATGGAAGGTCAATGGAGACATGGGGAGATGGATGATGGAGATGTGGAGTTAGCTGCTCTTGAGGACGAGGACAACTACGGCTATGACCCGATCACAAGTTAGTATTAAACCTTAATCAAGTGTTTTCTTTAATTCTGTAAAAGTATATATATCAATAGATGATAATTGGATGATTGATTAAAACCCCTGAAAGCGAAATAAATAATTCCACAAGTAGTGACGATAAGGAAAATTTGAAAAGCTTGTCCTCTAGGAAAATTCAAGGTTGCTTCCTCCCAATAGACATTATAAGAAAATATGAGATAGCCACAAGAAGGAGTTAATGAGAATACGATTGGCTACCAAAGTAAGAAAGTATAATTTATGGGACAAGGAAGGAAAGAAACGTTCGTAGATGGATTTATAAGTCTAAGGAGACATGAACTGAATTCAATTGAGTTGGTAAAGAACGATGATGAGGATTTGGAAGCTAGGTTTAAGTAATGCAAGGAGTAAAAAAGGGAAAAACGCGACCTAGACAACATCCCTATTGTCAATAAATTTCCTTAAAGTTTTCCAAGATGAGTTACCAACATCGCCTCCTAAGTGAGAGGTCGATTTTGAGAATTGACTTGGTAAGGAATACTGAGCCTATGATTAAACACCATACCATATCACACCCATCAAGTTGAGAAAAAGCTTAGGAAGTAACTACAAAAGTTTTGGGGCTAAGAAATGGATAGGCTAAGTGTCTCGCCTTAAGAAGCGTGGTACTCTCTATAAAGAAAAAGAATGGATAAATGAGTTTATACATAGACTATTGCAAGTTCAATAAAGTCATCATCAATAACAAAGTACTCGGATAACCCATAAACAAATAAGGAATTGCATAAACAGACAAAAGGGGAACGAAGTTTCCAAGGACTAAAGTAACAAGCTATCTTCGCAACAATGGTAATGTTGCCAAGATTAAAAAGAGTCCTAGACAATGCATGGGAACACATCGGGAAAATGGTCTCAAATGTGTAATTACTTACGCTTCTCGACAATTGAGACCATAAGAACAAAATTGCTCGACAACATGATATAAAGTTAGTGGTGATAAAGTTTACTTTTAAATGGAGATGTTATCTGAATAATCAAGTATAAGGAATTTATATTGGTCACCCAAACCTTGAGCACTTGTTTATGTTAAAGGAACTGAACACGTGATAGAAGGAATGGTTAAGAGTTTATAAAAGACCGTAATCTTGGAGTGAGCTATTATACAAAAGAAAATGAATGCAGTAACCATTGGTTTAAGCTGAAAGAAAGGAAAAGTTGAGGGCCGATAAGGAGTTGGATGGATTAGAAGTGACAAGTTTTTGAAATTAAAGTTGGGAATCATAAGGAAATTAAGAGCAAATTCCATTAGAGGAATATTAAACCTTTTGAAGAGCTTGGGTATGCATCATGAGCAAGATTACGAGCCAAGTTTTGAAGACAAAACTTTCTTTAAGGAGGGTAGGTTATAAACCGCCAAATTTTTCGAGAATGGTTTTGGAATATCAAATCGAAACCTAAAAATTGACCCAAGTTGAAACCAAACATTAATCAATTATGATCACGGGATTTGATACGATAATCTTAAAAAAAATAGAAAAATTCAATAATCGTTCAATTCAAAAATCCGAGCATGAGAGGGTTCATCTATCCGATCCCTAATGTAAACCCCTTAATTTCTAGGGTAAAGTTGGGTTAAACCCTAACCCTAGTCAAATCGGAGTTTCAAAAGTCAACAAAGATCAAGACAATCAAACAATTTTAACTCCGGCAATCCCGTGATCTCAATCCCTAGAAAACGGAATTGAGTTAATGGCATATAAGAGTTTGTAATAATATAGGAAAGTATAAAAATATCATATTTGCAATTTTCTAACGTCTTTCAGATCCGAAGGGGATCAGATTTTAAAAATCGTGCCCCGATGCACCGGATAGTGAAAATATTCCGACACTACCATTAGACTCGTAAAAATATAAGGATTTCAAAAATATCATTTTTAGAATTTTTTGGTAACTAAAAATATCAGATATTAGTCGTTTACGCATATTTTCTTTACTATCGTATTTTAATTGTCTAGTTTACCATTCATAATACTATTTCTACTATTTATTACTATTTTTCTATCTCTATTTTTTCTTACACTCTATTCTTACATAATATCATACCTATACCTTACAATTTACCTTTCCCATAAAACTTTAATCACATCACACTTTACACATTTCTTCTTTTTATTACAAAACAATAAAACAAATCAATTTCCCCCTCCTCTACAAGGTAAACTAGTGCCCCTATGTCCCTCTCCCATCTCAATTTTATTTCATTTTCAATTATTTTTAATTACACTAATTTCCACTCCAAAACTTTATAAATACCCCATTCCTCCTTCATTCTTTCACACAACTTATTTCCTACTAAAACTTTGCCAAAATTACACCACAAATACACTCTCTCAAATTCTCTCCCAAGTTCTCTCTCTTCTCTCTATAAAACCATTCCCTACATAATACTACAACCCATTATTTTCCCCTTCGACAAACACATAACTTTAGGTAAATTTCTTACACATGCTCATCATGTTCATACAACTTAGCATGAGCTTAGTGTATGTTTCTTAGACTCATGAGAGTTAAAGAAGCAACAATATGTTCATGTTTTGTTTTTTTTCATGTTCATATTTTATATTATGTTATTATGTTGTTGTTATTATTGTTATTATTATTTTTGCTCTAATCTAACTTCTATATAGTATTATGTATATTATGTATATATATTTCTTTAGAGCATGTAAGCTCACTTGTTATTTATTTATTTTCATGCTTTGCAATTTATTTATTTAACTCATGCTATTATTAAGACTAGTCTTTCTAGTTTTAGACTTGTCCATATCAAGTCAAAACGATTTTCTTTCTTTTCTTTTCTTTTTGGGACAAGTCTATTTTTAGTTTTGGGTTGCCTTGATGAAGCTAAGGCTCCCAATACATGATCGAGATACCTTGATGAAGCTAAGGTTCCCAATGCTTGACCATAATATTACATTTATTTGCTTTTGAGTATTTCTTTCGATTATGTATTAATCTTACTTTTTCATTGCTACATAATCATGTTCATGCATGATTAGAATGTTGTTATCTTAAATAAAAATAAAAATGGGTTCTTTCTTAAAAGAGGAAAAGTGAACTAGATTTCTCAACAAAGGATTTCTCAACAAGAAGTCTAAGTATTGTTTTTAATAAATTCTTTTCAAAAGCTTAGACAAGTTAATCATAAGTTTTAAAGTATTAGTGTTGAAGATTTCTTCAAATAAAAAGAACTCATTTCTTTTATAAATCAAAACTAAATACTCCATAAAGATAGAATTTTTAGCATTGAACTTAAAATTTTAACTCAACCATATCTTTTATAAAACTTAAATAGGTTCATTATAGACGTTGAAAATCACATACTAAGAAAGTTTCTTCAAAACTTAATTTTTTTTATATTGTTATTCTCTTTTCAAAATCAAAATGAAAATTTTGCTAAGTTATAATATTAACAATTCTTTATTAAGAAAGCTTTTCTTATTACTCTAACATTAAGAATAAAACAAGTTTTTCAAATCAAGGTAAAATCAACTCATTATTTTAAAAACCAACTTAGAAAAATAAAATTTACCGAGAAAATAAAGTTTTAAAAGTAAACTTATTTTCTAAAGAAGAAAAAGAATATAAAAATGAGAGGAAAACATACATTTAACACAACTCCAAATATTAGACCACCTCAACAACTTAAAAAAAATTTTGAAAAGCTTATTTGCAATCACTAGAAATATAATTGATAGATAACGTAAAGAACCAAAATTTTAGGAATTAATTTACTTTTGAAATGTGAGAAAATAAAATTATAATAGGAAAATGCTCACTCATAACAACCCAAGTATATTTTAGTTTTCCTTTTAGCAATTCAAAGAGGAGAAATTTTTAAAGTTTTATCTTTTAAAACTCTTAAAGACAAATTATTTGTGAAGTATCAATATTGAGACAACACTACAAAAATCATGCATACGATATGAGTATAAATATATGTTCAAAGGATTTTTCAACTATACAAATATCTATATATTTTGCTTGAAGATTTTTTAGTAAAGAGAAGTTTGGAAAAATCATATTTTGAGGACTATGAATTTTGTAACTATTATGTAGCATAGTAATTTGCAATCCAAATGGCTTTTTATGACAAAAATAACCTTAGAAATTGATAGATCTTTTCGAATAGATAGAAAACGGTATATTATATTCGAAATTTCGAGTTAAAATGAGCTAGTTATGGCCGTTTTAAGTTGGAATTTCCTCTTATCTAAATTTTGACGTAAATGCTAGAATAGAATTAGAAAGTTCAAGAAGAAATTCCACGAAATACTTATTTCGTTTAGGTAACGAAGCTTAGGAGGATCCATATTCGGAAGACCATTACGAGTAAAGAGTTTTTAGCAAGGGTAGCAGAGTGAGTTTATTTCCTACCTTTTACGCACTTGTTTGTGCTTGTAGCTAGAGGTACTAGAAGTAGGAAAAGATAGAAATGAATTTTGTATGATAAATTTGATTGAAAGAATACTAAGCATATGGGGACATGAATTGTTGTTAAATCAAATTACGTTTTATTATTACCATGCTAGTATATCTGCAATTCTATAATCGCTTTAAAGTACCTTAATTACATATTTCAAGTTATATATATTAATTGATTCATGCATATCACGTAGCTAGTTTCATTTCATTAGCTACTATACTCGATGGGACAAGATTATAGTATTATGTTTTGTAAGAGCCATGATTCTGCAAGATAGGTGAATAGGAGCCAAAAGAACTATTTCAGGATAGGCGAGTAAGGGCCAGAAATAAACTACTTGAGTTGGATTTCAAAGATGGGTTTTAAAAAACCTGAAACACTTTACACTGAATGGAGGGGTAAATCCATTCAAAACATATGATTTCTAGTAGATCATATGTATTGCTTGTTCACTTGCTTGATGCATTCATATGCTTGTTTAATAACTTGGTTGAAATCATTGATACGAATACGTTGATTCAAGAATATTCTCACTAAGCTAGTTATGCTTATACTCCGATAGACTTTTGTTGTAACAGGACCAATATCTCTTATGCCCGAGGACTTCATATACTCGAGTAGGATTATGTTTTGGGGAGCTTCTAGAAGTCCTTTGAAGATCTTAGGTTAAATATCCTTTAATATCTTTTGGTGTTAGTATTGTTTCCTCGTGTGAAAGACTAAGCTAATATTATGATTACTTGGAGATTTATAGTGAAAAGCCCCTAAGATGATGTAATGATTATATTCTTATAATGTTGAAATTGGATGGTTATTTAGATTTCTTGTATGTTGTATTTACTATCCCAAACTACACATCCCACCGGTGTCTCCTATTGTTGTGATAGACGCCTTACATATAGTGTTGAAGCTTTCGTATGACTTTGGGAAGTCATTCTTAAGTTTTAATACTGTATGTGGCGGACTGCCGCTATCACGCCCCAAGGGGTATCCTAAACGTAACAGTCCGCCACACTCAACTTTAAAGCTTAAGTATGATGTCCTTAGCCATTCCTAAAAGCTTTGATATTAAGTGTAAGGCGTGCTCTTACAAATTTAGAGGACCATACATGGAATTATGAAGCTTTAGAAGATATAATAAAAAATTAAGAAAAAAGAATTCATAATATCCACTTGTTCATATCAAAATCTTACAAAACTTAGGGGCATTCCCCAGTCACAAATCTATTACAATAACATTTCTACATATTATCCAACACTAAAATTCATCTAGAAAATTCCTTAACCTAAATGGAAAATACCTAGTTGCAGGGTCCACGTGGCCTCAACCACAAATAAGTAAACTGCAAAAGATATCTATAAGGGTATAAGCTAATAGGTTTAGTGAGAACTATTTCCATAAATAACTTATTGTGTAAAGGAATTTAAACAAGTTATTTAAGAAGACAAATGAAATGCAACATACACGTGGGCAAACAAGGCATATAGTTTTTCGGGAACTATATGTTGAATGGATTTATGCCCTCTATTCGGGGTTTGGTGATACGTAACCTCAAAACAAGTAGTTTCAGTTAAAAAGAGTTATGCTTTCGACCAATATCGCCAAGCATATTAAGTCTACTTGAATTGAGCTTTGCTTTCAGACTTTCCACCAAGCATTTCCTTCATGTCGCCAAGCAATCGCTTTCGGTCGCTCCTCCAAGTGTTGCTTTCGACCTAAGCTACAATCCTTCTCACCCAAGGATAATAACCTAATGCAATATGACTCACTTCATAGCATGCATGGATCCATTTATTTACGATATTATAGCATCATTATTATCAATTTTAAGGTGATCATAGAATTTCATACAAATCAAGTGTTATACAAAAACAAACATTAAATCAATTCCGACCTCGATATTCTTAGGATTCTTTCAAAGAATTACCTTACATACATATCCATTTATATTTTCTTAATTCTAATGCAACTAGATTATAAGCACAAACAAGGAAAGCATTTTAAAGAAATGAACTCACGTTGCCATGCCGACAAATCTTCAACACCGGTGAGTCGCTCACACAATCCTTTTAATCGAAATAGTCCTCGGGGTTTAGGTATTCTTCCTCAGAGTCACTAGTCAAAGATAATACCCAAAATGAGTATTTCTTCATGATTTTCTTGAAGTTTGACAAAATAATGTCATGAGAACGTCAAAGTTCATATAAAGGAGAATTCCAATTTAAAATGGCCATAACATTGTCATTTTAACTCGGAATCACGCACATAATATACCGATTTCTACCTATTCGGAAAGATCTATCCATTTCTAAAACTAATTTTATCAAACTAAACCATTTAGGCCCCAAAACAGTGGTGATCATATTCACCATTAATTTTTCTATCTCAAAAAAATTTTGTTTCAAACTTTAAATCATTCAAAATTTGTTTGATAAATAATTAGTTATCTATATAGCTGAAAATTTCTCTTTCTATAGTTACTTAGCTCATATTTATTCATGCCCAAGTGGTTGTTGTCCATTTATGTTTCTTAAGTAAAACAATAGTAATTAGAAGTTTAGAAAAATATAGTTAACAAGAATCCATTTTGTAAATCTTTTTAAACGAATATTTTGATCCTTTTTGTTTTCAAAGAATTACTTTATGTTTGACTTATTATCTCTCCTAGATGACTTTTTTCGAAAAGTAATTTTCTTCTTTTCTAAATTTTCTATATTAGTGTTACTTTTCCTATTTACTTCCTATAAAATTTTCCTTAACTATTTTGAAGGGATCTAAATTTGAAAATTCTCATTCCTTTCTCATAAGGTTTCCTTTATGTTATGTTTTTATAGAACTCATTTTTTGTATAAAAATCATTTCTTATAAAAATGATTTAAAAAGCTTTTCAAAACAAAAGTAGTTTCTAAAATTATAGTGAGTTCTTCTTATAACTTTATTTTTGTTAAACAATAGATTTTACATTTTATATAAACTTATCCCTAAGTGATAAAATCTCTTTTTTTTTATCAAAAATTTTTAGAGCTTGGAAAAATTTGGACAACAATCTTAATGGCATGATCTTATGAGAATTATAATAGCAAGCAAAAATAACATAAAATAATAAATAAAGTCAAGTATTGGGAGTCTTAGCTTCTTCAAGGCTCCCGGGACTAAGAAGTAGACTAGTCCCAAAAGAAAAATAAAATGAAAGAAAGAAAAATTTGTTTTGATTTGATGAGGACAAGTCTAAGACTAGAAACTAGTTTTAAAATAGCAAGAAATAAATAAATCGCAATGAAAAAATAAATAAATTACTTTGCATGGAAATAAATAAATTACAAGTGGGCTTATACGCTCTAAAATATATTATATATATAGAGAGAGAGAGAGAGATACATAATATTTAGATATAGTAACAATAATATGAACAAAATAACAACATAAACATAAATAGATTTCCATGAACAAGAACAATACATGAACATAGTGTAGCTTCCATGACATTTAGTTTTTGGAAACTCACACCATGGTCATGTAAAGTTACATGACATGAGGAGAAGAAAATATAAGAAAAGTTTACCTAAAGAAGGTTTTTGGAGTGTTATGTGGTTATGAGTTTTGTGTAGGTAGAAAGTAGTTTTGAGATTATTCTGAGAGAGTTTTGGGAGGATATTTGGAGAGAGTTTTGAGAGGAGAATTTAAGAGTAGTAATTGTGTGAAAGAAGTGAAAAAAGAGGAGGATATTTATAGGAAAAATGTGGAGTGATTATTGAGTGATTTAAATAAAAGAAAATTGAAACAAAATTGAGAGGGATGAAGGGGGAGGGGCACTGGCCATGATGTAGAGGAGAGAGGAAGTGTTTTATTTTTTTTTTTGTATTTTTATTGATTAAATGAAGTAATAAGTAAGGTAGATGTGAAATAAAGTTATGAGAAAGGTAAAAAGTAAAGGTTATAGGTTATAGGTTATAGTGTTGTAAGAATAGGTTATAAGAAAAAATAGAGAGAAAATAATAGTGTAGAATAGTAAGGAATAGTGTAATGTAAAGTAGACATGACAATTTAAGTATCGGTAGTAAGAAAATACGCTTATAATTGCGATATTTGGTATTTTTAGTTATCAAAAATTATGAAATTGATATTTTTAAAAACCTTATATTTTTACGACTCTAATGGTATATTCATAATATTTTTACTATTTCGAGCCCTGGGAAATGTTTTTCAAGAATTGTGTCCGATCGGGTTCAAAACGATTCGCGGTTTTACTAATCTGATCTTTTTAGATTTCCTTAGGTAATTACGCACTATTCTACATACTAAACTCTTACGTACTTTCTCTGGGTTGCTTATTCGAGATTGCCAGACTTAAGCTATTACGTCCAACTAGGGTTTTTGTTAACTTAAGGGTTTCGGTTGACTTTTGGATTAGGGTTTTAAGCTAAACCGATTCCAAAAATTTGGGGGTTTACAGCCACGTCCCTTTTGGGCGTGACAAAACGGACCATAAAAGCATAGGGAATATGTATTGATATTTCCCCATACTTAAAACAAATATTGAAAAACTAAGAAATGAAGCTAATGATGACTCTACCAACACCTTAATTTAAGACTTAGAGTTTCTCATGAGTCTTACCTTTTTATCGTTTTCTCATTCTCCTTGAGTTTCAAAGTGTTCTCGAGGTTTCTTTTGAATCCCCATATGGGGAGAATGGGAAGACATGTTAGGAGGGCTCTACATAGAAGTAATCTATCTAATGTTTCTTAGGGAATAAGTTTTCTTTCTAAAAAGTTGGAAGAATGATAAATAAGTAAAATAAGAATTTGGAAAAGTTACTATCTTACCCTTTTGTCAAAGAGTACTTTCGACATATTTTATATTACTAATGGATTTATTTCAACCTACTCAAAAATTGAGATTGAGTGGTAATATATTTTGCAATATAGTTAAATATTTCATTAAATTTACATGATCATTATTTTTTAAAAAACAAAGACGAAACCAATATGTTTGTAAAATATTACAAGAAGGTTTGAAATAAGATAAATAAATAAATAAGCAAAAATCTTATAATGGCTACCATTAGAAGTGATTATCGGGAGAATTTGAAATTTCTGAATAAATAATTTGTTTTGAATAAAATGGAATAGAACACGTCATTTCAACACTTAGAACTCCATAACAAAATATAATTTCCAGGAAGAAAAATAAGACTTCAGTTAAAATGGATCAGATTATACTTTATGAAAATGATTTACCAAAATATGTGAGGGTGTGTGTTACGGTTTGCAAGGAGGAGAGGAAGAGAGAAAGCAAAAATTTTGCAAGGGTTTGGTTAAGTGAAAAGTGGAAAAGTGAAATGAAGTTGGTATAAAGGGGCATATATAGAGAAATGGATTAGGGCTTGTACAATTAAAAAATTAAATAAAACAAATTGTGAGAGGAAGAGGGAGAGGTAGTAGCACCGGTTCCAATAGAGGGAAAGAGAGGGAAGTGTGTTGTGTTGTGTTGTATAAGTATCAAAATTAAATAAGTAATTTAAGTAATAAAGGTTGTATTGGAAAAGTAAGTTGTAAGGAAAAATGATGAAATTGTAGGGATAGGTTGTAAGGATGTAAGAAATAGGTTATGGATAGTTGTACTTGTGAATAGTGTAGAAGAAATCAAAAAGTAGATTAGACATTTAAAGTACCAGTATTAATGAAAATACAATAAAAAAGTTATAACTGTAACTTTTATAACCCGAAAAATTATATAACTGGTATATTTGGAAATCTTATGAAATTACGAGTCTAATGGTATTAATATCATATATTTAATATCTTGAGCCCCGGAACACGCTTTTCAAAGTCTGTATCCTATCAGGTTCGAAATAGATCAAAAATTCGCTAATCTAATCTTTTTAAGCACCCTAATATTATTACGAACCACACTACACTCTTCACTCATATTTTGACATCTTGGTTTAGGAATACGGGATTGCTGGATTTAAACTACTAGAGTTTCATAGGGATTCGTTGACTTAGGGTCTCCGGTTGACTTTTCGATTTAAGGTTTGAACTTGATATTACCCTAAAAATTAGGGGCTCACAACCATACGTAAGTGTGTGTTCATATGGTTGCTACATAACATATACCTTAACTAATAAACTTTTTTGTTAATGGTTATCGATGCAAATGATGGAAAGTATCTAATATGCTTAGTGATCCATTGAGGGAATCCTATCCTTTTGTTTGGCAGGATTCTTGAGTACTTTTATGTGTGTTTGTATTTCTAGGACATCGGGAATAGTTGTTTGTTGACTTAAACTTAAACAAAGTTAATTTGTGTTTGTTGCATTAGCCTAGGTGCGCATGACATGCGTGTATGTGTTTGATTACAATGTACTAAGCTTTGCAACTCATTTTATTAACCTTTCAAGTCTTGTTGATGAACCAATGGAATGAGAACTATGCAAGGTAAACCGATTAGATGTCATTGTAGAAGAAATGGACCTTATGAGCTTTTCATGAAAGAATTTATTGTAATCATTTTATATTATAAACTTTGATGATTGTATCCAATTAATTGTCAAGCATTTTCATTTGATTTAATGTGGGTCTTTAAGTCCCAAAAGTTTGTTAATCAAGTTGTAGTCATTTGACAGGCCTTAAGGATAATATTTGAAAATCGATATTTGTCGATCTTTTTCTCCGAACAACTTAAATTTTACAAGTTTTGATAACCCTAATCATGGGAAAACAGACGACACTCTACCAGACTTATTTTTATAAATATTAATAATGATTTCTCAAATTAAAACTCACTTAAACATCGGAATGCCTTACATATATCGCTCCGAGGCGATGTGTGCGGTGAAACAACCACGCCCTTGAGCACCTTAAGGGCTAGGATGTTTCAAGTGTTGTGCGCCTTTGTTATCCCTTAGTGATGCGTTAACTTATTCAATGATTAGTTGGTTTTCTATTTTCTATTTTCTTTTCTTTTTTACAATGCTAAAATATTAAGCATTGAGGTTTTACTGCTTACTCAATTGACATTTTTCTTGTTTAGGTACATATGAGATTTTAGTTACTTATGACCGTTTAGGTATAATTTGTACACTAGTTAAGAGATCAACATGGTTATGTTGAGGATGATTATTTAAATTATGTGATTCTAGATGTTTGAAAATAGAAATGATTTGTTGAAACTTTTTATTTCAACTTATACATATTAGATAGAAGAATTAAGATTTCCTTTTACGTTTTGAGAATTTATACAGTCTCTTTTTCTTTTAAGATTTGATGATGCTTTTTTAGTCATAACGAGTAGATTAGTGCAAAAGGGAAAAAATAATAAATAAATACACAACTAAACCAAGAACCTACTTGAGCTATTTTTTTTTTATTTTTTTTAAATGCTTCAAATCAATAAAGAATAAAATTCATGGTTTAGTTTAAAGTATTTTACATGTTAGAAGAAAAAAAAAACTCAAACTTATTGTTTCTCTTTTAATTGATTTATCAATATTAAAATATTCTTTAATTTTTAACTTAGAAATTGATCATCTGTGAAAATAGAATTAGATTGGTTTTTTTATTGTTGTGCATTACAAATAAGTTAATTTTTAGATTTTCGTTTCTAATATTCAAAATATTTTTTTTTTGTCTTATCAATTAGTCTACTTCTATTACTTAGTTGCTTACTGATTTATATAACTGATAAAGTGTTGATTAGAAGGATAACGGATTGAAATTTGTAGTATTTGGGTTAATGTCACATTTAATACCTAAAGTTTCTCAAAATGTATGTTTAACTATTTAAACTTTAAAATAGTTGATTTAATTAGGGGTGAATAAGTAACCCTATCGTATCGGATACCCACTCGGATCCTACTCGATCGGGTAGGGTCTGAGTGGATATCAAAGGCTATAGAGTAGGGAATGGGTAGAATTTTTTGGACCCTATATTTTTGGGGTAGGGTATGGGTATGCGTTTCAATACCCTGTACCCTGTATTTTAAGTATAAGGTATAAGGTACCTTGTACCCACCCAATATAAATCTAAAAAAAACTAAAACTAATAATAACTTTTTTTTTTGTTAAACAATAATAATTGTCACACCCCAAAGGGTACCCTAAACACGACAGTCACACTTGATATTTAAACTCAAATATGACAACCTTAGTCACTTCATGAGTTTAGACACCAGGTGTAAGGCTCATGTTCAACATATAGGGAACCATACTTTGAATCGAGATAGCTTAAGGAGACATACATAGCGATAATATAAATCATAGAATTTATAATCAAGATTAATCTATTACAATGATCTAAGGGGCATACCTCCGTCAGAATATTAAGAGTCCTTAGGTTTGCAAAAGTATCTTACGACAACATATCATTTATAAGATTAAGCAGATTTAACTAGAAGTCTATGCCTAACATCTAGGTCCTGACTTCTTTAAAAAGCTTCTTAACTTCCAAAAGATATACCTACGGAAAGTGGCCTCTCGGGGATAGCCATAAATAATCATACTGCAACATGAAACTATAAGGGTATAAGCGCACGAGCTTAGTGAGTTTCACTTCCAAATTAAATACTTCAACATATAATAGGGCAAACAAGTTATATTATCAATGATATGAAATGGACAAGCACGTGAGCATACAATACATAAGACTTTCCGAGAGTCCTATGTTGAATGGATTTATGCCCTCAATTTGGGGTTAGGTGTTTCAGGCCCATACGACCATAGATTTCGATTTTTCTTATTTACATTGTGGTTGATTTAGGTGCCCACCCCACTCACAATTTTATAGTTGTTACAAGTGCCTACACCACTATCATTTCAATTCCAGTCATAAAGCTAACATTCGAGTTTACAGGCCCCTCGTTGCCTAGCTCTAATGCCTTCTTCCTACAAAGGTATAATAACAAATGCGATGTGACTCAACATATGGTATGCATGGTAAATTTGATTATAAGATCATGGCATATTAATTAACAATTTACGGGTGATCATAGATATTGCAGACACTTCAATTCTATACTAAATCATACAAATATTCACAGCAATTTCATTTCGATATTCTTATCATCTATTCACTCAAATAGAATTCACATACACATTCCAATTTTATCTTGCCCTAATTCTAATGCCAATATCATTACAATCACAATCATAAGCATATAATTTAAAGATAATGAACTCACTTTGCCATGGGGCGAAAATCCACTTAATCGTAATAGTCATTGGGAAGGTCTAGTCCGTCTCTCAAGTCTCCTAATCAAAAGAAATAACTCTAATGTGCATTTCTACAAAGTTTGAGTGAATCTATAAATTCTACTCTAACAAGTTCATCAAAGTTCGTCTAAGAGGAAATTCTAACTTAAAACGGCCATAACTTGGTCAATTTAACTCAGAATTTCGCATATTATATATTGATTCTACCTATTTGACGAGAGCTATCTATTTCTAAAGTTATTTCCATCAAACAAGGTCGTTGGATCCATGAACAGTAGGGTACAAAATGCTATACGAAATTCCCATCCCACAAATCAATTTCTAAATTCAATCCAAGCATCATTCCAAAGCTTTGATAGATACTTAGCTATCATTATATCTTGAAAGACTCTTTTATATACGTATATAACTCAATATCATGCATGATTTATGGGTGTTAGTAAATCTATTTTCTCATGTACTTAGACAATTCTTAATAGGATGTGTAAGACACTATTTTCTTAACTTTGTTTCTACCAAATGAATTATATGTACATGCATTACCTATAAGTTATTATCATGAATGTCATGAGATGAGCTATGTATATGTATATCCTCAATTATATATGATATCAAGAATTCTTTTAGAAAACTTTTGCTTTGCAAAATTTTTGAAATTACTAGACTTGAGAAAACTAATTCTTTTTCAAGTAAAATCACACGTGCTTTTATCAAAACTCAATCTTGATGAACTATATGCCTAACACTTTCATTATTTTAATAAAATTCTTCATTTTAGAGTTGGAAAATAGATGTTTTCATAGGGGGTTTACCTAGGTACGAATTTTACAAAATTTTTAAGGAATAAAAACATTGTTTAATCTATACTTTGAAATCTTTTCTTATTTTAGGATTATAATTTGAAAATTTTCATTTATCCTAGTCAAATTTAGGTCTTTATTACATGTATTGCCTAGGAGTTCCATTTTTCCATAAAAATCCTAATTTTGGCATTTGGAAATAGGTGTTTAACTAGAGGTTATTTTCAAATCCGAATTTTGAATTTCATATTTGGGGTTGTTTCTTTTGCAAAACTCATTTAATCTTTCAAAAACTATCTTCTAATCAAACCTACTCCTTAAGGATTCCATTTCTTTAATAAAAATCTTATTTTGGAGTTGAAAAATAGGTGTTTACGCCTTAAGCTTTCCTTATTACGAATTTCAAGTTGGTTATTGGGATTGAAACAAAATTTTAACATAACTTTTATGAGCTTTTCTTGTATTGAAAATATCCCTTAGTAGATCTAAGCTTTACTCATCAAAACCACTCATTTATGATACATATTTCCTAAGTCTTTCATTTTTAATGCAAAATACTCATTTTGAAGTTGAAAAACAGCTTTTTCAGATATGGTTCTTTTTTTATCCGAATGTCAAAAATCCATTTTTGTTGAAACCAAAATAGATCTTAAGCTTTCTAACATTTTCCTATTATTATCATGCTACTACAAGTCCTCTATATACATAAAAAAAAAAAAAAAAAAAAAAACCTAAGGCATTTATGAACTCAAAACAACTAGATCTAGTTTATGACACTAGTCATAAATGCATATACACTATGATCATTATGTGGATATGGTTAAATGATGAAGACATGCACAAAACATTAATAATAACAACATAACTTAATAATAAAGCAAAATAATAACAAAATAACATAAATAACAAGATCTACAACATTATGATGGCAAGGATCTCATGTTTAAGTGTTTCCATATCCCTAACTTAAAGCTCATGGGGATTTTTGAGTGAAATCACACGTGAATGATCTTGCTATTACATATTTTTAAGATAGTAAGGCATGGATCTATTACATATTAGATGTGTGGAGCTAGAAAACTTGAAGAAAACAAAAGTGTGTGTGTGTGTGTGTGTGTGTGTGTGTAGAGGGAGAGGGTCACGGCACAATGAAGGAGAGAGAGGAGAGAAAAAGAAATTTTTCTATAGCTCAGTTTTATTAAAAGAGAGAAAGTGAAAAGTGGAAAACATAAAGGGGTTTATATAGAGATGAGATCAGGGTTTGCTTTAGTTAAATAAAAGAAAAATGAAACAAAACTGGAGAGAAGGGGAGGGCATAGAGGCGCCGATTTTAGGGAGTATAGGAGAGAGATGTGTGTGTTGTGTTGAGCAAGTTTGAAAACTAAATTAAGTAATTTAATTAGTAAAAGTTGTATTGGAAAAGTAAATGTAAGGAAAATGATGAAATTGTAAGAATAGGTTGTAAGGATGTAAGAATAGGGTATGAGTAGTTGTACTTGATGAATAGTTGATTAGAAATCAAAAAGTAGATTAGATGATTGAAGTATAGGTAGTAAAGAAAATACAATAAAAGGCTATAACTGTAACTTTTATAACCCGAAAAATTTTATAACTGATATATTTGGAAATTTTATGAAATTAAAAATCTAAGGGTACTAATAACATAATTTTAATATCTCGAGCCCCGAGACACGCTTTTCAAAGTATGCATCCGTTCAAGTTCGAAATAGGTCGAATATTTACTAATCTGATCTTTTTAAGCATCCTAATATTATTACGAACCAAACTACACTCTTCACTCGTATTTCGACTCCTTAGCTTAAGAATACGGGGTTGCGGAATCTAAACTACTAGGGTTTCCTAGGGATTTGTTGACTTAAGGTTTCCAGTTGACTTTACGGTTTAGGATTTGAACTCAAAATCAACCTAAAAATTAGGGGTTCACAATAATATACTTTACATTTGGCCCAGCCCAGCGAAACCCTAAACCTATTATCATTTCCACACCAATATGACTCTGTCTCAACTACCCATATTCACGCCACTCTCTATCTCACCTTTCCCACGCCACTCATTTGGTCTTCACTCCTCACTCCTCCATGAAAAGGTATGTTCATTTTATATATTTTGTTGTCGTTTTCATTTTTAATTTATTTTTTCAATCTACGATGGAATATCTTGCCAACAGAAATTTTGCAATGATTTAATTTTAGAGCAAGATATATATTTAATTTTAGAAATATAACTTCCAATAACTTGAAAGAAACAGGAGATAGTATTGAGCTATTACACAATTTGGTATTAACATGAGGAAAATAGAATTATTTTATTGATGGTTTTAACATTCAATAGAAAGATTACCGAATGAAAATAAAATCACCTAGTTATTATATAATATTTTACGATTGAGAAGCACATGTGTTGTTGTGAGAAGTGTAGCAAGAGTTTCTTAAATCGTGGGTTGAATTTAGTAAGAATGATCCATGTGAAGCCATTGGAATTGGACAGCCACAAGGGAGGGGAGGGGGGGTGGACCCTTGAAGGTCAAGCGTTATGGTTAAACACAACGATCAGAAGAGTCTCCTCGTATCAAAATTAGATACATGCATGGTTGATTGGACATGGCTAGACCTCAAAAGTCTCTCCTTTGACTTTTGGATGTCCACCAGTTCTGAGCTGTGAAAAGGAGAAAAACCATGCATGGTTAATAGGATAATCTAAAATGCATGGACTTAGATATGACCCAAGGTAAATCAACCAATACATGCCCTTGTAATGTTTTGGGAGGCTATACCCCATAAAAATCATCATTATGAGATTGTCTGTTAGCTCATGGAAGCACATGCTTGAAGTTTTCAAATAAAATTAACAATCACTATAATAAAGACTAATTTCAACCAACAAATATGCAACAGTCTTATAACTTATGGTATTGGCACTGGTGTTTTAAGGGAGATGGACCAAATTAGAGTTTAAATATTATTTATATTTTCTCCTAGTTATTTTTTAGCATAGATAGCAGCTATGTCTAGTTGCTCTTTATATGTTTATTTGAAGGTTAACAAAGATACCTAAGTATGAGAAGAAGGCAAATTACTTTGGATAAATCCGGTAGTGTTTAATTCTAGGATCAAATAACCCTTTATTTTTAATTTAATTATCTCCAAAAAAATTGTAAAATGGGATGGTTCGTTATCAACTTATTGGTTGGCTTATATTAAGAAAAATCTCATGCATATAGTCTAAGGGTAAAGGTTAACCTAAAAAGCTATATTACTGATTTGTGGACATGTTTTATATAGTAATATCATGTTCCTCCATTTATGTGCCAATTTCCAAATAAAAGGTATGCTAAGGTTGTAAAAGTATATTTCTATGTTAACATGCCACACATAAGATATATTTCTAAACTCCTTTTCCATTTTTATGAACTATAAATGTAAAGCATGTACATTTGAGCTAATGACTAATTTATCTTGCTATATTTTGATTTTTCTAGATCAAAAATTGAAAGTAAAGGAGAGGAGAATAATACTCCATGTTCAAGTAAAGCACTTGCATTATTAGTTAGTGACTCTTTGTCCTAAGTATGTCCCAAGAAAAACAAAGGTTCACTTGCTTGCGCTCATTTTACTAAGATTACTGTTACACATGACCATAAGTAGAAGACTATTAAGACAAAGTGCAATTATTGTGGAATTGAGTTACTATATGATTCTAGTTTGGGCACATCTTCTATGTAGAAGCATTTGAGATCCTATTCTAGATTTCCTCAAAATATGAATAAAAAGCAAAAGATTCTTACTTCATTCAAAAAAGTAGAGGAAGATGTAACTGATAGTGACAATGGTTGTCTTATCTCATGGAAGTTTGACCAAGATCATTGTAGACGTATGCTTGTTCGAATGGTCATTATTGATGAGTAACCATTCTCTACTATGGAGCGTGAGGATTTTAGGGATTTTGTTAATGCAGTGCAACCAATGTTTAAGCATGTATCATGTTTTACCATAGCTAAGGATTGCATGAAGCTTTATGTTCAAGAAAAGTCCCAATTGATGGAAAGATTTAAATCTTTAAAATCTAGGATTGCTTTTATAACTAATATTTGGACTTCCATTCAAAACCTTAGCTATTTATATCTCACTGCAAATTTTGTTGATGATTCTTGGGCATTGCATAAAAGGATCCTTAATTTTGTTGTCATGCCTAGTCATAAGGTTAAGGATATTGGCAAGGTGGTAGAGAAATGCATACATGAATGGGGGTTAGAAGATATAATTTCTACTATTATTATTGATAATGCATCTTCAAATGACGCCGCTTTGAAATACTTGAAATAGAAATATGAATGTGATGGTTTGCTTATATTGAATGGGGAATTCTTTCAAATGAGATGTGGTGCCCATATTTTAAACTTGATTGTAAAGGATGGGTTAAAAGAAATTCAAGACTCCATAGATTAGAAGCGTTATAAGATATGTGAGAAGTTCACCTTCTGAGCTCAACAATTCCAAGCACGTATTGAGCGTGAAAGAATCACTTATAAGGATTCTATGTGTTTAGACATTTCTACTAGATGGAACTCCACATATCTTATGTTAGAAACTACCCTTAAGTTCAAGAAAACCTTCCAACGATTGGAAGATGAGGACCCATCATATACAATTGAGCTAGGTAATGATGTTCCCTTGTGTGATGATTGGGAAAATGCTAGTGTTTTGTCTAGATTTTTGAGAAAATTCTATGAAACAACAAAAAGGATATCATGATCATTGTATATTGCATCTAACTCTTACTTTTATGAAGTTGTTTGCATTTTGACATCTTTAAATGAGTGGGAGATTGATCCAGATCCTTCTCTTCAATCAATGACAAGAAAAATGAGAGAAAAGTTTTTCAACCATTACGGAAGTGTTGAGAAAACAACTTTGATGGTGCTGGTTGCTGTTGTGTTTGATCTAAGGTATAAATTAAAGTTTGTGAAATATTGCTACAAAGAAATTTATGGTAATGATGATGCAAAGGTAAAAGCAATGCTTAACAACATGAAGAATGTGATTGGTAGATTGTTTGAGTTTTATGATCGAGCTCTTGAGTATAAGATAATCCAAAGTTCTCAGGCCTCACTTGATATGGAGATAGGGGATCAAATTATTAGTGATGATAATATTCATGTTTAAGATTAACTCCTTAGAAAAATCAAAGAAGGTTTTGAAAAGTTTATGAAAGCCAAGGAAAATGACATTTATAAATTTGAGTTGGATCAATATTTAGAGCAACCACGTGAAAAGAATGATGCTGACTTTGATATTTTAGCTTGGTGGGGAGCTAACAGTTCAAGATTTAGAGTTACTCTCAAATGGCAAGGGATATTTTGCCTATTCCTATGTCAATTGTTGCATCAGAGTCTGCATTTAGCACTTTAGGTCGAGTTCTTGACCAATTTCATAGCTCTTTGACACCAAGGGTTATTGAATGCTTGATTTGTGCACAAGACTGGTTGAGAAACAATCCAAAGCCAATTTCTGTGGAAGAATATTTAGAAAATGCTAAAAGATATTTGTGGGGTGGGTGGGGTGGGGAAGGTGTGTGTAAGTTTTTTGTATTAATATTTATTTCTTTTTTTCCTTTATTCTAAATTCCATATTACTAACTTTTTATTTAACTATATTTTTTTTAATTTGTAGAGACAAGTTCAATTGATGAAGAAATTTTGGATGTTGACTAAAGTATAAGACAAAATGTATTTTCACCTGACGAAGTGGCTATGCTTATGGCAGGAATTTCTTAATATGTACCACGATTAGTTCCTAATTATCTTTTGTCATGTCTACTTAGATTTTAATTCTTGTTATTTATGTGCTTAACAAACATGTTCAAAGGCACCATAGACTTTGTGCATGACATGAACTTTCTCCTTCATGATGTAAATTTTCTTTCATTTCAGTTTTGCAACAAGCTGCCTCACAAGCTATGCTTTCTGGAAGTTGAAGGAGTTTTATAGATGATTCTCAAGCTATTTTTGTGCTCTTGTTGAAGCTAATGGATTTTATAACTTTGCTAGGCTTATTTTTTATTTGTATTGATCATATTTTTGTGTTGTTTTTTGGTTTTTTCTACTACAAAATTGTCAGTTTACTTGTATTGATCAAATTTTTATTTTAAAAATCAGCTTTGATGTGTGTGTTTAAATTCTAAATCAAACGAAAGTATTATTTATTTTCTTGCTATAAGTATACCATATTTGATATCGTATAAAGTATAAATACAAACAGATTCATGAAAAAAATTATTGGCTCATGAAATACTTTATAAGTTCCATGGGGTACCTTATATGCTGTGGGTATTACAGGGTACGGGTACAGGATGGGTAGATAATACTATAAGGTAGGGTCCAAGTAGCAAATCTACTATCCTACACCATACAGGATAAGGTATGGATAGTACCTCGCACCCTGTCCGCCCTGTCCCCCTGACCCCTAAATTTAATACCTAATTAAAATATTACCTTAGTTAACAAATTTAACTCTATTTTCTAGGTTTACAATCTTAATAATTGAGAAAGTGATACATGTCAAATAACCAACAAAAAGTTAGAATACTAATCAATTAAACAAGTAGATTTATGCACATATTGTCAAATCAGAAAATTAAGTATATAGGTTAACTCTCACTACTTTAGTGTGTATGCTAATATGTTTGCTTGATATTTTGAGTTGCTAGTATTTTTCATTGGCTACTTAACATGTAAACCCCCAAATTTTCGAAATCGGTTTAGCATAAAACCCTAAACCGGAAGTCAAACGGAACCCTAAAGGTCAACAAAACCCTAGTTTACCGTGTCCAACTAAATCCGGCATTGCCGTTTTCTTTGGCCCTAGAAAACGAAGTTGGGATAATCAGCTAGAATAGTTCGTAATAACCGTAGGTTTTATAAAAATTTCAGTTTCGCGAAATCCGGGTATCCTTTGAACCCGATTGGACACAGTTCTCGAAAAACGTGTCCGGAAGCCCAGAATAGTAAAAATATTCCGAATATACCGTTAGACTCGTAAAAATATTAGTTTTCCAAAAATATCAGTTTCGTAATTTTTCGGTAAGTAAAAATAACAGATATAGCTATTATACGTGTATTTTCTTACTACCGGTACTTTAATTGTCATATCTACTTTACATTACACTATTCATTACTATTCTACACTATTCTTTTATCTCTACTTTTTCTTACACCTATTCTTACACTCTACATAACCTATAATCTTAACTTTTTACCTTTCCCATAACTTTATATCACATCCACTTTACATATTACATCTTTTATTTTTCAAAAAGTAAAAAAAAAAAACAAATACCCCTCCCCCATGCATGGCCGGCGCCCCCCCCCCCTCTCTCAATGCCTCAATTGTTTTAATTTTACTTTATTTTAATCACACAAAAATCACTCCTCAATTTCCTATAAATACCCCCCTCTCTTTCACTTCTTTCACACCACTTCTCTAAATTACTATCTAAAATCTCTCAAGAATTTCTCTCCAAGAAGTTCTCTTTAGCTCATCTCCTTTAGGTAAAAATTCTTCAAGAAGTTTCCATGTTCATCTACTTAGTATGAACTTAATGTGTTTTCTAAAACCATGAAGGTTAAGAAAGCAACAATAGGTTCATACTTTGTTTTTGTCCATAATCATAATTCCTTTATGTTCATGTTTCTTTTATATTCATTTATTTTCTCTTATGTTCATTTATGTCTCTTTTATGTTCATAACTATCTACTATATCTATATAGCTATATATACTATTTAGAGCATATAAGCTCATGATCTTGCAATTTATTTACCTTTCATGCAATTTATTTACTTCAATGCATTTTATTTATTCCAAGTTGTTTTTAAGACTAGTCTCTAGTCTTAGACTTGTCCTCATCAAGTCAAAACAAGTTTTTCTTCCTTTCATTTTATTTCATTATGGGACTAGTTTACTTCTTAGTCCCGGGAGCCTTGAAAAAGCTAAGACTCCAATACTTGACTTTATTATCTATGCTATTTTGTCTATTATTATCCTCATAATCATGTTCATTTAGATTGTTGTCCAAAAATTTTATTTTCTAAAGATAATTAAACAAAAGAAGGATTTTTGTCACTTGAAAATAAGTTTATGAAGCATAAAAATATATAAGATAACAAAAATAAACTCAATCATTTTCATGATACAAAAAGAACTCACTATAATTTTATAAACTACTTTTGCTTTGAAAAGCTACTAAAATCTTTATTATTCCACCTTGTTTTTCAAAAGAAAATATTTTGTTGATAAAAATGGTTCTTTTCATAAAAAGATAAATAAGATGAATGGCTAAGGAATTTTTTCAAGAAAAGACCTTTACAAATAGGAAAAGGAAATCTATGATTTGAAAACAAAAATAAAGTTATTCCTTTTCAAAGTTACAAGAGGAAATAATAATATTTTAGAAACTAGTTTTCTACAAAAAGTTCTTAATTATTCCACATTATTTTTATAAAGAAAACAAATTTTCATGCATGGATGACTTTATGAAAAACATAAGATATAAGAAAAGAATGAGAAATTTCAAGTAAAGATTTTTGCAAAAACAAATGAACAAAGGAATTTGCGCAAGAAGAATAAATATGAAGAAAAGCATATTTCCTAAAAGACTTCAAAATAGTATTAGAGTAACTTAGAAAGTAGAAATTTTATTTTCAAAAGTTACTTGGAAAGAGATAAATAAAACCAACATAAAACGTTTTTAGAAAAAAAGAAAGCAAGGTATTCATTTCAAAGAAATTTACAAAAACAATTTCCGAAAAGCTTCAACCCGACATTGTTTTACCTAAGAAAAATAATTGGACAACAAGACACTTGAGCATGCTTAAATATGAGTTATATAGTTATAAAAAGAGAATTTTTCAACTATATAGATAACTAAGTATTTATCAAACAAATTTTGATTTCTTGAACCAAAGTTGTTTTTACTTGGAAATCCGTGGTGAATTTTGTCGCTACTTTTTCAGAGCCTATATGGCCTTGTTTGTTGAATATAATTTTGGAAATGGGTAGATCTTTTCGAGTAGGTAGAAATCGGTATATTATATGCGCGATTCCGAGTTAAAATGACCAAGTTATGGCCATTTTAAGTTGGAACATTCCTTCATACGAACTTTAACGTTCTTTGACATTGTTTTGTCAAAATTCAAGAAAATCATCAAGAAAAACTCATTGTGGGTATTTTCTTTGGCTAGGTGACCCCGAGGAAGGATTCCTTTACCCCGAGAACTATTACGATTAAGTGGAGTGTGTGAACGACTCATCCGCTTAGAGGAATAGACGACAATGGCATCGTGAGTTTATTTCCATTAAATGCTATACTTGTTGTGCTTGTAAATTAGTTGCACTAGAGTTAGGAAAAGATAAACCGATATGCATGTAAAATAATTCTTGAAAGAATTCTAAGAATATCGAAGCCAGAATTGTTCTAAGTGATTGTTTTAGTTTAATATTGATTTGTGTGAAATTCCTTGATCGCCATAAAGTTGAAAATAATTATGTTATGACTTTATAAATTAATGAACTCATGCATACCACGAAGTGAGTCACATTGCATTGTTGGGTTATTATCCTTGGGTGAGAAGGATAGTAAGCTCATGTCGAAAGCAACACTTGGCGGGAGATCCGAAAGCGATTGCTTGGCGGCTTAATGGAATATTGGCGGTAGATCCGAAAGCAAGGTCAATCAAGTAGATTCGGAATGCTCGACGATGTGTGCTCGTGAGCAAGAAAACTTTTTAATTAAAACTACTTGAATTGAGGTTACGTATCACCAAACCCCGAATGGAGGGCGTAAATCCATTCAACATATAGTTCCCGGAAAACTATATGCTTGTTTGCCCACGTGCTTGTGCATTACATTTGTTTGATTAAATCAACTTGATTGAATCTTGTTACAAGAAGTTATTTATGGAAATAGTTCTCACTAAGCCTATTAGCTTATACCCGATAGATATCTTTTGCAGTTTCCTTACTTATGGTTAAGGCCACGTGGACCATGCGGACAGGTAAATTCTTTTTGAGTAATAGAAATTTAGATAAAATGTAGTATTTTAGTATGATGTATAAATGCTCAGGTAATAGATTAGTAAACAAAGGAATTGTCCCTAAGTTTGAAAAATCATTGATACGAATAAATGATTATTATGAATCCTCTTATCTTAAATGTGTTATTCATATCTTCTTAAACTTCATATTTCCACATATGGTCCTCTGAAGTTGTGAAAGTACGCCTTATACTTAATATAAAAGCTTTTGGGAATGGCTAAGGTTGTCATACTGTAAATCCCCGAAATTTTTGGATCCAAATTATAGTTTAAACCCTAAACGGAAGTCAACCGGATTTCCAGAGTCAACTAAACCCTAGTTTACCGTAACCGCTTAAGTCCGGCATTACTGTTTTCTCAAGCCCTAGAAAACGAAGTTAGGATTATTAGCTCGAATAGTTCGTAATAACCATAGGTTGTATAAAAGTTTCAGTTTCGCGAATTTCGGATGTCCTTCGAACCCGAACAGACACAGTTCTTGAAAAATGAGTCCGGAAGCCCGGAATAGGAAAAATATTCCGAATACACCATTAGGCTCATAAAAATATAAGATTTCCAAAAATATCAATTTCGTAATTTTTCGGTAGCTAAAAATATCAGATATCGCTTTTATACTCGTATTTTCTTACTACCGGCATTAAATTGTCATGTCTACTTTTACATTACACTATTTTCTACTATTCTACACTATTCATCTATCTCTACTTTTTCTTACAACCTACTCTTACAAACCATACACCTATTTCTTACATTTTTCATTTCCAATACAACTTCACATCTTTCATTTCTTACTTTAATTAATCAAAAGACAAAAAAAATAATTTTTATCTCTTCCCCATGCATCAAATGGCGCCGGCCCCTCTCTCTTTATGCCTCAAATTGTTTTATTTTTCAATTAATTAATTAACACAAATTATCTCCCACATTTTCCTATAAATACCCCTTCATACCTTCACTTCTTACACACTTCTTCTTCTCTAAAGTTACTCTCTCAAAATCTCTCTCAAATTCTCTCAAGAGTTCTTACAAGAAGTCCTCTTAAGTTTAGCTTCTTTAGGTAAGAAATTTCTCAAGATTTCTTCATGTTCATTTACTTAGTATGAGCTTAGTGTGTGTTTTCTAAAACCATGAAGGTTAAGAAAGCAACATTAGGTTCATGCTTTGCTTTTTTTCATAATCAAAATTCCTCCATGATCATTTATGTTTCTATTATGTTCCTTTATGTTTCCCTATATTTCCTTTATGTTTATTACTATCTAATATATCTATATAGCTATATATACTATTTAGAGCATATAAGCTCATAGCCTTGCAATTTATTTACCTTTCATGCAATTTATTTATTTCAATGCAATTTATTTAATTTCAAGTTGATTTTAAGACTAGTCATTCTAGTCTTAGACTTGTCCTCATCAAGTCAAAACAAATCTTTTCTTTTTCGGGACTAGTCTTTTCTTAGTCCCAGGGTACCTTGATAAAGCTAAGGTCCCAATACTTGATTTACTTTATTATTTAAGCTTTCAAGTTATTATGTTCCTTTGTATTTCTATAGTTTTGATTCATATTCATGCATGAACATAATGTTTTTGTCTCAACAAAAACAAATGAGAAAATGTTTTCTTGAATTAAAGATTCTTTCTAAAGAAATAAATATGGGAAACGGATTTCTAAAAACTCATGAACATGCATAGGAATGATTTTCTTACATAAACAAAAGGTTTTATGAAAACTTATCTTTTATCAAGAAGTAGAAATTCTTTTAAAACATTACAAGAAATAAAAATATCATTTTGCTACTTTTGAAATCCAAGTTTAGAAAACAAAACCACACTTTAGGAAATTAAAGTAATTACAAGAGATTTCATTTAGAAATAAAATCTTTATCTTAATGACCAAAAAGACCTTTCCAAAGTAAAATAGAATCTCAAATTCGAAGACTTTTAAAACCTTATTTTTAAGTTGAGACCACTTCATTTACTTCATACATTTGTTATGAGTCATTACAAATATATATATACCTTTCAAAAGTTTACAAAATAATTGAAATGTTATCTTTTCAAAATGAGCTTTGTTTACAAAAAAGGAAAACAAGTGTTTACAAATTCGTGGCAAATCTGATCGCTACCTTTTCGGAACCCAAACGACTTAGTTTTATGGAAATAAGCTTAGAAATGCATAGATCGTTTCGAGTAGGTAGAAAACGGTATATTATACGCGAAATTCCGAGTTAAAATGAGCAAGTTATGGTCATTTTAAGTTGGAATTTCCCTTTATATGATTTACTACGATTTTTAAGAAAAGATTAGAATTTTCAAAGGATAGAATTTCATGAAATACTCATTTTGGGTATTCTTCTTGAATTAGAGAATCACGAGGAGGATTGTTCGTATCCCGAAGATTACTACGATTAAGTGAAATTTCCGAACGACCCATCCAAATCAAGAACGGTGTCATCATGGCCGAGTGAGTTATTTCCCCGTTATTTTTCATACTTTTGATTTTGCTTGTAAAATTAGTTGCATTAGAATCTAAGCAAACTCAAAAAGAAGTGTATGATAATATGTTGAAGGAATACTAAGTATATCGAAAATCAAATTGTTTGTAATAAAGTTGTATGTACATTAATATCTTGAATTGTTTGAAATTGGTTGATCACTTGAAAGAAGTTAAATATAACTACTAGATTTTAATTAAAGAAATTGTTCATGCACTTCATATGTTGAGTCACATTGCATTCGCTACTATACAATTGGTGGGACAAGTGTATAATAGTGGTGGTAGACATAATCGGTATATCATGTAAGTGGCGAGTAGGAGCCGGTAAGAACTACTTAAATTGATGGCTAGTAGGAGCCTGTAATAACTACAAGTTTTTCGTGGCTAGTAGGAGCCTGTAATAACTACAAAATCTTTTTGGTGGCTAGTAGGAGCCTGTAATAACTACAAATTTTTGATGGCGTATAGGAGCCGGTAAGATCTATAAAAATGTTTTTAAAAGTGGTGGCTGTAATTGGCCTGAATACCCAACCCCGAATGAAGGGCATAAATTCATTCAACATATGATTCCCGGAAAGTCATATGTCTTGTATGCTCATGTGGATGTTGCATTTCATATGTTTGAAATAATAAACTTGATTGATATTTTACTTCGAGTATGAATTTTGGGATCTACTCACTAAGCTATAAGCTTACACCCCTATAGATATTTGTATTCTCAGGAACACCTAATTTTGTGCCCGGGGTCTTCCAGTATTCGTATACGTTTTATGTTGAAGCTTTTGGAGGAAATCTACTCGAAGACTTAGATTAGACTTCCTTTGAAATCTTTAATTTTGGTTATTATGAAGTTATCTCGATCCTTGGAATTAGCGGGGGTATGCCCCTAAGAATTTATGTATCAGACCTTTGGTTATTTATGATATATTTATTTCTGAATTCTTGTATGTTTAACTTTACTTGCTTAAACTATGCTTCCCAAAAGCGTCTCCTATTACCGTGCTAGACGCCTTACATATAATACTAAGGCTTTCGCATGACTAAGGTAGCCATTCTTAAGCCTTGATATTATATGTGGCGGACTGCCACGTTTAGGGTACCCTTCGGGGCATGACACATACTTAAGCTTTAATATTGAGTGTGGCGAACTGTCACGTTTAGGGTACCCGTTGGGGCGTGACATAACACATGTTAGTTCCTCATTTGTTAGGAGTGCTAGTTTAGCAAATAAAGTTAACTTTATTAGTAAAGAAGTATTAATGGATACAGAGACTCTAATTATATATAAAATTGACTATATTAAAGTTCGGATAGTTAATTGTACAATGGGAAAAATTCAAGTGCCAAATATGATATTAACCCCATTCTAATTTCATTAAGTTCAATATATTATTGTAGTTTATAAAATTTAAAAGAATAAGACCAACATATGATTATAGTTCTGTGATGGATGAAAAATCTCTCCTCTATAAGTGTTTACACAATTTTTTGGGTAAATAATTAATTTCAAATATTATTCTTTATATTTGTATTAGTGATGAGAAATATATAATTAAAGCCTTTTGATAGAATTTATTTTTATTTTAAGATAAAGAAAACGATTCGAACCGCAAACTACGACATTTTTTATAGGTTCAAAAAAATTAAAATAAATTACACCAGAAGGTCATAACGTTTGAGGATAAGTACATTTGATGTCACAATGTTTTGACTGGTTCATTCGAGGTCACAACATTGATAGAAGTAAGTTAATTGAGATCACCATTGACACATGTCAATAGGAAAAATTTTAATTAAAACTTAAAATGTTATGACACGTATCAATAGTAACCTCAATTGACCTACTTCACTAAATGTTGTGATCTTAAATGAATCACTTGAAAAAATGTTGTAATATCAAATGAGCTTATCTCCAAATATTGTAACCTTCTGGTGTAATTTACTCATAAAAATTACAAATCAAACCAAATGGTTATGTTTAAATTTTAAAGAAAAAAATTAATCATAATATATGATTTAATTCGGTTATGGGAGCAAACCGCATCACACCCACTCCTAATAAGTGGAGACTTTGGAGATTTCTATGAATTCGATGTTGTCAACAAATTTAGAGTCTTACATATCCATAATTCAATATAAGAATGTGGTATAGTTGTCATGCCTCAATAATTATTAAATATTAAAACTTTAGAATTGTTAGTACGGGATGTTATAGAAGTTAAACATTTGTGGATGTTAATGAGTAAATTATATCGAATGGTCATAACGTTTAGGGATAAGTTTATTTAAGATTACAACATGGTTCATTTGAGGTCACCTCGTTTAAAGAAATTGGTCAATTAAAGTCACAATTGACACGTGTCAGTAGGAGAAAAGTTTAATTAAAACTTAGAAGATCCATTATGCTGTGACATGTGTTAGTGATGACCTTTATTGATTTATTTCCCTAAATGTTGTAACCTTAAATCAACCAGTCAAAACATCATGACCTCAAATAAACTTTCCCTCAAATGTTATGACGTTTCAGTGTTATTTACCTAGATGTTAATTATTATGAATCTTAACATTCTCGTAGTACGACATGGGTAAGCATAGTAATTGCGTAATGTTGTGACATTCACGTCCCAAATTTAGCATGCTTTGTGTGCCTAGCTAATTCATGCCTCACATGTTTCTTTTTCACATGTCGTATATGCCAACCCATTTATTCATCTGTTGTGTCATGTGCCTTTAATGGGGTTCAATTTGACACAGTTGTGCAGTTTTTTCTGTTATTTCCAACTCACGTTTTTTTATTCCTAATGGCTTTTGGAATTTTAATTATGGAAATTACTTATATTAATTTTAAAAGGTATACGGTGTAAATATAATAAAAAAATTTACATTTAATATAAATTGAACATAAACAATGAAAAAGCATAATTTATTATTCCATTAGTAATAATAATATGTAACTTCATTACTATTTACATATTTATTTAAAAAAATGCATAATTAATTCAATTCTGAAAAATAAGTTGAATGAGATAATTGGTCGTCTTGTTGACTGCCTTGACCATTAGCACTGCCCTAGGGGATGATATGGTAGTCTTGGTTGATAGTGTGCCCATAGGAAAAATTAGTCAAACTGGGAATTCATTTCTTTGAGCATTTGTCCATGCTCTTCTTGGACCTTGTTTATCTGTTCTAGATGGTCCATTACTCATGCTAAACATACCAGGTCACTCATCCTAGAGGGTTCCCCAAGAGAAGCAAACAAATTTCGTAGGATGTTAAGAGAAATCATAAGAGTTCCAAAGAAGTCTTCAGTGACATGCTAGTGTATAGGAAGATCCTAAAGAGGGAGACGGATAATTTCAATGTCATCAGCTAGTGGAAAAAGAAAACACACATGGTGCTAGTGCTTTTCATGGTAAGACTAGCTTAGATGTTTCGGCTCATCCGATTTCAATGGTTTCATCAAAGTGAGATTTCAATTCCGGCAGGCAGGTCCTCAATCCGCACCACTATAAACTAAAAGTGGAAACAATGGAAACATGTGTATGCTTAAAGGATTGGATTGATGCTAATGATAAGAAGCAAACATACCTACACTTTTATGGCTTGAGGATAGTGATTTAGGATCGGGAGAGTCATTATCATCACCAAAATTGCAATCATAGGCATAGGTGGAGCAATAGGGTAAGGCCATAGGATTCTATAAGGACATAGTCATAGATGAGGTGGAGGGTGTATGCTTCATGACTTTGTTTTTCCTTAACATTCTCCTTATAAAATCTAAAGTCTTATAAATTATTAATAAAATTTTAATTTTTCTATAAATCCCAATGCATTTATTAATTTCATTTATTTAATAATTTACAATTATTCTAAATAAATTAATTAAGAAAATTTAACATTTAATATAATTTGATTTATAATTATTTTATAATTTCATTTATTTATTTGCTTAAAAAATCAAGTTAATTTGTTAATACAATTGGGATCATTTAAAAAAAACTAAAAAAATTATATTATTTAAAAAATAAATATGTTTAATTAAATCAATAAAAACTAATTATATTAATTAAATACAAATTATAATAAAATAAAAAATATAAATCATTATTTTTTATCTTACTATTAAAAAAAAGGCACACGTGTTAGTTTGCATGCTTTGTGTGTCATATCATGTCAATCTACTTATTTCACGTGCCACATGTTAGCCTATGTGCACTTGTGCTTTATGTCTTTTTCTTTCACATATCTCGTGTGTTATCCACAAATTTGTAAAATCATCACTTGTAAACACTCATGGGGTAACTCATAGGATACCAAACCTGTTAAAAATAAAAACTCATACTTCATAAAAACATAAACTCCTGGTTCAAGCATAAAATCCAAGTTGACTTCACAGTCAACAAATTCAACAGAAATTAAATACTGTTTACATAAAAATCATTTCAATTAAAACAAATTATGAATCTAACTACGATCTCAATTGATCAAAACATGTCTTCTCTCAAATACTTGGTATATGAAGCCTAACTCTCGGCTAGGTAGTCGGGTCCACTATCGCCATCCCCGCTATCAAAGAATAGTTCATAACCGGATAGATCATACACTATATCTTCTTCACCTGTACCTGAAATTTAAAAGAATGAGTGGCGACACCTAGTACGATAACTCTAATCCAAAATCAAATGCATATGCACATACAAACGGCATATAATTAATGCAGCTTAAACTAATGCAAACAATCATATTATTATCTTTCTTAAGCCAATAAAACAACACAGTCCAGTATTAGGCATACACTAATCCTGAACTCGGAGTTACTCAGACTCTATTGAAAATCAAACAATTTTTTGAAAATGATAATCATATACATATATGGATGAGTGGGTACTCCCCAAACACCCCGAATCAAGAACACCTAATTTTACCAGAATCATATCAAGACACGAGTCCACTAGGGACAACCTCACACCAAGATCATCAGGGTGCCTCACCAGTATAACCGTCTGCCAGGTTTTTATTGGTCAAAGCCAAGCACAATCAATCATACAACTATTAACCCGAATAACGATAAAGTTTATTAAGAAATTCTGTTCCTACAAGCATTCAATCAATACTAAACTTACAAGCAAAAACAGCAAGCAATGATTGGTCGTACCTTTCTAAATTTCAGGAATATAAATCAAATCCTCAGAATCTGATACCAACAACAACAAAGATAACCCGAACTCCACAAACTCCTATATCCACACCAACAACAATTCCATAAACTCCAAATGTCCTGTTACAACATATATATATATATACACATCAACAGATATGATCGCATTATCAAAATACCCTAACAAATATGAATTCTCCAAAAATCCTAACCTGAAAAGAAATCTCTGTTATTTGTACCGTCTATTCCGATCAAACTCCATAAACACCAATTATTTGACCCAAAACCCTAATATGTACAACAAAAAGAACGTACGAGGATTGTTTAACCCGTATTTTGTTTGAATCCATCATAGAGGAGATAAACTTACTATTTTGAATCGCTAAAACCCGACTTGCATTCACCAATTCATAGATCTTACACTTGCTAGGGTTTCCTCACAAGAACCTTCATGCAGAATCCAACCTAAACCCCTGAGAAAACTTATACAATTTCATATTTAATCCATAAGAGAAGATTAAAATCACTTACTTTGGATCAAAAACACCCTCCGGATGATTCTCCAAGCCTAGATCTCTAAGAACATTCCAAAACCCTTTTTGACGCAAGAAGAAAATGATAAAAGAAAATCTGTCGAAATTGTTTTTTGCGTCTCGTATTTATAGAAATTTGGTCATACGCCAGTGGCGTACATGTAGATCTTGCCGGCGTACACCCTACGCTGGCAAAATTTACACAAGCGCGGGCAGCGTTCATCGGGGCTTTGAATTCCATAATTTCAATTCCTACTACATACGCCGGCAAACCCATGCCCTACGCCGATGGCGTTCATGTCGGTGTTGAGAGAAACCCTAATGAACATCGGCAGTGTTCCTCCCAGTGTTAAGAAAAACGTTACCGTTCCCATCCTACATCGGCGGCGTAGATTCTCCAAGAGGCGGCGTACAATCTGTCAAAAATTATAGAAATCCAAACTTTTATATTTGTCCTACAACCAAACTTAAACTTTTACAATTTACTTGTTTTGACCTTAAACTCATACTATATCATCTCATGATTCATAATTCATTATATTTCCATCTTTATTTCTGTATTTTACATCTCTCCTCTCCTAAAAAGAACTTTCGCCCTCGAAAGTTACCTGAATTAATGAAACAACTCTAGATATTTCGTTCTCATATCTTCTTCTAGCTCCTAGGTAGCTTCATGTTCAGTTTGATTAGTCCAATGTACTCTCACATATTTGATCACCTTGCTTCTTCAGAATCTTCTCCTTAGAATCCACAATTCTGATCGGTTTTTCAATTGTCGTAAGGTTCGGCTGTACTTCCAACGATTCAAGAGCTATTATTTCTTCCAAATTTCTAACACACTTTCTAAGCATGGATACATAAAACACATTATGCACTCCCTCCAAATCAGGTGGTAAAGCTAATCTATAAGCTATGTCGCCTATCCTTTCAAGAATCTCATATGGTCCCACATATCGAGGATTCAACTTTTCTCTTAAGCCAAATCTGATAGCTCCTTTTATTGGTGAAATCTTTAGCAAAACATGTTCGCCTACCTGAAATTCCAATGGTCTTCTTTGTTTATCCGCATAACTCTTTTATCTACTCTGAGCAACTTGTAATCTTTGCTTGATCAAACTGACCTTGTCAACTGCATCTTGGACTAACTCTGGTCCTAGCAATTGTCTTTCAACCACTTCATCCCAATGAATAGGTGATCTACACTTTCTACCATAAAGCGCTTCGTATGGAGGCATGCCAATCGACGCTTGATAACTGTTGTTGTAGGCAAATTCCACAAACGGCAAATGCTCATCCTAACTTCCTTTGAAATCCAAAACTCATGCTCTCAACATATCTTCTAAAGTCTGTATAGTCCTTTCAGATTGCCCATCAGTCTGAGGATGATAAGCAGTACTGAACACAACCTTGGTTCCCAAAGCTTGATGTAGACTTTTCCTGAATCTCCCAACGAATCTAGTATCCCTATCTAAAACAATTGTTGCTGGTATTCCGTGTAATCTCACAATTTTGTTTGATATACAACTGTGCCAAACGCTCTAACTTATAACTAGTCTTAATAGGTATAAAGTGAGCTACTTTAGTGAGACGATCCACAATCACCCAAATTAAATCAAACTTATCTCTCGTCTTGGGTAAAGTAGAAACAAAATCCATGGTGATATGTTCTCACTTCCACTGTGGTATTGGCAAAGGCTTCAACTCACATGCTGGTTTTCTGTGCTCAATATTAATCATCTGACACGTATGGCACTTAGATACATATTTAGCTATCTCCTTCTTCATATTGTTCCACCAGTATAGCTTTTTCAAATCTTGATACATCTTGTTCCCTCCAGGATGAGTGGAATAATTGGAGTAATGTGCTTCCTTCAATAATTCCTTCTTAAGTTCTCCTTGCACTGGCACACACAATCTCCCTTTGTACCTGAGGATACCTTCATCATCTATGTAGAACTTTGGTGCCCTACCATTCTCCATTCTCTGCTTAATCTCTAAGATACTTTGATTGTCAGTTTGAGCTATCTTGATTCTGTCCATAAGAGTAGGTTGAATTCTCACATTAGCCAATCTTTCACCTACCTGCCTTGTGACTATTTCTAGTTTAAGCTTCCTTATATCATCAATGAGATGATGTTCCGTCATGATCAAAACTGCAAGATTCTCTATTCTCTTTCTGCTCAAGGTGTTAACTACTACATTTGCCTTTTCGAGATGATACTGAATATCAATATCAAAATCCTTTATTAGTTCCAACCATCTTCTCTGCCTCATATTCAACTCTTTCTGGGTAAAGATGTACTTTAAACTTTATGATCCGTATACACTTTACATCCTTCCCCATATAGGTAATGTCTCCACAGCTTCAAAGTATGCACAACTGCTGCTAGTTCCAGATCATGAGGAGGATAGTTCCTCTCATAGGGCTTTAATTGTCTAGAAGCATATGCTATAACTGTAAGCCCCAGAAAATTTCAGTAAATAATTTTAAGATGAACTTCGAAAATAAACTCTAAAAATCACTCCAAATTAAAACCGAATTTCGATAAGTCCTAAATCACGAACGAATTCAGAAACTTCTTAATCTTGAGAAAATGAAAATCTTTAAACAATAAAATAAGAACTCAGTGGTCTTCAAATTCAAAACCAAGACGTACGAAAAACTCCATATTTAACTCCGACTTATAAAAACGGGTAATAGAAAGCTCAAAAACAAATTATTAAAAAGCAAATAACGATTGACTTTTGAAAATATAACTCAATTCAAGAATTTCGAAAACATTAAGAGATGTTAAATACTTACAAAAATAAAATTTAAAATAAATTTCTCAAATTAAATATGGTTTATAAACATAAATATCAGTTTCCAAATTGGCAAAGGTCTAAACTGGAAAATCACCCAGAAACCCTAACCGGAACACAATAGCGTAAGTCCGGCAATCTAGCGCCCCTAACCCTAGAGGTCGAGATGTAGTTTAATATGTAGAATAGCTCATAGTAATATGATTTTGTTTAAAAATATTAGATTGGTAAATTTTTGACTTATTTCGAACCCGTTCGGATACAGACTTCGAAAAGCGTGTCCTGGGGCTCGAGATATAAAAAATATACCAATAGTACCGTTAGAATCGTAATTTCATAATATTTCTAAATATATCAGTTATATAATTTTTCGGGTTATAAAAGTTATAGTTATAACCTTTTTATTGTATTTCTATTATTACCGGTAATTGATTAGTCTTTTGCACTATTCATTTTTATTTCATTGCAAAATTTTATTATTCTTATAAAGCCTTATATTTTGAGATAAATATTTTATAAGTTATAGAAAATTTTGTTTTTCCAAAAATTAGTTCTTTTCGGGTCTTTACGGGATCAGATTCTGTTTAAGATCCGATACTAAAAATAAAATAAATTAATTTAATAATTGAAAAATATTTGAAATATATTTATGTTTTCATAAAATAATTTTTTTTATAATTTTTCGCGTTATAAAAATATTATTTATAGCCCATAATCGCGTATTTTGATCATATCGGTAACATATTTGTTAAAATACTAAAATAATTCAAATAATTATTTAAAATTAATAATGAAAAATCTGCTACAAATATTTGGAATAAATTTTCTAATTTTATTTTATTTTAATTTATTTTATTAATAAAGTACTTTTACAACTCATACCTTCAAGTACACCTTACACATATCACTTCCTTTTCACTTCAATCTTTCTACACATAATCCCACAATTCATGGCAGATTTTTGACCCTATTTATGGCTGCCATTGTCCTTTATTTACTCCTATTTGGACTAAAATTAATTATATTTCAATCCTTCTTCAAAAAGTTACATATACCATTAATTACATTACAATTTCAAGTCAAAATTCAACAAAATTTCCTCTCTCCCTCTCTCCTCAAATTTACGCCAGCCCCCCTCTATTTTCTGCATGTTTTATTTTTTTTTTCTCTCTTCAATTAATTAAAACACATTTAATACACTCATTTTCTCTCTCTCCTTCATTTACTCCTTCTTTCCTTTTTCATTCCTTAGGCTTTTCTCTCTCTTTTTCCTCTCTTTTCCTCTCCATTTTTGCTCTTGTTCTTAGAAGAACCAAGCTGCCCCCATTCCATTCTTGAGCCTCCATACATATTTCTTGAAGATTATTAAGTAAATCTTCCTCTCAAAGCTTCCATAGGTGATATAGGTAAAGTATAATGAAAGTTTCATGCATCAAATGACCTTCCATAAGCTTGAAAGCTTAGGATGATGATGCCAAAGATGAAACTCTCCTTTTCTCTACTTTTATTATCTTGTATTTCAATTATTTTCTTGTTTAAAGTTGATATATTTTGTAGATCTAAATTTTTGTAGCTTTGATTTTGTTTATGCCATAGATCTTGTTATTTAAGTTGTTACATTTGTTATTCCTTATGACTTATACATAGATCTAGCATCCACATGTCTATCTTAGTAATTCATGCATGTAAAACTAGTTTAGAAAACTAGATCTAAAGTTTTGAGTTCATAGATGCATTAGATCTTTGTTTATGTTCATGAACAACTTGCTATAGCTTGATGATGGTAGGAAAGTTGTAGGAAACCCAAGATCTAATTTGTTTTCAACAAAAATCAACTTTGAAAATTCGGATGAAAATGGACCCATAGTTAGAAAAGTGGTTTTTCAACTTCAAAATGTGTATTTTTCATTTAAAATGAAGGGCTTAGGGTATAGATACCATAAATGAAGGATTTTGATAAGTGAAGTTTAGATCCATGATGTTTATAGCTTATTACCATGCATTTGTTTTATATTTATGTTCATATTAAGTATAGATCTTAGTTATGAACTCAAACAAAATTGTGAAATTCGTATTTTGGCAAGACCCTCATTTAAAAACCACTTTCCAAGTGTCAAAATGTAATTTTTACTTAAGAAAATGAAGGCTTAATATATGTATATCATCAAGACTTCTTTTTACAAGAATCAAAAGTGATTTCCAAAAGTTATTTTCAAAATAAAAATTCTATTTTCGGATTTTGGCCAAGGCCTATTTTAAAAACATGTTTTCCAACTCAAAAATGAAGTTTTTATTTAAGAAATGAAAGGCTCATAAGATATGATATGTAAGGAATGGATTTTTATGAGCTTAGATAGGTTTTATCGAAAGATATAACCAAATATCGATTTTGTAAATTCGGATCCCAACCAAGGCCAATTTTTAGAACCCATGTATCAACTCCAAAACTCATGTTTTATGTGAAAAATGAAGTATATAGGTAATAAATATCATTAAGCAATGATTTTTACAAGTTAAAATGAGTTTAGGCATGAGTAAGGTGTTAAACAAGTAATGGAATTAAAATGAAAAATTTTGAGTTAGTGATCAATTGTCAAATTCGTAATTTGAGATGATGCATAAGTAATCACTTAGTATTTGAGCTCAAATTGCAATTTTTATGTGTTAAATGAAGTCCTTAGACGATAGATGTAGTAAAGTCTTAAATTTTAATGCATTAAAAAAGTTCTTCCCAAGTGAATCATTCAAAAAGTAGATTTTCTAAAATTCGGATTTTTGAGTAAATCATATTGAAAAATATATTTGCAAAGTGTAAAATGCAAATTTTTGTGTAAGAATGAAGTCCTTAGTGGTTATGTATTATTGAGCCCTAATTTTCTAAATATCAAATGATTTTTACTCAAAGGAATCACTCAAAAGCCAATTTTTACCAAATTCGGATTTTGGAATCAACCCCACTTGAAAACATGCTTACAAAGTGTAAAATAGAAATTTTTATGTAGAAATGAAGGTCATAAGTAATATATATAATGAAGACTCAATTTTGACAAAAATAATATTTTCTAAGTAACAAATCCAAAACAAATGGAAATGATAAAAGTTAGAAAACTAGATTTTTCATAAGTAAGTGGTTATTATGATCTTGCAAAATAAAAAGTTATAAAATTTCTTTTTAGCAAAAATCATCAAGATCATGCATACGTTAAGCTTATCTCATGTCATTCATGTTAGGAAATCACTCATATTGCATATATAGCTAGTTTATATAGTAGAGATATTACAAACATTTACAAAACTATTTTTTCGGAATCGGAAACCGCTAATGATCAGATCTGATCCCTCTGTTCCGAGACCTAAATGTTTTCAAAACTTGAAAATAATATTAGAAATAGATAGATCTTTCGAAGTAGATAGAAATCGATATATAATTTGCGAGATTCCGAGTTAAAATGACCAAGTTATGGCCGTTTTAAGTTGGAATTCCCGCGTAGGACGAGAATTGCGAATTTGACAGTTCGTATGAAATTGTTTGGATTAGTTTGAGTTGAAATACTTATTAAAGTATTTCTTCCTTTTTAGGAGATCCCGAAATCGACAATTCCCTACCACCGGATTACTATTACTAGAAGACCGGTGATCCAATGGCCGAGTGAGTTTTCTCCTTGTTTTGTTACCTTGATTGTGCTTGTAGTTAGTTGCATTAGAATTATAGGAACAAGATAAAAATCGATATGAATGGGGATGGGAGATATGATGAGACTGTGATGAATGTATGCCAAAGAATCCTAAAGCATATCGAAACCACGATTTGATTGGATAACTGCACCATTCATATTATTCCTCTTATATGTGTGATATTGGTTGGTCACTATAAAGAATGTATAAATATTTTTGACCTAAGCAAAAATTAAATTGGTCATGCATCGCATCGAACATATTGCATTTGGTAGCATGCTACTCCTACGCAGGTCGATCGGTATGGTCCGTGGATGACTCGTTTGGATAATGAACCCGGTGCCAGAGCTCATTCAGGGGTACTAAGGCGCATGTGGATGCATCCTTGGATGAGCCTAGCTGAGTCGAGTGCTAAGAGCCGAGGGCTTGGAGACTAGATGCGGTCGTGTAGACTCAATACCATTCCTAACCCAAGATACGGAGGGCGTAAATCCGTTCTGTGTGTGGGTTCTGGATACCCATGCATAATTGCTTGCTCACGTGTTTGTTCATGCATAGCATATGATTGACTAATACTTGTTTGTTATGGTACGGAATTAAGGGAATTCTCACTAAGCTAGTGTAGCTTATACCCCAATAGTTGTTTAAATGAACAGGTTATCTCAAGAATGTAAGATGGGGACCGAATTGGTTGGAGCCAGGAATGACTTTGGGATTTCATCAAAGAATATGAATGTTTGAAGTTATCTGCTAGTGTTATGATTTGTCTTGTAATAGTTTATGTAGGAAGTCTGCGGATGAATGTAATTGGAGTTGAACGATTTGTATTTTGAAGTGTAGTGATTCGTATATGAAGTGTAAGGATTTGTATCTGAAGTTTAGTAAATTTATATTTCCTTTACATTGTTACTCAATTGTATCAACATAAAATGTATCATTCCGATGCATCTCCTTTATGTGTTAGACGCCTTGTACATAGTATGGAAGCCTTCGCGTGACTGAGGTGGTCATTCTTGGGCTTTAATATTGTGTACGGCAGACTGCCACGTTTAGGGTACCCTTCGGGACGTGACAATAACCCTACCTCTCTGCATCAACACTCATCCTAAACCTTATTTAGAGGCATCACTATATATAGCATACTCCTCACCATTCACAAGTAAGGCTAGCACTGGAGCAGATACTAACTTATTCTTCAACAGCTGAAAGCTAGCTTCACAGTTCTCACTCCATTCATACTTCACTCCCTTCTGTGTCAATCGGGTTAAAGGACTGGCAATCTTGGAAAAATCTTCCACAAATCTTCTATAATATCCTGCCATTCCTAGAAAACTTCTGATTTCTGTCATAGTCTTGGGTCTTGGCCATTCAACCATTGCTTTGACTTTCTCAAGATCCACTGATATTCCACTACCATCACCAATATGTCCTAAGAAAGATACCTGTTCTAACCAGAACTCACATTTTGAAAACTTCGCATACAACTTCTCTTCCTTTAATCTGGTCAGAACTAATCTCAAATGTTCTTTGTGCTCCTCTTTAGTCCTTGAATACACTAATATGTCATCAATAAAGACTACCATGAATATATCAAGATACTCCCTGAAGGCTCTGTTCATCAAATCCATAAATACTGCTGGTGCATTGGTGAGTCCAAAAGGCATGACAACAAATTCATAATGTCCATACCTTGTCCTGAAAGCTGTCTTCTGAATATCTTCGGCTTTCACTCTCAACTAATGATATCCAGATCTCAAGTCTATCTTTGAGAATACTAAAGCTCCTCCCAACTGATCAAATAGATTATCAATTCGTGGCAAGGGATATTTGTTCTTTACTGTCACCTGGTTCAATTATGTGTAATCAATGCATAGTCTCATACTACCATCCTTCTTCTTAACAAATAGAACTGGAGCTCCCCAAGGTGAAACACTTGGTCTAATGAACTCCTTCTTCAACAATTCATCTAACTGCACTTTAAGCTCAGCAAGTTCTGTAGGAGCCATTCAATAAGGAGCTTTTGATTTCGGTACAGTACCAGGTACCAAGTCAATGTTAAACTCCGCTTCCCTCTCTGGTGGTAATCCAGGAAGATCTTCTGGAAAAACTTCTGGATACGCACATACAATTGGAACATCCGACAATACTATCTCCTTTTTATTTTCTTTCACCATAGCAGCCAAAACTGATCATCCCCACAATTCATAAGTAGGTAAAACTGGAGGTCTTTACACTACTAACTTATGAATAAATTGATCACTATTGGGCAAACTAAACTCTACTACCAGATTATAGCAATCAATCACCACATGGTACTTTGCCAACCAGTCTACACCCAAAATCACATCAAAATCCAACATATCCAGCACCACTAAATCTGCAGGTAGATGTCTACCTTCTATCTCAATATCCACATTCTTACAGATTCTATTCAATACAATCTCAATTCCTAAAGGAGTACTAACAGATACACATCTAGGCATAAACTCAGTAGATATACCACAAACAGATATAAAAGATTCAGAAACGCAAGAGAAACTGGCACCAGTGTCAAACAACACATATGCACTATGCAGGAGTATAGGAAACATACCCGCGATAGTGTCAACACTAGAGGTCTCACTACGCTGTAAAGCTTAAACCTTTACTGGTGCTCGCTGCCCCTAGCCAGAATAAATTCTGCCATATTGCCCTCCTTTACAATCCACATCTCTGTGTCCCCTCTGCCCATACTTGAAGCAGAAAACCTGTGGAATGACTTTACCTGTGCAGGTATTACTCTTGTGTCCCAACTTTCCACAAGAAAAGGAAGCATTCTCTACCCACTTGCAATCCTTCACATCATGTGGTCCAAGGCATCTTACGCATCTTCTATCTGTATTATGCACTGTTGACTTGAAATTCCGAGTAATAGGCCTCTTGCCTTTATCTTGTGTAAGTACACCAGTTGCTAGCCTCCTGCCTAAAAATATCTAATTCCTCTATGGCTCATGGCTTCTAATCCTGCTCAAACCTTGCTCCACAGTCTTGGTTTTGTTCACCACAACTGAGTAGTTGCTCAAATCCATCAAATTCACCTGATACTGGATCTCAAGTTCTAGTCTAGTGATGAATCTGCTAACCTTGGCCTCTTTACTCTCTTTCAGAGCGTCAAGTAGAAATCTCATCAACCTATGCAATTCTGACTCATATTCTTCCATTGTCATTTTTCCTTGCTGCAGAGTGTAATATTCTTGAAGCATTCTCTGCTTAACACTGTCAAGAAAGAATTCTCTGTAGAAGGCTTGCTGAAACATTTGCCATATAATTATACCAGTCATGTGTCTTCTAGTGCTCAACCACCAGTTGTTGGCTCTCCCAGCTAGCAAATAGGAGGCATATTCCACTTTCTTATTCTCTGGGACATCTAGAGTAGCAAATGTCTTCTCAACCTCTTCCATCCACAACTGTGCTTCGAGAGGCTTACTTGTTACTGGCTCAAACTTATGCATCAAGTCCACAAATTTGTTTAGACTAAGCACATCTGCATGCCTAACTCCATTTCCTCCATTCCCATTTAACCTTTGTGTCTCCTGTCTCCAAGCTTCGGCGTTTTCTTGGACCACCTGCATGTCCTTCCTCATATCTTGCTGTTGTTGACCAACTACTCCTAACAAAGCATTCACAGCTTGCATAAGTTACGCAGCATCTACCGGAACCTGCTGTCCAATAGGTGGAGATGGTGGCAAGTCTTGATTCTGAGCCTGATGCTCATCCTGCTGCTGGCCCAAATTCTCATTTTCCTCAGGAATTCTTCTTCTTTGAGGCATTCTAACACAACAAAACACCACGAAATTAGAATAAGGGTATCCAACACAAGACCAAAACTTAAATCTATAAGACAACATCAAACTTAACTAAATAACAAACCCATTATTCTACCCCACTCCTCAAATCTCACCGTCCTAAGGAATCAAAACTTAAATCTATATGATTCAAAACCCACAGCTCCGATACCAAATAAGCTGTAACGCCCTAAAATAAGGCATTACAACCCGCCATGTATCCGCTTTTATATAGGATACGCAAAGGCTCTGATATCCACAAATTTGTAAAATCATCACCTGTAAACACTCATGGGGTAACTCATAGGATACCAAACCTGTTAAAAATAAAAACTCATACTTCATAAAAACATAAACTCCTGGTTCAAGCATAAAATTCCAAGTTGACTTCACAGTCAACAAATTCAACAGAAAGTAAATATTGTTTACATAAAAATCATTTCAATTAAAACCAATTATGAATCCAACTACGATCTCAAATGATCAAAACATGTCTTCTCTCAAATACTTGGTATATGAAGCCTAACTCTCGGCTGGGTAGTCAGGTCCACTATCGCCATCCCCGTTATCAAAGAATAGTTCATAACCGGATAGATCATACACTATATCTTCTTCACCTGTACCTGAAATTTAAAAGAATGAGCGGCGACGCCCAGTACGATAACTCTAATCCAAAATCAAATACATATGCACATACAAACGGCATATAATTAATGCAACTTAAACTAATGCAAACAATCATATTATTATCTTTCTTAAGCCAATAAAACAACACAGTCCAGTATTAGGCATACACTAATCCTGAACTCGGAGTTACTCAGACTCTATTGAAAATCAAACAACTTTTTGAAAATAATAATCATATACATATATGGATGAGTAGGTACTCCCCAAACACCCCGAATCCAGAACACCTAATTCTATCGGAATCATATCAAGGCACGAGTCCACTAGGGACAACCTCACACCAAGATCATCAGGGTGCCTCACCAGTATCACCGTCTGCCAGGTCTTTATTGGTCAAAGCCAAGCACAATCAATCATACAATTATTAACCTGAATAACGATTAAGTTTATTAAGAAATTCTGTTCCTACAAGCATTCAATCAATACTAAACTTACAAGCAAAAACAGCAAGCAAGGATTGGTCGTACCTTTCTAAATTTCAGGAATATAAATCAAATCCTCAGAATCTGATACCAACAACAACAAAGACAACCCGAGCTCCACAAACTCCTATATCCACACCAACAACAATTCCACAATCTCCAAATGTCCTGTTACAACATATATATATATACATCAACAGATATGATCGCATTATCAAAATACCCTAACAAATATGAATTCTCCAAAAATCCTAACCTGAAAAGAAATCTCTGTCATCTGTACCATCAATTCCAATCAAACTCCACAAACACAAATTATGTCACCCAAAACCCTAATATACACAACAAAAAGAACGTATGAGGATTATTTAACTTGTATTTTGTTTGAATGCATCATAGAGGAGATAAACTTACTATTTTGAATCGCTAAAACCCGACTTGCATTCACCAATTCACAGATCTTACACGTGCTAGGGTTTCCTCACAAGAACCTTCATGCAAAATTCAACCCAAACCCTAAGAAAACTTATACAATTTCATATTTAATCCATAAGAGAAGATTAAAATCACTTACTTTGGATCAAAATACCCTCCGGATGATTCTCCAAGCCTGGATCTCTAAGAACACTCCAAAACCCTTTTTGACACAAGAAGAAAATGATAAAAGAAAATCTATCGAAATTGTTTTTCGCGTCTCGTATTTATAGAAATTTGGTCATACGCCAACCTTACGCCGGCGGCGTACATATAGATCTTGCCGGCGCACACTCTACGTTGGCAAAATTTACACAAGTGCTGGCAGTATTCATCGGGCTTTGAATTCCAGAATTTCAATTCCTACTATATAAGCCGGCAAACCCATGCCCTACATCGGCGGCATTCATGCCGGTGTTGAGAGAAACCCTAATGACCATCGGCAGCTTTCCTCCCAGTGTTAAGAAAAACGCTACTGTTCTCATCCTACGCCGTCTCTACACCGGCGGCGTAGATTCTGCAGGAGGCGGCATACAATCTATCAAAAATTGTAGAAATCCAAACTTTAATATTTGTCCTACAACCAAACTTAAACTTTTACAATTTACTTGTTTTGACCTTAAACTCATCCTATATCATCTCATGATTCATAATTCATTATATTTCCATCTTTATTTCTGTATTTTACAGATTAGGTTTCATAACTTTTGTTCTTAATTAGATAACACATATCAATTATATATGATTTAATAAAAAAAAATTAATAGTATTATTAACTAAATTAAATAACATATCACAAAATAAAAAAAAATATTATAAAAATAAAATATAAAATATAAGATTATAAGTAAAAATAAGGTCAAAATAGTAAAGCACTTGATTAAAGAGCAATTGTAAGGGGTTACAATATTAGTGTGTCTGGCTAAGTCCTAAAACTTTGTTTTATTCTGTAATATTTTCATATAACTCTTGTGTGTGTGTTGATAGATTTTACATCATCAAGGCTTAATAGATCCAACACTAGCAAAATGGACCCACCTTACCCTACATCTACCCTTGGGCATTAGTCATTCACCAGGAGAGATGTTAATCATCTTTTGTTAGTACAAAGACCTAAACCGATGTCTTTCTCCTTTGAGCTCCCCCTTTAACGAGAATATCTCCTTGGTCCATCATATCTCTTCATAGGTACCCTAAACCTCCCTAGATCATCATATATCATTGGATGTACTATAAACCTCCTTCAGGGTGCTCTAAAAATCTTGTTCTCTACCTGTCTAGCCACTCCCCTTAGATGATCACTTCCACTACCTTAGATTCAAATTAGCTGTCATTGGGAATGCATCACGTAGGCAGAGAATATTCTATGGGCTTCCATATTGGCATTACCATTGCCTATAAATAAACTCTGAAACCATAAGGCAAGGAGATAGGATTGGTACAAGATCATACTCACACTCTTGGTTTACATACTTGCTTACTCTCTCTCGACTCATTACTAACTTAAGCATTGGAGTGGATGTGTTAGACCACTCCGGCACACACTAATCCTATATTTTAGCTATACGCCTTAGATTTCTCCCAATAATTTTCCACTTGCAATAATATATATATATATATATATATTGGTAACTTGTATTATATTACTTAGAGCATTCACAATGCTAGTTTCTAGCATGAAAACACATGTAGGAAGGAGCTCTTTTACAGTGCTTTACGATTAGGATCGATCCTTGCCAAAACCAAAACTCCTTTGACAAGCACCACTTCTTTAACGTTTCCTTTCCATTACTTTATTTCTTCCGTGATCAAAAGTTGCGGCTCCTCTACATTTTTTTTTCCTTTTTCAATCAATTCCTTTGCTTTTGAAGCTGCATATAGCAGTAATTTTTTTTTTTGTAATTTTTCAATATCCCTTGGCTATGCAGAACGGCACAATCCCCATTTTTTTTTATTTCATTTGTTCAATTCCTACAAATGCATAAAAATATTCTAGAGATCAATATGACCATTCTGAATTTTGACAACGATAAAATCAAATGAAAATTTTTTTTTTCCAACTATAAATATGTGAACATTTTTATTCACCATTACCAAAAAATTTCACTAAAACCTATTTTACAACAAAAGTTACTTTATAGTTGATACTTGAGCTATACATGAAACCCAATAATTCTCAAAAGTTGTCACATTCCAATCATCCGACAAGACATACAAAACTTTCAAAAACCCTCAAATTCACAAAATGCCTCTTATTTTCCATATGGTGAATTTTTTTAAGGTCCCCTAAATTTTCAAAATCCTTCAAATTTCCCAAATATGAGTCAAGGCCAACAAAATTTTAGTGCTTCATTCAGTTTTATTCAAAACCTAAGAACTATGATGCTTACATATTTTCAATGCCCTCCTCACTTTAGTCCCAAAAACATACAACAGTTTAGTTCGTAGGAGTATAATTTTCTCAACTTACAATTGATCAAACACCATAAACATCTAGTAGCACATCTTCACAATATTCAGAATTCTCTACACAAAAAAATCTGGAGGATAAGGGGGACAATGAAAAAGAAGAGGGTGGTGGACGTAGGAAAAAGTGGGAGCATATTGACGACAAACTTCTTATTTATGCATGGTTAAGGATAAGTAAGGATCCAATTATTGGAAATAGTCAGCCAATGCAGAGTTTTTGACGAGTTCATGAGAGCTTCGAGGAAGGCCAAGCCTATAAGGGTGGAAAAAATCCACAGAAACTAACATGGCAACAATGTAAATCGAAGTGGATGAAAATCTCTAAGGATGTAATGAAATTTGGGGCTTGCTATGATCAAATAAAACGATGAGCTAAAAGTAGAAAGAATGAGAATGACTATATAAAAGATACCCCTGATTTGTTTAAACAAAAACAAAAAAACAAAAAATAATGACTGGTTGAGCATTGTTGGGTTATATTGCAAAATGAACCCAAATGGAGGTCTCAATTGGAAATGTTGAAAAGAGTCAAAGTAAGCAAACCAATGTGGGTGCATTTGGAACGTATACAAGTTCACCATCGAATAATGATATACCTCAAGATGATGAGGTTGCTGAAATTATCATCCAACCACATGGTAAAGCGACCAAGAAGGGGAAACCAAAAGAAAAAGTTGAAAATAGTAGGGCAGTATCAAATTTAGCTAAGAAGTTGGAAGGTTTAAGCAATGCGGGCATCAAAAAGTTGATGTGTTGCATAAATTTAATGAAGTTACCAAACAAAAGGAATGTCAAAAGTAGCTCAAGTGGGAGAAATCGATAATATTTGTTGATACATTGTCAATGGATAAAGTGCAAAGGCAATGGATTGAAGAGATGTGAAGCAAATAATGCAAAGAAAAAACAATCATTAGTTCTATTTAAAATTAACAATTAGTTCTACAAGTAGGGTTATATTATGTATTTCATTTATTTAATGACATTGTTTGATGTAAGGGTATTTATTAATGAAATTGCTTTTAAGAAACTAGCTGCTGCAAAAGCATGTGTCAATCAAATTAATGTAAAAAAATTAGTTGTTGTAAAAGCCTTTATCAATCAAATCAATCTGAAAAGCTACCCGTTGTAAAAGCCTTTGTCAATCAAATCACTGTGAAGAACTAGTCATTATAAAAGCATCCATATATCTTCTATATATATGGGAAGAGAAGCACATCTTCTCCAAGTACTCTCACATTTCACATTTCCATTTACATCAACACCAATTCACCCTCTCATATAATCATGTCGAGAAGTAGCTCTGATTTTGAGTTTGAATAGGCAACTCATGAGGTATCTAAGGAATTATTCTTGTCATTGAGTAGCACAAAAACAGAGCTTATTAAGTCTTTATATCTAATGCTTCCAGAGTTAAGTGGGATTTCTTCCACAACAAGATGAAAGAGAAGATATAAAGATAGAGGTATATTGAAGGTTAAAATCGTTTGTATAATGACTACTTCTCTGATAGTCCAGTATGACCAATTTCGACGAAGATTCTGCATGAGAAAAGATGTATTTCTTTCATATCATGCAAGCATCAGAGGATTACTCCTTCTATTTCAAACAAACAAGAGATGCTATTGGTAAACTTAGCACTTCACCTTTGCAAAAGTGCACCACAGCTATTCGAACGTTAGCATATGGGATAATAGGTGATGCTTTGGATGACTATTTGCATATAGCTGAAAGTATAATAGTGGAGTGTGTCAAGCATTTTGTTGAAGGTGTCATTGCTTGTTTTGGTGATGAATATCTACGCAGGCCTAATTTTGTTGATATTCAACGTTTACTAACTGTTGCTGAGCAATGTGGATTTCCTGGCATGCTGGGGAGCATTGATTGTATGCATTAGAATTGGAAGAACTGTCCAATTGCATGGCATGATATGTATACCCGAGGTGATCATGGCTATCTAATAATCATGCTTGAAACTGTTGCTTCATATGATACATAGATATGGCATGCATACTTTGGTATTCTAAGATCAAACAATGATATTAATGTGGTAGAGCGCTCTCCTCTATTTGATGATGTTTTAGAGGGACTGTCACGCCTCGAAGGGTATCCTAAATGTGGCAGTCCGCCGTACAAAATATTAAAGCCGAGGAATAACTACCTTAGTCACACGAATTCTTCCATACATGTACAAGGTGTCTAACACATGGAGGAGACACATCGGAGTGATACATTTCATATTGATACAACTTGAGTAACAATGTAAAGGAAATATAATTTAATATACTTCAATTACAATTCATCAAAAGATTTCACTACGTAAAACTATTATAAAGCAATTCACAAAACCTAGCCAATATCTTCAAGTATTCTTTCTTCTTGCTGGAACCTCAAGATCATACTCGGCTTCGGACATCTCGGTCCCCAGGTAGCATCCTTCCGTCAACTTGTTTATTCAAACATCTATTGGGGTATAAGCTACACTAGCTTAGTAAGAGTTCTCTTAATTTTGTACCATAACAAGCAAGTTATAAATCATCTACATGCTATGCATGAAATAAACACATGAGCAGACAATTATGTATGGATGATCGAAACCCGTATACAGAAGGGATTTACGCCCTCCGTATCTAGGGTTAAGGATGGTATTGAAAGTCTACACGACCTACTGCTAGTCCCCGACACCCCCCCTCCAGCTCTTAGCAATCGACTCGACTCGGCTCATTCATGGAATGCATCCTTGGTGTGTTTTAGTTCCCTATGAATGAACTATGATACCAGATCTCATTCTCCAAACGTGACCTCGGACTATACCGATCTTCTTGCGTAGGAGTAACATGCTACCAAATGTAACTCGACTGATGTGATGTATGACCAATTTATTTTTGCTTAGGTCAAGTTATTCATACATTCTTTAGAGTGACCAACCAATATCATATACATAAACAAAAACAATATGAACAATACAGTTATCTAATCGATTCATGGTTTCAATATGCTTTAGTATTCTTTGGCATACATACATCAAAGTCTCATCATCTATCCCATCCTCATTCATATCGGTTTTTATCTTGTTCCTATAATTCTAATGCAACTAGCTACAAGCACAAACAAGATAACAAAATAAGAGGAAAAACTCATATGTTCATTGGACTCCGGTCTTTTAATTGTAATAGTCAGGTGGCAATGAAACCTTGAAAGAAAAGTAACTAAGGAAAGAAATACCCAAGTGAGTATTTCAACTCAAATCTAATCCATTCTATCTCATACAAACTATCAAGTTCATAATTCTCGTCCTACAAGGGAATTTCAACTTAAAACCGTCATAACTTGGTCATTTTAACTAGAAATTTAGCAAATTATATATCGATTTCTATCTACTTCGAAAGATATATCTAATTCTAATATCATTTTTAAGTTTTGAAAAATTTTAAGATCTGAAAAGATCTGATCAGTTCAGATCAGTAGCGAAATCCAATTTAGAAAATTGATTTCGTAAAAGTTTATGAAGTTTCTACTATCCAAAGCAAGTATACATGCAATATGAACAAGTTTCTATCATCAATGATATGTCATGAGATATATATATATATATATATATGTACATGTTCTTGATGATATTGAATAAAAGAAATTTTTAGAAAACTTTTTCCTTATAAGACTTTATGAAAAATCAACTTAGAAAGGCTAGTCTTGTATTCTTGACAATTCCCACTTGTTTTTAGAAAAATTCCTTGATAAAATTTATTTATTCTTGTTAAAATTAAGTTCTCATTATGTATATTCCTTAATGCCTTTATTCTTCAATAAAAATTTCCATTTTACACTTTGTAAATATGTTTTTAAATATAGTCCATCCCAGAATCCGAATTTTGTAAAAATTATTCTTGTAGTGATTCCTTTAAGCAAAACTCATTTGATACTTAGAAATTTAAGACTCAACCATACGTAGCCACTAAGGACTTCATTCCTATAGTAAAAATTTCATTTTGAGTTTGAAAAATAGGGGTTTTCATATCATTATTTTCTAGATATGAATTTCACAAGGTTAGGATAAGACTCAAATTCTATATTTTGTAATCTCTTCCTATTTTGAGAATCTCTATTAGTAGATCTACCATTTACTTATAAGAAACATCTCCTATTAATATCTATTCCATAAGCCTTTCATATTTTAAACAAATCCTTCATTTTAGTGTTAATAAATAGGTTTCCGAAATTGGTCTTGGTTTAGATCTGAATTTACAAAATTTGTTTTTGGACATATCTTTTGATAAAATCCATCTAAACTTAGGAAAATTCATCCCTTATATATCCTATCTTAAGAGCCTTCCATATCTTGAATAAAATCTTCATTTTTAAGTTGAAAAATATGTTTTTAAGTTATGCCTTGGTCTAAATCCGAAAATAGGATTTTTGTTTTGAAAAATAATCTTTAAAAATCACCATTGAATCATGTAAAATGAACTTAATGATATATACCCACTAAGCCTTCATTATTTCAAGTAAAACTTCCATTTTGACACTTGAAAATTGATTTTTAAATATGGGTCTTGCCTAGATACGAATTTCACCATTTTTGTTTGAGTTCAAAACCAATATCGACACCTACTATGAACATAAATATAAGAAAAATCCATGGTAGTAAGCTATAAACTCATAGATCTAAACATAAATATAATCAAAGTTACATGAAAGTTAGATCTACAAAATAAAACCATTTCTAGCAAGAAAATAATAAGATCACAAGAGAATAATCATGAGTAGGATGAGTATTTCATTTTGGCATCATCATCCTTAGCTTTTAGGCTTGTGGAAGGTCATTTGATGCATGAAACTCTCACTATACTCCACCTACATCAACTATGGAAGCTTTGAATAAAAGTTTTACCTAAGGATCTTCAAGAAATATAAGTGGGAGCTCACTTATTGAATAGGGGCAGCAAGTTCACTTACAAGAACTGTAAACCCCGGAAATTTTCCACATTAGTACATGACTCTAAAATAGAATGTATGAACTAGTTAGCTAACTTAGAATCCAATAAAAACTTAAGAATAGATCAATGATTTGAATTTGGCTAGATTAGGATCTAACAGCTAAATAAAGAACTTCTTTGACCCTAATTGATACCAAAAACGAGATTTCGTATATTGAACGGACAATTCAAGATAAGATTAAAGGAAATCTAAATTTTCAAACCCCGAAACTTATTATACAAATGGATTAAATAGAAAAATATAAATATAGAGATTAAATGACTACTTTTGAACTCAACAATGATTTAAGACTAGAACAATAAGTAGTAATGAGCCTATACATGGATTTAAATCCTAAATTCAAGATTCCTAGATAGTATTAAACGCGACTAATAAGATTTCATAACAAGTATCAAAACTAAAGATATATAGATAATTTAGCTTCTATATCAAATGCGATATTAAGTAGTTAATCAACTACACTTATAAATAGGAAACGATAATCTAAAGATAAACCGTTAGGATTACAAATACACAATAGAAACATAAATTGATGTATAACTGAATATCTAGACTTCAAATAAATAATTGAATCGCACCATTGTTCTAATTAGGGTTTTCTTAAGCTATTGGAGCCTAAAACAAAAATTGACCTAATGAGTTTAGGAAACCCTAATCGCAGGAGATAAAATTCTAAAAATAATTAATTATATAATTTTTAAAACTTAAAGTCGTATTGTTTGATAATCGAAGTATTTTGTAGAATCCTATAAAAATATTTTTGTACAAAAACTCTCAAATATTAGCTAATATATACCCGTATGACTTATTAAACTATCCTAAAACTAAGATAATTAACTAACTAATATTAATATATAATAATTGTTGTATTTTTCGGCTGCAATTGATAGAATGAAGGGCTTGGATCTTCTTGAAATGTGGGAACCAAAATTGCTCAAATAATGCACTTTAGGTCAAAAAATCAACCCTAGAAGCCAATCAAACCTTGCCAAATCAACTCCACATTTATGACAATAAGAACAACTGATAAAACAGTAACAAAGTGGAGGAAATTCAAATCAAAATTACGGGGGAAATGCTGCAGCAAGCTCCTTCTTTTGCTTTCTATATATATATATCTGTGTGTGTGTGTGTTTAAGGCACTTAATGAATATGCAAACAAACACAACCTTCTCTCAAATTTTCCAGATCAAAGCTACTCTTAATCAATAGCCAAAACGACCTAAAAACAGAAATCAACTCATCCAAAACAATCCAATCCGAACCAAGGAAAAATACAATACGAAAAATGCTTGAAACAAGCTCGAGGTGAGTTAATGTAATTCGAATGGTTTTCTTTCAAAAACTAAGGATTGGAATTGACTTTTGATAATCATAGGAACATAACCAACACAAAAACAAGCTTCGAATTTCATCGGATTGGCTTAACCAAGGTAAATTTCGAAAACACTAGTTATACTTTTCTAGATTTGAAATTTAAGATTACATACTTGTAGATGCGTTAGGAGTTGTTGTATGTATATATACATGATATAGAAATACTTATGAATGATTTAAGAATGTTTTTTATGTAGAAAATTTAAGAAATATGAATTGTTTCATCGGGGAAGATGATGAACAGTGCTAGCATTATCCATAAGCTGGCAGTGTAAACGCTCAAAGCCGATGGCTTACAAGGGTAGGCCGGCGGTGTAGAGACGGCGTACACTGAAATAGAAGCTACATAAAACTTATTTTTACGTAAAATGAACGAACGCCAGCTATTTGGGATTTGACACCGGCGGCCTATAGTCCGGTGTACATGGGAACGCTGACGGCCTACAAGCCAGTGCACCCGATACGAAATATTATGTAAGACATAAGAACGCTGGCACCTAGGTTTCAAAGCCGGCGGCATAGAAGCCGGTGTACAAACCTGTTTTCCTTATATACGATTTGTATTTCACGGACGAATAATTATATAATAATTATAATTATATTATATATATTTATATGTCAAAATAGAAGTTACTAAATAGAAAAATAAATACAAATATCTAGAATAATTTGGTTAATATTCGATAACTTTTAAAACCCTAGAATTATAGGAAAATATTAAGTGTTAATAATAACTATAATTAATCAAATATTTGTTCTATGTAGATAAAATAGGTAAGAATGGAAATTGAAATAAGCTAAATTTACGAATAATGTGATTTTCTAAAAATGACAAAATAATTTAGGAGAAACATGACAGCACTAAGTAATAATAAATGAATATGATTTACTTTAATGAGTCGGGTTTAGAATAACATTAAATTAGTATTAATACCTATAAAAACTTGATAAATATCAATTTAGGACACTAGACACGTATAGGAGTTTAGTTATATAATCTATATTATATTGATGAATACTTTATTCATCTCAATAGGTGACTTTGATACCATAGAGGATCTTCTGGCGGATTATTACGATTAAGTCACCATGAGCAGGTGAGTAATCCAGTCATATTATACTGTTTGTGCTTGTAAATAGCTGAATATGTAATGCTAAGACAGTAATAATAAAATGAATGTTGTGATGGAAATGTGTTGTGATCTGACTGTATGATTGCTAATCTACCATTACAACAGTGATAATACAATGATATGATGATGTGAAGTAGTATGATGATGATTGTGTGTGATGTATGATCACCATGAAATTGAATAAGAACTATTGACTTATTAAAATAATCTGGTCATGCGTTGCACTACTGCATTATTGCATATATAAATGGGTGACAATCTGCTACGTATTAATATTTCGGTTCTCTATTAACGCTTGGTTTTTCTAAAGTGTTAGTTCTTCCAAGGTTTTCTTTGTTCCGTTGGTTCTACGCGAACTAAGTGGTAACGAAGAACACCGCCTGTAGTATCGCTTTGAAATGATTAATACTTAAGGAGTTTCTAAGGGAAGATACAGGAAATGGTCAGTTAAAGATATTATTAAATTTAAAGTGATAACCCTAAGACTTGAAATCGTTGATTTTCCTATAAACTTAGTCTCTCCTAGGTAGGTAGGTCATAAAGCAATTGTTCTTCAACCTAAAAAGAGGGCGTAAATCTTTTTCCTGTTTAGAGTCTAGATCATCCAAGCTTGTATCTGAGCATATGATTGAGTTATTGCATTACATATGATTTGTTAATAACTTGTTTGATGTGTAATATGTCTGGTTATTCACTGAGCCATGGTTTCGCTCATACTCCAATAGTCTTTTCAGGTTTACACTTCAACCCTGGTTAGTTACTTCTAGGAATATGGCTCCGGCAAGAGCTTAAGAGCTAGAAGTCTATGGTTCTACTTGGGATTAATGGTTATGTTATTAGCTAGTGCTATTTTATCAGTTGTGAATTACAAGAAGACTACATGGTTTGTAATAATCTATGATACTTTATGATTAAGATAGCAGTTCTTTACTAATTTATTTCTTACATGTATTTATCATTTCTTATCGAAGCAACTAAAAGATCTTGGTATTTTGGAAAACATGTCACTCTCTGAAGGTAATCTAGTGAGAGTATTCAAGTGTGACTTGTCTACTTCTACTAAGGTATCCTCGAGGCATGACAAGAATAAGAGTAAATGAAGAGAGAAAGAGAGGAAATGGAGAGGAAAAATGCAAGGAATAATAAAAGGTTAAAGGTGTGAATGAGAGAGGGCATATATAAAAAAATAGGAGGAGTTAAAGACACTTAAAATGAAGTAAAAAAAAAAAAAAGAAATGGCAGCAAGACACTTACACTAGCTGCGTGATTTGTGGAAGAGAGAGAGAGAGAGGAATTTAGTTGGGTTTTTACTTGAAATTATAATGTATAACGAAATGTATGTGTTACTTATTAAAGAATGATTGAAATAGGTTTAATTTAATCAATTTTTGGAGTGTTTCAAAGGAAAAAAGGCAGAAAAAAGAGGTCAAAAATCTGCCACAAAGTGATAAGTGAAGTATAGAAAGATTGAAATGAAAAAGAGGTGATGTGTGAAAAGTGTATTATCGGTATGGGCTTGTAAGAGTACTTTTTTATAAATAAAATAAAAATAAAAAAATAGAAAATGCATTCCAAATTTTTTTAGCAGAATTTTCATAATTAAAATAAGATAATTTATTTATTTATTTTAGTGAATTATCAAATAAGTTACAAGTATAATCAAAATACGCGAATATGAGCTATAATTGATATTTTTATAACTCGAAAAATTCTAAAAGGTTATTTTATGAAAAAAAAATATTTTTCAATTATTAAATTAATTTATTTTATTTTTAGTATCGAGTCTTAAATAAAAACTGATCCTGTAAAGACCCGAAACGAACTAAAGTTTAGAAAAATAAAATTTTCTATGATATATAAAATATTTATCTAAAATTATAAGGGTTTATAAGAGTAGTAAAATTATGTAACGAATAGTAATGAATAGTATAAAAGACTAGTTAATTACCGCTAGTAACGAAATACGAATATAATCGCAAAATCAGATATTTCTATTTATCGAAAAATTATAAAACTGATATTTTTGAAATCCTTATGAAAATACGATTCTAACGGTATCAATGGTATATTTTTTATATCTCGAACCTCGGGACACGCTTTTCAAAGTCTGTATCCGAAGAGGTTCTAAATAGGTCAAAAATTTACCAATCTGATATTTTTAAGCGACCTTATATTACTACGAGTCACTCTACACACTTAAAATACACCTCGGCCTCTAGGACTAAGAGCGCGAGACTGCCGGACTTAAACTACTATATTCTACTTAGGGTTCCCGGGTGACTTTTCGGTTTAGATCTTTGCCAATTTCAAAACTGAGGGTTTATGTTTATACAACACATTTAGTTTGAGAAATTTATTTTAAATTTTATTTTTGTAAGTATTTAATATCTCTTAACGTTTTCGAAATTCTTGAATTGGGTTTTATTTCCAAAGGTTTATCGTTATTTACTTTTTAATAATTTGTTTTTGGGTTCTATATTACTCGATTTACAAGTTAGAGTTAAGTATAGAATTTGTTAGATGTAGTGGTTTTGGATTTAAAGACTGTTGAGTTCTTATTTTATTTTGAAGGATTCTCATTTTCTCAAGATTAATAAATTTCTAGCTTCGTTTTTTATTTAGGACTAGTCGAAGTCCGGTTTTAATTTGGAGTCATTTTTAGAGTTTATCTTCGATGTTTATTTTGGAATTATTTACTGAAATTTTTCGGGGCTTACAGGGACGAGCTCCTCCAATCAACTACACCATTAATGGTAGAAATTATTATACGGGATACTATCTTACATATGGTATATATCAAGTGTAAACCCCGATTTTTCTAGTAATCAAATAAACTTCAAAAACCAGAAAACGAAACCCTAAACCGTATTAGCTCAAGCCTTGTGAGAGAAACTTAGAAACCCTAGATTCGGCTTTCCTTCGGTTTCATATCAAAAGAACTTTTATAAAATAAATTAATGTGAAATATTGTTTTAAAGTATATTTCAAAGCATTGAAAGTTTTGATTTTGAAAATTTTTCTATTCCGGGCCATCCCGAGCCCCATTACGGAAAAGCGAGCCCCAAGACTAGAAACTCAGAAAAATATTTCGGAATACTCTTTAGAATCGGAACTTTATAAAGATTTCAAAAATATAATTTTTATAATTTTTCGGGTCATAAAAATTATAGTTGTAGTCTTTTTCTCGTATTTTCTTTACTACCAGTAAAGTAGATGTCTTGTCTACTATTTATCACTATTCACAAGTACAACCTACAACACACACTATCCATATCCTAGTCTTTCATCCTTACAAACACTCAATTACATTTCCTTTTCCAATAAAAATTTGTCTCTTAACAAATTATTACATTTAATACATTTTATTAAATAAATTACAATTTCAAATAAAATTAAATCACTCCCTCTCTCTCACTCCATGTGGCCGGCGCACCCCCACTCATTTTCCCCCTCAATTTGTTTTATTTTCTTCTTTTTATAATACAACAAACCCTACTTTACTTAATATATATACTCATTTACACTCTCACTCCTTATTTCTACTCTTTCAAAAAATTTTACACAAGTAAAATCCTCTCTTCTTTCCCTCTCTTGTTGTGACCACCACCACCCATATGCACACACATATCAAGTTCATTTCTTCTTCATTCCTTCATCAAATCCTTCTTTAAGTGATGATTCTTGAGCTTTATTACTACTTAATCTTGTAATGGCAAGATCATTCATGTGTATTTTCATCTTAAATCCCCATGAGCAAGTGCTAGGGATAAGAAAATGCTAATACATGAATATCAAGCCATCACAAGAGTAGATCTTGTGTTTGATGAGCTTTTGTTGAGACATTATCATGTTCATGCATGTAAAAGTAGAGATATTGCATGAAAAATATATGTTCATACTCTTAAACTCCTTTTCATGCATTATAAGTAGTAGATCTAACACTTAGACACTCATATTATACTTGACATTCATGTTCATATAGATATCTTGTGTTTTCATGCATTAATGCTCATAAAGATTTAGTCTTGTGTATATAAATGTGATAGTTGGTAGATCTTTATGTAGATAAGACAAGGAACTTAAAAAGAAAAGGTTTTTGTTAGAAATGTTCAAAAGAAAATTTGTATGATTTCAAAGCCCTATTTTAAAAACCCTTGTATCAACTTTGAAAATCATGTTATATGTGAAAAATGAAGAGTATAAGTAATAGATATCATTAAGTAGTGATTTTTATAAGTTGAAAGGAGTTTGGATGAGAGTAATGTGTATAACAAGAAGTAGAATCAAGATGGAAAATTTTGAGTTAGTAGTCAACTTGTAAAATTCGTAACTTTGGATTATGCCTATGTAAACACCTATTATTTAAGCTCAAAATGAATGTTTTATGTGTTAAATGAAGTCCTTAGGTAGTAGGTATTGTAAAGTCTTAAATTTTAATACATTACACAAGTTTTCTTAAAGGAATCATTCAAAAAATGGATTTTCTAAAATTCGGATTTTTGAGTAAAGCCTATTTGAAAACATATTTGCAAAGTAAAAAATGTAAATTTTTATGTAGAAATGAAGGACTTGGGTAGTATATGTGATGAAGACTTATTTTTAGTTAAGATAACTAGAAATTCCTAAGAATGAAATCCAAAACACTAGTGTGATGTCAAAATTAAAAAATTGGATTTTCAAGAAGTAGTTATTGTTGGAGTCTTGCAAAATTAAGGAGTTTTGAAAGTTTCTTTTACCAAAAATCATCAAGATCATGCACACATTGAACTCATCACATGTCATTCATGATAGGAAATCATTCATACTTCATATATACTTGAATTATCAACTAGATACATTTCAAACAAATACAAAATTCTTTTTCGAAAATGGGAATGGTTGCTGATCAGATCTGATCCATCTGTTCTATGACCTAAATGTTTTCAAAACTTGGAAATAATATTATAATTAGATAGATCTTTCGAATTAGATAGAAATTGATATAAAATTTGCGAAATTCTGAGTTAAAATGACCAAGTTATGGCCGTTTTAAGTTGGAACTTCCACAAAGAGCGAGAATCATGATTTTTTTTTTTTTTTTTTTTTAGTTTTGATACATAGTTTAGATTAGTTAAGTGATAAATTACTTATTAGGGTATTCTTCCTTGGTAGGTGATCCCGAAACCGACGAGTCCTTACCACCCGATTACTACTATTAAAAGACCAGCGCACCATGGCCGAGTGAGTATCACTTCCAATTTCAATTATTGCTTGTGGTTGTAATGATAGTTACACTAGTTACTTAGCAAAAACAAAATGAATATGCATGATGGGGTTGAATGGGAATTATATATATCTGTTGTTGTTATGTAAAGTTGAATTTAAAGAATATCGAAGCCTGATGATAAATCATTGCTTGTATAGATGAGTTAGGATTGATTTTCCGTGAATATTGAATGATCGCCTATAAGAATTGGTATAATTGATTATTTGGAATGGAAAATGAAATGGAACGCAGTCATAACACGATGGGGATGGAGCATTAGCATTTGTTGGTTTTTCGTGATCTATAAAACGAATATGAGTTGGTTAATCGTGATCCATAAAATGAATTTATGAGTTGGTTGACCATGAGCCTAAATGGCATCGTACCGCAGGATTCGTTAATTTGCTAACTCGGGATGGAGGGCGCAAGTCCATCCACATATGATTTCCGGCTAGTCATATGTTTGCTTAATTCACTTGTTTGGTGCATATCATTTGTTTGATTAATCACTTTAGTGAATGATGTGTTATAATTATGATATGGAAGTTTTCACTCACTAAGTTAGTATAGCTTACGCCCCTATAATTTTTATTTGTTGCAGCGCGAGTTTATTTGGCTTAGACCAAGACAGGCTACAGCTCAGGTACAGGAGTTAGGCGTTTCCTATAGAAGTTGTATTCAATTTGTTTAAACTTCCACAGGAAACCAAAAGACTCCGGATGACTGTAATGGACTATTAAATATTCTTTTGCGGGGGAATGCCCCTTGGACTTTGTAATCTATTGCATATGCGTTTTGAATTATTATCTAATGCTATTGAATGCCGAGTCAAACCACTTAACTCCATTGAATAGAGTATTCTATTGTCGTAAAGGGACGCCTTACATCTATACAAGACTCCCGAAAGATGTGGATAGTGATTCGAGAGTCTTATATGGAATGTGGCGGCCTGTTACGTTTAGGATACCTCTATGGGGCATGACATCCAGAATGGTCAACATTTATCGAATCTATTCCATACTCGTGTAGTCCAAAGGAGCAATTATTTTCTAGGGACCAAGAAAGGTGTAGAAAAGATGTGTAACGAGCTTTTGGAGTGCTACAATCTCGCTTTCATATATGGTTCGTGGGCGTTCATGTTTTTGGGATCGAGAGATTATGGGACAAATAGTGAGAGCATGTACAATTTTACATCATATGATTGTTAATGATGAATGAGATAGCTCTAACTTCAGTTATGAAGTTCTGAATTATGAACTGGAAAGCACTAGTGATTCAGCACCTCATATCTCTCGCAATTCCATTGGGACTTATGCGACATCCATTGAAAATAATATTCGGCTTCATGATAGAATGAGGCATCATCGACTGCAGCCCGACTTAATTGAACACATATGGGAGCGACTTGGAAATTTTAATTAATGTTTGATGCTTAGTAGTTTTAAAATATATGTTCTGTAGTGTTTTTTTATTTAATTCCCATCATGTACTTCAAATTAGTCTATGATTGATTTCTTTCTTGTTGTATTGGTCCTAAGTTAAATGATTTTCTTCTTTTAGTGTTTTGGCTATTTTATATATTGGTACATCTATTATTAAATTTAAATTAAATGAATTATGATTTGAAATAATAATAAATTAAATATTAATTAATAATACATTTACGGGTTTTTTTTTATTCTTACATAATTTTGTAGATTATCATTTATATTGATATTATTTGAGAAAAAAAAGAGAGTATTATATAAAAAAAATACATGAGATCCACAAAATCTTAAAATGTTGTAAAGGATCTTGTCTGAAGAACCTAAAAATAAAGTAATAGGTTTCTTAAAAAAAAGAGGTCTTTTAGAAACTAATGTAGCCCCTTAAAATCCTGTAAAGATCCTTAAGGTTGTGAATGCTCTTAGATAAAGATATCCAATTACACCAAGTGTCTAAACTATGATACAATTATTTGATAATGTATAACATCAATGATCTGTTAAGCTATATCATTGTACTCAAAACAAGAACGAGCAGATCAAACAGGTTTAACGAGGGACAGTCCATTAATAATAATAAAATCAGTATAGTTTAAATTAGAAGTCAAAGTAACATGTCTCGATAAAATACGTCCTTGATGGTAGCATTACGCCAGCGAATAGTATATATTCAGCCGCACGTACTCTAGTACGATACAATATTTCGCATAAATCCATTAACATGTAAATTAAAAGGATGGAATCTGCAAATTGAATAATCGAAATACGGGGAAATAAGATTTAATAATATTATTAACCATATGGGGCATGAAAAGACCATTAAAGCTCAAGACAAAGAAGAGTCAAAGATGTGCAATGATAATGATAATTCCAATAAAGGAGTCATTATTACTGATTCCACCATGTACACACATGAAATGGAAAGGTCAACAGAATAATTACAATTAATACATCTAAAGTAAAAAAAAAAAAGCTACAGAAAATATAAAATAAGCTGCTGCCAATAATCCTTCAACTACCAACTGCAAATAAATTTATACTCCTCAAAACACAAAATTCTATCCGTGTCTCTTTATTCTTGGAAAGCCCCCCTCAGGAGTCTTTTTGCTAAAAAGGGCTTCTTGTGGTCCAGCCTTTTTAACTTGGCTAATTAAGCTTTATATGATTCTTTGCAAACTGTTAATAACCATAGTATTGAAACTGGCTTTGACGATAATTGGTCAGAAATGGTCCTCCTCTTCCTCCTCCTCCTCCTCCTCCTCTTCCTCTTCCGTAGTCCTCTTCTTCATTCAATCCAAGCTACATACAAATTTTAAGCAGTGAGAGGATGATTAATCTTGTATTAATACTATTATACAAGGGTTTCACTTATAGTGCCGCTAATGTAGGAATATTTTCCTTTTTCTTTTTTTTTTTTTACAATTATTGTAGATATTGTAATTAAGAGTTAATGTTACAAATGATATCTAAACATTCAAATCGATAAATTTAGTATATATAAAAAAACTTTTCATTCACACCAATCTACATAACATTTTTAACTCAAAATTAATTAATTTTAAAATTTAGTATTCTAATTATATATTTTATCAAAATTTTATCAAGTTTAAATACCGTTTGTGATGTTTTTGTGTGATTACGATGGAAGAGTTGTCAAACCTGACCAACCCCATTAAAAAATCTGCATCCATAGCACTAGTCTTAAGACTGTAAGTTTATTTTATGTACTCTGACATTGATTACGCACGGTAAACGTAAGCATCTATGCATGCAATAATGAAAAAATTATATTGTTTGTATCTTAACAAGTGCATTGAGAGGGGCCTAATTATATTTTTCATTTTATAAAGCAAAGAAATATTCGCTGGACACTTTGGAAATTTTTAATCCCAAAATTTAAGAGAACAACAACTGTAATATAATTTTGTTCCTAATAATATTGCTGATGACCGAATCATCACAACAAAAATGCATAAAGCTTTCTTTTTTCTAAATCAAGCAAAAAAAGATGACTTCATGTTAAACACAACAAATAAAAAACTAAATATAATATCATAAAGGCTAAAAGTGTTTTGATTGGTAGTGACATGCTATATTCGATGATCTCTACTACGCTGTAAAACATGAAAATAAAAATATAAAATAAAAAAGGGAAATTTGTCTTTTCTTATGATGTTTGTTTGGTATTATAATTGAGAATTTGAGATATTTAAAAAACAATATATATTCATTCAATAATGATATTTATATATTAAAATATATAATATTTTTATTTAGATTATATCTACACTTGATCTATATCTATAATTTATTTATATTATATTTATATCATATCTGTATTATATTTTTTTTATCAATTTGTAAATAAAACTATCAATTTTTTATTGATATCTGTTTCTTAATAATTATATGTATGAAAATGATAATGATATGATATTAAAATGTTGAGAATATGATAAAACAAAATAGACCCAATAAAATATGGTTTTGTTTTGTATGTGTAAAAAGATTTTGGAATGGAAATTACCCAAAATTCGTCATCTTCATCGTCTCTAGGAGCACATGCAGCTTTCGGAAGCTCACCAGCTTCATCATTGCGTGCAAATCTGCCACGTATGCGCGGCCTGTTGTCGGCTAGTGTTTTGCGGCATGCATACTTGTGTTGATTTGACAACAAAATTACAATATGTTTCAGTCATTCACTTACAGTTGTAACCATTTCTTTCAAGCTACACATAGCTAACAAAAGATAACATCACATGTACTAAAAATTAAGGATAATTTAATAAAAATAGTTTTATGTATAAAATTTTTTAATTAAACGGAAAAAGAATATTTATTATCTCAATAGATGTTTCAAGGAATTTTAATATTTTCCAATAAAACGATACTTTTACTTTTTCTTTTTTTAACCAAGCAAAATACCTTAATTGTCTTGTGGAAATTTCTCTGAGTACGTTTAGCTCTGTACTTCAGAATTTTTTCTTTCCTTTCTTCTGCACTATAACGACCTACTTTGAAATTACCATCATCTGCTGCAGACCCTTCTGCTGCTAAAGTGCTTGAAAATGACCCTTGTGTATTAGCTTGAGATGATGCCCTTAGATTCTGCTAAAAAATATTTGAAAAATAATAATAATTGAATATAATACATTTATCAGCCATAAATTTAAATTTAAAATGAAACTGCAAGAAAGTGACCATACCAATAAAATAAAAAGGTCCTCTAACGAAAATTTTCGATTTTCAATATTGATTATATTCGTTATAACAAATAAATAAAATAAAATAATTATTAAGAAGGGTATTGGAGAAGCTTACTTGGAGGTCTCCAGTGCTGCAAACTTTTCTCATTTGTCCACTGAAGAAGCAATTCTCAGGAGAGCTCAGGGAGTGATTTTGAAAATCAGGAGACTCAATGAAAGCATTAAAAGAAGGTTGATAAATGAAATTATTATTATTATTATTATCAACAACACATTCACCATGGAAGCAATTGTTGCTACTGTAGCTCCTTTGGAAGTACTTGGCCACATTTTCAGCACCACTATAACTATGAGGCAAAAAATACTCATTACCCACTAGACATTCCTCATTTTTTATTTCAACACCATCATAATCATAGCCACCAAAAACTTGGGTCTCATTGGAAATATTATTTAATTGATAAAGGCTGAGGTTTTCAAGTTGGTGACAAGGTGGAGAAGAAGAAATAACTGAATTAGGGAATTTATCAATCGAAGAATTGTTTGAATTTGTGTCTTCAATGGGGTGGTTTTGGATTATTTCAGGGATGGTGTTCGAAATCGTTTGGAAAATGTCGACAGATGTGTCGAAATCGAAAAAAGGGTCAGGAAAAAATTGTAGTTCTTCATCACAAACATAAAGATCAGAAGACATTTGAGACTTTAGGATTATGTTGTTGTTTTGATTTTTAAAAAAAAAAAAAGGTTAAATAAAACCTTAGGAAAAGCGAAACTTAGGACAAGAACTGACTTTGTTGATGCGTGGCCTTTTGGTCTGTGTTTGAATTTAGGCTAAGTTTGGATGTTTCAAAAATTATGACGCTTGTGTTGTGTTCGTGTATTGTTGTTCAATCAAAGTACGGAAGTGACCAGAGTAACAAGACAAACCAAAAACCTACTCTCTCTCTTTCTCTCTCTGTAAAGATTTTCCTAACAACGATAAAGAGAGCAAAGAGGAGACCACGCGATTATATAGGAGTCCACTTTTTTTGGTTTTCCCAATTATTAACTTACAAAATATATTCTTCTAATACTATATAATTTTTAATTCTACTTTAGGAACTAAAGTTGTGAAATTGCCTTTTATTCTCTTTTATTTATTTATTTTTTCTCTCCTTGAGATAAAGGGAATTTTTCATTTCCGGTTGTAAAGAACTCTAAAGTTTGAGTCTTTTTTTTTTTTTCTATTAAAGAAGTTTCTCCGGAGATGCAATTTACTTTGAATTTTCTATTCAAAATAATAGTACTCTTTTTCATTGTTGAAGCTAGATCGATGTGCTTTTGAAAGCTTGTGATTCAGGTTTGTTTGTGCTCAAGTTTTTCTTATTCCGAAAATACTTGATTAATTATAAATCTATATAATCTTAAAAATTAAAAGAATAAAATAAAAAAGAAACAAATATGCGTCGGGCACACACATATCTTTTTTCACTCTAAATTTGAGTTTCAAGTTTTTGATCTTAGCTTATTCCACTGGTTATTAAAAGTTAGTTACTGTGCACAATGTTAACATAAATATATTTAGGAAAATTGCAAAAGCATCTTTGAACTTTAAGGATAGTGCGGATTAACCTATTAACTTTGAAAGTATGGTTTTTAACCCTTTAAACTTTTATTTATGTACACGGTTAAGGAACGTCACATTTATGTTAAAACCAATGGAAAAAGGTGCATATTCACTTTCTAAACTTTTCATATATGTTCGGATTTGCACCTTAAACTTTCATCTATATACAAATTTACCTCTTCCCTTCTCCTCCCAAAATAGTTAATTGTCCTTACGATACTAATTTTTAAAAATTTAAGGGATCAAAAACCACGCTTGAAAAGTTGGAGGTCAATTAGCATAACTCTTAAAGTTTAGACGGTGTATTTGCAATTATCCCATATTTTTTTTTGTAAATTTTTGTTATTGGTAAATTTAAAATTGTGTGCGTGTTTGCTCTATGTCAGTTTTTTGGTTTTTCAACTTATTTATTGATGAGTACATAACTTCACATTCAAATGGAATTAAAAGAAAAAAAAAATTGCTTTCTATATTCGAAGGAAAAGGGATGGCTTTTTCTTTCTAACTTGAACACTTTGAATGAAATTCTGTAAATGAATTGTACTTTCTTGATGGTACTATTATAACCATATAATGGGTCTGTTTATTTGTTGGCAGATTACAAATACAAATACTTTTTTCTAATAGATGATTTATAAAGAATTAGATACAGATAAAAGGAAGTTGACAGTTCTCATTAAAAGATCAAATATAGATAAAATATAAATCGGACATATTTTCATATATCATTTTGAAAAAGATATAGATACAAATGAAAAACAAACCATCCAAACAGACCTACTATTACACTAACACGCTTCCTTCTCTTTTCTTTCTCCATTTTTTCTTTAGCATCGCCTTCATCATTATTCATATATCTAGAATATTGTAAGAGCTTTGATAAAGAAAACCAAACCAAACATATTTTTCACTATTTAAAAGAGAAATTAAAAATGATGAAAATTAGGAGAAAAAGAGGACTTTTAAAATCAAACAGTCCCTTAGATTCAGCATTTTAAAATAAGTAATTGAAAATAACAATGGCTTGCCCTTGTAAAAGCAATCATAAATTATGTATATGTTAAGTTTAAGAAAACTAAAACCAATCAATATTATGCCAACATCGATGGAAGTAGAAGTTAAAAAACCAAGTGCATAAATAAGTTTTGAAGTAAATTTGGCATATAAGTTATTGAAGTGGTAAGGTGTTTGGTGAGAGTTGCCTTGCTACGTGCTTAAAAGCATGAAAGGTACATTTATTGAGGGAACTGTTTGAATGTAAATTTGATGGAATTAAATCATACATCCCTAATGGCCAAAAAAATAAATCATACATCCCTAAATCGAATATTATATATATATATATAGAAAATTAGGGCACAAACAAAGTAAAAAGGACTAATGAAAATGTACCCAAATATATGATATGGAGGACACAAAAAATTCCTCGTTTTATGGTTTGGTGATGGGAATCAAGTCAAGGGTCCTATTACGAGAGCTAGAACTAAGGGATTAGGAAACTCGATTAAAAGGATTCTAGCAAATCAGCCTTATGAAGATGAGCTTGACTTTTTTTGTAACTATAGAATCCATTACATGGCTAATTGTGTATTAATTTGTCCAAGGAATGAATACAAATATGAAGGAAGTGTAGCAGACCTGCTTGTACACGTCATCTAGGTCGTACCATTACTTAATGAAGACAATGGATATCACACTACACATCACACCCGTGATGAGGGGCATAATCAAATGATAGCGCTTATGACACTGCCCATTATAGACATTGGGATGAAGATCGGTGAGGATCACGATCTTAAAGATGCTTGTGATCATACACATCACGGCAACCTCACACCCATGATCTACACGAAGACTGAAGAACAGATTAGATCATGGCCCACATCTCGGTTGTGATTCGGCCTGTTATGATGCCCATGGATTGCTTTATTTTAAATATTTTCTTTATTTTATTATGTTTCCTTTATTATTGTAACGCCATGCATAATAACCTAAGTATGACGCGCACAAGCTTCTTAAAAAAGGTATTTTTATAGTGAACATTAACTAGCCACATTTTAAATTATGAAATTATTTAATTAAATTCTCAAAACAACTGGATTTAATATTTATAAATTGAAAATTTCGAAAACATTTCATATCCTACTGATAAGTGTAGATAATCTCTCTCTTAAACAAAAATCATACCATCAAGTATCACCTATACCTTTCAATGATGGTATACAAAGCTTTAAAAGATTATTATAACTTATGGGCTTCATCAGGCCCCTAAAGAAAATAGGATACATTTTCAAAAAATAAATCTTGTTTTTATAACAAAAACAAAATCAAAATCCATCCACGGTCCTATCTCACTTCACTTCTCCTCCCAGAATCATCAGAAACACTCGTAACCCGAGTTAAACATCATCATCATCAACAACACCCTCATCTTCATCAAATCATCCCCATCATCAGCAACACCATCATCATCAACAAAATAATACCTGGAAAAAAGAACAACAACAACAATAATGGCTTGAAACTTAGAACATAATAACGCAGACATATACGAGATGTCACACATGCTTAAAGTAATGCAACGCAACAACAATAGGTTATTATCTTTAAATTAAAGGAAAACAAACAATAATGGAGCACTCATGCTTTGAAGCAAGCCTCTAAGAATGTGAGGGTCATGAGTAACTGCAACTGCTCAAGAGGTTGATATAGGTAATCCGAACACCTATATCTCTTATATCTAACTGAAAAGGCAAATAGTCTCATCTAGGATTTACAATCGCTACATGCACTCTACTCGTCTAAGTCCATAATACAAAAAGGCTCAACCAGTCCCATAACCGTGAGCCCCAATATATTATTTCTTGCCAATCAAAATAAACATTATACTGATATCGTTTACCCTATCAACTACCAACTGAGCCACTTATAAATATCATTGCATCATGACAGGGGTAGCCTGAGCACCTAAACTATCATGCCCCACTCGAGACAAAGTTGCCATTCCCCAAACCAGATTCAACGGCACACGCACAAAACAATACTCATCACTTAAGCTATCTTTAAGTTCTTAATCCATTTTAAAATGCCTATCCTAGCAATCATTATGCAAGTTACTGTGTACCTTTTATATTTAAAATCCAAACAGAGAATGAGGATAGGTCATAGGTCATCTCAAATGATAAATCAGCTATCCATATATCTAGATAAGAATTAAACTCATATAAGAAATCCAATTAAATATCCACGTATCTCAAACTTTTATTGAAACCCTATTAGGAACCCCGTTATGGGTACAAAGGTTACCCTGCCAAAATACAGACAATTCTTCTTTGTCTGTCAAAGTATTTCTTTTCACTTTGTTCATAATATTTTACCACAAAAACATCATCATTGCATTTATATTCAATAACATTCATTTCCTAAGCAAACACATATTTGAAACAACATATTTCCCATATATTTCATGGTTTATCCTAACTTATCATTCTAAGCCAATTATTAGCTATTAAGCTTATTTTAACTTAATCTTAGCCAAATTGATTAGAGTTAATCAATTAATCCAATTACTAAGCTAAGATAATTAAACTTAATCAATCTAATCCATTTTAGCTTACTAAAGTCTATTTAGTCAAATTGGACTTAGATTAATTAACTAAGTTCAATTTATATCCAAGATCCATATTAACTTAAGTCTATGTTAACTTAATCTTAGCTAAGTTGATTAAACTTAATCAATCTAATTCATTTTAGTTCATTCAAGTCGATTAAGTCAAGTTGAACAACGTTAGTTAGCTAAGTTCATTTTATACGTAACTACACATATTTAACTAGTAAACACAAGTTTTTAACTTTTTTTGGAAAATGTAGCAGCTATAATCAATCAAAATTTAGGTTATCATACTTTTAGAATTTGCAAAAAATTAAAACATGAAAGTTGTAGATCTCTTTTTAATTTTTCCGTATGATTTTGAATCATTTTAATCCGAGTTTGGATGAAAAATTTATGATTAAAATACAAAATAATATCACTATAAGGAAAACTAAACGGGGCTGCATGACGGGCCATTTTAACCTAGGGATTTTATCCAAAAATAATTCAAAAGTAAAACACCTCCCCAAACAGGGTTGTTTCAAGGGCTATTTGCCCCATAAACCTCCCCCCCCTCCCCCAACCCACCACTTCATCCCCCCACCCAACACCAAAGCGGGAACCGTTTAGATATAGGGGCTTTGTAATAAAAACTCATATGGTGAAATACCCCTCTAAATGGGGCTATTTGACAGGATGTATGGATCCTTGCGACTTCTCCTATTTTATTTCTTCTTTTTTTTTAACACTTGTCACACATCCTACTTCAACTTAAACACCATAAAACCACATACAACTCATCACACACTCTCAACAACATCAAAAACATAAAAAACCCACATCACTAACATCAAACAACTTTCAATTGCTTCATCAAACCACATCATCAAACCCTTCTTCCATTCTTGCATAAACCGCATATCCATTTTATCACAAAACCATCATATATCTAACATCAAATCAACATATACATGCACAAATAACAACTAAAGCAATGGAAAAGGCAAAACTTATCTTTTAGGCAACTCATATAACTTGATTCTCTTCCTTATTCTTCTTTCCAAATTGATAGAGCTACTTCTAGCTTGTTCTTCATCTTTTTTCTTATTTCCTAACTTTTTTTTTCTCTTTTAGCCTTCTTGAAATTGATATTTTAGGTTAAATTTTGAAAGAAGGAAAGAGAAGAAGAGAAGGACAAAGGGAGAGAAAGAAAGAAATGAATAGGGAAAGAAAAGAAGTAAGAATAGGAAGGCAGGGAAAGAAAAAGGATAAAGAGAAAAAAAAAAGGATAAAATTAAAGATATTTTAGGATAAGGATATTAGATTTAGAACTTTCAAATTAATATCTTTAGTTCTAGAAGTATTTAGAAGATAATTTCCAAATCAATAGATTAGAAATTAAGAACATAAAATGAGAACTTAATTTAGGAACTTAGTTTAGATCAAATTGATATTTAATTTGAGTTTGGGTTTAAGAACTAATATTTTTATACAAGCAAGTGAGCTTAAATTTTATAAAGATTAAAGAATTAGAATTTAGGCTAAAGTTAAAGGGTTAGGAATTTGAAATCTCAAATTTCAAATTAGTTGTATTTACTAAATTAATTTCATTGATTTTCTAATTATAATTCATTACCTATTTTTCTTGCATCAATTAAATTATCTAAATTCAATTTCTAACTTAGATGAAGGTTTGGCTTATTATTTTTCCATTATTTAGGCTATGAGTATATAAAGGGCTTTCTTTGTAAACATTACAATCAGTTTATTAGTTAACTAAAATTTAGAGCATTCTCGAAACCTTAACTCTTATCAATCTTCTTGATTGTGGTAAGTTACAAACACGAGTAAATAATTGTGAGTCATATCAGTTAGTTGCTAATGTTATATCCCACTTTACCATTCTTGGTGAATCATATCCAAGAATCGTAAAGAACAATCTTTATCTTTAGAAAACCCTAATACTTGTGTTACGTCTTAGGCTTTCTTTAGGTTTAATTAGTATTGATCCATAAATACACTAGTAATTAAGTTCCTAAGCATATTATATTTTATTGGTATTAGAGCACGTTTATGGTTAGTTGTCCCGGCCGTTATTGTGGTGTTTGTACATATTAGGGTTGTGGTTGTGATTGGATATTAGGGTTTAATACCAATCTCCAAGTTTTTGTTTGATTACTAGTCACGTATTGTAAGTATATCAAATAAAAGTGTAAATGACAATTTTGGGGAGGAGGTTAATGGCGGAGTTCGTGGAAACAAAGGTTTCGAGCAATGTTATGGTAATATTGGTGTTCAAGCTGATGATGAACGAAGTATGAGCCAATAGCTGCAAACTTTGAATAATATAGTCAGTACCCTAATTTAGACAATGGAACGGTTCTTTCAAAATCCTAATGTGATGCAACCATGTACAGAGGCTCAACCTCCTCTACCATCTAATTATGGTAGGCGACGAGACATCAGATGGGATAATTCTGATTTCAGGGTTGTTCATGGAAAGAATTTAAGCTAACTAGGGATTTAGAGCATGTAAAATTGCAAATGCTTTCTTTTAATGGAAGTGGTATAGTAGATGATTATCTCAACTGGGAGGATAACGTAGAAGGATTATTTACATGTTATGGTATGAAGGAACATATGTAAGTTCAATTAGCTACTGTTGAGTTTATAGGGTACACTACCATATGGTGGAAGAATCTGGTGAGTACAAGGAGACAGGATAACAATGAAGAATTCGTACTTGGCAAGAGATAAAATGAGTCTTGAGAAAAAGATTTGTGCCTGTGTATTATAAGCATGAGATCTTCAAGCGCCTCCAATCTCTGACACAAGGGGTAAAAGTGTGGAGCATACATAGGAGTTTGAATCGTTGATAATTAAAAGCAGTTCTACTGAGCCACCTGAATAAACAGTTGCAAGATCTGTAATGGGATTAAAATTTGAGACTACTTGTGTAGTGAAGCTTTAGAGATATGACACTCTTAAAGAAGCAATTTAGTTAGCTCTTAAGGAGAGAGATAAAGATCAAATTACCCTTAAAAATCATCGAGTAACAAGCATCAATCTTAGAAATCTTATTCTTAATAATAGGAAGTTTGATAAAGGGGCTTTTAATAAGCCTAGTGATAAGGAGAGTCTAGTAATTATGTGAGAAGTGACAAGAATAACAATGAAGAGTAAGAATAATACTAATGTGCATGAATGTACTTTGGGTAAAGTAAGTGGATCTAGTGATAAAACAAGTAATATCAAATGTTTTAAATGCTTAAGATCAGGACATATTGCCTCTCAATGTCCTAACCAGAGAGCAATGATGAATATTGGTGGTAAAGTTCTTAGAAACGATGAAGAAATGATTCTGGAGAGCCAATAGTATTATTGTGGCCTTAGATACTTATTATGGTGAAGTAGATGTTAAGATAGTAAGGAACAAAGAGAAGATCAATATATGAGTATGAATGTGTTGCGACGTGCTCTCAATGTTTCTCAATCTTCTAAAGGGAACAACAAGAGAATTTATTTCATGTGGCTTGCAGGGTAAAGGGAGTTTTGTGTGCACTCCTCATTGATGGAGGGAGTTGCACCAATATTGTTGTTACTGCTCTAGTTGATAAGTCAAATTTGACTACCACTCCAATCTTAAACCTTATAAGTTACATTGGCTCAATAAGGTAACTTGCAAGTTAATAGACAAGTGAAAGTACCTTCAGTATAGGTGGCAAGTATAAAGATGAACCTATATATGATGTGTTGCCTATGGTTATTTGATCATAAGGTCTTACATGATGGGTATAGGAACACTTATGCTTTCTAAATGGATGGTAGGAAGACAATGTTAAATCCTGTCAGCTAAGGTTAGAAAAGCTTAGTTATAGATGAGTAAGGCAGTTAAAATGAAATCTATGTTTATGACACAAGGAGATATCCATCTAGCCATGCAGGCTAAGGAGTCAATCTATATATTACATCTTACAAGAGTATCAGAAACTATAGAGCAAGCTTCTTTGCCTCCTATAGTACATCGATTGGTAGAGGAGTTTACAGATGTATTTCTTGAAGAGCTCTCTAAGGGTTACCACCTATAAGAGGAATATAGCATGCTACTAATCTCTAATTTGGGGCTATATTACCTTAATAGCTTGGCTTATCGATGAATCTTAGGAAGCAAAGGAGTTAGAAAAATATGATGATGAGTTATTAGAGATGATATGTTAGAAAAGTATTAGTCATGTACAGTTCTAGCTTTATTAGTGCCTAGTAAAGATGGATCATTGAGGATATGTATTGATAGTAGAGCCATTGATAAGATTACTATTAAATATCAGTACCTTATATTACGACTTAATGACATGCTTGATGAGTTGAATGGTGTACAAATGTTTTCCAAAGTTGATCTCAAGAGTGGTTATCATCAAATTAGGATGACAGTGGGAGATAAATAGCAGACTGCTTTTAAGACAAGGCATAGGTTATATGATTGGTTGGTGATGCCTTTTGGTTTGGCCAACACCTATCACTTTTATGTGTCTTATGAATGATGTCCTAAGAGAATTCTTAGGAAAGTTTATAGTAGTGTATTTTGATAATATCCCTGTACATAGTAGAGATTTGGATAGTCATGTGTATCATTTACGAGTGGTATTTGAAATCTTGAGATCTAAAATTATATGGTAACTTGAAGAAGTGTTCTTTTTATCAACCAGAGGTAATATTCTTGGGTTTTGTAATTTCTAGAGTAGGGATGTGGGTATATGATAAAAGATTAAAGCCATTATCGACTGACTAGTTCTAAATACTACTGTTGATGTTCGTAGTTTTCATTCTATAGAAGATTTTAAGAATTTCAATAGTACTGTTAGCCCTCTTACTGAGCTTACTAAGAAAAACATTACTTTTATATGGAATGACAAAGCATAGAGGAGTTTTAATGAGATAAAGGCTAAACTGACTAGTACTCTTGTGTTAGCACTGCCTAACTTTGAAAAGACTTTTAAGTTACAGTGTGATGCATCAAGAATTGGAATAGGAGCCATTTTAATGCAAGAAAGCTGACCTATGACTTATTTTAATGAGAAGTTGAGTGAGGATACTTTGAATTATTCGATTTATGACAATGAATTCTATTCTTTGATTCAAGCTCTCACAATATGGCAACATTATCAATTTTATGGAAAAAAAAATTATAATTTATGTAGATCATGAAGCACTGAAGTACTTTGAGGGTCAACAAAGACTTTCTAAAAGACAAGCTAAGTGGGTAGAGTTTCTAGAAAGTTTCACATATGTAATCAAGAACAAGAAAGGGAGTACCAATGTGGTTATAGATGCATTATCTCAAAGGTATGTACTTGTAACTTCACTTCAAGCTAAAATGTTTGGGTTCAAGCTATTAAAGGAACATTCTTCAGTCCTATTATGACACAATGTGTTCATGGAAGTATAGTTTATGGATGTTGCGTAATAGATAGATTTTTGTATAGAGGAGGCAAATTGTGTATTCCTAGTGGATCTGTTAAACAATTATTACTACGTGAAGTTTATGCAAGAGGATTGTTTGGGCATTTAGGAGAAAGGAAAACCTAAGAAATATTGAAGGAGCATTTTTCTTGGAAAGGAATGATGAAGGTTGTCCATAAAATTATTGAGAGATGTGCTACATGTAAAATGGCAAAGAGAAAGAAGGAGTCATGGGAGAATATATGCTACTACATTGCCGACACAACCATGGGTTGATGTTAGAATGGATTTTGTCTTGGGTTTGCCTAAGACTCAAAGAGGAAAGACGCAATTATGGTAATTGTTGGTCATTTCAATAAGATGTCACATTTTCTACCTTATCATAAGATGCTTTGTATATTGATAACTTGTTCTTGCAAGAGATAGTGAGATTGCATGATGTGTCACATAGTATTGTCTCGAACAAAGATGTGAAGTTCTTAAGTTTCTTTTGGAAGACATTGTTGAGAAGAATGGGAACTAACTAGATGTACAACATTACACGTCACTCTCAAACCAATAGATAGATAGAAGTTATTAACTGTACTTTTAGAGTTTTTCTTAGAGCTATAGTTGGCAAGAATTTTTGTGATTAGGACTTATGCCTTCTATTGTTGAATTTACTTACAATAGGGAGTATAGGGTAATAAGTAGACTTCTAAGTATCTTAAGAAGAATTAAGAAAGACAAAGATAGTAGGATAATAAGCATCAAAAGCCTCAATCTTTTAATATTAGAGATTTTTTTTGGATACATCTTAGTAAAGATCGCTTTCCACATAAGTCGCATAAGTTGTCATCCAGAGCAGATGGACCTTTTAGAATCATTAAGAAGATCAACAACAAAGCTTATCGAATTGAAATTCTAGGGATTATGGAGTTTTAGCTACATTTAATACTTCATATTTATCTCCATATATTCCAGAGGATGAGGATTTTGTTAAAGAGTCATTAGATTCAAGGAGGAATCTCCAACAACCCTAGAAGGATGATGGGAATCAAGTCAAGGGTCCTATTATGAGATCTAGAGCTAAGGCTATAGAACTTAGTTCAAAGATTCTGACAAATGGCTTTATGAAGATGAGATTGACTTTCTTTGCAACTATGGAATCCATTACATGGGTAATTGTGTATCAATTTTTGCAAGGAATGAAGACAAATATGAACGAAATGTAGCAAACTTGCTTGTTATGCCTGTAATCCAAGCCATAACATTACTTAATGAAGATAGTGGATATCATGCTACACATTGCTTGTGATGAAGAGCATAATCGTATGATAGCACTCATAACGAGGGGTGTAACCATATAATAGCACCTATGACTTTGTGTGTTATTAATACTAGGATGAAGATCAGTGAGGATCATAGTCTTGAAGATACCTGATCATACAAATCATGGCCAACCTCATGCCTACGATCTACACGAAAACTGAAGACCAGAGTAGATCGCGGCCCACGTCCCAGTTGTGACTTGGCTTATTATGATGCCAATGAATTGCTTTACTTTAAATCTTTTTTCTTTATTTTATTAGTTTTCTTTTATTAGATTAGGTTAAATAATTATATTTTGCCCTTAATTAGGCTATGAGTATATAAAAGGGATTTCTTTGTAAACATTACAATCAGTTTATTAGTTAATTGAAATTTACTCCTTTCTTGTGAGCATTCTCTAAAACCTTAACACTTATCAATCTTCTTGATTATGCAAGTTACAAACAGGAGTAAATAATTGTGAGTTATATTAGTTAATTGCTAGTGTTATATCTCACTTTACTATTCTTGTGGATTCATATCCAAGAATTGTAAAGAACCAATCTTTATCTTTAGAAAATCCTAATACTTATGTTACATCTTGGGACTTTCTTTAGGTTAATTAGTATTGATCTATAAATACACTAGTAATTAAGATACTAAGCATATCATTTGGTCTTCTAAATCAATACACAAACTTTCGGAGATTTTGTCCTGCTCTTTTTCTCTCATGATGGGATGTTAAATAACTAATGCGTGTTACATACAACTTGGAGACCACGACCATATATATATATATATTCATATTTATTATTTCCTATTTTGTCCATCATAAAATAGGAAACAATACCGCAAGTCTTTACACATAATATTTAATACTTTATATGATACATTGAAGTCTATAACCCAATCAGATCACTTTATATAGGCTTTATATTTAATGATAGGCTTATTATATAATTCTTTTACTAACACATTAAGTCCATCTGATTGATTAAAAAATAAACCCAACAAACTCCCTCTTGGACTATATGTGGTGACCTTATAATTGTGCATAAATCGTTACAGTCCTCAAAATTTTGCTATCATTATTGAATGTATCCTTAAAAGATCTAGTCCATTAATCACATCAAGAAAGGACCAAAGCTATTCACTATATATCTCATAGCTAATACTATCAATGATCACATACATTAATATAATTTAATGATATGTATTAAGTATGGATGTGCATCATGGAAATTACATGTCATGTGATCTAACATATCTATTTCCAACTGGTCCAACCTTATGCCTTAATGAGATTAACTTTATATGAGATTAGAAAAGCAATATAACCAAAAACCTCATCACTGAAAATAACCTTATAACCAAAATTCAAGCTTAAATGTATAACAATCTATAGACAATAAAACAAGTCTATAACAATGAGCACTATCTAAAATACAAACTTTGAATGAAACTATATATCATAAAATATTTAACACCCTTATGAGTAACATGATAATGAAAGACCTTAGATGATGAGCCTCTAGTAAGCAGAGCTAAAATCATCTAGTTTGTCGAGTTTGTCCCCATGTGCTCTATAAACTCCTTACTATTCTTAACTCTTTCTTTTACAACTAAGAACTTGATGTTAATGCGCTTTGGCTTCGTCAAGTTCCTATTGTTGTAGGAATATAGAACTACTAATTTATTATCACAATATAGCTTAGTAGTTTTTCAATATAAATCACAATGTGTAGCCACTGACAAAATTTTGTAACCATATTTCATGGTTAAATGTCTCATAGCATGATATAAATTGTACTGCCATAGTGGAGGAAGCTATGACCATCAACTTAGCACTCTTTCAAGAAACATCTCATCCAACAAGAAAATAAATATATTCCTCAACAGGATAGTCTGGAATACTATCGCCATCCCCTTAATCTATATACTGATCATATCCAGATATATCATATACTATGTCATCTTCACCTATACCTGAAAATGAAAGGAATGAGCAGAACGCCAGTATGCCAAACCACAAAACAAATGCATATGCACACGCAACATATATATCAAATGTAACTTATTCTAATGCAGCCAATCAGATTATTATCTTTATTAAGCCAATCAAACAATATAGTTCAGAACTATGAATCCCTAGTCCCAAACTTGGAGTAACTCAGACCCCTGAAAATCTACCACCTTTTGAAAATAGGTAATTATATACATATATTAGTGAATGGGAACTCCCCAAACACCCGCGACCATACTGCCAAATCACCTAAATCTAACGGAATCATCTCTAGGTACAACTCCATCAGGGACAACACCACACAAAGATCATCAAGGTGTCATACCAGTATCACTGTCTACCAGGTATTTATTAGTTATAGCCAAACACACCCAACAGACAAATTAATTAAGTCGAATAGATTTAGATTGATTATTAATCTATCCCTACAACAAAACAAATAGAATACTAAACCTACAAGCACATATAGCAAACAAGGAATGATCGTACCTTTTCAATTTTAGGAACAAATCTCCAAAAGTATAATCTTCCTTAACAACAACCCACAATCTCTAAATCTCCTGATTATAACATTAACAGAAACAATTAAAAACTTCAACATGAAACCAAAATCTAATATATCCAATTTCTCCAAAACCCTAACCTTTTAAAGAAACTCCAAAAATAGCACCTTCTTCCTCGATCAATTTCCTCAAAATTCCAATAAAATAGATCTCACTCCAAAAACCTTAGTTTTGCAAATCAGCAAAAACAGACATATATCATCAAAATTACATCTTATGATAGAGCTAAGTTTGTGAAGATAAACTTACCGTGATTAGATCCTTAAATCCCTTGCTAGTCACCAAAAGATCATATCTTACATAGAACTAGGGTTTGCTCCAACAAAAGCTCCTTCAAAACGAAAAGAGGTATGAGGAAACACAATCATCAATTCTTGTAATCTTAATGGATCTTGTTTAGATTTACTTACCTGATCCAAAATCGTTGATCTCCTCTAACTCCAATGGACAGTAGCATACTTGTAGAGAGGATTTTCTAGGTTTATGAATGATTTTGGAGAAGAGGGAAGCCTAGTTTATATAGAAGACAAGGAATAATTATTTAATAATACCTCTTCATCTTTAGTAATGTCTCTTCATCTTTAATAATGACGTCTCTTCATCTTTAATAATGACGTCTTTTCTTCTTTAATAATGTCTCTTTATCTTTAATGATGTCTCTTTATTTTTAATGATGTCCCTTCATCTTCATTTCCGTATCTGATAACCGACAAAACAAAAATCGATAAAAATTAATTAAGCATTAAGGTTGACCATAAAACCCTCTTATTTTATATCAAATGATATCTTTTCCCTTCAATATAAAATATTTATTTATATATTATATATTTATTGTCTCAAAAACTGAGTTTGTTGTGGAAATCATAAAAGTGGTAACCTTTAAATCTTTCAAAGTATACCCTACAAAATAAATTCAAATAAATTACACTAGAAGGTCTCAATGTTTGGGGATAAGTTCATTTAAAATCCTAATGTTTAGAGGTGAGTTCATTTAAGATCCTAACATTTGAAGAAGTAAGTTAATTTGGCTCCCAAGGATACGTGTCAATAGGAGAAGAGTCTTATGAGTTTTAATTAAATATTCTCTCCTATTGACACATATCTTTAAGGACCCAAATTGACTCACTTCTTAAAATGTTGGGACCTCAAATGAACTTACCCTCAAATGTTGGGACCTTTTGGTGTAATTCGCCCAAATAACATCCCATGGTCTTTGAGTGCAGTTTCCTATCATTTGGCTTATAAAGCTACCAGATTTCCCTAAATCTGTAAGTGCTTTAAACTAGGCTTTTTGTTTGTTTAAAACATATAAGATATTATGTTAGTTGCCTTAGCCAGTACCTTGTTGTGTAAGTATGTTGCAGTTTTCAATACTTCTCCTAAAGCGATTTTAGTAAAATAGAATGACTAATCATACCTCTTAGTATGTCCTTAAGTGTTATGTTTTGTCTCTTAGCAACACCATTAATTGAAGGTGAACTTTGTATGGTGTGTTGTGGGATGATACTGCATTTCGTTAGGAATTAAGCAAAGGTTCTTGAACCATAGTGTTCATCACTATAGCTAAACTTGATATTTTTAATCCTTTGGCCAAGTTGATTTTCTATTCTAACCTTATAATGTTTCAACACATCTAGTGACTAAGATTTTATTATGAATGAGATACACGTATATACATCAAAAAGTTGTTTGTAAACATTATAAAATATCTTAAAAATCCATAAAGAATGGTCCATAGATATTTGTATGCATTATATTGTAAGACTTATGTAGCCCTATTAATATTCAATATTTTAATTCCTTCTTTATATAAATTATACATATATCAAAATCCGTAAAATCAAGGGAATCAAGAATACCATTGGATACCAGTCTCTCCATTCTCCATTTGCAAGTGTGACTTAATCTCTTATGCCACAATGCAAATAATTTTTATATGTTAATTTATGCTCTAAAATTCAATTACCAATATATAATCATTCATTATATGAGGCAACGATATCCAACACATATAGATGGACTAATTTTGAGTCATAAAGAAGACTAAACTGGCTAATGTCAAATGAACAAGAATAACCCAATTTGTCCAACGTGACAATAGAAATTGAATTTCGTCTAAAAGATGGTACTAATAAAGCCTCATTTGAATCTAAATAGCAACAAGTTCAAAGTAAAAATCTAAAATGTCTTATTACCTTAATGCTGTTAGGATGGCACACTTCATGATCATTAGACTCACGCAATTTGATCTCTTCCAGTTTTCCATATCCCCTTTCTAATTGCAAATACTTTGACTAGTAATAATAGCAGGTCAATTTTCCTATAACACAAGGTTTAGATCCATAGCTCAGAAACTAATCAACATATCCCCTTGCCATGTTTTAAAATCCATGCCATTCAACATGGGAATAGAGTTGGTATTGCCACAAATATTTAAAATAGAGTTAATACCAACATAGAACAAAAGCAAGGAAAACACAATTATACTCACATTTGAATTGACAAATGCAATTAATAGTTCAAATAATGACATTGCATACCATATAATACCTAGCACAACATTAACATTTGGTCTTTAGATAGAGATACAACTTGTAAGTGGTATTCCTAGCTTAATAATCTAACATTGGAAGTAAGTTTCTACTAAATGATTGAGCTTCTCTTTAGACTGACAAATCGTTCATAGGGAAATCCAAATAACCATTACCATATTTGTCACTACAGGTGCATAGGTAGATTAACTAAATACTCACCTTCCTTTAGGTTGATTAGTATATGCATGATTTACAAGAACAAAACCCTTTTCATTTTATACAAAACAGAATACTTCTATTGGAGAGGCTACTTTGATAAGACACTATTTTAATTATCCATCTCAAATAATAGACACAAAAATTGTCAAAATTTGAATTCCATATTTCAATCATGCCCCCGCAATATGGACCGATTTCCCTTTTTTATGTAGACTTTTGACGTTTATAGTTATCTTTCAACCTAAAAGTTTGGTTAGATGGTGGCTTACCAAGACCAATAAGCCAAATGCAGTTGGCTAGTGTAGTTTGGTCATCTTGGGCTTATTTATTCCCAGATTGATGTGTGCTCTTAATATGAGAGATGCACACTTTTAAACCTCGAATCTAAAAGTTACATGGGTAAAAACACGTCAGTGTTCTTTCCTGCATTTCTTAGCACATCATTTTTTCTTTCTCAACATAACTTATTTTACGCAACAACATGTTTACTCTCAACCAAATATATAAATCTTTGTGTGTTGAGATTCCATCTTAAATCTCTCAAATCCAAAATCACCTAAATATTAATAGAATCTATTTGACAAAGCATGATTCAAGAATATAAAATCCTCGATCACACATAATTTCTTGTATCAACTACAAATTATCAAACATATCTTACATTCATATCTAAATGAAGATGCAGCATTTATTTATGTTTTATCAATATAACACAACTGTTACTCAAATAAAACCTAAAACATACCTATATTGACCTAGAATCTTAAACTTAATATGTTTATGTTAATCTATTAAAATTCCTAACTTTTTAAGGATTAAAGAAGGTAGTCTTATACAAATTTTTAATCATAACAATATTATGACTCTAATATCATATATGGCTACTTTGATGCCACTTGTTGGGATTAAATCTTAAATCCTTAAAATGAATTACATATGTACAAGATCATGATACAAACAAGAAAAAGTAATTGTGGAAGCGAACCTGAATCCATCATATGGAAGATACAAAAAATTCATTACTTTAGATGGTTTAATCTTCTAAGTTAATATGTAGCCTTTAAGAGATTCTCTTGATGAGTAATGTGTTATACATATGGCTTGTAGACAATAACCATACACACGTATACCCATATTTATTATGATCTATTCTAGCCATTATAAAATAAGAAACAATATAAAATATGAAACAAAATGCCTGATCTCTACACATAATATTCCATACTTTATATAATGCATTAAAATCTATAGCCTTATTAGATCACTTTATACAGACTTTACATTTTATGATAGCCTTACAACAAAATTATTTTACTAACACATATAAGCCCATCTAGTTTATTTAAAAATAAACCCAACATTACCAACATCCTATAGACGTTATGGAGAACCATTTATAGTTTTGGGAAATGTAGGACTTTTAACATTTGGTGTCATATGGTGAAATCCCTCTTATCACTAGATGTCATGCCCCAAAAGGTACCCTAAACACGACAATTTACCACACTTGATATTTTAAACTCAAGTATGACAACCTTAGTCACTCCATGAGTTTGAATACCGGGTGTAAGGCTCACGTTCAACATATAGGGAACCATACTTTGAATCGAAGTAGTTTAAAGAGACATACATAGCGATAAGAATGTAAATCATAACAGTTATATCTAGATTTAATCTATTACATGATCTAAGGGGCATACCCCCATCAAAATATTAGGAGTCCTTAAGTTCTCAAAAGTCTCTTACAATAACCATTATATATATCAATTTAGAAGATTAAACTAGAAGTCTATGCCTATATCTAGGTCCCGACTTCTTCAAAAAGCTCCTAAGAGTCCAAAAGCTGTACCTAAGGAAAGTGACTTCTCGGAAATAGCCATAAATACTCGTACTACAACAGGAAACTATTAGGGTATAAGCTTATAAGCTTAGTGAATCTCACATCCCAAAATTAAATATTCAACAACAATATACAGACAAGTTATTAACAATCATATGAAATGCACAGACACGTGAGCATATAATACATAAGACCATCCGGAAATCTTATGTTGAATGGATTTACACCCTCTATTCGGGGTTAGGTGTTTCAGGCCCATACGACCAACTATTTCAATTTTTCTCACTTTTTAATGTGGTTGATACAGGTGCCCACCTACACACAATTTTATTTCCAGCCCATATGCCAACATCCGAGTTTATAGGCCCTTTGTTGCTCGGCTATTATGCCTTCTTCCCACAAAAGTATAATAACCTATGCAATGTGACTCCACAATGGTATGCATATCAATTTGATTATAAGATCATGGCATAATAAATTAATAGTTTATGGGTGATCATAGATATTGCAAATAATTCAATGCTATACTATATCATTCAAATATTTACAACAAGCTCATTTCTATATTCTTATCATCAATTCACTCATGTAGAAATCATGTGCACACAATCAAGTTTTATCTCGTCTTAATTCTAGTGCCACTATCATTATAAGCACAAGCACAAGCATGTAATTTAGAGATAGTGAACTCACTTTGTCATGGCGCGAAAATCCACTTAATCATAATAGTCCTCGAGAAAGTCTAGTCCATCTCCCAAGTCTCCTAATCAAAAGAAATAACCCTAATGAGTATTTCTATGAAGTTTGAATGAACTTATAAATTCTATTCTAACAAGTTCGTCAAGATTCGTCTAAGAGGAAATTCCAACTTAAAACGGCCATAACTTGATCATTTTAACTCGGAATTTCGCATATTATATACCGATTTCTACCTATTCAATGAGAGTTATCTATTTCTAAAGTTATTTCCAACAAGTGAGGTCGGTTGGTCCATGAATAGTATGGTACTGAATACTACACTAATTTCCCATTTCACAATTCAACTTCTAATCTCATAATAAACATTATACTAAAGCTTTGATAGATACTTAGCTATCATTATATCTAGTAAGACCCTATTATATACATATATAACTCAATGCCATGCATGATTCATGAGTGTTGGGAATTTCTAATTTCTCAAGTACTTAGATAATGTCAAATAAGAAGTATGTGACATTACTTTTTCTAACTTTATTTCTACAAGTGCATCATGTATATATATGCAATACATTCAAGCTATTATCATGAAGGTTATAAAATGAACTATCTATATGTATATCCTTAATGATATAATACCAAAAATTCTTTTTGGAAAACTTTTACTTTACAAAACTTTTGAACTTTACTAGACTTAAGAAAAGTGGTTTTCTTTCTTGTAAAATTACACTTGCTTTTATCAAAACTTAACCTGGATGACCTATATAGCCATGACCATCATTATTTTAATAAAAACCTTCATTTTGTGGTTAGAAAATAGATGTTTTAATAGGTGGCTTTCCTAATTACGAATTTTTACAAAACTTTTGAAAATGAAAACATGGTTTAGTCTATTCTTAGAAACCATTCATTGTTTTAGGGTTATACTTTGATAAACCTCTCTTATCTTTGTCAAAATTTGATCTTTATTACATGTATCCCCTAAGACTTCCACTTTCCATAAAAACCATCCTTTTGGCATTTGGGAATAAGTGTTTAAATAGTGATCATTTTCAAATCCGAATTTTGAAAATTTCTTTTGAGTTTGTTTTCTTTGTAAAACTCATTTAGCCTTTCAAAAACCATTTCCTAATCAAAACTACTCCTTAAGGCTTCCATTTCCTTCATAAAAACCTTGTTTTTGAGTTGAAAAATGGGTGTATACATTTCAAGCTTCATTTACTACGAATTTAATACTTGTTCTTTAGATTGAAATATAACTTTTGTAAACTTGCCCTTGTTTTGAAAATATTTCTTAGTAGATCTAAACTTTACTCATCAAGATCACTCATTTATGATATCTATTCCCTAAGCCCTTCATTTTTAATGTAAAATACACATTTTGAGTTGAAAATAGGTTTTCTAAATATGGTTCCTTTTTTATCCGAATTTTCAAAAGTCATTTTTGTTGAAACCAAAATAGATCTTGAGCTTTCTAATACTTTTCTCCTATCATCAAGCTATTACAAGTTATTTATGAACATAAAACAAAATTCTAATGTATTTATGAACTTAAAACAACTAGATCTAGTTTACTATACTAGTCATAAATGCATGAACACTATGATGGTTATGTGATCATAAATATATGATGAATATATGCACAAATCTTTAATAATAATAACATAACTTAATAATAAAACAAGATAATAGCAAAATAACTCAAATAACAAGATTTAAAACATTGTGATGGCAAGGATCTCATGTTCAAGTATTTCCACATCTCTAGCTTGAAGCTCATGGGGATTTTTATGTGAAATCACACATGAATGAACTTTTCATTACATATTTTAAGGTAATAAAGTATAGATCTATTACCTATTAGTTGTGTGGAGTAAAAACCTGAAAGAAAAACAAAGTGTGTGTGTATGTATAGAGGGAGGGGGAGCTCACGATTTCAAGAGGGGAGGCAAAGAGAGTTTTGCAAAAATTTTTGTAAAGTGAAAAGGAAGAAAGAGAAAAAATAAAATGAAGTGGTTATAAGGAGGTATATATAGACAAATGGATTAGGGTTTGCTTTAATTTAACAAAATAAAAAAAAAAATTGGAGAGAGGGAAAGAGGGAGAGGGAGTGCCAGTTTAGAGGGTCTGAGAGAGAGAATAGAGTGTTGTGTAAGTTTTGGAATTAATTAAAGTAATTTAAGTAGTAAAAGTTATATTAGAAAAGTAAATTGTAAGGAAAATGATGAAATTGTAAGAGTAAGATGTAAATATGTAAGAAATAGGTTATGGATAGTTATACTTGTGAATAATGTAGAGAAATCAAAAGGTATATTAGACATTTAAAGTACCAGTAGTAATGAAAATACGGTAAAAAGGTTATAACTGTAACTTTTATAACCCGAAAAATTATATAACTGATATATTTGGAAATCTTATGAAATTATGAGTATAACGGTACTAATATTATATTTAATATCTCGAACCCTGAGACACGCTTTTCAAATTCTATATCCGGTCGGGTTCGAAATAGATCGAAAATTTATTAACCTTATCTTCTTAAGCATCCTAATATTATTATGAATCAAACTACACTCTTTACTCATTTTCCAACTCTTTGGTTTAGGAACACGGGATTCCGGATCTAAACTACTTGGGTTTCCTAGGAATTTGTTGACTTAGGTTTTCCGGTTGACTTTCCGATTTAGGGTTTGCACTTAATATTACCCTAAAAATTGTGGGGCTTACACTAGATGTATAGAGATTCAAGATAAAAGATAAGACGACCACAAAGACAATGAGAATTCTAGCGAAATATTTACAACACTTTCTACTGATACCATAACTTCATAAAGATAGGATATTTGTGTGTAGAGAAACAACTTGGTCAGGACATGAAACAAGAGTAGGAATATTACTAAAAGAAAACATATTAAGGCGTCCACCAAACTCTTAAACATGGCAAACTTTAGACATTTAATTTCCTAATTTAGGTCTATACCTCATAATGTGAGATTGGGTCTTGTTATAGAAGGATTTATCCCATTTAAGTACCAAACATTGTTTATGATCGATTATTATATTTGTAAGTAATACTTACTTTAGAAATGTATGAAAGGAGATATATATATATATATATACATACTTTTATTGTTGTTGATTAGAGGAGTAAGAGTATTAAGAAAAGATATTGACTTCTATTTAGATATTTGTGTTGAGAATTGAATGCACGAAAGAATAATGGGGTCTAAAACTCGACGTCATTGCTAGTTAACTATTTTATACACATTTAGCTTTATGATAGAAAATCAATGATTTATCTAGCATTTAGTGAAGTGTCTGGGCATACCACAAAGGAATATAAGGCTTATCTCATATGCAATATGGATGTTATGCATATGAATATTTATTATGTTGGTCATAAACAATTTTTTTCCCATTGAACATCACCCACATCATGATACCACAAGGTATGATGAACTATTGATGATATACCGACTTTGAAGCAATATAGCAGTGAAGAAATTCTAATTAAATTGATTGGATTGACAATATAAATTTTAAAAGAGTTTAAAGAAGATGAGGAAAATACATAATGACAATGGAAGGAGTCATGTGTTCGTGCATTGAAAGAGAAGAAGAAGTATCAAAGTCATAGAGAAAGTGTATTCTAATGATAGTTATTGTTTATTTGTTTGTTACAATTGTATTCATACCTAGTGAGACTTAACGGAAATGTAACTAATGGGTGATAGATAAAGCTAACTAAAATAGAGCACTTAGCAGAGTTAGAACATCAGAGTTAAACATAGCTAGCTAATAATTAAACATAACATATATATCCTACACCAACGTGCCCCCATTAACTTGGATATGCACAAAAACCCAATTTGGAAGACAAATAAGCCATCCAATGTTGAGGGATATCTTTGGAAAACAATCAAACACTTGATTATGAGAAGGAATATAGGATAAGGATGAGAAACCCTTTGAAATCTGCTCACATGTGAAATGCATATCGATTTTAATGTGTTTAGTGTGATTGTGCTAACAAGGGCTATTGGTTATCATCATAGCAGAACAATTATCTCAAAAATGTGATATAGGCAAAGAAACATCAATCATAGGATCCTTTAACACATAAGATACCTAAAGTGATTCCTTAGATGTAGTCGTGAGGCTTCGATAGTCAGCCTCAGCAGACGAAGTGAAAATGATATTTTGCTTCTTTGATTTCCATGAAATAATAGCAGAACCTAGTAAAAGACAGTAGCCAGTAACTGATTTGCTATCGAAGGCACAAGTTTCCCAATCTAAGTTGATAAAACCTTTTAATTTTAAAGAATTCTGATCAGGGATATAAAGATCAAGTGTGACTATGGACTTCATATATCTTAGCAGATGATTAAAAGCAATAAGATGGGGAGATCTTGGCGTAGAAATAAACTGACTTAACCTATTTACAACAAAAGATAGATCAAGTCTACTCAAATTTAAGTAAAGAAGACGACCAATCATGTGCCCATATGCAGTAGGATCAGATATAAGGTCACCATGTTGTCGGTTCAAAATAATATTAGACGGCTAAGGTGTATGTGCAGGCTTGCAACCTGTGAGACCAGCATCATTCAATATATCAAGGATGTATTTGCATTGATGTACACGAATACATTTGAAATTCCTACTATTTTCTAAATCAATAAAGAAATGTGTGTCCCCTTGGTCATTGATAGTGAACTTAGAATCTAAGTCATGCTTCAAAGAAATAAGAACCTATTCATTAGTTCCAGTCAAGAGTAAATCATTAAAATACACAAAAGCAACATGAAAACCATAATTAGCAGCCTTTATAAACTAAAAATAGTCATTCTTTGATTGTTCAAAACCCTTGTCTAATAAGAATTGAGTTAACTCAAAATTTCATTGACTTGATGCTTGCTTAAGACCATGAAGAGAATGTTTGAGCTTACAAACTTGTCCATATGAAGCCTTGTAATAACCTTGAGGAGGCTGCATATAGATATCTTCATGTAAATAAGCATGAAGAAATGCATTGTTAATATCAATTTGATGTAAAGGCCATCCCTTAGCAATAGCCATAGTTAACACTATTCTAACTGTACCTAACTTAGCAACTAGTGTAAATGTATCATGATAGTGTGCCCCTTCAATTTATGTGTATCCTTTAGTTACAATTGAGCCTAATATCTTTCAACTTATCCATCATGTTTAAATTTAGTTTGGTAAACCCATTTGCAACCAATTGCTTTCTTTCCTTAGGGTAAAGAAGTCAAATCCCAAGTATCATTTCTTTCCAATCCATCTAACTTAATGGACATAGCTTTAATCTATTCATCATATTAATTGCTTGTGAATATGATCATGGTTCAAAAATGGTAAAAACATTTTCCAATGAATGCACAAAATCAAAGGGATAACCATTGACTGCATTAGCAGTAAAATATTTGAAGGTACTTAATTGACATGTAATAAACAAGGTCAAATTAGAGGGTATCAAAGTGAATGTCTATGTCGCGTGCAAAAGTATTCTAATTGGTTTTTATGTACTTTGAAAACTACCATCTAGATTGAAATAAGCCTCTTAAATAATTGGATAATTTAAATATGGCTCTAAGAAATGGTCTTCCATATTCATGCACCCAGTGAAACCTATTGCGGCTCTCTCTTATACTAATGTGAATGAATAGATGAATAAGATGCATTAGGTTGTGTTAAACAAGTGCAAGGATGCTAACCATATATAAGTTATTGTTTATTAAGCTTTTTTTTTTTCTTATGCAATATTATCATCATGTTTGAACTTAATTCTTAATTTACATATTAATATAGGGAACTTGAGCAAGAATTGCACTTTTGCTATGTAGCATAGAAATAAGGTAAGCAAGTACATCAAAAAACAAGTGTTGACTCCACTTTCATTTAGTGTATTTCAAGCCACCCCATGATTGTCATGGCCTTCCTTGCAAATCACAATGGTATACAAAACATTGAAAAATAATACCATTTTCTTTAAAAAAAAGAAGTATAAATTCAGCATTTTTAGATTTTCATCCTACATCCATGCGAATAACTTTTTTACTTTTAGCAATTTAAAGTTATACTTTTTAGTGAATTTAATAAAGTCATAATTTTTAAGTGCAAAGAAAACTACTTGAGTAAAATGATGGAAATCATCTATAGTTGCTAAACCATAATTTTTAAAACCAAGATTTTAAACCTTATTCAAATTCATGTGAATTGAGTCTAAAGGCTTACAAGTACTCATATGTTATTAGACTAAAATATAAATTTAATTGTTTATTTAAGGCCATGCTATAGAATTTATTTTATTTAAGTATAAAGTTAGGTAGACAAAATTATTACTTTTCAAAAGTACAATAAAGAAAAATTTACATAATCAAGTTTTTAGTACCAAACGTTGTGATTTAAGGAAACAAAATTAGTTTCATATTGTAAATATAAGAGGAAATTATAAAAACTTTTTATTTATTCTTTTACTCACTTTCATTTTGTTCTCTTTGAAAAGGGTTTATGTAGCATTTATTAGTAGAAGTTTGCTCAAATATGCAATTAACTAACTTAACATTAGCCAATTCAATACTTATTAAACTTTTCAATACAATAACACTACCTCAACTGACATGGTTACTTATTTGTTGACTTAGTCATTCTAAAAAAATTACCAAAGTGATACCTAGTAGGAAAATTGAAAATATAATATTAACTTAGGAAATAAAAAGTTATAGGGGGAGAGAGAGAGAGAGAGAGAGAGAGAGAGAGGAAAATGCTAGAAAGAAGAAGAAAATAAAAACAAAAAAGAAGAGGAATATAAAAATCAACTAATAGGGAAAGAGTTAAAAACTGAGACCAAGAAAATTTATTAGGCTAAGCTTTGGGCATTGATTCAAGGTGACAGTAAGTCTAGGTTAGGTTTATTTGGCCATGCGTTGAGGTTCATCTTCTTTAGGTGTGGGTTCTCCTTATTTGTTTCTTAGAATCTTTTAAGCCATCTAGTAGTTAATAAAGCAAAAGGAGATGCTAGTTTAGTGTTCTATGATGATGAAGAGTAGTGTGGTGCAATAGTTAGCCATGAAACTGCATTATAATGTGGTTTAAGAAGCTTAAAAAAGGTTAAATGGTCCTTCCAGCCTTGGGTGTTTTAAACTAATTGGTGTAAAATTTTTTGAATTTTACAAATTTAGAAACAATCAAGAATTAATTGCACCCTATATTATCTTTTTGAGTTTATGTATCTAGCAAAAAAAAATAGAGAAAAAAAAAAGGGCAATATGGACCATGAAAGCTTAGAGAGATAGTTTTCAGACTTTTTTTTTTCAATTTTTTTGTATATTTTCGTTCTCAATCAAGTTATCTTTGAATATCCTCTTCTTTTGTAACTTTAGACACCAAATTAGTGCAAATTTCATATAAAGAACTCTAAATTTCTTCAAGAAAACTTAATCTCTAGTTAAGTTAAGATCAAAAAAAAAAAAAAAAGGCCAAAGCAAGCTCATTTCAATCATAGTCGAGCTCCAAAGCTCCAAAAAGAGCTTCATTGGAGTCCAACTTGAGGAAGGGGATGAAATCCTTCTGGCACATGGCTTCATGTGCCACGCCCTCTCCTCTCTCTCTCTCTCTTTCAAAGAATAAAAAGAAAAGGGAGGGACCTGTTGCCCTTTGGATCAAATGCATACCTTCTTCTAGTTACACCTCCATGCTCTAAACCAACTAAGCTACTTGTAGCTTTTGAAATTTTTGTCAATTTCAAATATGTTTAAGCTATCAAAACTAAACACATTATGATTATAAAGGAAATGGGTCAAATTGGCTATGGGTCATTAGTCGATATAATTTTCAAATGCAATTCAAAAGTTATAGCAAACTATTATACTTATCAAAAGCCTAAAATGAAATTTTTTTATATTTTTCTTTTTTCTAATTTTTCATCTTTTTAATTTAAAAAATTATTTATAATTTCTATATAAACCTATTTCTAAAAGAAAGGGGTTTCTTTATTTTTATTTTTTATAGTTCTTCAAGAAAACTTAATCTCTACTCTATATATCGTTGTTCTTAAAATAGGCTCTTACACGTAATAGAAACTTTGACCTAACAACTTATGCAATTATTCATTGCTAATTTATAACTATCAACTTGTATGATGTTGCCATTTGTTGCTTAACATGATGCTTTCTCTATAGTTAAAAGACAATGGGTTGTCTCTTTTTCTTCCATTTTTCCTTCCTTTCTCTTCTCTTTTCTCTTCTTTTCATTTATATTTTCTTCTTCTTTCTGGCACTTTCTTTTTTATGTTTCTCTCTCTCTTCCTTCTTTTTTATTTCTTGTTCTTTTTATTTTCCAATTTAGTATTATACTTTTAATTTCCTTGCTAATATTTTGATAAAAAGATGTCACATGTCACTCTAGCATTTGTTAGAACGACTAAGTTAGCAAACAGAAGTAATGGTATTAAGCGAGATAGTTAACATAATCGAAAAGCTTATAGATATATATATATATATATATATTTGCCATTATAATTAGATATTAAATTAATTAACTGAAAGTTAAGGCGGTTACTTATACATTTGGGTAAACTTCTTATATTAATTGCAATATTAACCCTTTTAGAAAACATTTTGTGACCTTTATCATATAGCATGCTTAGAAAATTATATATTTAAGGCCATTAATGATAAAAACAAATTGAAATGATTGACTTTCCAATGTTATCAATACTGTTGATTTTACCTTTTTTCATTATGTCTAGAGGTAACATAATCATCGCAATTTCCTCAAGCTCATGAACCTTGAGATGTCATCAATGAAGAGTTTTGTATATCCATTGTGTAAATATCAACAAGTTAGCAACCTTGTGACTTCGTCTAAGGCTCTTGCATATAAATAATAATTATCTTGCTTTTAGAACCTATACCCAATATGAGATTAGCTCATCTTTGTTTTGTTATTATCTCGGTACTCACCAACCTCTTCATCATACTAACTCATAGAAGAAATACAATCATACTACAATAATAAGGGTTTTTTATTTCTGATATCATTATAGCTTGTATTATATTTTCTATTATTGATATTTTTTTTACATGGAAATTCTTTGAAAAATTTTAGTGCTTCCATAAGCTTTTAAAGGATTCTAGTATAGACGAGTTTCATTTATTTTCATTCATCAATTTTACCGTAAGTAGTTCTATACTTTTATTCACCTCTATGTTTTCTTTAACTTCTTTAGGATTTTCCTTAAGAGGCTTATGTTTGTTTAAACTTTTATTTTGTCTCCCCATAGCCTCTTACTTTTCTTTGACGATTAGCTACTAAACCTAAAACATTGCTAAAGTCTTCATAAATTGTATTCTCAAGTATTTTAGAATTAATATTGTAATATATTTGAATATATGTCATCAAATAGAGCTTAGTATTTTCTTAATATCTTATTTTGTTATCAATCATCTTATTATAAAATTAGATACAACAACTTGATCCGATCCTTCACATCCATAGCAGATATTTGATTTGTGCTACGTATTTCCCTCTGTTGGAAGTTCTTTAGCTCTATGAGTGCTTGACTCTACGTCTCAGATAGAATGCACAAAAGCTACATATCTTAACAAAACCTTCCAACCTAACAAACTTCTATCTTCTTTGAATCTCCTTAGTTTCTCACTTCATGGTAAAATTCTTTTGACGTGAAAATCTTGCTTTCGAGTTAGATCGAATTAAGGGTCCATTTGCATGGACGCGGTTGGGGGGTGTGTTGGCTAGGGCCCAGCCCCCTAAATCTTAGAAAATGTTACTTTTTAGGTTTTTGCTAAAATAAAAATAAAAATAAAAGATATATGTATATTTAATAAAGCAAACTAAATTATTATAGGATAGCCACTTAAGTGGTAAAAGGCTTGGTTTTGTGATCAACAGATTATTGGTTCAAATGACATAGTTGTCATTTTACTTTTTCAACATGCTTTTATTGCTTAAATAACATTATCTCTCTTTTCTTTTCTTTTCTTTTCTTTTTAACTATGCTTTTTTATTCCATAATAACTAATAACATTAAATTCATTCATTATAAAACTATATTTATCTAAATAAATTATCCTAAATTATCACTTTTATTAGTAGTATACCATAAATAAGTATTCCATTACTCATATTACAAATGTTTTATCCTATGACATTAGTTATTAGCAAATATAATCAATTATATGAGTTGGTTTAGTAACATTTTTATTTATAATTATTGTTATAATGTAATTATTAAATGATCTTTTTATTTAACTTTACTTTGTTTTTTCCCACAACAACCAATAACATTAAATTCATTTATTATAAAACTATAGTTGATTAAATAAATTATCCTAAATTGTTACCTTTGTTAGTAGTAGATCATAAATAATAACTCCACTGCTCATATTAGAAATGTCACGTCCTATAATATCAATTATTAGTAAATATAATTAATTATATGACCTGGTTTAGTAACTTTTTTTTATTATTACTATTACGATGTAAATTATTAAATGAGATTATTGACTAATTATATTAAAAAAATTATTATTAATTAGATAAACGTGCAAATTATTATGAAAAGAATTTATAGAATAACAATATTTTTGTAGATTTGCTTGTTTTTTTCCATTTGTAGTTGTTTCATTGAATTTTTTTCTAATCTATTTTTGTTGAAAACAAAAATTATAAAAGTTTATGTGAAAATAATTATATATAAATATTATACATGTATAAGATGCAATAGACCGGTCCCCCACTTGTTTGATTTTGTGTCTATCCCTATCCATTTGGTTCATTTGTTTTCTATCCTTTTGGCATATGAATGTTTATTTGGTGTTTGGTGTTTGTTAAGGAACAAATGAAAAAAAAAAATTAGAGATTTAATTACTTATATATTGATGATACATATATTAGACGCAGAGTAGATATATATCCTCCAATCAAACTTTACAATACCTTGCATACATAAAGACACAAAAAAATTCTAATTTCATTCGTCGACAGCAACGCTTCTTGAAACTTTCCCAACTAGTTAGGCATAAAGGAATGGAAAGCGACTCCTCTTTTTCATCAAAAACAAAAAAAGGACTAGTTCATCTTCAAATATAGGAGGATGATTGATTGGTAAGATAACAATTTTCCCTGTACCATGTGAAACTAACACAGACATACATGCTAATGCATTTCTTATCTTAGCCTTTAATGTTAAGGGGGGACATGCATGTGTGAAGGTTAAGGTTTACCAGATTTCTCGTTTTGTTTATAAAAATCATATCTCTGCATATGCTACTACTTAATTTCATGGTTATCAAAATCGTGATTTTACTATTTATCGAAATGTGTAAAATCGAAAAAATCGTTTAAAATCATGTAAAACTAGTAAAATCATAAACGTATAGAATCGTATATATATTTATAATTCTACATAAAATCTACATTTAAGCAGTTTTACACCCATTTCAATTAAGAAAAAATATACAAAATTATAACTGTAAAATTGTTTTTTTAACTCACCATTTTTGCAACTATGTTTATGTCGAATAATTCTATGAAAAGTATATATGAATGTTTATGGGTAAATGTCATATATGCAATTAACAATCTAAAGTTGAAAATTCTCAATTGATATCTTTTATTTTTTATTTTTTTGCAATTAACTACCTAAATTTTACTTATTTAATAATTAATTACCTGAAATTTATCCCTCTTCTTTTTTCAATTAATAACCAAGGTCAAGGTATTATATATGACCTCAAAAAGGTTTTAAAATATTAAATTGACACTTTTAAAATTCAAGTAGCTAATTATAAATAATCAAATAAATATATATTTAGAGCGCAAGGCCTTAAAAAAATAATTTAAATATGGGTGTAATTTTATAATTATACCTCAAAATCCCTTTTTACATGAAGCAAAGCTGACGCTCTGATTCATTTACATAAATATAGAAACAAGGGAGGGGGTGTAAATATGCGCATGAGTTAGGATATTAGCATGATAAATTATCTAAGCTACTTCTTTCCAAACCAAATGAGGACCTTTTCCTCTTTTGACATCAGCCCCACTTAAAGGAAAATCAAAAACTAAAACTACCTATTTCATTGATCCCATCTTCTTTGCCTTCAACAGACCAAAATGACTGATGTATTCGATACATTTGGTATATGAGAATGAAGCAACAACAAATTTGTAATTTTAGGATTTCATTATTTTTCTCATTTTTAGAAAGGTTTTATTAAAAGATGGAGTTGCAATTTAAAGAAGACAATTCCAAATTTTAAGAGGAATTCCATTCCTCATATTTACTTAACTGATTTTTATAACTTATCACACATTTATTATTAATGTTTATTGTACTAGAAAGGTATCTTTTACTAATGTCATCGTGAACACATATTATTCCATGTAACTATGATATAATCAAATATAACATATGAATAAAATCAACAATATTATTGATATTTCTAAACATAGAGGTGAATTTGTCATTTGATGATTTCATTTCATTCAATTAAATTCATTATATTGCGGACCATTTTATACGAAAGTTGACATTAAAACCTTAAGGGAAATGTGACCAAACCCTTCTTCCTTATTCTCCTAGACAGCTCAAATAATGAAGATGTAAGTAAATTTTCTCCCCCGTTTTAATCCTAAACCCTTATTGCTCATCAATTTACTATAATAACAATTTTATTACAATCTTTTCTTTATGAAGAGCTAATACGATATTTAGTTGACTATAATAGCTGTTTCATAACGAATCTTATTACAAAAAATATTGAATAGTGATTCTTTACTTAATCTATGTATGACAATTTAACGTTGGATATGTCCTTTTTTGTTTTCAAAATACTTTCATTAAAATAGAAAATTTATAAATGAAAATTCTATTACATATCACAGCTCAATCATTCATAGATCCTTAGTAATAGCAATTTCATTATAGATCTATTTATTCGATCAAGTGAATAGGTAGGTAATGTAATGCTTGTAATTTTGAACCCAATTTTGACTTAAAATAAATCAATTAAAAAAAAAAACCGATTTTGCCAAAGCATAAAATCCAGAGGCCCTTTTCTACAGCCCAAACACTACGGATTTCCTACATTTTCTTCTAGCCCAAATACATTGAATTGCACGGACTCATGAGTCATGCTCCTCGGATTGCCCCCATGTATTGCTCCTCCAAACAAAATTTTATAACAAATTGAATTGAGTTTAGTGTCTGGGATAAATTTTAATAAATTTGAAATAGGTGGGCACGAGCAGTCTAGTGTCTGGGCCAATTGGTCAGGCGACGATTGCGTTGCTTATAGATTACTATTAACTCCAATCCATAGCATTTTTGTCGCTCGAACATTAAGCCCATAGCCTAAATACCCATGACAATTATACGGCTTTTCTATTGAGGGCAAATAACATATTTGATTCTTGAATTTTATCAATTCATATAATTAACTATTTAAAATTTAAAAGTTTTAATTTATTATCTACAAACATTTTGAGCTTACATAATGAGTAAAATTCAAGTAGCCGATTATAAAATTTAGCAAAATTCAAATAGTTAATTAGGTAATAGACAACTTTAAATTTTAGGTAGTTAATTATATAAATTGACAAAGTTGAGGCACCAAATGTGACATTCAGCCTTGTGTTTGTATTATTCATAATAAATGACACCTTACCCAATGTTTGAAAATATATAATATCATATAAATAATATTTAAATATTTAGTTTTAGAAAAAAAATCATTTTCATTTCTATCTTAAGTTTTAAATTATGAAATCATATAATAACAATCAAAAAGTTAAATAATAATTCATGTGTAATCACTTTATCTTTAGCTTTTGCTCCTTTAAGAAGAATTTGGTTAATTTTATATCTTACGCCAGAATAATTTTATCTATCTTGCATTGCTATTGTTGGTTCTCTCATTTACACTTTGGTTACTTCGTTTTACCGAATAAGGCCATAATTGAATTCTAATTCAAGATAAAAGAAGAGTAAAAGTAAAATATATGTAATACTCATTGCATTTATTACAAAGACGTGATATTTATACGGGTGATTTTTTCAAAATAGGAGTAACTCATGTGTGTAGAGATATGAATTGTCATTCCTTATTTCACATAATAACAATGCATATTCCATTCAAGTAAACAAGATAATAGCAACCTTACATAGAACGACAAAGAAATAAATAGCTATTCCTCTCAAGTAAATGAGCTATTAGCGGGGTTGAAATATAGTCGAGTTGAGTGAAGCTTTTGAAGGCTCAGGCTTAGCTCGTTTAAAATTTATCAAACTCAAGCTCAAGTCTAACTTTTTATCGAGCTTGAAATCTATACTTGAGCTCGAGCTTGACTCGTTTAAAATCAAACTTGAACCAAACTAAGCTTTTTATTGAGCTTGTCGAACTTTTATCGAGCCTGAAATTTAAGCTCAAACTTGGCTCATTTAGATAGCCTATTTTTCATTTTTTTTTCCTAACCTAAAAATAATATAAAAGTCACTAAATATATAAACATGTATATTAAATAAAAATTAGCTTTTTTCTTTTAATTATATATTAATATATAATAAATAAAAAATACAAATCTGGTCACGAACTTGCTAAAGAGTCTATTAAAGAGCTTGTTCATAAACCAGCTTGTGAGCCTAAATGAAAGCTCTAACTAGTCGATTTAGATAAACGAACTTTATTTTAAGCTTGGCTTATCTACTAATTAAGTTCAAGTCAACTTGAGTTCAAATAACTCATGACTAGCTTGGCTCATCTGCAGCTTAACTGTTAGTTTCCATTTGATACAAATAACTACAGTTATATTTTGGTTTGAAATAATATAGTTAGCTAGGAATTTCTTTAGCGATAACTTTAGCCACTTGACAATCGTAGCCATTGGCCATCCTACTTCTTTGCCTACATAGCATAAGTTTCTAAATTTTTGGAAAACTAAAGGGAGGAGAGAATTGAAATAATTGAGAAAATATAGTAAAATATACTAATAAAACAAAATGAAAATATGTGCATGGTTATATGTGCCTATAACACTATAAATATATTAATAATAAGAAATAAATAAATGATATTGAATAAGAAGGAATTGAAAAATTCCATGGTCCTTTTATGTTTTTTGATGGACTGGTTCATAATCTATATTCATACCCAATCGATAGCGTACAATTAAAATACTTAATATATTAATTATATTTATTTTAATAGTTAGATGATTTGATGGACTGGTTTACGATCCATATTCATACCCAACCGGTATCATATCATTGAAATATTTAATATGTCAATTTTATTTATTTTTATGATTAGACAATTCACTAGATTGTCTTATCAATCAGACCATAAAAGTTCCAAAATGATAAGAAAACCAAGCAATCTATAAGGAAATCAAATACAAAGCTATCGAAAGATGGAATCCATCCTAAACTTTATAAATAAAATTCGAGTCTCTCTCACCAATCACTTTGATCAATAACCACTTATTGTAGTGAGAAAAGAGGTATTACTTTAAAATTATGGTATAACACATAAGTTTTCAAACTCGAAAATTTTCTATTATTTTTAAGGTTTTCCTTCAATTTTGCTTGTAGTTGTATGTTGATATGCATATATTAAGTAATCTTGCTATGATTGTAGGTACATCTTGAAAAATTGGATCTTTTTATGATTGCATGTCTTCAAAAAATAACAAATTTCAACATTGTGTGTTATTTCTTTACTTTACATATTGTAGTGGTGTTTTTTGCAATAGATTATGCTTGCTTCGTTTGATACTATGGCCTATTTATCATTAATTTTGTATGTTGTGAGATTAATTCAACATGTTTTTAGTTCTTTTTTTCTTTTCCTTTTTTTTCTCCACCTGTACATAACTTGTTAATTAGGATTTAGTAGTTAAGTTGTTTTTCTAATGAAGTGTAGCCCCTTTCATGTCATTGCATGGGTTATTCTTCTTTTAGGTACTTTGATGCATTTACCATATAATCATTGTCTTTTTCTTTATAAATTGAATTTCATTCTATTCTCATTCCATTATATTCTATTTTATAGCATCAAACATAATATTAGTAAATACGTAGACAACTATGGCTAGGAAAAAGTAAATTTCCCAAAATCACAAAGAAAGGAAAAAAAAAATTTAGTTTTTAATGTAGTAATCTCTTTTAATATATCATATGATATCTTGTGAGATCTTTTATAAATATGTAAATATCTCCAAATCGTAAAGTGATTTTTTTTTTTTTGAAAGTTTGTTGTTTCAAAACTGCAAAATTTTATGATCCATCCTTTTTTTGACACTAATCCTATAAGTTATTTTTAATTATTCAAATACTCAATATATAACTATTATATTCTATAATATAATTGATCCGTTGATGAGACGATACAAGTTCCTAAAAAAAAATTATTTTTGATAAGCTAACTCTCTTGTGGTCTCTCAACCTCTATCTTTACTTTAGTAAACTAAAATAAAATCATTACACAACGATAATTGAAGTAAGATTAATCCATCCATTAATCTTAACCTTCCTTTTACACTAGTTTCCAAAAATGTTTATATAAAAAGTCATTAATTATTGCCAAGCAACTTATTTTAATCAGGTTGATTTAGTATAAATTATGTTATGTCTCCTAATATGGTTTTGATGATAACAAAATATGTATTAGTGATTATTAATATTGTTTATGATTGTGCAAATTAAGTTTGAAGTGAATTTAAAACAATATGGTTGAGTTAAGATGATTTTAAGAAAGATTAAATTTAAGATAAGACAAACATTAGAGGAAAATTGAGAGTTTTACAAATTAAGGAAAAGTAGAGGAAACCCCAGAACATTTTCTGGAAGAATTTGAAGTACCAATGAAAACAACAACAATCCCTTAAGGGTTTAGGTTGTGTAAGTCTAGAACAACCCGACAAAATGCAAAATGCATAGAAATCGATTCAAATGAAGTTTTTTTGGTTCATTGAAGGCTCGGCTCTAAGGATGGATATATTTGGGTAATGTATTCATCATGTTCCACTAAAATTTTGACAAATTTCAAGGAGATTACTTATTTTATTCAAGTTGCAACAGGTTTATTAATATTTCTTTAAGACATTTTATTCTAGAGTTTATTTCTTAGATTGATTTATTTATGTCCAAGATTAAGGATGTTTTTCTTACAGATTTGAAGATATTCCAAGCATTTTAGGTGATATTTATTGAAGATTTCATAAGAGAGAAGCGCAAATACCTTATCAACATTTGAATGAAAGATTTTGTGCTAAAATGAAGGATATATGTGCAAACCATATTAGACTTAATCTAGTGTATTTTATCACATATTTGTTGGATAATTTTTGAACTAAAATATCAAGGCTATATTAGGAAGCTTCAAGACACTTGGAGGAAACTCATAATAAGTCAGGATTCAAATTTTCAAAGAAGAATCGAAGATAAACACTATCTAAGCCTAAAGAGATATCAAGGTGTTTCAATGTTCATGAGCGAATATGATGTTATCTACTTCTAGTCATTACAACTTAAATTATAAAAGGTTAAAGAATTCAAAATAAAAAAGAGACAATACTATAAACTAAGATATACGAGTCTTGAGCAAAAACATGACTTGCTATTGTTATTTGCAATCTGTTTTGATCCTTTTCATATTATCTTACTAAAAAACTTTCTTACATTTACTTAGGGATAGTGTTGATCATTGTTGTAAGCATTATGACACACATACTAGATCACAAGTACCGTAAAGTTCAGTATAGCTAAGGTTTAGCTAGGAAGCGGATCAAGGAGAATTGAATCCCATATTGAAATTGACAAACATTGTGATATTTATTTTATTAGACATAGTGGAACATATCCATTAGAAGACAGGGTCTTCGACTTAAAGCTAGAAGAGTGGATTGATGCACAAGGAGAAATCTTATAAATACTTGAGTCTACTATTCTCTTCCCTTCTCTTTTATTTTTCATACTTTACTATTGTTTATGCTTATTGAAATGATCTTAAGCAATTTCAATACATTAACCAAAGGGGCTATTTTAATTGAAAGAAAAGTTTAGAATTTTTGAATAACCAATTCACCCACCCCTAGTTATTAGATTAGACCTATAAATTAAAATTATGAAAACATTAAATTTTGAGCTCCATACATACAAAGTCTCTAAATTTTCTCATCGTAGGTTAAACATCATTTTATTTCATCAATGTAAATGAAAAAGAATTGAAAATGGTCTTCTTAAAATATTAGAACAAAACTACAGAACAGTTACATAGTCTTGAAAAAATAAAAACGTACCATGTGTTTAAGTAAAAATTTTTCGCTTATGCAGTCGACGATGTAATCACCGTAAAAAATATTATTAAATTCTCCACTAATAAATGAGTCCTAATCTAAATAATTATATTTACCATAACACGTCTCAAGTGCATTCAAATTACCGATTTTGTCATGTATATTACTTAAATATTATATTTAAGTTTTACATTATTTATGAAATCATAAAAAAAAAAAAAATAGCTTTGTTATAAACATGGCCATCAAATGAACCTCATTTAGTGGACACACACACATTAAAACATATATTGTAATGGTCCTTTGAAAGTTAGAGTTTAAGTAGTTAGGCAAAGAGTTAATTATAGTCATCTAGAAAATGTGGCAAATAGTTTTCATTGCAAATTCTGCATCGTCAAGCCCATATTCCAATGAGTCATGATTGACATTCACATAGAAGTCATTCATCATAAAAAATAAGTAGTGAAGCCCAACACGAAAGTAATATCATGCACATATTCACATGTTACACAAACCTAATTCTAACGCAATAACTAACAATTTTAAGGCGTTGTTTGTTTTCATGAAAAATTTTCAAAAAAATGTTTTTTTTATTATTTCATATTTGTTTGAAGAATAGTAGGACAATTACTAAATAAAACTTTCCTTTTTTTGAAAAACAAAGACTCATTCATAACACATTTTTAGGAAAATAACTTACAAATTATGAAAGTATAAGTCATTTTTCTATCAATTTACAATCTCTATCAACCAATCATTTACTACCAAAGACATTCACTATTAATTTTTAATATTTTTTATTTACATAGATTTACTTCTCATTATAATGTTTTATTATCAATTATTCCCAATATTTTCATTATCAAAGTATTTGGAAAAAAACAAATAAAACTAAACTATTTTCATAAAATTAGCCAAACACTAGAAAATTTGCTACTATTCAATAAACCTTTTCAAGGAAAGATGCTTTCCATTAACAAATAATTTTTCTCAAAACAAATGAGGCCTAAGTTATTTAAATAAAAGTCAAGCAAGCATCATGTTCTCAGTGTTCCAAAACAATTAACATACTGACACCAAGCAAACAAAAAGATGGAGGAGGAAGGGGTTCGACTTCGCTCTTCACTCATCAAAGTCAATGGGACTTTTAATACCACTATAACAAAAAAAAAATGAAAAAGAAAAAAGTTAATCTTGTTCGAGTAACCTATCAAACCTAGTTGTTAAATAAATATTATCTATTGTGACAATTATATCTAAGAGTCCATAAAGCTCAGATAACTCCTCTATAACTTCGCCTTAGCTTCAATTGATCGTATTAACCCTAGGTTTCTCCTATTAACTACCTACTAAGCTTACTCATGCCTCTATAGGATTCTAGGTATCTAAACTATCGTATTCTCCCAAAATTATGATTGGGCTCGCATTCTAGTCTAAGGTTGGTACATGTTAGATTGTGCAATAAATAATAACCTTAAGGGGGTTGCACAACTTGCTTAAAGTGGTGGGCGGCCGCCTCATTTTTTTATTTTTTTTTAGCAAGAAATCTTAAGAAAAAACCCGTCAACTTAGTAAAAAATTATGATGGGAGGGTGACCACCCACTACCAATGGTAGGTCAAATAACCTATTTGAAGTGTTGGATTGCGACCTCCCTTATAAAACATGATAGTTTTAGCTATTCTTTGACCTTAAGATGGTCGAGAAGACTTCTTTCTTTTTTTTCCCCTTTCTCACAACTTTTTTTCTATGTGATTCTTTTTGCTAAAGGTTTTTGCATTTTTTAAAGAAATTTCTTGTTTTTCATATTTTATTAATTTTTTATTTTAATTTGTTTTAGCCCATCGTGGAGTTTAATTTATGTATTTTACTTTTATTTTAACAATATGTCATATGTCAAAAACTAACAGAAAAGTTGGCAAAAAGGCTTATTTCTTAATATTTGCAATCGTTGAGGATTGAAATAAAAAAAAAATTAAGGTTTAGGACTTCAATAGAAAATGATTTAAACATTAAAAACTAAAAATATATTATTTTATCATTTTTTTTATTCAAGGTAAATCAACTAGACCCATTAGTTCCAAATGTTAGGGTTCTAAATTCCCTAGACTTAAAACTTGAGAAGTTAGAATGGATTCTTGAACCGACCTTGTTGGATTGGTTTTTGGTTAGGTCCGAACCAAAACCTAACACGTACATACGCAAAGTTAATTTTGGGGTACCATGAAGTAATGAAGTTTAGGCTTAGAAGAGCTTATTATAGAGGACAAATCTAATGACTATTTACCATATTTTCCTTAGTTTTTATTTGTTTTCAAAAGTATTTCGATAATGACATACGTATATTATATAGTATAACTTAGCACACATACTAATTAGCATATGAATATAACGTAATATATATCGTACATGGTATATTATGTCGTAATACAAATATATATATAAATACATTATATAACATATTATGTTTCAATTATTATCACATTGAACATAGATGATATACATGTTAGGGTCGGAGTATACTTTCAATGAAAAGAAATCCAATGAGCTTTGTGAAGGATAACACAAATGGGCTTTAGACACAATCTATAGCCCAAAACCTTAAGGCAATTGGTTAATGGGTCTTCTCTCTTATAAACTCTTCATACAAGTCCTATATTTCCTATGTAGGATTCTCACACTTGCACCCTAATAATCTCTCTCTCAAGTGTGAGTCTCCACAATGGGGTAGACCATACTCATCCTCAACAAGAGCTTATCAAACTAGCTCCACTAAACCCGCTTTGTGAGTGGTCCACTTATTCACTATGGGTTTCATAAACGAGTCATACTATAAAGCTCTTCTTTCCACATGATGGGCTAACTATGAGAGATTCACAGCTGAACCATCGGCTCTGATACCAATTGTTAGGATCTGAAGTATGCCTTCAATGCGAAAAAATCCAATGGGTTTTGTGAAAATAACACAAATAAGTTTTAGACACCATCTATAATCCAAAACCTTAAGGCAATAGGTTAATGGGTCTTTCCTCTTATAAACTCTTCACATAAGTTTCATATTTTTCATGTGGGATTCTCATACTTGTACCTCAACATAATATATATGTGCGATGTCATGTCATATTTACAAAAATGATTCTCTGGGAAGGGCTGAATTTCTTGTTTGATTTTGATTGAATAAGCATTTGGCCTTAGGCACATGGCATATAATCAATGAAAAAGAATTAAAGAGCTGACTTCCTCCGTGAGTCTGCACGTTTAGGAGCTTATATACAGTAACATGCACCGGAGCCAGCCATCAAATTCCCTCGTGTAAGCCTTTAGCAAAATTTAAAGCAACCATCCAGCACGACAGCACCTATGCAAATATTTTAGTCTTCTTAATTATTTGGATGTCTGTCGTGCCTTGGCTGTATTATTTTCGTCAAAGTCATCGTCGTCTAATTTGTAGGAGCCTTTGCCCCAAGTTATTTTTCTATGTCCAATTTACAAAGTCAATGCCCTACTCCATGTGAATTCAATCGGACAAGTGCCAACGAGACAAACAGCTGCAAAACAGCAGGATTCAAGTACAAGTAAAGTAGTGGAAATGGCTTTCGAATTAAAAAAGAGAGGATTAATTTTTGTCTAAGTTTAATGAAAATCTTTACAGAATTCACTAAAACCTAAAAAAGAAATTTCTTGTCCATTTAGAATCGGTTATATACTTCATGAAAAAAAAAAAAAGGGTAAAGGTGAGAACATGTGAATTTTTCTCTTTGTTTCGTCTTTGTATATTATCATCAAATTAAATTTATCATGTCTCAGTTGCCAGGATAGTACAAAGGGAAAAAAAAGAAAAAAAAAATCTTTTATGCTCTTCTCAATGAGTATATAGAAAGTGGTGCAACAATTAATATAGGCATCGTGGTATTATTATTATTATTATTATTATTATTTATTATTAGGATGAAATAAGGGACACCCCTCTAAATTATACATATTACACTAACATTTCTTATTCAAAAAATCCAACACTTACATAGTTACACCCCTAATAACATCAGAGAACCCGCTCTTTAGCAAACAACTTCAAAAAACAAAAAGCCAACTATTACTTTTATGACTTGAATTTATTTACATTTTTTAATTCAATCTAAAAGTTGCAGTGGATTGTCAAAAAAAAAAAAAAAAAGAAAAAAAAAAGGCTAGTTCATATTTTTTTCATGACTTGGATTAACTTATAATTTCTTTTTTTTTTATATATATATCAATCTGCTTCTCTCTTGAATAAATATTACATTAAAAAATCTCTTGGTTTTCCAAACATATGCACTATGATATTTAGCATATATTGATATGTATCCTATTATTCTGATGTCTTTCTACGAGCATAATTGTTTTTGTCATTGTTTTTGAAGAACTATTGTGGGATAAATATATATACCATGTCACAAACAATATGAAATAACACTATTTATTAAAAATTTACTCAGCTTTTGGAGTAGGTATCTCAAAAATAGCTTTTAGGTTGATTAGAAGATGCCTTTTTTTTTTTTTGGTGTTGTTGAAAGAGCTTGGTTAGAGTCATTGTCTTCTATCGGTTAATAATTAAATTATTATGTATTGGAAAGTTTAATATACATCTTTATAGCAAATACAGAACGCGGCAAGTAATGTAATATTTCATATATGTAATATGTAATATTAGGGGCGGACGCAGAAATATATGATTGGGGGAGGGCTGGACCTTAATTAAGTTAATCTTAAAATTATTTATTTTTATTCACTTACTATTACAATTATATTGTATTTTATATATTTATAAGGATTTCATAATGATTTCAATGTGATATTTTTTTTAAAAACGTCATGAAAAAAATCATTCAAAAAATAATTAAAATAAATCATATAATATGTCTAGATATACTATCTATTTAATAATTAGTGTTAATTTATTAACATAGCATGTAGAAAAAAAATAATATTACTAAATCAAATTATAAAATTAATATGCAATATGATTGCTTTTAGCATAAATGGATCATAAAAAAAACATGTAGATAGGATAGCTTTTTATTAATTCATATACATTTTAATAACATTAATTGAAGGAAAAAAAGTTACTAAATCAAATTATATAAATAAGTTAAAAAAAGTTAGTGTGAGAGTGAGAGAGAGAGTAGCCAATGTAATAAATGCATGTTGAAAAAGTAAAAAAAAAAAAAAAAAGGTACACCAATGGGATTTGAACCAATGTCCTCTTGGATGTAAAAGAACGCATTTAACCACTACAATATACTAAGTTTTATGTCATTATTATCTCTTCATAATATATGTAACATATAAATTTTTTAAAATACTTCTAAAAATTAATTTTTCCCTGGTATGGGGGGCCAGGGCCCCCATAGGCTCCCCTAAGTCCACCCCTATGTAATATTACATTTTAGATTTATTAAAAATATAATATAACAATATTACATATTGTTACATTTGAAATTGGGGATTAATCTAAATTTACCTAAGTACATCATTAAAATAATGCATTAAATTAAATAAACATCTTATGAACGTAACTTATTTGAAATTGTGATACCCAATTGAGTCTTAGACTAAGCCTATAAATATTGTATTACTTTGGATAAATGGTTTTAATCTTATGACATTGCCACAAATATATATACATATATATTTATAATAACCTCATATAGTTTCTTTTTAGGAATTTGAAAACATAAATAATTTAATTTAATTATGAGTAAGTTGTATGATCGATAACGAATAATCATAGTGTGCTCCATGTATCTTCGTTGAAGAGGATTATTAGTGACCCAACACTAACGTTCAAAGTTCCATCATTCACTTAGGGACATTTTGACATATGAGGAGTGATGACTTGTTGCTATACTAGACAGATCAATTTGTCGTTCACTTGGGGAGATTTTGACATATGAGGAGTGATGACTTGTTGCTATACTAGACAGATCAATCTAGCAACTAAGATATCAAAGTAACTTCTATGGGACTGTTGTGGGACAATTATGTACACCACCATCAACAGCATAAAGAAAAAAAAAAAGCAGCATCTTCTAAGCAACCTAAAAACTATTTTTAAGATACCTATTCCAAAAGCTAGGTAAATTTTAAATAAATAGCATCATTTCATATCGTTTGTGACATGTTGTGCATATTTATCCTGCAACAGTTTTTCAAAAGCAATGGAAAAAATAATTATGCTTGTAGAAAGGCATCAGAATAATGAGATACATACCGATATATGTTGAATATCATAGTGCATATGTTTGGGAAAACAGAGAGAATTTTGAATGTAATACTTATTCAAGGGAGAAGCAGATTGACATATAAATAAAAAAAAATTATAAGTAAATCCAAGTCAAAAAAGAAAAATATAAGTTAGCCTTTTTTCCTTCTTTTTTTTTATAGTACACTGCAACTTTTATGTTGAATAAAAAATTATAAATAAATTCAAGTCGGGAAAAAAAAAGTTGGCTTTTTCTTTGTTTTTTGCTAAAGAGCAGGGTTCATAATTTTATAAGGGGGTGTAAGAGTTAGATTTTTTAAATAAGGGATGTTAGTGTAATATGTATAATTTTGAGGGCTGTCACCAAATTTTACCCTTATTATTATGCATGTGTATTAAAATATTGTGGTAATGCTTCACTATCAAAACTTTTGTTCATTGTAGAAAAGAAATTTAATTCAGGGTAAATTATACTAGAATATATTAACATTTGAAGCTAAGTTCATTTAAGGTATTAACATTTGGTCAAAAAAAGGAATATGAATCAAATAAGATATTAACATTTTGTGAAATTTACTCAAGTTACCAATGTTTTGATTTGTTTTTGTTGTGGAGTGGATCCGGTTGCAGTGATCACGTGCGTGCAACGTTTGGCTCACACTACACGTATCTTCAAAAAAGTGATTTGGCAATGACATGTAAGGATGATTTATGGAGAAATGGTAGGGAGGAGGAGTAAGTAATCTTAGATAGCTCAAACGCACACATGACAGGTGGAGAAGCTATACATCATCAACCGCACAGTTCCTAGAGAGAGGCAGTACGTTCTTTGTTTTGATTCTTGTTGGATCTCTGTGATTATACTCTGACAACACGACGATGTTTCTCTGGATGTCTCCAGTCTTGTTAAATGATGAGAACTCCTAAAGTATTTATATAGTTTGGTTGTTAACAACATCCGTTAGATCGCAAGGTATATCAACAGCTCAAATGAGTCCTTCTACTAATGGATCCTTCCATGGGCTTATATTGAGTTTAAGCCCATGAGTGTCTCTTTTAAGTGCATGAGCTTTTGAGAAAGGTTGAGAGCAGATAGGCCGGTCCAACGATCCTTACTCCAAGCCCACCATACCAAATCTCCCATAAGTCATCCCATAATATGAATTGGACTCTTCAAGCCCTGTCACTTAGCCTAAGAGTCAAATCCAAATATTTATTATATAATTATATTAGCCCTCTACATTTTTCCCCCTGACCAAAGTCTTTTAGATGAAGTCAAAAGGGATTTGGACATAAAATAAATTAGCTGTGTTGCTGCCTCATTCTTAGGTATTAAAATAATTACAAAGCTGTTAGACGCACTTGCAAGCTAAATTTATTTATCATGTGTGAATTATCTTAGTGCGCAAAGTCGTAGCACTATCTCAATTTGCATATGTCGATTTAAACTTGCTAGAGCAACACGGCTTTCCATGGTAGTAGTCACTTATCATATGAGTTAACTTCAATAGCTCCCAAGCTTTCTTCAAATCATAAGACATGAATCTATACATATGTGCATATGTGTCTATATCAATATTTCTTCTTTGCTAGGTCAATAATCAAATGGTTTATGCTCCATGATATTTCTATAACGCCATGAGATGAGCTGGTTGTGAAGATTATTGCAAGTTTTATCTTTCCAAATCGGATGTCTTAATGACTCTAATAGACAATCGCGAAAGTCTGAATGCCTATGATGCAGGGTTTATCATGTGGTGTACCTCAAGGTATTTGCCATCACTACAAGATAACAAGAACTCCATTGGTGCTTTTTTAGAACAGAAGGTGATGGTATATTCACTCCATAGAGTTGCTCATCAATTCGGTTTTGATTAGGGAGTACCTCGATTGATTCCTCCATTAGACGACTTTAGTCACCACTGTAATCACTCTCTCCAAATCATAGTAATTTGATTCATCCACATGTACGACAGCTATTCTTTCCTTCTATCAATCGTGTAAGAGTGTCTATAGCAGGTTGGTTAACCTACTGGACGAGCTGCCTAGAAAGTTTCAGAGAGTATGCATACGCTGTGGTGTCTAATGTTTTAGAGGCACCTAACATCTACAAGTATGAGTTTTACCTCCATCTTCCATTGAAGAACATAGTTCTTAATGATTCGCGGGCTAAGTCAAAGACAAGCCATGCCCCTCATGATAAGATTAAGACAACTCAAGATCTTCAAGCCAACATAAGGGCGAGTTCTGATTCTCGAGCCATACAAAAAAAAATCTATTAATCAACTTCTTCGCTAAAAGCTAGTCAGGCTAAGCGTGCTTTCATTCGCGAGTATTTTATTAAAGTTGCTCCATTCGTATTTCATGTCAGTTTTCTTTCTTTACTATACTAACGCAACTTTCTTTCTGGTAGGTAGTAAAAGATACCAGCTTAACCCATCAACCGGCCATTAATGTTATTGATATTTGTACTCCTCTCAATAGCGCTATCACGTATCCATTTCCTCACTTGTATAGCAACCATGAAGAATTTCATTCCAAAAGGCATCATACGCCCGTTACATGATGAATGAGGATGATGAAGATACAAATTCATCCGGTAGTGAAAGTACACATAATGTTGTTGATAACAAAAAGGAAGCTTCTAATGCAACTAAGGATGAAGAATTTGATAATACAAAGGTTGCTAGCAATGATGTTGAGATGGAGCAACAGGAGATGGATGAGAGAACTTCGACTTAGTACCTCTTGAGGGGCCTGAGAATGAGACATATGTTGATGCTTTGCTTCGAGTATGACCTTATGGCGGCGAGGCTAAAACTACATCTGTTGATGCTTCACAACATTGGTCTCGATATGACGATGTTCCTCCACTTGCCACTTCTCCTACTCAGGCTACCACTTTTTCTAATGTTCCTCCTGCACCAGTTGCTAGCGTATCACTACAAAATGAGACAGCAATTCCTAAAACTAGAACAACTAATGATGAGGTTGCCTCTTTCCATGGATTCACTATGCCTTCTAATCTCGTAGAGGCAATAGAATGGTTATACTCCATAGAGGGTGAATTCTGGATAAGGTGCTATATCCTCGGTACAGATGTAGCTGATGTGACGATAACTTTACTAGGGCGAGCCATTCAACTCCTTAACAAGCAATGGGATTCATTGTCGACTGAAGAGCTTCAATTATTGATCAAAGGAATTACCGGAGCTCGTGGCCTTAATTTCAAACTTGGGAGTTTAGAGCATGTTGCTGGCAAAGCCCAAAGAATGTTGAGTTATCATGCAATTGTACAAAGATGCAACAAGTTGAGAGCTGAACTTGAGGAGGCAAAATCTAAAATAAAAAGGCTTCTTGGTGATGAAGACACTTCTGCAGTTATTAACTCAGACATTCGTCATTGAGTTGATGATTGGTTCCTTACACCAACATCTAATATTTGCTATTATTTTTTTTTTTGTAGCCCTTTGTATAAAAACATTTAGATCTTGAATGGACAGTATTTTTATTTCCTTATTCAATTCAATATGCCCGTATTGCATTTTTCGTCGTGCGCTTATAAGTTACCATATTCACTAAGCTGCAACAACAACAATTACTATTCATAGCATTAAGCTTGCAAGGCCGTCATCAAGGCCTCTTAGTAGAGTGTTTTCGTATGTAAGCGGTGAACCGTTACGACATGCTTGTTTGCATTGAAGTGGTAGTAATGATATGCATTACTCGAATTAATATAAGTTGAAGGGGTATTACCCATTACTTAACCACTTACCTTGATAGCATGTGATCATGTAAAAAAAAAATATGTATATTTTGAATTGAAGGATTTTATATCACATGTCTAGAAGATAACATTCTTATCAATTAACAATTCACAAGGTAATTAACATTATGTGCTTTGAAAATAAATTCCTTGTCTAGCAGTAGTGATGCTTAATTTATTTAATGCATTTGTGCATTATGTGACAAATGTGCACTAAGGAGATGAATCTCTAACTTTACAGCAACATAAAATATTAATGAGAGCATCATCAGAAAATAAGCTCATATGATGTGAGGTATTTGTTTCATTAGTATAACTAGGAGTACGACTTGCTTTCATAGATGAAACTTCTTAATGTATTGAAAGTTCATAGGAGTAGTGACAGCATCCATTTTTGGATTTCGAAGTTTACAATAGCCACTTTCATGGACTTCTTCAATGACAAAAGGTCCTTCCCATTTCGACGTAAACTTCGGTGCTGGAATCCCTCGACGTACATGATCTGCAGCACGGTGGATAACATCTCCTTGCTAAAAAGATCGTTTTCTAATAAGTCGATCGTAAGCAATGTTCAGGCGCTGCTGATAATTGTTGAGGTTATGTTTAGCTGTGTCACGTCGCTCATCTAATGCTTCTAAGTCCATCATTCACAAAACATCTGGTTCTAACTTTACATTAATAGCTAAGCGTGCAGATAGGATCAATACTTCCATTGGCAATGTTGCTTCTACTCCATAGACTAAAGCGAAGGGTGTTGCTTTTGTCAGCCCTCGCTTAGAAGTCCTCTAAGCCCATAGAGCGAGTGGTAATTTGTCATGCCACTCCTTGTGATTGTCATGCACCATACGACTAAGCACTTTCAATAGGCTCTTGTTCGTGGCTTTTACTTGACTATTTCCTTTAAGGGAGTATAGTGTGGACTTGACATGATCAATACTATAGGAAGCAAGCAACTGTCGCACGTGAGAGTTGATGAAGGTTGTTCCATTATCAGATAGTATGCACTTCAGAATACCAAATCTGCATATGATATGTTCCCTCATAAAGCTTGCTAGTGCTGGTTCTATTGCCTTCTTCAAAGGAATTGCCTCCACCCACTTAGTGAAGCACTCAGTTCCAACCAAAATCCAGATGTAACCATGTGGGTGGATGGGGCCAATCAGATCAAATGCCCAAGTATGGAAAGGCCAAGGAGTACTCAAACTATGAAGTGTAACTAGGGGGGCATGGATAACATCACCGTGTTGTTGACAAACAACACACTTTTTTGCAAAGTTGAAAGAGTCTGCTTCCATTGTTGGCCAATAGTACCTTGCATTGAGCAGGTGGCAATACAACTTTCTTCCCCCTTGATGTTCCCTACAGTCTCCAACATGTACTTTAGACAATATTGTCTCTATCTTGGGAGATGCTACACATCTGAGGGGTTTTCCCATGAATGATACCCTGTATGGCTCTCCTTCATGTGTAAAATATTTTATCCTCTTCCTTTTCACAAGTCTAGCATCCGTACTATTAGTTGGTAGAACATTGTTCCTTAAGTAATTGATGTACGGACGTCGCCAGTCCCCAGCAGCAACAATGAAATTACACTCCCTTACGTCTGGCAATTCAACACACTTAGGACAGTATGATTGTACTTGAGATGCATCTTTGGACATAGAAGGCCAATAGTATCTTGCTCGCTGAATGCAGCAATATAGGGTTGGTCCCTCTTCTCTGCACCATACTTTGTGGTACTTATTCAGTATGAGGTGAGCTTCCTTTATGCTAATACAACGAGATAAGATACCTTCTGAGCCTTTGTAATATAACACATTATTGATCTTGAGGAAGTTTTTCAATGTGGTAACAGAAGCAGCACTAGGGTGCACTAACTATTCCCTGATCGGTGTGCACCAATCATCATGTGTTTCTTCTTCTTCTTCAATGAGCTTGATTGTTATACATGGAATGAATTTCTTGATTACTTTAACATTAAAGCTACTGTATTTCCTATGGATCAGGATTTTTGATGCTAATGTTGCTAGTGCATCAGCATATCTATTGATAGATCGTGTTGTGTATTTATACCGCACTGAATGGAACTTGCGAATCATGGCCTATACTGCAGCCCGATAAGGCATAAGTGCAGGTTCTTTGATGCTGTACTCTCTGCTAACTTGCTTGATTATCAAGTTGGAATCACCACGAATGCATATGTATTGTGTGCCACTCTCTTGAGCACCAATTAATCCAAGCAAATGGGCTTCATATTCAGTTGCATTGATGGTGCATGGAAAATCGAGTTTAAAAGCTAGGTGTATCCCCTAACCTTCAGGAGTGGTAAGCACCACTCCTACCCCCCATCCGTTTCTTCCTGTAGAGCTATCAAACTGGATTGACCATTCTCCATCTATTTCTGCAATGAAAGAATCCTCATGGAACTCTATAGCTATAGCATCAATAGTTTTTGCCTCATGCGTATTTGGAAATTGTGCCAACAAGTCAGCCAAAGCTTGTGTTTTGATCGCTTTAGGAGATTGTACAACAACATCAAATTCTCCGATGAGGAGTAACCACTTAGCAATTCGACCAAATAGTGCTGGTCATGACAATAAGTATTTAATGGGATCCGAGCGGGTGACGAGGATGATCTGGTGTGCCAAAAAGTAATGTCATAGCTTTTATGTGGAAAATACTAGCGCGTGACAATGTTTTTCATAAGCTGTGTACTTAACCTCACCTCCTTGTAGTGCTCGACTCAGGTAATAACTGGTCGTTCCAAGCCATCTACTTCTTGTACAAGTAAAGCCCTAATGGACTTATCAGTTGATGTAAGGTACAAGATCATTAGCAATCCTTTAATTGGCATTGTCATAGTATGAGGGGAGGTAAGTACTCCCTTTATTTTTTGGATTGCATCTTCATGTGATTGTTCCCATTCGAATGGAACTCCTTTCCTCATGAGCTGTTAGAGAGGGTATGACAGTTCTGCAAGGCCAGGGAGACTTTTCCCACGAAGCTCTTTAATTCCTTTTGATTCCTTGGTGAAGGCCTGACCCGCCCCACCCCACTCCATTGACCTAATTTTTTTACACTTTTTTTTTCCTTTTTTCCTTTTTTATTTATCATTTGTCTACTTGTCTTCATGATATATTCTTCATTTACTTATTTGTTTCAATTTTTTTTCATTTGATAGTAGAGCTACATATTAAAAAAAAAAGTCAATAAGCTAGACAATTGATTTTTTATGTGTGATAATCAATTTGTAACACAACATAGTAGAATTTACTTTACTTGAGGATTGATATAGATACATAAATACGAATATCATTTCTTATTAATTATAAAAAACCATGACATTCTCAATGGGACAAAAAAAAATTATATAATCATAGACCTATAAAATATAATAAAAAATGGATATAACAAAGTTTTTATGTTATAATTTTTTTTTTTTTTTTTGTAATCTTAATGGGTTGAGTTGACCATATAGGGTCATAACTACGACCCGTCCCATAACCTTATAGAGTTTTTAATGGGTCAAATAGCGTATAACGACCCACCCAATTGTATCCCTAATAATAGTAGGCACATTATGGCCTGCACAAGAAGATAGAAAATTTATACTTAGCATAACACTAGCACCTGATACAAAATTTGTACTTTTTGTAGCACTAATTCCTATCTTATTTGCAATAGTGTGAAGTACTCACTAAAATTAACTATTTATAGAAATTAAAAGCACTTAAAACCAAGTCTTACCCTAACTGATTTTTAACAATCAAAGGTAATAAAGTTAACAAATGCAAACAAGTTGTCTGCATAAAAGATTCATTAATTTCTATCTTGCACACGTTCATTGCTAATGCATGCGCCAATTCATTCAACATCTTGCTCATCTACTTCACTTGTAGCATTGGATTCATCTTGCATAGTTGCTGCATTTTAAAATAATATTTGGAAAATATTCCAATTGAACTCGTGGCTCCATGATCCATTGCATAGCTTGAAAAGAATACGTAGACAACATAATTAGTAAAATTAAAATCCTGGCCATTTGTTAACTCCAGTAAATGTTCTAAAATTTTGCTTCCATTAGCATAATTTTTTCGTACAAAGCCCACCTCAACATCAACCATTTAAGTTTATTGCAATTCCTACCATACCAACAAATGGAGATTCTACATGAAAAGTTGCATCACAATATATGAATATCTAATCCAAAGTTGGAAAAGTATACTTTTGATTGGCTTTGTATGTAATCATGCTGCATTTCCTTCTTGTACTTGCCTAAAATATAGATGTTAAACTTCAAGAATTATAGATAACAATTGGTAAAGTTTTATCATTTTGAAAAACTTTCTAGTTACTTTTTTTCAAAATACCCAACAAATAAAACAAGAAAAGCATTGTCGTAGGCATCCTATTGGAGACTTCTCATTTTTATTTTGACATTCATTTTCTTTAATCTAGGCATCAAATGGTTTGCTAAGGATAGTTTGAACTGGACGTTAAACTTCAAGGATTACAACTAATAATTGGCAAGGTTTTATCATTTTGAAAAACTTTTAAATTATGCTTCTTTCCAAATACCTGATAAATAAAATATGAAATAACATTGCCATGAGCATTCAATTGGAGACTTCATATTTTTTCTTAGACATTCATTTTCTTTAATCTAAGTGTCAAAAAGCTTATTGAAGGATAATTTGAACCGGTGAGATGGGTTAATGCATTGCCATAATGACTACATCCATGGGTAATTCATGAAGATATGTGCATCCATTTTAATGTCCATTATATAGAAGTTATATTTCTTATCAATATGCATTCCATGTTTTGCAAGTACTATTTTAATCTGTAGACACCCCTTTATACATTTTTAGATAAATAATTGGATTTTTAGGAGGCGTGATAGTTTCTAAATCTACGTTACATCAGGACAATTGTCTAACAATTGATTATCTTGCTTCATCAATTCTTCATATGTAGATTAGGTAGTGAAACCTCCAAATAAGTTTCCTTTCCACATCACCACATCAAATGTAAGATGGTCATATCCAAGAATAAGCTTCTTCGTAAGACTTTAATCCAGTTGATCAAGTGGATAATCAATTTTTTGTGTTCTTCTTAAACATCTACATCTATCTAAGTGTCTACAAGTGTTAAATCGTGCAATTTTTCGTGACAAAGGACCTAAAAACATTCCCTAATGAGATCACTTTCCTATCTAATTTTGTTTATCCATAATAACGTGCTTTGCCCATTTCTACGTCTTACATAGCAAAGGTTGTCTAATTTATGCTCTAAATACAAAGCATCCTTAATGGTTTTAGGGCCTTTTACATTACTTAATGTCTACTCTTGCTCTCTTTTCCTTTGCCTTATCACCAATCATGACCACAAAGGTTTTCACGTCTTTAGTTTCGATGTTATCCTAAGCAAATGAGTTGTACTTCACTTCTTTACATTCTAAATACCTATACCTTTAAATATTTTCGACATGGTCACTTGATTCCACTTAATTCCATGAAAGTTTTTCTTGTTATCATCTGAGCCCCAAAAGAAATTTCGAATAAGTTTTTCAATCTTGCTAAAGACGCTAACTAGAATTGAGGTTGCTTGCATGTAGTAATTAAAGACTCTCATAATCACGGATATAATCAAAATTGATTCAAGTGCAATATTCAAAAGTTTAGCTTTCCATCCTACGAGTTTTCCTTTGGTTTTTTTTCCTATCAGCTCATCAAATCCTTCTTTCATTATGTTTCTTGTATTTCGTATATGAAAGCAAAATATTTATCTAATTCTTAACTTTTACTTAAGCTTAGTAAGATGGAAAATATCATCTCAATTTGTGCTCTTTGCATTTTTTTCAAAAGATAAGTCTATATTTACTTTCATTTACCCTTCTGACCCGACTCCTCACCAAATTGGTGGATTATGACCAACATTGAAAAGACATATTCAGGAGTGGCTTCCCTAAATAGGATAAAATCATTAACAAAGAATAAATGTGTGAACCTCACAAGATAACCCTTAGTTTTGATTGGTTTCCATAATCCAAGTTGTGTCATATTTTCAATTTTCTTTCTTAACATTTCAAGTGCAATACGAGCAAGTATGATCACCTTGTTTGATGCTTCTAGGTGATAGAAAACAAGAAGTAAGGTACGCATTCACATTTATCACAAATTTAGGTGATGATATGCAAGACATTATCAATTTGATGCACCAAGCCAAAAAATTTAATCTTTGAAGAGAGCGTCTTATAAAGTACCATTCTAATCTATCAAATCAAGATTAATTTTACATAACATCCACCTAGTGTGCCCTTTCTTAGTGTGAAATTGATGCATCATTTCTTGTAGTACGAGCATATAATCATAGGCAAATCTATTGAGGATGAAACTTGATTGCATTAGGCTAATTAGTTGGTATAAGAAGGCCTTAACCTAATGGTCAATGGTTTGATAAGTATTTTATAAATAGTGTTACAAAGGGTAATTAACTTAAAGACTTTTTAGTTTGCATGCATTTATCAACTCTAGTAAAAGAATACAGTTGTGAAAGAGGGAATTCAACAAATAGAAAAATATTCCTAATGAACTTCATAATAGATTCCCGACCTCAAACCGACAATTTTGATAGAAAGACACATGAAAGCCATCAATTTTATGTGCTCTTCATCATAAGCAAGTTAAAGTCTAACTAATTATATCAAATGAAAAAAAAAAAAACTAATTGGCAGGTCATATTATTGCATTTTATTAAGCACTGGCCTAAACTAGCTATCAATTAACGTTAGCTCTTTCAAATGGTTTTGACGATAACAAAAATATTAAAGTGTTTATTAACTATTTCACTAACTATGTGCAATAAGAATAAATCAAATGATTGGATACGAATTTAGCAAAATGAGTTATAAGAAGTGCGAGATGTTCCATCAAAATGTATTTTAAAAGTACTTTTAGAAGCTTTGTCAGATGACTTCTTCGAAGATTGGTCAAAATATTTACCAATGTACAAACAATAAAGAGCAATTTTGTAGAAAACAAAATTTGCAAATTTTGTTAATTTATGACTTTTAAGTTAGTTAATTGGTTTTATAAAGACCTAGCTCCACTTATTAGATATATTTTATTTGGGCAATGCATCTAATGTGTTCTACTAAGTTGGATAAAACCCATGGGGATTTTATGAGTTGGAAATTTATACAATATTATGAATTCAAGATGCTTCAAGTGATGTTGCAAATTTTGTGGAAGTTGTCGTATTTAAGATGTTCCAAGTGATGTTGTAGTGTAATTATAAAATAATCACATTTTACTAGTTATCAACAACATCTTCAATAGTTGTAACAAGAAATTATTCAAATAAGGATCAAATTAACTTCAAAACAAGCTTTAAAGTTCAAATTTAAGTCCCTACAAATCAGTAGATTTTTTTCTATGGTTCAAGATATGAAGTTATCAGCAACTAATGTTGTTTTTCAATAGAGATTTGCTCCTGCTTATCACATCCATTGATGATCCGTTATTTTAAAACATATAATAAGAGTTTCAAGTTGATAAATTCAAAGATGCAAATCTCTACAAATAAGGAGATATTTTTCCTACAAGTTATGCAAGGCTTATCTACAACATCTTCTTTAGATATTCAATGAAAAAAAAACTATCATACTTATCTAATTATAGCCTTTGTCTCTAAGATATAAAAGAGTCTAAAGTGCAAAAATTCAAAATGAACTTGAGAAGCTAAAAATTCGAAAACTAAATTATGTATATTGTCATTGCTAGAGACTCCATTAGAAGTTACTTAAACTTAGACATTTCTTTCCATCTTCTTTTCATACTTGAACTGAAACCTGAGAATTTTCATTATAACTCACTTTAAAGAATTTCTTACTCTATATTGAGAGTTAGGTCAAGTGATTGTGAGAGAACTATACTTTGTATCTTGTAGTTTTGTGACTAGACTAGGTGTAAGGCTTGTAAGATAGAGCAAGATAGTATTGGTGTTTGTAGTATCTCATTTGCTTTGTTGGATTAATGGAATGATCGGTACGGACAACCGGATCCCTAGTAGTGAAGTTGGAAGAGAGGATTGACTTACAAAAGAAACCTCTATAAATATTGTGCCTCATTTACTTAACCAAATTTTATTCTATTTATTATTTAATTTATTAAATTAGTGTTATCATATCATCTTTCTAAGTAATCTTGAGGGGAAATTCAAATCTAAAGGTTTATTTAAAAAAAAATAATTAACAATCAATTTCCCCCTCTATATTGCTTTGTAGGGACCGACAATTAATATCTATATCAATATCCTATAAGTCTAGGAGAGATTGTACATGAGAAAGCATTTATTTATATAAATGAATTCAATCTTAAAGATTCCTACAAATGGCTTATCATTTCATTATTACCATTACAACTTCCCTACCATTAGCCCTAAATAATGTAGTAAATGATAATAAAAAAAAAAATAATAATTTTCTTAAATCATTTTACATATTGTAAAAGAAAAGTTATATGCATACCATACATTTGAATGGTAAATCAACTTATTAAAAAGATAATACTTATTAGATTATACAAATATAGGCTTATTAGAAAAGTAAAAATAGCCTTATGGAAAAAGTAACAACCTTCTAATGGATATTAATATTATACATATGTAATATCTCAAAATTCAAAACATAATTTACTTATTACAAAAAAAAATGATACTATGAATAAAGCTCATGATATTGAAAAATGAATATTAGGGATATAATCAGGGTAGGTTTAGGATGAATCATATAAGACCCAAACCCCACTTACTTCATATAGGGCTTTTCAAACTCGATCTTAACCTTATAGGTTTTTATTGATAAATCCAAACTTGCCCCTGTAGGGTAGCAGGAGAACCTGCTTTGCCCCCTTTAGCCCTAATTAAGGATAATCCAAGCATATAATCAAAACCAAATATTAGTCTAACCTAAATCTACACTGAATTACAATGATTTTTTCTTTTTAACTTTTATGATTTGGTTTGAAAAGGTTTCCAAAAAATGAAGCCAAATATTTATGTTGGTTTAGAAGGATGATCAATTCAAACTGAAAAAAAAAAAATGAAACCTTTTGAAAAGCCAAAAAAATATGAAAAAAGTTCATCAACAATTTAAGTCCTTAACCCATTTTTTTTTCCCCATTTAAGTTATGAAGTTTTTCAACTTTTACAAAAGAGAGGAGTTCTATTAATTTTGCCAACCATTTCATTCATCCATCCATAAAAATATATTAACTTATGAATTTTGAATAGTTTAAAATAATAATTATATTGAAATATTAATTAAGTGTCTCTCATTAACTAATACAATTAAAAAAAAAGATAAAAAAAAAATCATGGAGAGAGCAATATTAGTGTCAAGATTGTTGAACATGTGGTGTTCAATGTGTGTTTTAATGAGGAAATGAATTGCACGATCAATCACTCGATCATATTTAAAGTACAATTAATTAACAAAATAACTGTTCAATTTCGTTTTGGATATGTTTGAACTTATTTTGCTTTTTTTTTTTTTGATGTTTGTTGTTATATTCTGATTCAAACTCTTTTTAGACCTTATTTTGTTTAGAATTTGTTAAATCTTAAAACATAAAAATTGTAGGTCTCTTTTAAAGCTTTCGTAGCATCTTGAGTCACCTCAATCGGAGTCCAGATAAGAAAGTTATGATCAAAATACGAAACAGTGTTAAGAGTGGAATCGGACACTAGAACATGTCGTTTGGACGATAACATATTGCATCTGGACAGTAGCATATGGTGTCTGGATAGTATCATATGGCATCTAGACGGTAGTTTGATTAGAAATATTTTGATTTTGTTCTAGTGGTCTACTGTTCGAATGTTAGGGTATAGTGTTTAGATTGTAGATAGTTTGTTGCTCTGTTTTGCAGGTAGCGTTCAGATGGTAGGCCTACAGCACCGGTCACTATTTGACAAAAAAATAGTTGTTGGAGCCTCTTTTACTCGACCGTTGGATGTATGTTTTGTTGACAACAGCTAGGAGGCTTCAAGATGTTATAAATACAAGTACTTAGGGACTTGAATAAGAGGTCTAGAGCTTATTTATTGCAAGCATTTCCTTGTAAACACTCTCTACAAGCTTTAATTGTAAATTATAATATTTTGTGAGTGAGAGCCAAGTGTCGTGCTAAGTGCTTTGTAATTGTTATCATTTGTCAAGTGCTACACTAAGAGAGTGGTGAGTAATTTAGTGAAGTCTTGAGTTTAGTTTAGTATGTTTAAGTTTGTAAAAACTCAACTCAAGCACTTGTGTTGTTATGTGTTGAAGTTCTCTTTTGAGGCAAACATTTGTTGTGAATAAAGTGGTGAAGTTCTCCATTGAGGGAGGCAGTTGTTGTGGATCGTGGAGATTAGGGGGTGGATCGAACTCTATGTTAAAATCATGATGCAAACTTTCCTTTCCCTATCTATTTATTTATTAATGTTGATTATATCTGTTGTTGTGCATGATTAGTCTTTGAGTTTAAAAAGGAAATCATTTTTAGTGCATAATCTATATTCTTTAGGTGTTTCTTAGTTTCTATAAAGATGCATGATCTGTATCACAAGGGGAGCAAGGTAGTTTTATATGGTTTGTTTAAGCCTTTTGAAATGACTAGACACTAATTATAAGAAATTAAAATGATATGAAGTTAATGAAGCTAATCTAAGTCACAGAGAAGCACAAAGGACCAAAATTTTCAAATTTCTAATTTTGCCCCAAATTAAGAATCCAAAATTTCAAAACTTGAAAGAGATATAAAAAAAATTAGAACTTCAGATTTTTTTTTAATGAAAAAAATTTGTAAGAAAAATCAAAACAATACAATTAAAGACCTTTTTATAAGAAATTGCAATCTTGTCCTTAACCGGCTTTCAGGTTGAATTAAAACTTGAAATTTAATTAAAATATATAGAATAAATTCATTTGAGTGATTAAAATGATAATTTACAACAAATTTGAATTATAAGCCCTAAATTAACTAACGCAACGAGTAACCTAAAAAAGCAAGATCAATCAATGATTAATCTTAAAAACTAAAATGAAATTGAGGAAAATCTTCACTCAAGGGATTTTGGAGTAATATATGTGATGAAAATCTATTTTGTAACAAGAAGACGACGATTACATATTGTCTCTAAAAAAAATCTTAAGTGTCAAAAATACAAAAATTGAATCTAAAACTTCAAGGCCCATTTTGAGGCCCTAAACGGAGGTTTTTTAGGCTTCAAAACCACTTTTTTTATAAAAAATTTGTAGATCTTTAGAAGAGCTTCGCGTGCATATATAATAAGAAAATATAATTATATGCTAAAAGTTATGACTTTCGAAAGATTTGTAGATTTTGGATTTGTCTATTTTATTTAGAAACCGGCCTGCAATCTACTTTGCATCACTAATTACATTGTCAAATTCTAGCACATGTGAAAATAAATGGCATAGATTGTACCATATGATATCATGAAATAAAAAGAAGAAAACCTAGACCTCTCCCGTCCCTAAAAATTTGTATGGTCACCCCCACCCCTCTTTTTCTCCCCTTATCATTCTTTTTCCTTTGTTCATCTTCACTAAAGCCTCCCTAAGAGCTATACAAGGTAAAATCCTCCAAAATCCATCCTCTTTTTCTCCCCCTTATCTTCTATTTTCCTTCATTTCATCTTCACTAAGTCTCTTTAAGACCTATGTAAGGTAAAATGCCTCCAAAATCCATCCTTTAAGCACTTTTAATCCATGTTTAAGCTAGTATAATGTGAGATTAAGTTTGAATTAGTTTTTCTCCTTCTTTTGCTCAAGAGAATGAGGAAAACATAAACATCTAGGAAGTGTAAGAGCTGCAAAATTCGTAATACCCAAAAGTCAGGTAAGAAAAGTATAGTAAACTTGATTTGTAGCTTATTTTAGCACTTAATACACTCCCTTAGTGACTATATTGTTCTTGAGTGGTAGTTTAATGTTATAAAACTAAGTGAATGAAGATGGAGAAGCCACTCAAGGTTCATCAAAATTCGTGTTAAGGTGAGATACAAATTTAAAGGATGTTTTGGGGAGTTTTATGATGGGTGTTTAAGTGTAAAAAATTGACATAAGTAATTGGGTATATGTTTGGAGTAGTTAAATTTTAGGTTTTGGAAAATTTTAAAAGTTTTTATTTTGAATTATTGTTGGAACAATCAGTAAAGATACAAGACAAAACAAGGTAGGCTCCTAAACTAGCTAATAGAGTAGAAATTCGATATGAGTATGGCTGTTGGTTGTATAAGTGGAGTGTAGAACTTTTAAAAACTGATATTGAATTGGTGGAAATTTAATATTTGTTTATGAAATTGGTGACTAATTAGTTACATGTAAGGATTATAAAAGGAAATATGAATGTGGGATGACTATGATGTTGGCTGATGATTTAGAGTTGAAATTGATGAAAATTATGTTGGGCATGTATGTATATTGTGTGGCATGATTTAAGTAGGAGAGGAACAAAGTGTATTAAAGTTGAAACTTTGATTAATTATGACAAATTAGACTTTTAAGTGATGAATTATGAGGTTATGGATTAATATAAGTGACATGTAAGTCAATGGACGTGAAAATAATATTGATAAACAAATTATATGAACATGAAGTAATTAATTGAAAACCTTGATTCAATTGTAGTAATTTAAGGACTAAATTGATGTTGGAATTGGTGGACAACAATATAAGGAATTGAGGAAAAATAATCTCTTAGGAAAGGAATGGAGAAAATGTTTGTTTTGAGCTATAATTGGCTTAACTATTGAAACGAGAAGTGTTGAATGAAATAATTTGATTGTGTTGTTTTGGACCATATTAAATGGGAAATTGATGTTTTGATAGAAATTCAATTGAAGGAGAAAATTAAATTAAGCATACAACTCATTATGTGGAAATATGGACCAGAGTGAGAAATTGTCAAATTTATGGAATTTAAAGCTAAATGGAAAATGAATTGCTGTATACAAAAATTGATTATTCAATATTAAATGATAATTTGAAGAAATAGAAAGTGTGATGGTTTATTGTATAATACTAGATGATAGTAGGATGATAAATTTTTGTGTGATAAGACAATAAGTGAGATGGCCATTGCATATGAAGATATGCACATTATGGTGACAAATAATTAAATGGATAAGATTAAACAATTGAAAGTGCATGCTAGAATTTAGAAGAAGATTATGTGGTTTATGTTAGAACTCGAATAAGAGGTATGTTTGTATGTTAAATCTCAAGTAGTATTTGCATATAGGTTATTGATGGCAAGTGTAAAGGTGTAAGCATGAAAATTTGTTAGAGGATTCTTCATTGAATATGAGATTAATAGATATGGAGTGTTGCATTAAAGAAGTCAATTATCTAATGTTCATTATGAATTTGGAGATATGGAAAAATGAAATGGGTGGTTATATGAATAACTGATGATAACATGATGATAAAAATGCTATATAAAGGTACAATTGCTAAAATAACACTTGTATATAAAATTTACATATTATAGTGATAAATGACTAGTCGGATATGACATTATAATTTTAGAGAATATGCTAGAAATTTGGAGAATTATTATGTCGTTGAATGTTATTTATAGTCCATCTGTAAGGTGCATGTTTGAGCTTAATTTGTCAAGTTTCCTTGTATATGAGTTTTCAATGATAAGTATGTTGAGGAAAATATGAAATTTGGTTTAAAATAGTTTTTTTTTTTTTTTTTTATGTGATCAGTTGATAACTTGTCTATCTAGGTAAAATTTAAATTTGAATAATAAATTATTCTGATCCATATTTGATTTACCCTACCCTTCTAATAGTTAAACATGAATGGGCTTGAGACTAAAGGTTATGTGGGAAAATTTTGGAGAATAGTAGAATAAGAAATACTATGATGATCATAATATGGAAACTAGGAATCTTAAAAGAATTATAATCTCTTGAGCAAGATAAGGGCCTAATAATAGTAAGGACAATGAATTGTTCATTTAAGGCATAACAACATAGGTGTATGATTAGTGATCTTAGGCCACTAACTCTTAAATAATTAAGAGTTTTTTAACTACAAAATAGATCACTAATGAGTTGGTGTATCGAACCCCCTAAACTAACTCAAACCTAAATAATTAATCAGGAAACTTAGCTAAACAAAAACCAATGATATAGAAAACCTGGGAAATATCAGTTATCCATACCTCGGAGTTGATGTGCACAAACAAGTTGAGTCTTAAACTAGGACCCATGACCATGTGGATCTTAACTCTTATTCAACCAATGAGAATCAAAGATAGTTGACTAGAACTACTTGGAACTTTATCTTAATACATGTATTTGAACTTATGAGCAACAAAAGGTGTTTAAACATGGAAAAGGAAAGAAAAGGGTTTTAGAAGGGTTAACAGGTACGTAGTAAGTGCATATTGTTTGCTAGGATAGAATCTAATAATTGGATTACTACTTAGACTCGACCTAATTGTTTGTTGGTTGTTACATGTTCACTTACTCTAGGAAGTAGCACCCTCAGGTTGGTCGTGAGCCTAATCACAACTTTGGGAGAATACGGTATTTTAGGCTCTTAAACCCCTCATGGAGTGCGCGGTTGGGCACGATGAGTAGTTGATAAGGGAATTCTTGAGAACAAGAAGTCAGCTAGGAGTAAGTACAAAATTGCAACGAGTTATATAGGGGATTGGGACTTTGTATAGAGCATTACAGTAGATTGTGCTTATTGATTGTAGTCTATGAGGAGATGAGCTAGATGAGACTATTACTTTTCTTTTTTCCTTTCTAATAAGTTATATGAAGGCTTATCAATCCTCTCTCCTTAATGCATGATTCGAGGAAGGAACCTTTCCATTCCCTGTTGTTTGGCAAGAGTCACAAGTATTCATGTGTGTGTTTGGTGTTTCTAAGAAGATGTTGGAAATACTTGCTTATGGAATTTTAATTAAATAACTTAATTTGTGGATGTTGCATTAGAATGGGTACATGTACCATGTATGTGTGTGTGCTTGTTTCATATGTATTATGTACTGGGGTTCATCACTTATTTTTAACATTTCAAGTATTGAAGTTAACATTTATGTAGATTTCTGCTATGATCTATGGGTTTTGGGTTTAATAACTTAGAGGATTGAGTGCTAGATTTTGAATCACTGGATTATCTTTAAGACTTGGAAGTACTTTGGTTTTATTAATATTTGATGGATGAATATTAACTTTAAACTTTAAACTACTTTACTTTTTTGGCTTCAAGCTAAATTTCCTTGTATTTCGAGTTGAGCTTAGCTTTTTTTATCCTATTTTATGTTTCTTGAAAATCTTTATCAAACAGGTCAATTTTATAGATTTCAAATGACCAAAATCATGGGAAAACAGATGGTACTCTAATCAAATTTTTATAAAATTAATAATGATTTCTCAATTAGAATATAATTAGCAATTCTCTTAGCTTTCTAGATGCCATACATGTATCACTCATGTAATACATGTGGCTAAACTATAACGTCTTATGCGCTCGAGGCATTACACCTTTGCTATATTAGGTTGAGATGGGTGAGCCTTTTCTTAGATGCTTGCTTATGATAAAAATATTGATATAATAGCTTGTTGAGCTCTTTAAAGTTAGAAATTGTTGGGAGCAAGGCCTTTGCATCATAATTGTGCCACTTTGTTAAGGGTCCAGTAGAAAGCCTTGCATGTAATGGTGCCAGAGACACTTAGTAGACTCATCTATAAGTAAAAGTAGCTTAGGTCCTCCATTAGGTTGTTAAACCCATTCCATTATACAACTCTTATTGGGCAAACCTAATGTAAGGAAGTAGAAAAGGGTTTTACTTAAGGAAAAGTGTTTAATTTCATGATGTCAAGTGGGTCAAATTGCAACATTGATAATCTTGTGTAGGCCAATAATAAGTGCATTATGACACATAGGCTAAGGGTAAGCCATGGGAAGCTCGATTCGATTAGTGTCATTCTTATTAAGAAAACAAGGTTCATAGTTCTTAAAGAGATGAGCAAATGTATAGTTATAAGTCATCCCCTAGATTTTCCAAATGTGGTGATGTGTTTTTATGCTCCTAGTAGTTATGGAGCTATTGTACCTTCACAAGAAGGTAGTTGTTATCTCATTCAAGTATGTTGCAACACTATGCTTGTAGTATACTTCTTTGAAGGAACGTGTTTAGTGTTGTAGCCTTGTAAGGTTTCTCATCTTCATCGCCCTGACTAATATATTATCATTGTCACACCCCAAAGGGTATCCAAAACGCGACAGTCCACCACACTCAATATTTAAACTTAAGTATGACATCCTTAGTCATCCTATAAATTTACATATCGGGTGTAAGGTGTACTTACACAATTTTTAGGATCACACTTTGAATCAAATAGTCTTAAGAAGGCATACATTAGCATTAAGAATAGAAATCACAACGAGATAAATAAGTTAAGTCTTTACAAAAGTCAAGGGGGCATACTCTCGCCAAAATAATAATAGAAGTCTATCTAGTCTAAAACCATATTACAAACATTAGGGTTTATGTTCAAGATATTTTCCTAGAAGTCTACGCCTCTAGCTAGGTCCCGACTTCTTCAAAAGCTCCCTCATCCAAAAGATAACCCTGTGAAAAGTGTTCTCACGGAACAACCAAAAATGGGAATACCACAACAAAACTATCGGGGTGTAAGCTAACAAGCTTAGTGAGATTCATTTTCAAATATTTAATACTCAACAACGGTATATAACAGACAAGTTATTAACAACCATATGAAATGCACAAGCACATGAGCATACAAGCATATGATTTTCCGGGAGCCATAAGTGAATGAATTTATGCCCTCTATTCGGGGTTAGGATGGTTCATAAGACATGCAACCATAAATTCCAATTTTTAAGTGGGGTGGTCCATAAGTCATGCAACCATAATCCCGATCTCTTTCTCTTAGATATACAACCTCTGTTGTTTTATTGTAGGAGTTTTATGTGCCTACTCCACATCCGTTAACTTAAGCAATCTCGCATCCTTAATGTTAACATAGGCCCCATCGCCTTCCGCTAATATACTTTTGTCTCACCAAAGGTATATTAGCTAATGCAATGTGACTCACTTCGTGATATGCATGTACAGTTTATTCATATAATCGTGGCATGTTAATTATGTAGATTAATTGTGATCATAGAGAATCTCAAACAATCTAAGTCTATACTAGCTTATACAACGATTTTACATCAAGTCTCGTTTCGATATACTTATCATTCATTCATCCAAGATTTAATCACAACTCATCATAGTTTTATCTTTTCCTAATTCTAATGCTACTACGATTACAAGCACATACATGAGCACAACTATTTAAGAAATGAACTCACTCGGCCATGGAGAGAAATCCACTAGTCGTAGTAGTCCTTGGGGAGTGGTAATCCGTCCTCTATACCACCTAAGTACAAGGAATACCCGGAATGAGTATTTCTCATAAATTTCTATTAACTTAACAATTCTATTTACTAAGTTCGTCAATTTTCGCATAAGTTAGAGTCCTAACTTCAATTGACCATATCTAACTCATTTTAACTCGGAATTGAGCATATTATATATCGATCTCTATCTACTTCGAAATATCTATCTATTCCTAATATTATTTTCAAGCTTCAAAAATGGTTAGATCATGAAATAACCTGATCAGTTCTGATCTGTCAAAAATTCCAATTTCGAAAAATAGTTTTGTGGATGTTTGTGATGTTTCTAGCATATAGATCAACCATACGTGCAATATTGATGATTTCTTATCATGAATGGAATGTTATGAACTTGATGCATGCATGCTCTTGACATTATTTAATAAAAGGAAAATTTAAGAAATTTTTTTATTTGTAAAACTTCATGACTATTTACTTTCAAGAGAACTAGTTTCTTAACTTTGACCATCCCCTTTGTTTTGGATTTATTTTCTTAAGAAAATCAAATTATCCTTGTTCAAATTGAGTCTTCATTATGCCTATTACATAAGATTTCATTTCTACATAAAAATTTGCATCTTACACTTTGCAAGTATGTTTTCAAATAGGATTTATTTAAAAATCCGAATTTTTAGAAATTAAATTTTTGAATGATTCTTTTGGGAAAAACTTGTTTAATGCATTAAAATTTAAGGCTTTACTATACCTATTCTTTAAGGACTTCATTTATTACACAAAACTTTCATTTTGAGTTGAAAAATAAGTGTTTTCATGGCATTACTACAAAATTACGAATTTTCTAAATTGAGTAGTAACTCAACATCTTTTATATTGTTTCTACCCTTTGTTTTACACATTAATCTCATCAAAACTCATTTCAACTTATAAAAATCATTACTCAATAATATCTATTACATATATCCTTCATTTTTCACATAAAACATGAGTTTTAGAATTGATATAAGGGTTTTTAAAATATGGTTTTGAAATCATACGAATTTGTCTTTGAACATTTCAAACAAAAACTTTTCTTTTTTAAGTTCCTTGTTTTATTTGCCTAAGGATCTATCAATTACAACATCTATATACACAAAACAAAGCCTTTATGAGCATTAATGTATGAAAACATAAATTATCCATAAGATCATAAATGGCAAGTATGGTATAAGCATCTAAAAGCTAGATCTACTACTTATGATGTATGAAATGAAGTTTAAAAGCATGAACATGGATTTTCATGCTAGATCTCTACTTTACTTTACTTCTACATGCATAAACATGAAGAAATTTCAACAAAAACTTAATCAAACACAAGATCCACTCTTGTGATGGCTTGATATTCATGTATTAGTATTTTCCTATCCCTAGCAAGTGCTCATGGGGACTTAAAGTGAAAATACTCATGAATAATCTTGCCATTACAAGATGAAATGGTAGAGAGGCTTAAGATTCATCACCTAAAGCTTGAAATAGATGAGAAATGAAAAAGAATGAAGCTTGTGTATGTGTGGTGGTGGTGGTGGTCACGGCACAAGAAGGAAAAGAGAGGGTTTTTTGTGAGCTTTGAAACAATTGAAGTAAAAATGAAAGAGAGAGAAAAGAAAAGGATTAGTTATATTAAGTAATTTAGGATTTGTTTTATAATATAAAAGAAGAAAAATAAAACAAATAGAGGGGTGGGGGGGGGGGGGGGGGGGGGGGAATGCGCTGGCCATACATGTAGAAAGGAGAGAGAGATTTGAAATTGTTTTGAATTGTAATATATGTAATAAAAAGTATTAAATGTAATAATATGTTAAGAGACAAAAATTTTTGGAAAAGAAAATATAATTGAGTGTTTGTAAGGTTATAAGACTAGGGTATGAGCTGTGTGTGTAGTAGGTTGTACTTGTGAATAGTAATAAATAGTAGACAAGACATTTACTTTACCGGTAGTAAAGAAAATGTGGGAAAATGGCTATAACTGTAATTTTTATAACCCGAAAAATTATAAAACGTATATTTTTGAAATCCTTATAAAATTTTGGTTTTAAAGAGTATTCTGGAATATTTTTCTGAATTTTTAGTTTCGAGGCTCGCTTTTCCATAATGGAGCTCGGGAAGGCCCAGAATAGAAAATTTTTCGAAATCAAAACTTTGTATGGTTTGAAATATACTTTAAAACAATAATCCACATTAAATTATTTTATAGAGGTTCTTTTAAATTGAAATCGAAGAAAAGCCGGATCTAGGGTTCCTAGGTTGCTTATACTAATGCTGTTTAGGGTTTTGATTTTCGATTTCCGAAGTTTACTCCGTTACTAAGAAAATCGGGGTTTACAGTCATCAATACTTTCCTAATTTTGTTAACCCATTCTAGAGGATGCCGTTAACATGTATAATATAATAAAATCTTTAGACAAGGGGGATTATGAGCATTTTTTATTAAATGAATTTTATTCAATAAGAGAAAAAAAATACAAATATTTAAGGGATTGATACAAGATATGTAACATACAAAAGAATGGGATGCATAATTCTAATCAAATAGATGGTCACATTACCTAAAGTAAGTATGTTCTACCTAATGCATATTAGCATTTTTTATAAAAGAAAGAAACCCATCCAATTAAAATAAATCACATAAAAAAGGGCGACCAAAGTACTTGTTATTAGAATTTTTTTAAGGTGGGAGTATTTATAGCAGAGATAATTATATTGGACGTATGCATATTAAGATAAAAATGTAAAACCTATTTTTATGATTATTAGGAGAGTAATCATAAGGTACATGAAATACTCCAAACCTTCACCTAGATTAAAAATTGAGTTTAGATAGATTTAAATAAGTCAAATGAATCATAGGATATAATTAGACAAGCTGATATAAATAGATTAGTAATTAATTAAGTTGAAATTTGAGATTTTAATTCCTAAACCTCTAAACATGCTATTAAAATATTTAGAGGATTCCTAAACTCTTCAACTTTAGCTTAAATCCCAATTCTTAAATCCTTATAAAATTTAAGTTCATTTGCTTTTATACAACTATCAGTTCTTAAACCCGAACTCAAATTAAATATCTTTTTATCTAAAATAAATTCCTAAATTAATTTCTTATTATAAGTTCTTAGTTTCTAACCTAATGGTTCTGAAATCATTTCCTAAATATTTCTAGAACTAAAGATATTGATTTGAAAGTTCTAAATCTGATACCCTTATTTTAAAATATCCTAATTTTAATCTTATTTTTCCTTTGTGTTTTTCCTTCCCTACCTCTTTATTTTTTTCCCTTTTTCCTTCAAATTCGTTTCTCACTCTCTCTCTCCTTTATTTCTCTTTTCTTTCTCTCCTTTTCTCTCTTTCTCTCAAATTCTTTCTATAAATCTCAAATTCAAGAAGTAAAAAGAGAAATCAAAGTTAGAAAAGAAGATTGGAGAAGGACATCAAGCTAGAAGTGTAGAAGGAGAGCTCAAGTGTTCTTAAGAAGATAAGTTTCCAGTTCAATTCATATTTATTTACTTGTTATTTACATTTATAATTGATGAATTAATGTTGAATTAGATTGAGAGTATTGTTTACATATGTATTTATTGATATAATGTTTATTAGGGGTTAGGTTTGAGGAAGAAGATGATGAATAGTGGGGTTGAAATTTGTTGAAGTAGTTTGGTTGTGTTTGGTGTTATTGATGAGTGTAGAAGTGTTGTTTAGACTTGATATGAGTTGTATATAGCTTTTATGAGGTTTTGATTGAAGTAAAATGTGTAAAAACTTGATAAAATGAAGTTGCACAAATGATAACCAAAATTATTCCTATTTTATGAATACCAAAATGGACTTTTATTGATCATTTATTGATAAATATTATGAATTTGGCACTTAAAAATATTAATTTATGCTTTCAAGAAGATATTTTATAAAAAGAAGGCAAAACTGGGTCAAAAATACAAAGTTTGGACGAAAAATTGGTTAACACAACAAAGACATACCATATTTTTCAACCATGTTAAGGAAAAGCACAATCGATGTCTAAATCTTAAGTTTTGAGAAGACATAACAACGACATGACCTGTTACAAACCATGTCAATCTGGAAAATTAACTTTGCAAGGGACATTTTTGGGACAAGCCATATCCCAGTCATGTCAAGGAAGAGAAAAACTTCACAGCAAGGGACATGGCTTAGGACCATGTCCTAGTCGTGTCAATTTCCATAGTGAAGAAAATTGCCAGACATACTCAATGACACGACCTATCCCCAAACCTATCTATTTGATAGCTCGTTACTTTTTTAGAAATGGCTTTTTTATTGAATAGTAACCTCTTATTTATTAAAAAAAACATCTATTAGGCATTAAAGGGGTGTTACTTTAGAAAACCAAGAGACCCGTAACTCCAGTAACTTCCCACTTTCCCATAATGAGCATTCAATTCCATTTATGCAAAGATCATTATAAATGAAGATGGAGGGAAAAGAATGAGAGGAGAGAGATAGAGGCAAGAAAAAAAATAATACAAAGAGAAAACACATTTTTTTGTACTTTCACAACAGCGTTTGTGCTTAAGCATATCAATCCATCAAGGAACATTGTTTGTATTACTAAATCTAATTTTAGATCCTTTCTATTCTCCTTGTTATTGATTTATATTGTTTTATCTGTGGAGAAGTAGTTTAATATTGCTTGGATATTATGGATCCTTGATTGATTTCATGTGATTCTTCTGTTCTTAATTTCAAAATGTGTTGATTTTATTGTATTCAAGAGCTTGTGCCTAAAGAATGAGTCTAATTAGATGGTGCATCCCATTAGATTCATGTTTGATTTAATGAATAGATCTAAAGCTATTGATGAGATTGCTCATAATCACCTAGAGATAGGGATGGTGAAATATTCTGTCACTCGTTTTAAAATTCATTAGTTTAGTTTTAAACGAAGGATTCTTGCTCTTTATGCAAATCTAAGTTACTAATAGTCAAGAAGAGATTCCGACAGTTTGGCTTAGGTTTAGGTGCTTTTGACATTGAGAGAAGCCTTAGCATAATTTAATGAACCCGATGGTTCAATAATCAACACAACTTTTTGAGAAAATTCTTGAGTCACATGAATAGATCTTAGGTGAAGCATGACCTAGCAACCTGGTGAATTGATTTATCCTTTTGTATGCTTGTTGTGAAATCTGTGAATACTATAGTTAGTTTAATTTCTATGTATATAAAACCAAATATGATTTTTCGGCTTGATAATAGGAAAAGAGTGAATAGAAGTACTCATCAACGTTCCCTAGGAATATGACCTAGATCATTTTTCTATGCTACATCTAATGGGTGTACTTGCCCTGTAAGACCGTAGTTGAAAGGAAAACAATTTAGAAAATTTATAAATTTAAAACTCGGTCTTTTGAACCTATCAAGTTTTTGGCACCGTTGCTAGGGAATTAATTGGTGGCATTTTGAAAGCTTAATATTATTACTCTAGTCATTTTTCTTTTCTTTCTTTTTTGTTTGAATCTGTAGTGAATTTGCCCCTTTGTGCTTAACCTGACAAGGCGTTGTAATGGACTCTAGTTGGTGGAATCATAAAGATCATTATTGTAATGTTCTTTATAATCCTCAAAATGAACCTGGAATTGAAACAATTGTTGTGTGCTGGTACTATGGTGAGATAGTATATTACTGTTTATGTGATAATCCCCGTTTTTATGATGCTCGTGTATGCATTTAATTACCTCCATTGTTTTGTAATGAAGAAACAGTTGATGAGAACTTAGAAACCTTAGCTCATGAAAATTTTGCTTTAGATACATCATCATAAGCGCTTTTCAATGAATTAGATACTTTGCATGATTTTGACCATGTTAAGCGTGATAAGATGATGGAGAATGTTTGTGAATTTGATTTTGAAACAAAAATTTCTGAAAATTCTAATGAGCAAAGTGAAGCTATGGAGGAGGGTTCGTTTGAGTTGATGAATGAGAAAATTCATGTTACCACAAAAGAAATGGAGGATGGAGAGGTCGAGCTGAAATAAGAAAATATAGAAATCATTTGTTCAACATTTGATGAAATATCTAAAAGTGTGGAAGATAATGAGCCTATTGGATATATCATTGATTTTGAGATAGAACCTATTTTCCAATACCCCTCTCACCATGAAAAATTTCTGAAATTCTTGCTGAATCTTGCTGTGCTTAAAAAGAAAACCAGGATGAGAAGCAAATTTCTGCTAATTTTGGTAAAAACTTGTGTTTAGAACACATTTGTTTGGGATCCTAATGGATGAAAGCATAATTTTTTGTTAATAAGTCGAGCCAACGACGTTAAAAAAAGTGTGCTTCTTGGAGGTAACCCATGTCTAACTTTTCTTTTTCTTTTTCTTTTTCTTTTTCTTTTTGAACTATGATCTTATCATTCTTGATGGTTAAGTATTGTTCTTAAGGTCTAGTGGAAATTCGGGAAGAATCAAGGTAGAATAAGGCTAGGTGAGTTGCTGAAAAATCGACATTTTTGAGACATGACTTGTCCTTAGTCGTGTCCTTCACTGACCTAATGTGTTTCTTGAAGTTTTGGATGACATTTTTGAGACATGACTTGTCTCTAGATCATGTAACTCACTACCCATTTTTCTCTCACATGTAATGCATGCCTTTTAAAAGCTTAACTGGAATACAAAGGATTCTTGCTTTGCATTTTTTTTTAAATCCTCTCATATTCCACTACACAATCCATCTTCTACATCCACGAATTTTTATAAAATAAAATCAAATGATCCAAGTAAGTATCTCGTTATCTTTCTCTTCTTTCTCATTTTCCCCATTGTTAAGCTTTCACAAACACTTCATTACATGATCTAGGGTTTTGATAATTGTTGCATGTCATTTTAATGCTTGCATCATAATCGCACAAAATTATCTGAAATTTCTTATGCGTGCGATGCTTGAGTTGTTGAACATCTTGTATGAGTGATTCGTCAAATCTTGGGTTGTTCTATTGCATATGTAATTTAGGGCTATTTTTTATGAACAAAAATGTGATTTATTTGAAGGGGGTTTGCAAATTAAGAGATGGGTTTGATGATAGACGCGAGATTTAGGGGTGTTAAATTGTATTGAGCACATGATTCTCGTGTTGTAAAACTTGGGGCTATTAAGGATGATCATTGTTATGTTTTTAGAAAAAAAAGAAGGTCAAAATGGAAGGTTAGGTTTATACACAATGATAGATGTCGAGTTTGGATGAAGAACAAGGCTGAAAATTTGACACGCTCAAGGACACGCCCCGTCTTCTGCTCGTGTTGTGTTGGAAATTTCATGTTCTTCACATTGTTGTTTCAAAATGAATTGATATCTATTATAATGAGCTGTTGGCATGACTTTTGATGAGGCAAAAGCAAGTAGCAAGAAAGCATTCGTCTTCACAATGCCCCACTCTTAGATGAGCTCCAGATCCTCCAAGACCTACCCAACCAATATCAAGAACAGAACAAGAAAAATACAACGTGTTCTTGGGGAGGTAATTAGCAGAAAATATGTTGTTAACTTGGAGAGTGTTGGCTAAATATAATAAGGATGGGGAGATTGATTCCTTGATTGAATGATGATGAATTTTCTTATTTTTGATTTTGGATGACTGTATTGATTAAGCACCCAATCTTGGGTAGGGCTCATATGTAGGATCATGAGTGCTAAATTTTCTTTTGATTTCTTCGTTTTTTTTTTTTGTCTTTTATCTTTGTTTTGCAGCCCAGATGTAATCCGACATGCTTACTGTTACAACTGCTTCTTTTTGCTAAACTTTATCACTCCCTTGCAACTGAACCTTGTACATAAATAGGGAAGTCCACTTCTTTTGCTTTTAGCTTTCCTCAGTTTTTGCATATATTTTTGACATTGGGGACAATGTCCCAATTAAGTGTGGGGAAGGGATATTTTAAAAGGAATAATTTGTTTTTATGGTTTTCATGATCAAATTATTTTGAGCTTAATTTGAATTTTGTCAAAATTCCCCATTCATATTTTGCAAATGTGCTTTAATTGAATAAATCTTGAAAATATACTATGTTGTTTATTAACATTCATATTAAAGTAAAAGCGACTTATAATACCTTACTCATCTATTTTGTTATTAGTATACTTAGTTAAAATTGTAAGATAAAATCTAGGTGGAATAAACTTACTTGCTATTTAGTAATGGAATCTAGAGTCTAGAAATGGAGTGTAGTCTTTAGTTGAAATTTAAACGGTTATAGTTCTAAGCCTATTAGCTTGTATATTCTTCTTTCAAACATTTTGGGAGCTCCTCTAACCTTCTATGAAAGGGGTATGTGATATCAATCACTTAGTGATTCTTTTTTAAAATTAATTAATTATTGTGCTTAACTAAAATTAAAAGCTTAGTTGATATGGGTGGGCTTTGGTCCCTTAGAAGAATGAAGTTTGACCCCGCTATTGACTATACAAGCTTCTTATAAACAATTGATGAAAAAAAATAACAACAAAATAAAAATATATCATAGCCTTTACTCTGCTAACTCAGGTAAGTGAGTTAAGAGTATTAAATCTGAAAGTTAGAGTGAGTGAGAGTTCGTCGAGGTCCCTTTAAAACCTGGTCACTTGGGTGATGAACTCGGGATGTGCCAACTCAAGGAGCTCACTATAACAAGAAGATAAATTGGCAAATAAGAGCTGAAAAGACGTGCTACACCCCGTCCAGAGGAAATTCCTTTGAAGGCTATTAAAAGAATTCTTGCTCCTAATAATAATAATTTCAAAAAGAAAAAATCTAAGGGAATGATGGATACCAAATACTTTCATTCTAGGTTGTTGCATTTAGAGAAATGGTTGAAGGCTTATATACCTGCTAATTGGTGGTGAAATGTAACCGGGTATATTTTACAATTGATTGCCTTTGCTTTTATTTTGTGACTTTGGAACCTGTTGTTAAATGATAAGGGTAAAATTTGACTTACCTAGATTAGCCCTATAATTTTGATTATAGTATGCTAATTGTATTTACATGATAGATTTGAGCAGTAGGTACAAAGCAAGTCACTATGATTTAAGACGATTAATGAATGCTATGATATAACTTGTGGAAAATTTTTTTTTTGAGTATATTTGATGATAGATTTTCATTGTCCTTAATTGTTTGCTTGAGGACAAGCAAATACTCAAGTGTGGGGCAATTTGATAAACCAAAATTATTCCTATTTTATGAATGCCAAATGGACTTTTATTGATCATTTTATTGATAAATATTATGAATTTAGCACTTAAAAATATTAATTTATGATTTCAGGTCTTTAAAAAGAAGATATTTTATATTAAACCATGTCAAGAAAAAGCACAATCGAGGTCTAAATCTTAAGTTTTTAGAAGACACAATAGCGACATGACCTGTCATAAACCGTGTCAATTTGGAAAATTAACTTTGCAAGGGAAATTTCTCGGACAAGCCATGTCCCAGTCGTGTCAATTTCCACAGTGAAGAAAATTGGTAGACATACTTAGTGACATGACCTGTCCTCAAATATGTCAATTTGATAGTCTGTTACTTTTTGAGAAACGGCTTTTTTATTGAATAGTAACTCTCTATTTATTAAAGAAATGTCTATTGGGCGTTAAAGGGGTGTTACTTTGGAAAACCAAGAGACTCGTAACTCCAGTAACTTCCCACTTTCCCATAATTAACATTCAATTCCATTTATGCAAAGATCATTATAAAATCAAGATGGAGGGAAGAGAATGAGAGGAGAGAGAGACAGAGGCAAGAAAAAAATAATAATACAAAGAGAAAACACATTTTTGTGTATTTTCACAGCAGCGTTTGTGCTTGAGCGTATCAATCCATCAAGAGACATTGTTTATATTGCTAAAATCTAATTTTAGATCCTTTCTATTTCTCTTTGTTATTGATTTATATTGTCTTATCTATGGAGAGTAGTTTAATATTGCTTGGGTATTGTGGATCCTTGATTGATTTTAATGTGATTCTTCTATTCTTAATTTCAAAATGTGTTGATTTTATTGTATTCAAGAGCTTGTCCCTAAAGAATGAGTCTAATTGGATGGTGCATCCTATTAGATTCATGTTTGATTTTTGTTAAAAATAGACCGAAAGGTTGATTTAATGAATAGATCTAAAGCTATTGATGAGATTGCTCATAATCACCTAGAGATAGGGATGATGAAATCTTCTATCACTCGTTTTAAAATTCATTAGTTTGGTTTTAAAACGAAGGATTCTTTCTTTTTATGCAAATCTAAGTTACTAATAGTCAGGAAGAGATTCCGACAGTTTGGCTTAGGCTTAGGTGCTTTTGACATTGAGAGAAGCCTTAACATAATTTAGTGAACCCGATGGTTCAATAATCAACACAACTTTTTGATAAAATTCTTGAGTCACATGAATAGATCTTAGGTGAAGCATGACCCATGCAACCTTGTGAATTGATTTATCTTTTTGTATGCTTATTGTGAAATCTGTGAAGATTATAGTTAGTTTATATATATATATATAAAACCAAATATGATTTTTTGGCTTGATAATAGGAAAAGAGTGAGTAAAAGTACTCATCAACGTTCCTTAGGAATATGACCTAGATAATTTTTCTATGCTATATCTGATGGGTGCGCTTGCCTTGTAAGACCGTAGTTAAAAGGAAAACGATTTAGAAAATTTATAAATTTAAAACTTGGTCTTTTAAACCTATCAAGAAACAAAGGAAATTCGTTAGAGTTGTCAAAAGGCTAATCATGGGAGAGATAGTGGGTGTGAAACGCCGTGATTACGTGATTTTTCCAAATCACGGGCGGGATTAGGTCCCCTATAGCTTTGATATGCTTTCATAATTTGATCACAACTTTTTCATTTGTCCTCCAATTGAGGTTATTCAAGTGGCAATGGAAAGCTTCAAAAAGAGATCTATAACTTTCATGTTTTGAGTTTTTACAAATTCAAAAATTATCGATGCTTAAATTTTAGTTCTTTCCAACTGTTGTGTTTTCTTAAACAAAGTCAAAACTTGTATTTGTTTTCTAAATGTTTGTTGTTAAGTGTAAATGAATCTTTTTTTGTTAAAATGAGATAGATATATAATAATTGATGTGTTATGTTAATTGAGTGATATAATTAAGCATGAGTTAAGTGGAATTATAAATTAAATAATTGGATTAAATATGGAAGTTAGTTATAAAATGAACTTGGCTAACAAACTTAAGTTCAACTTGATTAAACAGACTTGAATGAGTTAAAATGAATTATATGGAATTAGTTTAACCATCTTTGACTTAGTTTTTGAATTAAATGATTAAGGTTAATTAATTTGGCTAAGTTTAAGTTAATATAAGCTTAAGTTGGCATGGATCCTAGATGTATAATGAATTAGTAATGAATCTAAGTACAACATGACTTAATGAACTTTACTAAACTAAAACGGGTTAGATTGTTTAAGTTTAATTAATCAACTTGACTTAGTAAATGATTTAAATGACTAACTCTAATCAATTTGATTAGGATTTAGTCAAAAGGAGTTAATGGTTAATAATTGGTTTAAGTTAATGAGATAGGATAACCTTAGATTAACATGGTGAATATGTTGTTTCAAAAGTGTGTTTGCTTAAGAAATAGATGTTTTGTGTATAAATACCTTGATTATGCTGTTATTGATAAAAGACCATAAACAAAGTGAAAAAAAAAAAAAAATACTTTGACAGACAAAAGAGAACTATCCATATTTTGGTGGGGCGATCTTCGCAGCCATAGTAGGGTTCCAAATTAATGTCTGATCAAATAGGGTTATAATAAAAGTTTGAGATAATGGCTAACTAGTTTAATTTCTTATATAACTTAAGTTCTTATAGGAGTTTAATTTCTTGAACAGATGTTTATCTCTGAGTCAACAGTCTGATCTATCTTCTGAGATAGCTTTTGTCCTATCTTCTACCATGTTTGGATTTCATATATAAGGTACTTAGTAACTTGTGTGTTGGATGTTAGGATAGGCATCTAAAATGGAATAAAAACTTAAACTTAGCTTAATAATTGATGAGTGTTGGTTGTTTATTACACTGTTGAATCTGGTTCAAAGAGCAGCATCTTGTTATGATGCAATGACATGGTAGTTAGGCGCTTAGGCCACCCTTGTCATGATGCAATGACTTTCATAAGTGGTACGGTGGGTAGTCGATGGGGTTATTGGTATCGGTATAACGTTTGCTTATTGTTAAGATGAAATAATATGATTTAGTTCAATGTTTATGGGAACACTTGAGCTAGGTGATATTATGGATTAAGTTAAGTGAAGATGAGAAATGGTTGAGAACCCTAGATGAGACTATTTTTCATTTATGGATATACTATCTAGGAGATATAAGTTCTCGAACAACTTATATTAACCCCCTAAGCGTCGAGATTATTACTCAGGATCCCCTAGATCCTTGTTGTTCGGAGTTTGAATACTCTGGTGATGTTTAACTAATTAAAATTATATAATAACTTGTAGATATTGCATTGCATTTAGTTAGGCTCGTTCGCCATTTCATGTGTGATTGTGTTGCTGTGTACTGAGTTTTGGCTCATTGTTGTTGTTATTGTTATTGTTATTGTTATTTTTCCAGGTCTTGATTTGATGATGGTGATGATTATTATTATTGTTCTTAATGATGATAATGTTGGTGATGATGATAAGATGATGAGGAGGTTGATGATGATCATGAAGATGACGACGTTGTAGATGATGGAGTTGTTGTTGATGATGATTGATGTGTTGATGCTTGGCTCGAGTTTTGGGCGATGGTTGATGGATGATGCTGGTTAGGGCCGTGGATATTACTTTTTTTATTTTTATTTTTATTTAAGTTAAGAGCTGGATTTGTATTTTAAGTTGTAATATTTCTTAAAAGGGGCTTATTGGTGCTCATGTTTTGTAATTAAGCTTTTGTTAAGCTTTGTTTAAGTGAAAGTTCTTCCACTTGAGTGAGTGGAAGTTTTGAAATGTTTTTATTTAGAAATTGTTTTTTAAAATAGAATTTCCACTACTAAATCCAGTTATTTGAAAATCTAACTAAACGATTTCATAACCTAAAATTTAGTAGCAATATTCAACATAAACAAAATCTTTTAAAAAAAAGCCTGAGTGTGTAATACTTTAGAATATACGTGGCGGTAGCACTTTAATTGATTTAATTATCGAATTAAATTTCTTGGAGCGTTACGGTACATATGGTATAAAAATTGTATTTAACTCTATTGGTATATGTTTCTCAATTTTGGAACTATAACCTATTACATGACATCCAAAAGCCACTCTGAAATTTGCACTTGTAAAACCTATATCCTTTTTTTTCTCTTCCTGGATAAATTATATTGTAATGTATTAATATCAATAGTAACTTCAATTAAGGTATCAACATTTTAAGTAGTTTTTGAAGAAAAGTTTATTAGGGTATCATTTTTTCAAATGGTTAAAAAAATTAATGGTTTACATGTGACATAATTAATTTATTGTTGAGGAAAATTAATTGATAACTAATCTAAATGTTCAAAAACTTTTATGGTCTTGTCAACATAACTGTTCTACCTATTAAAATAACTATAATAATTGATATATCAAGTATTTTAATAGTATGATCATTGTTTGATATGCATTTAAGTGTTAAATAAATAACCAATAAAACCAATTTGGTTAAAGTACATAACAAGATCCTAAACACTTTACAAAATGTTGATTCCTCTAACCACTTGAAATATTAAATAACTTGAATAAACCTAGTAAAAAAAAACATTAATATATTTTGATGTAATCTACCTAATTTTTTTTCTTTCACATTTTTATAATATGAAAATTTCAAGGTAAATTTTTAATAACCTTCATTGTTTTCATTAATAATATAAAAGAACAAAATTATAAAAGACTTAGTGAAATTTTATAATTGCATACTTTCAATCTAATGAGAAGTAATTTTTTACTTTTCAACTTCATATTTATGTACTTATACATGTACACTTACACCGATAGTCATATGGATGGTCGAAAATTGCTCAGTATTTCACCATTATATATGTTTTTATTATGGACTATTTAAATGTTTATTTCTTTTTCTTTTTGGAAGAATTTATAAATAAAAATTATATTCTAGGATAAGTATGGGGCATAGAGATATTGCAACGGTATATCACTTTAGGGGAGTAACTTTAAAAAAATTATATATAAAAACATCTTCTAATGACTTGAAGACTATCCGATCAAGAAGAATATCAGAGTATAGAATATATTAAAATTATTAGTTTATTATAATATTCACGCGTTTCTTACGTTAAAATGTACAATAATACGAAAAGAAAAACCACAGGTGGTTTCATAAAGCAAGAAATCCCATTTTATTCATAACAATATTTTTCATTCCAAAAGTTCAAGTGACGTTTAGAAAAATGACAAAAATTAATACAGATATTTTTGGGAAGTCACATTGATATGAATTCTATCTTTTCATAGAATGGTATGGATTTGGATGTGTCCTTTTACTGTTATTATAAAAAATATATAATTATTTAATAGTGAATATCAACACATGTTAATAGGTAATTATTAATTTTTAGGGGATATAAAGTATATTAAAAAAATATAACTTTTTAAGTAATTGTTAAATAAACATTTATTTGGCCAACATTTTTATAAATGTTTGGAATATTTATAACAAATTTTATTAAATGATAAGGTATCATTAATAGGTTTTTCATTTTCCTTTTTATTTTTTTTGCGCCCAATCACCCCAATAAGTTTGATGCATTTATTAAAAATTAAAAGAAAATGAATTACATTTTCTAAATCTGACTTCTGACTATATACATCTCTAGGAAAAAAAAAAAAAAAAGAAAAAAAGAAAATCCAATCTCGAAAGTCGACAGCCCATCCCCCTCCCAATGGGTATTAATTTTTTTTTCTTTTGTTAAATTATTGAAATTTGAAACCCATAGTCTTCGTCTCTAGGAAAAGTCGACGTTTTTTCCAAGGGAGTGGGGAAAAAAAAAAGGGAAAAATAAGCCTGCATAGGCGTTTTTAAGTGTCTGATCTCTAACACACAGCCAGAAAGGCAGAGGTTTAATAAAGAGACTCCACTTTTGTCTTTTCTTCTAATCGAAAAACCTTCCTCTTACGATATTGCATTCAAATTTTCAGTGGGTAGGAGTTGATTTTTGGATTTTGTGAAGTGGGTTGTTTTGATTTTGGTTAGCCATGCCTTCTCAAGATTACATGGACAAGATGCAGCTCCGTCAGAATTATAGAAATTTGTGGCATACTGATCTTATGCACACTATCCAAGCTGATACTAAATGTAACTACTGATTTTTTTTTTTCCCTTAAAATTATATTACAGATTTTATATTCGAATTTAAAATTTTTTAATTAGGGCTTTTGTTATTTGATCTATCTTGATTCATCTAATTGTTTGTATTTGTAAATGCAGATTGCTGCTTTGCCTTTTGGTGGTAAGTACTAGGGATCTTTTGTGATTTTTATTTTTTTTTCTTTTGTAGATCTGAATTTGATGTACAATTGCTTGTTTTTGGTTTTGTTTTTGGAGAAGGAGGGTTTCCGTTGACTTGGTTCGTACACCCTTAACTTTTCTTTTGGTATTCTAGTACAAAAGGCAAAAGTCTTTGTTTGATCTTGACTTTAATTTTTCTGGTGATTTACATGCTAATAACTGTTGCATTTGTCTACTGATAGAATTCTAACTTTTTGCACAAGTTAGCAACTTTAAAGAAAAATATGTTGATCTGATTTTAGGTTTGCTTGAATCTGAATCAGCTTAACAGGGCTTAATGTGATTCAGTATTCTTTTACCGATTACACTAGTATGCTGTATGTGGGAGCGATTGGCACAGTGTTGTTGCCACATGGAAACTCAGAGATCACATGTTTATAGATGTTAATAACAGTGTTTATCGATCAATTTGGTGTGGTTCTAAGGAAAAGAGAAGGAAAAATTTTTGTTAGATAATTGACAAACTAAGGTTGTGAGCCATTTTAATATCAATCCAGTAAGTTTTGGAGAGATGGGATAACATGTCTTTGAGTAGTTTGTATATTCAACTGATTTCTGTTTGAATTGTCGGATTTTTATCTGGATTGTATTTATATTTGATCTGTATTTATAACTTATCTATATTATATATATATCACATATATATATTGTATTTATTTGCTTAGTTTATGAGTAAAACTATCAATTTTTCATCCCGTATCTGCTTATTGATAAATATTTGTTTGAAAACGATAAAAATATGATACCAAAATGACTAGAATATGATAAAACAAATAGATTGTACTTTGCAAATCTCTTGCAATATGGATCATTTGTCCTGATTTTGTCACCTCCATAAGTTGTTAGTTGTTACTGTAAAACAACCTGATCATTTCCTTCCTCATATTTTACAGCACATAGAATACTCCCAGTAATGTCTTTGCCATATAATATCTCTTAAATTCTCAGTAAACAGCGGGGTTTTTAGATGGGGAGGTTTTCATCCTTATTATGTTCACAAACTCTTTCCCATTTGGGTCATTTCCAGATTATGTGTTATTGTTGCTTCGGGGTTTTCTCTCTCCATAATAAGTTGATGTTTGAAAAAAAAAAAAAGGGAAAAAAATCATATTTCATATTCAGTCAGTTTCAAATTGTGCTATCATAGTGTGTTAGGAATTATTCAATGTTCCGATCATATTTGGAATTAGCTTGATGTGAGGTTAAGCTAATTCATCAAGCTAATTCATAGCCAGTGCATGAGTCTTTTGAGCAGGTTCATGTGTTGTGAGGTAACTGGTTAGTGAAAAAAATGCATACTCTTAGGCCCCGTTTGTTTAAAAAAAAATATCTTATATTTAGAAAAGTATTTTACGCAAACATATTTTTCGAAAAAAAACATGTTTTCATGTTTTTGGTTGCATTTCTAGAAATGTGTCAAAAAAAAATTTTGGTGTTTGACCTACCAATTCTATATATAACGTCACTATATGTAAATAATTTATTATTGGCAAGTTACTATGTAAGCACATTATACCAAATAATTTTATTTAAAGTAAAAGTATAAAATATATATTATTTTAAAACATTTATTTACAAACTTTCCATTGATATTTATAATTTTTTAATGATTTTTCAATTCTCATTTTCCCATTTAATTATTTTCATGTTTAAAATATTATTTATTACTTAATTACAATAAAAATCAAATAAACATCTTGTTTGTAGATCTAAAATACTTGCAAAGGCTAATTCAGAAAATGATTTTCCGTTTTGAAAAGAGTAAGTTATTTTCCTTAAAAAAAATAGGATTTGTTCTTTAGTGGAAGTTATTTTCCTTACAAGGAAAAATGTTATCTGTTTAAAGTGTCATTTCTCGCATAACAAATATAGGAAAACAAATGAAATTGTTTTCTGGAAAAGATCTATCTTGAAACGAACAGGGCCTTAGTTTAGAACTATTAACAAGTTGGTTGCATTCTAGTTATAACATAGGAGATTTTGCATAATGAGCCTGAGTAAATGTCTCTTTAATGAAAATGTGGAGGGTGGTAAACTGTTAAATATGAAACCTAACTTTTCCTAGGAATTTGGATTTACGAGTTGCTAGTGGTTGATTTAAAATTTGCAATATGTTGTTATGTATCTGAAGTTATTTTGCAACAATACTTAGCCATCTTTTTGTTCGGATGTTCATCCCTTTTTTCCAATCTGGCTATCAAGATACTTGTCTAGTTTTTTGTATTTGCTTTTAAAATAGCTGTTCTTTATATCATCTTTTGACTAAGATGAAAGCAAATATTTAGGAAGCGTAATACTGCATGCATAATAGTTTCTTGTAAAACTGTGATTTATGCTTTTCTTCTTGGGATTTATGCATCTTTCAATCTATATATGTTGGTAGTGTTATATAAATGTCTGTGTAAGTAGATATTCTTTTGCATGGATAAGTATTATGATGGTTAAAATGATCTCAGAGGCGTGGAATTTGCATGATGATGCAAAAGTTTTTTAAAATGTCCTAATTGTACAAATTCTATCTCAGTTACTATGTTTTCAGCTATTGCTATGCAATCCAGTCATGACTGCAGATCTTCTGATCAATACTAAATTTTTCATCACTGAAATCATCCTGCATTCATGTGGTCTCTAATACAATTTCCTGTTCATTTGTAGTGCTCCGTGTGCTTCATATTTGCTTCGTAAAAGAGCACTTTACAATGACATGTCAAGGTATCTTCAATTCTTGCTATATGTGTGACTCGAATTGTTTTGACCTCTTATTTTAAGCATTTTGCTTTTTCCTGTCATGCAGATACACATGTTGTGCTGGTTACATGCCCTGCAGCGGTAGATGTGGAGAAAGTCGGTGCCCTGAGTTTTGTCTTTGCACTGAGGTAAAAATTTGTGATTTTAATTGGCAATGCTTTCGATATCAATTGTAGCCAGGGGGACATATCAGGAACTCAGGTTGGTCTTTCATGCATCCACACAACAAAAGAAAAGCCATTTCCGTCATATGCAGCTTGATAACTTCTTTCTAGGCCCATTTACAAAGTATCTTTTCCTAAAAACCCTGCTTCTACCTTTTCCTTTTTCTTTCTTACCACAGTCAACAAGTGTGAATGCTTTCCTCCCCTTATCTTCTATAGCGTAATTCCGGCTTATCCACCCATATCTTCTTTTTTGTTAGTTCTTCTTGTTCTTTTTATCTTATTTTAATCAATAAATTTATTTATTTTTTTGTTCCCTTTTTTTTTTTTTTTTTTTTTTTTTTTGTTGGGGGTGGGGGGGGTGGGTGGCGCGGGGCGGAGGGTGTTGTGTGTGGGGATGGGTTGTGCGCACACAAGCATGCATGTGTTTTTCCTACCTCTGCATCTTTACGTGTTTGCCTGTTTGTTGTCTGTTAAAAGGTAAAGAATCATATGTAAGAGATGGAACAAATGGTTGCACCATATTTGCTAAGCCTTAGAGCCAACATAAATCTTCCCTGTCAAAGATGTCTATCAAGTTAATATACATGGATTTGCAAAATAGTCGAGAGGCTACTCTGTTTGACTTACGTTTCATATAACTGTGTCTGCAAGCAAAAGAAGTAGCAGCTCTATGCATTTATAGGTCTGTATATGAGGCTCTTATGGTAGGAAATGTTTTGATTCTTCTCACTAACTTTTTATATTTACATTCCTTTGCTGCCAATTCTCAGTCATGGTTGGGCTTCATCAGTATGGAAGCCACATAGGCATGATATGATATTCGGCAAGGAAAATGCTGCCAAATTGCACAAAAATTGCAGAAAAATATTTGCTTTTGCTTCTGAAGTTTCAATTTGTTTCAGCTAGATTTTCTTTGTTGTGCCATTGCATTTTTATTGTTCCGCATACAATGTTTACTTTGAGTTAAATAATGATGATGTTTCTTGAGCATGCTGATCTCTTATTCCCACAAGCACTACAGTGGCATTTGGCCTTTTGACAAATTCTCTTGTATATATTGCTGAATTATTTTTGAGAAAACATTTAGGCAGTGGCTTTTTCCTTTTCAAGTGGTAATATACCAGGTATTGGTTGGACTTACATTTAGTTGTGGCATTCAGCTTACTGCAATTTTTTGACAATGGACTACCTATCATGCATTCTGTCTGATTGTAATGATTAATCTGCATTGACAGGTTTTCCTCTGTTTTGGAAACTCAGTGGCCTCAACGCGATTCTTGCTACAAGATGAGTTCAACATTCAGACAACACAGTGTGACAATTGTATTATTGTATGTCTCTCTCTGTCTCTGTTTCCCATAGCTACACACACAAACGCTCACTTGAGACGTGGGCAGATGCTGCTGCATGCTTATCAGCTGCATCATAGATAGCTTATTGTTAGTAACGATTTTGGTGGCTGTTGCCATATGAATGATTGTCATGCTGCTTGGCTCTACTCTTTGTACATTTTGTTGTTGATGAAACTTCTGTTCTTAACCCACAAAAGTATCGAATGAATGGTATATTTCTTTTTGATATTTTGTCTTCTTAATGCAGGGATTCATGTTCTGCCTCCAACAACTAGCATGCATATTTTCCATTGTGGCAATGATAGTTGGAAGTGAAGAATTATCAGAGGCTTCTCAGTTACTAAATCTTTTAGCTGATATGGTTTATTGCACGTAAGTCTTTCAATCCGTTTTCCCCTTTCCATTCATTTGGTTCTTTTATAACACTTCTAAGACAAGCTTTAATTTTCCTCTACTTTTCAGGGTGTGTGCATGCATGCAGGTAAGCAATCTACAAATTCCATTTAATAAGTGAGCAATTATTTTTTTCACAATTGCTTTCGATGATACTAATTTGGCCAACTACTGCAGACACAACACAAGGTTGAAATGGACAAGCGAGATGGCATGTTTGGTGATCGACCAATGGCAGTGCCTCCCATGCAGCAGATGTCACGCATTGATCAGCCTGTTCCTCCAACGGTTGGTTATCCACCCCCACCTCCATATGGGCAGGCACAGCCTTACGGCTATCCCCCTCCTCCAGCTCATGGCTACCCTCCAGCTGGATATCCTCCACCTGCTGGAAGCTATCCTCCATCTGGCTACCCAAAGTGATTGCTCTCATCTGTGTAAAAAGTTATTGAACGGAAATGCCAGACTTGTGAACGTTGTGATGCACTGTTTGTGATACTGCAGTTTAGCAAAGCTTGTTCTATCTCAGCGGATCCATAAGAACGTTTGTAATTAGGACAACTATTGGGCTTGGGTGAAACATTATGGATGTGCTGTTATGCAATATTGGCTAGATTGAGCATCCTTGGTGTTGATATCAACTCTTTTTGTTTATTGCTGTCATTTCTTGGGTATTTGTGTTTGGTTAGTCTGAGGGGGGAATGGTCCAAAAAAAAACAAAAGTGTCTTGAGAGGGAGAGTGTCGTCTTTTCATTGATTTTCTTATTGGGCTCCCGAGATATTTCGGATATACTTTATGTTCAATAATTTGTATATTTGTTTTCCGAAATACCATATTTATTCAGCTCAACATGGTTTGCGTAAATCCTCCTGCGTAAATGACAATGGATTGTGAGTGGCAAGGGGGTGAGCTTGGTTTATTCCTATTTTTTGCGTTTATTCATTTTGCTGTGATAATAATCTACTATATTTTTTTTCCTTATAAATAGCCATGATGATCTTTAGCTGACAATAACCTTAATTTCATAAAGAATTTTTATTTGAAAAAATATTGGATGATCATTTATTACTTAAATTCATGAGTAATAATTTAATGTTAGAATATATTTTTTCTTAAAATTTCCTCTAGTAAATATAATAATTAATAAATGGAAATCATATTTCATTTATTTGAATAGGAATTTCATTATAAGTTTATTTATTGAAATAAAATAAATTAGCGGCTAGTGATTGCGTTGCTCTGTTTGGGGTTTTAAATTGAATCAGAAGACTTGTTGAGTTTGATTTGAATCATAAATTATTATTAGCTGCGAAATACTTGAGTAAAGAACCACGTCTACTGTAGAACTATTGGTGAAATCGCCAATTTAAATTTATTGGGAAAATGAAAAGGATGTCCGTTGACAATCTAAGACGTTATTGTTAGTTCTGTGCTTGAGAATAGAGTAAGTTGACGTTGAAACTAATATAAATACTTGTCAAAGTTTACACTACAAAGTAAGATTTTGATAATTTTTCTAAATTATCCCAATTAATTTGGAATTACAAGATGGAAACTGTAAAATTAAAAGGTAAGAACTTTTGGTATTCATATTTTCACGGAAAGGCAAAGAAGGATGCCGATTATGTTTAATTAATCACATATATACCATTTGACTATATCTTTTATCTCACTGTTCATTTTATTGAGGGTAAAAATACAAAAAGAAAAAGGAAAAAACTCCAATCCTTTACCTAATATTTTTTCTTGAGTTTTCGATCCCCTTTTAATTTGAGTGCGCAATATTTTTCAATTTTATAAAAGAGGATTTGTTTCAAATTTGTTAATTTATATACACATTGTCATGGTTTTGGAACTGGACCACACATAAAGCAGAACCACCATTCTGAGTCTTGAAATTGAGAAACTGGAACTGGAACTGGTACTGTCTTCCATGATTCCAATCTGGTTCTATATAATTGTAGTTCGATTCATTCACAAAACCCTAGTTTCTAAATAGAGAAGAGAAAGAGGTCAAGAGCATACCTCAAAGCAAGGTTGACCAAAGCTTGTGACAATTATGAAGAATTAGCTTTTATACTTAGGTCTAATATTGTGTTTTACGCTGGAGCAAAAGTAGCTTGGATGGTCCTAACATTTGGTCCTCTAGTCTTCTTGAGCGAGTCATGGAGATTCTTGATTTGATTTTGTCTTTTTTTTTTTTTGTCTTGGCTTTTGATCTTTGGATTTATGCGTTTTTCTTATCTTCTTGCAATTGCCCTTGCAACAAAAATGAATACACAAGTAGAAGATAAATCACTTGAGTAAAGTACACTAGAAGGTCACAACGTTCTAGGTAAGTTCAATTTAGGTTACAACATTTTGAAAAGTTTAAAAGAGGTCATAGTGTTTGGGACAATGTCTTATGAGATTTGATTAAGTATTTATCCTATTGATACATTTCAATGGACTTTAAAAGACAGGTTTCTTAAGTTTTAATTAAATATTTTTAGTGTTGACACGTGCCAATAGTGACTTTAATTGACTAACTTTTCTGAACATTATGACCTAAAATGAACTTACTCACCAGAAATTGTGACTTTTTTTGAACTTTTCAAAACATTGTAACTTAAAATAAACTTATCTCAAAATGTTGTGACTTTTTGATGTAATTTATCCTAAATCGCTCACAGTAAATTCTTCGCAGCAAATGCAAATGGACATGTTAGTAAAACTTTATTAGCTATTCAAGAAAGTTTGTTCTAGTTGAATGGAAGCATGGACAATACTGTAAGGAATTAGACTCAAGAACTTCTATTTGAGCACATTTTAAATAAAGAAGAGTCATCACATTCCAATTTAAATGAGGATTCATTAATTTTATCCGAGGACCGCAAGGAACATGATCAACATGAAAAATTGTGGCAAGAATCATCATCATTAGCATCACAATTTCAATTTCCACCTTCCGAATTAGAGAGTATCCATAAAATAGTAAGTGATATTGATTATTCAATGCAATTTATCAATTCTAGGCTAGATAGATAGGGACTTCATCATCTTAGTGATGAGATATTGCAAGCATCATCATATACATCATTTCATTCATCTATATTGAATATAATCAAGAAAGATATTCCAAGATTTTTGGATCAAGATCCACTTTCTTGGGCGTTACAAGCGGAGTTTTTCTTCGATCATTATCATACATATGAAAAATATTATCCTACACTTTTATTCTTTGCTATGCAAGATGCTACCATCATGTGACACACATGTATCAATAAGTTCAATCATTTTGAAACATTAGATCATTTTGTTAAGGCATTTATGATATGATTTGGACCATATGAGTATGTTTGGCAAAAGGACATATTTTATAGTATTGATCATCAAGATAGCAGGATTAATTCTAATGAGGAAGAGGACATACATGCAGATATTGAAGTTACCAATTTAATGCATGAAAATTCAAAGCAACAAAGACGCGGTTTTGACGAATTTCAACATACCAAATTCATATAAGGATGATGTTATAGTGAATGTTGCTCACACGCAGTGGATAGAGGAAAATGTTCGACAGAATTTGTTGACATTGAAATATTAGTGCAGCATTTTGATAGCAATGGGGATATTGGGATTGTTAATGAATCTGGTGTTATTGGGACAACACAAATGGTCAAGGGTCAAGAAGTACAGCTTGTTGGAATTTTTTCTAAGTTAGGTTAGGTCTCTATTGTCATTCCTACAATACCTACCATCTACATACTCAGTAGTATGGGCAGCTGGCACTTATCAATGGCCCTTTTATCATCATTGCGATTTATTTTTTATTTTGATGGGTTAACTTAAGAGGAATTTTTTCATCAAATTACAATTAGTGCCAACAATTTTTCTTTTCAGCACAAATTGCGTGACCATTGTTTATTATGTCATATGCTCTTGTCATCGCCACTATTAGAATACAAGACATGGAATAGGACTTGGACATTTAGTGCTACACATATGTTTTTTTAGCATAAGACAACCAGGAAGCATCACTAATTTTATGTATTATGATATTGGCGCACAAGATAGAGGGAATGCAGTTGACGGCTAGTTTGTTGATAGCCTAAGTTAGGATACAAAAATCAAAAGATGAATAAAGGACTGAGTATTATTTTAAGACAATTGGTGATTGCAAAATCCCAACCTTACAAACTAAATACTATTCATCATGATCAATTTTTTACAATGGCTACATGTTTTGATGCATTGGACATACTGATCATAAAAATGGGACATACTGTGTATGTACTAGAGTTGTAGAGAATGTTCAAAGCCATCACATTTTTATGTTTTAGTCCTTATACAACTTACTAGACACTAATGAAATGATTGGATCAATAGGGGTTTCATTTTAAAAAACCTTAATATTTTTAGGGACTATTTTTCTTCAAGACATTTCGATATAAACACAAACACGACAACAATTTTCTTAACCTTGAGGACAAGTTTGATTTCAAGGAGAGGAGAAATTGTTACAACTCATGAATGAGGAAAAGAACAACAAGTATTTAGCTCAACAGATTATAGTTATAGTTGTTGATTGTAATAGAAATTGTAACAACACTTATACAAACCAAACAATATAAATAAGAAACAAAAAAGAAGAAAAGGGTATCAATAGAACTCATTTTGAAAATCATAGTAGTGTGATTGTAGAAGCTCGAGCTAGTTCGAAGGCCGTAACATCCATTAGTTTTCCCTACTACTGTACCTTGTAAGAGATTACATGAGTTACAATTAGATTCATTCACAAAACCATAGTTTCTAAACTAAGAAGAGAAAGAGGTCGATATTATACTTGAGAGTGATGTTGACCAAGGTTATGATAATTCTAAAGAATCACCTTTTATACTTAGGTTTAATACTGTGTTTTGGGCTGGAACAAAAGTAGCTTAGATGGTCCTAAAACTTACCTTCCACATTTATAGCTATAATAATGTGATCCTGGAAGCATCATCATTGAAGCCTACTAAGTTCAAGATTGACAATCCATTTCAGGTAATAGAAGGCTCGTTGACTGGAGTTCTAATGATTAAAACACGAGATAAGCGGACAAAACAAGCCTACAAAATAGTTTAGGACACGAGAGATTGAATAATTTCATGTTTTTGATGAAAAGTTGCTAGTCTTGAAGCTCAAGACCAGCAGCCAACATGTGTACCGCCTTAAAGCCGATGGCCTACTTAGCCAATGCCGTTGACCTACAATGGCAAAACTGCCGGCCTACTGGCCAGCCTTCAAGCAAACGCAACCAGCTTTGATTATTTCACACCAGCTTATGTTTATTCCGTGTTTAGGTTTTTATTTAGAGGTATTGTTGTATTTATCCCTTATTTTTATTTTGTTTAGGGTTTCTTTTGAAAGTCTATATATATAGACTAAAGCTCTTTTGTAAAAGATAGATTATGATATTATTCTTTACGAATGAGATTATAAGTTTCTCTCTATGAGTGTTCTTAATAGAACATGATATGAACTTATCGAATTTTCTTTAATCCATGGCGTTCAAACCTTCGACTTATCAATTGGAATTTTCACCCTCGATTGTGGCAACATTCACTTATACCAAGGTTCCTATTTTGTTATAAATAGTGGGTCGTGGTTCCATCTATTTGAGTTTGATCTTGAGTTATAATTCCAGACATATTGTTACTGGGTTGCGTCACTGATTAGCGTAGTTTGTATCAATTCGGTATCAAAGCCTAGGTTGTGTCTAATCACCAATCCAGTTCGATTAGAGGTAACACTCGAATCATTCATATCCCTTAGTTGTGTCTTTTGATTTGTTAGATTTGTTTGATTAGGACTAGATTGAAGAAGGAAAAGAAAATGATTTGATTTTTTATTGGTCTGTTGTTAGGCTTCTTTTGTGAAAAGTTGTGATCTTTAGATCTAGGGTTTAGATAATTAAAAAAAAAATTTGATTTTTAGGGTTTGATTTGGATTTGGAGAAAAGAAACAAAAATCGTATGAAAAAAAGGAAAAAAAAAAGGATTTTGAATTGTTGTCTATGATTTTGCTATATAGGGTTTGAGTCGTCTAAAAAAAAAATCATGGGTGAAATACAAGTGAGATCTAGTCTGATGAGGCAAGATATTGATGAGATTTCTGGTGATCGTAAATTTTAGACTAGATGCCATGTAAACCATATAAAGGACAGAACATGCAGTTTGAGGATTGATGGTGAGTGTTATGCAAATTTTGTTAGTATCTTGATGGTAAAAAAATTGAATTTGAAAACTAGCATGCATCAAACACCTTATAAATTAAATTTGTCAAAAGGGTATGAAGAAATTCAGGTGACTGTAGCAAGTTCTAATTTCTTTTTCTATTAGTAAGTATAATGATGAAATCTTGTGTGATGTGATGCCAATGAAAACTTACCATATTCTTTTGGGACAATCATGGCAATTTCAGAGGAAAGCTAGACATGATGAGGACAATGATCGATATTCTTTTGTTTTAAACAAAAGATGGGTTAAATTGGTATCTCTCAATCCTTTGGAGGCTTGTATTGATCAGATGACGATAGCTCAAAGCTTTAGAGAGAGAGAAAAACACAAGCGTAAGAGTGAGAAAAAGAGTGATGAAAACACTTTGGTGAGCACTGAGGAAAAAGAATCAGAGTGTGAAACACTAGAGAGTGATATTTGTTTATCAACTAATGATTTTTCTTTTTCTAGTGAAATTGATTCATCACTATAGGGATTCAAAGAATTTTTTCCTCAAGAAGATCAAGATGAAATAGAGTCTGAATCTGAATTCCTTTCTTGTAGTTTAGAAGTGTCTATGAACGAAGATTCGAGGACGAATCTTTTCGAAGAAGGAGGGAATGATGTGATCTTAGAAGCATCATCATTGAAGGCTACTAAGTTCAAAATCGACAATCCATTTCATGTAATAGAAGGCTCGTTGACTAGAGTTCTAATGATTAAAACATAAGATAAGCAGACAAAACAAGGCTATAAAATAGTTTGGGACATGAGAGATTGAAGAATTTCATGTTTTTTATGAAAAGCCGCTGGTCTTGAAGCTCAAGACCAGCGGCTAACATGTGTACCGCCTCAAAGCTGACAGCCTACTCGGCCAATGCCACCGACCTACAACGGCAAAGTTGCTGGCTTATTGGCTGGCCTTCAAGCAAACACAACCAGCTTTAATTATTTCACACCAGCTTATGTTTATTTCGTGTTTAGGTTTTTATTTAGAGGTATTTTTGTATTTATGCCTTGTTTTTATTTTGTTTAGGGTTTCTTTTGAAAGTCATATATATAGACTAAAGCTCTTTTGTAAAAGATAGATTATGATATTATTCTTTACGAATGAGATTGAGAGTTTCTCTCTGTGAGTGTTCCTAATAGAACATGATATGAACTTATCGGATTTTCTTTAATCCGTGGTGTTCAAACCTCCGTATTATCAATCGAAATTTCCACCTTCGATTGTGGCGTCATTCACTTATATCAAGATTCCTATTTCGTTATAAATAGTGGGTCGCGGTTCCATCAATTTGAGTTCGATCTTGGGTTATAATTCTAGACCTATTGTTACTGGGTTGCGTAACCGATCGGTGTAATTCATATCATTAATAGAAAGGAAATAATTACACCTATTAGTTTTAACAATTCATTCTTTTCTATTAATGATTTTTATACAAGGTAAGATCTTGCTACGACATTTAACTGCGCTCCTTTATCTCATCACTCCTTCTTCTATCTATCCTCTTAATTGTCTTATTGTGTTTATTATTCCAAGAGAGAGTCTGCATTTTTTTCCATGTTACCCTTACAATGAGGTCTTTAATAAATTAGTTTAGTGTCATTACATTCAAAGTAAATCCTCTCTAGCACCTTTTAGTCCCTATCATTTATCTTGCATGGATAAGTTCACTTGCCTTTCATTCTAGCATTTGTCCCACATGACATAGGAGTCTTTAAATGTAATTAATTCAATGCATAATGTAGCACATTACAACACAGGACCTATCCTTCTAGGTAATCGAAGTAAAGGAGACAGTATAGCTATGGCATCCTTAAATTGGATATGACTAAGTGGAAATCAAGCGTAAGACTAAAATCACAATTTACAATGGAAATATCTTTTTAAAAAAGCATGTCTTTAAGGTGTTGCATTGTTGACAAATATGCATAAAATCTAGTCATAACTGAGATTCTCTTGAATTTACAAAGCGATGCTTATCGTTTAGCATGAACTTTAACCAGATACATAATGGTCCTTGTTCTCAACTCATTACCCTAGGTTTGAGCTTCTATGACAACTTCACCTTGAAAATTATGAGGTTAAAATTAACCCTTTAGCTCACATTTGAGCTAAGCAAGAACAAAATAAATAACAAATAGTAATAGCGATGCAGACATATCCATAATATATCGAATATATCAAACAATGAGTCGAAGTGTATTTGTATACAAATCAAATGGATTATTAAACCACAATCATTAATGCAATTATATGCATGGTAATACACATGAAATGCATTGACCAATATTCTAACAGAGCAGTTATTTAGTGGCTTCTAAGAAATAAATATAGGTAGAATTTAGTGGCTCATAATAGAGCCAGTAAATTTGAGCTTAGTTGAGCATAGACAATATGTATACATTAAATAAAGCATATCTACATTATAACATTGCACCACAAAAGCACTATATCAAGTAATAAAAACATTTCAAGCATGCTAAGTCATGTTGGTTATTTAAGTAAAGTCATATTAACTTTACATATCAATGACAATAGTCCTTTGTCTTAAATTTGTTATGTACAACAATGAGAGAGGCAAGTGGGGCTCACAACAATCATATTCCAATTACTACTCAAAGTATTAGTAATCCAACAATTAGTGCTTAACATCATGTCAATCACCACTATATTACAATCTAACATACCAAATCATTACATGGCCAATCTTTATTGAGTCACACCATTCACTTAATGCAAACATAATTGACTCTCAAAAGCCAATGGCATCCACCACTACATATAATCCAAAGTCATTATGCATTCATAGACATTTACTAGCTTAAAGATTAATTTTTGCGCTCAACATCCTTCTAACATCTCTAAATAATTTGTTTTTTTTTTTTTTTCAAGATTTACAATCTTTATATTATTGTGATCTTTATCATGAGAAGTAAACAAAAATTTCATGATCCTAAATTGACTAGAATATGAAAATTACTAAAATACCCTTTACTTTTTCTAGTAAGTTCTCAATTGGACAAAACTTCATTTTTTAACTTAAATTTCAACTAATCCTTTAATAGTTCATCAATGAATATGAAAATTGAACTACATGTATCACTAGCACTTAAACACTTTAATATTAAATCTAATATTTATAAAATATTTCTAATTTAGGCTAAATTACACTCTAAACTCAATTACTCCCCAAATTTCTTATTGAAATCATTATTGATTAGTTGCATAAATTGTTATAAAATCAACTAGAAGTCATGTATACAACTGCAAAGCTCTTAATATATAAGATAAATACCAAATTATCTCATAAAATGATAATTTAGAAGCTAAAATATGTAATAATACCACACGTGCTCAAATGCTTTTGCAAAAATTATTATAAGTCCACAAAATATATATGTATCAAAACTTAGAGCTTTTTGTAATTTATCTCCTTCATCGCTTATTTTTACCAAATTGACTTTAGCCTTTAAATTAGCTAAAGTAGTCTAAATATTCGATTTTGCACAAATTTTTATGGAAAAAAAATATTTTCATAATCTATGATCATTCATAATCGGCATATTTGACCAATTAATTTATTCCATTAAATTTTATTTACTTCATTATTTTCTAAAAGTGGGTAGATTTGGTGAAATATTTATAATGGATATCTAATTCACAGTTTTAAAAAATCTAAAAATAAGATAATAAAATATATAATTCTACACTTAGAAATGCAAAAAATTCACTATGAAACAATAATGTTTGAGTTTTCAAAGAAATTACTCTAAAAGTTGCCACATTGCATGCTTAAAGAATAACCCTTTGACCAAAATTTAGACATTTAGATTTTGGTGACTCCGACTATACTCGATTGTTGGGATTTTGTCAATGAAAACAAGGGAATGGGTTTCCTTTGAATGTTAGCCCCTTACAACAGCAGCTTCTTGTTTTACATGCATTTCAAAGGGGCTAGCTAGTTTAAGTTTTGTTTTGATGGATCTCAATGTTTTGCTAATTTGGGTCACTTGTGAAGGAGTTTAGGCATGAGATCTCACACTAGATGATAGTTGGAACTGTCGGTAGTAAGTAAGAAGAAATGGATAATAATTTTCTCTTTTAGAGGTCACAAGAAATAATAAAATGTAAATGAATTTATTATAGGAACTTACAGATCTTGAGATGATTTTATTTTGAGGTAAGTGTGTAGATGAGGAAAGACACATAGAAAAATGAGAAGCAAAAACTACAAAGGGGGAATAAAGATAATAAAATAAGGTTTTACTTGTGATCTTTAGTTTGTACTACAAGTGAATATTAGAACATATCTATACATCTTTCTTGGATTGTATTCTCTTTAGATAGATCTTAATGTACCTTTTTAAGTTCTAGGGGATTTAGAAGATCATAATTCCTTAACTTGAGGAGTTCATTTGTAATTTAGTTGGTTGGATTAATTGGATTAAATTGATTTAAGTTTCGTTCCTTTACTCGGTTACCCTTTTCATTATATAGGTAATGGGTTTATAGAAAAGAAACCTAAGGTTCTTGAGTTATTTAAAAGAATAAGGGTTGGTTTTTGGACTCATAGTATTTAAAGCTTATTTCACAGGTTTAGTCGACAATTATCTATTTTAATTCATTCATACCATCCATCTAATACATGAGCCATTATATGTACTTATACAAATCTATTTTTTTAGCATCTGTTCAATTTTAATCTTGTGTTCCACAAAGGTTCTTTAGCTTATCTCTAGTGTTTTATTAAACTTTGGACAAATATTAAATTTGGTACTTAAACTTTGGATAAAAGTTCAATCTAGTACCTAAATTTTGAAGTGGTCACTCTCACCTAATTAATTTTTCTATAGTTATTTTTACAACATCCTTAATACTTTTTACTCTGTTTGTTGACTTAGATGAGATAATATATCATTGAATTTTTACTACTTATCCCAACATTGTCTACTATTGATAGACTGCTCCTTCCATGTCAGAAAACAAGAAAATAGTGTTAGCAAGGTAGTAAAAATAGTTGTAAAAAGCTTGATTAATTATAAAATTGAGTTTTTAAAATTTAGGTAATAAATTGAATTTTTGTGCAAAGTTTAGGTCAAAATTTGACATTATCCCTTAAACTTTTAACTCCAATCTTAGGTATTCAATTATGATGATTCAACTCTAATTTGATTTTTTTGAATTCTTTACTAAATAATATCTTTGTTATTTTTTTTTCCTTCAATGAATTAATCTTTGGAGTCATTTCTTTTAATTTATGTCTTTTCATAAGATTTTAAATAGAATCTTGATTATTCCTTGATGGTCTAAATCCACAAGAGAACAGTAATATCATTTTTCTTCAGTCATTTAAAGATTTTTCATAATGATGGTTGTAGTCAACTTGTTAATGAGGTTTGAGTCCTTTCTTGCATGACGAGGGCATGCATCTTTAACTCTCTTGTCCTAACATTTCCTAACAAAATGAGGTGACCAAATGTAGATACCAAAATTGAAATACCCCAAATCTTCACCAAGATTAGAAATTGAGTTTAGATAGATTAAATAAATGAAATGAATTATAGGATTTAATTAGACAAGTTGATATAATTTAATTAGCTAATAATTAAGTTGGTTTTGAGATTTGAAATTCCTCAAATCCCTAAACATGTTCTAAAAATGTTTAGAGAATTCCTAAAACCTTGATTCTTAGCCTAAACACTAATTCTTAAATCTCAGTAAAATTTGAGTTCATTTGCTTATCTTAAAATATCAGTTCTTAAACCCGAACTCGAATTAAATATCTTTCATCCAAATTAAATTCCTAAATTAAGTTTTTATTTTAAGATCTTAATTTATAGCCTATTGGTTCAAAAATCATCTTTTAAATACTTCTGGAACTATAGATATTGATCTGATAGTTCTAAACCTATACCCTATTTCTAAAATATCTAAATTTTAAACTATATACTTTCCTTTTCTTTTATCCATTTTGGCTGCCCTTTCTTTCCCATTTATTTTTCTACGTTTCCCTCTTCTTCTTCTTCTTCTTCTTTCTTTCTTTCTTTCTTTCTTTCTTTCTCCAAATTCAAGACTTGATCTCAAGATCAAAGCCAACTAGAGGATGAATCAAAGCTAGGAGATGAACAAGATGAAGGAAAACAAGCTAGAAGTACAAGAAGTTGCATGATTTAGCCAAAAAGATAGGTTTTCTATTTCTATTTCTCTTTGCTTTTACTTGTTATTTACATTTGTAATTGATAAATTGATGTTGAATTGGGTTGAGAGTGCTGTTTATTTATGTATTTGTTGGTTTAATGGTTGATGGAAGTTGGGGTTTGGTTGGAGGAAGAAGATGATGAATAGTGATTTGGAGTTGATGAAGTTTTGGAGATGTTTGGTGTTGTTTGAATGATGGGATGATCATGTAACAAGCTTTAGAGTAACTTTGGAATGAGTTTAAAGAATTTTAAGAAGTGTAAAATGCACTTTGAAAACAGGGGATTTCGTCATTTTTTTGCTCCAGTGTACACAACCTGCTACACGGGCGTGTACATGGCCGTGTAGGCCTTGAAATTCTTAAAAGTTGCTCTCGGGTCATTTTTTTTACCCAACACAGCCTCGGTACACGGCCGTGTACCCGGTCGTGCAGACTTCCCCTGTTTCGTAACTCTTTGTATTTTAGCCATAAATTTTTCATCTGACCTCCGATTGAGGTGATTCAAGTTGCGTTGGAAAGCTTAAAAAGAGATATACAATTTTTATGTTTTGAGTTTTTACAAATTCGAAACTTATCGATGCTTAAATTTTGATTCTTTCCAGCTGCAACACTTTTCAAAACAAAGTCAAAAACTTGTTTTTGTTTGTTAAATGTGTTTTTGCTTAGGAAATGGATCTTTTTTGAGATAAAATGAGATAGATAAGTGATATTTGATGTGTTGAGTGAATTAATTCATGTAATTAAACATGGGTTAAGTAGATTTATAGATTTAACAAATAATTAGATTAAATCTAGAAGTTAGTTATAAAATGAACTCAGTTAACAAACTTAAGTTCAACTTGATTAAATAGACTTGAATGAGTTAAAATAAATTAGATTGAGTTAGTTTAATTACTTTAGCTTAGTAATTAGATTAAATGATTAATTCTAATGAGTTTGACTTAATGAACTCAATTAAACTAAAATGAACTAGATTTCTTAAATTTAATCCACTTGGCTTGGCTTTTGAATTAAATGGCTAAGGTTAAGCTAAAATGGGTTAGTAACAAATAATAGAGTTAAATGAATGTGTTAGGGTGATCTTTGAATAACATGGGGAAAATGTTGTTTCAAATGTTTATTTGCTTTGAATATAAATGCTTTTATGTATGAATGCTTTATATATGCTATGTTTTGTGATAAGAAACTATAATTAAAGTGAAAAGAAATTCTTTGACAGACAAAGGAGAACTGTCCATATTTTGGCGGGGCGATATTCGCAGCCATAGTGGGGTTCCACATTAGTGTCTGATAAAATAGGAGTTAATAAAATGAGTTAGAGATTAGTGAATAATTGATATAAGTTCTTGTATGAATTTTATGAAGTGGATGATTAGTTTAGTTTAGTTTCTTATACGAACTCTTTCCATAACAGAAGTGGATATCTGATTTATCTTATGGATTATCTTCTGGAATTTCCTCCTGAGGCTATGTTTGGATTCCATATTCAAGGTACGCAGTAACTAGCTTGTCTCTGTGTTAGGATAGGCATTTATGAAAATTATATATATTAAGAAGAACTTAATTGTGAGTGTTGATTTGTATTTTACGTCGTTAAATCTAATCCCTGCCCAGGGTGGCATGAGTGCCTAGGGGCGCCCCCTCACAGATTGGGTGAGCCTGGGATGGAATTGGTATCCGGTTCGGGGAGCGGCACCTTGCTCAGATTGTGTTTTCTGTAAAATTATCTAGGAGATATAAGTATCCGAACTGCTTATATCAACCCCCTAAGCGTCAAGGTTGTTACTCAGGATCCCCCCACTATCCTTGTTGCCCGGAGTTTGAATACTCCCGTGTTGATTTGTTTACTTTAAAGAAAGATAATAACTTGTGATTGTGCATTGCATTTAGTTAAGCTCGTGTGTCACTCCGTATGTGGTTGTGTTGCTGTGTACTGGGCTTCGGCTCATTCTTGTTGTTGTTATTCTTTTTGCAGGTATTATTATTGTTGATGATGATGATGAGATGATGACTTGATGATGATATGGAGAATGTTGATGTTGTCGTTCTTATTATTGTTGTTGATGTTGATGAGGATGGTGATGGTGATGATGATCGATGTGATGGTATTTGTCTCGGGTTTTGGGCGATTCTGAAGATATGAGAGAATGAGTGAAGTGTGATAGGATCGAGATATTACTTGTATTTTGTTTCTTCTTTTGTTTTGTTTTATAAGAGGACTTGATTTAATTATAAATTTGTATTTTCTTTTAAGGGCTTGTTAGTGCCCATGTTTTTGTAAATATTTATCAAAGTGAAAGCTTTTCCACTTTTAATAGTGGAAATTTGAAATGCTTTTATGTAGAAACGTTTTTATTAAAGTTTATTTTCTGCTAAATCCAGTTGTTGCCAGAATCTAACTAAACGATTTCATAATCTAAAATCGAATAGCAATGTTCAACATAAACACCTTCTTTTAAGACAACCTTACGTATAATTCGTAAGAGTTATACGTGGTTGGGGACTTGATGTGCTTAATTTGAGAATTGAGCATGTCGGGTCTTTACAAAAATTTGATAAATGCTACCCTCATTGTTGTTTACACCATTACATGACTGCATACTACAACACTTTAGTGCAAATTTGAATTCCTTAGCACATTTGAATACCTCTATTTTCTTAACATGACCCTTTAATCCTCAAACGAGCTTTCCCTTCGTTTTATTCTCTGTGTTCTTATTAACTACTTTGTTTAACATAAAGACTGCCACTATATTGACATTGCCTCAAGTTGAAATTACATAAGTCATAATGTAGTCTTCCATGAGTAGGTTTTTCCTTACAATAATAATTTTGTTACTTTCTCTGTTTTTAACACTAAGTTTATCTCCTCTTTCCCCTCCATTATCATTAACAAAACCACTTCTACACCACCCACACTTATGATAACCACATGCTTATTTCCTCTTTAACCTCATTCCCTATTACCTCATTAAGTTCTTTAACTTCTATAGCATCAACCTTAGTAGACCCTGCTCTAACCTCCTCTTTACTTACTCTCATTGCTACTTAACCATTAGTTGCTCATGTTTATCATTAATTTAAGCCTTATCCTGTCGATCCTCCAATTGACCTGCCTAATATCTCTATTAGTTAATTGATCTTTGGTTTAAATAATAATCCCCCTTGAAACCTCTTATCTGATCAACTACCTTACCTTTGTCTACTCAATTCCTTATGTTAAAACCTACCTACTTCATGTACACACATTTTATATTAGATATTACCAACGTCACATTTGGTTTACTAGAATGGAATAAGGTCAGAAAAGAATATCGATTCCTTCGTTTTTTATTAAGGACATTTTTGGAAAAAAGATGTTTTGATGATGAATAGCAATTCCTCTAGTGAAAGGAATGTATGGTTTCTTTATCTATTCAATATTATATGGAAAAGACACTTCTGCAGTAATAAAGTCAAAATACCAATTCAATTCCCATATCAACCAAGAGCAATGTAAGCCTTAAACCATCCTTAACCCCACAACTAATTCCTTTCTTTTGAGCTTCATCACTACATTACAGCTTTTCGTGCTCCTAGTTAGGTAGCAACCATGAGATAATAGCTTAAATCTCTTTTACATCAATGAAATCTCGATCCTTACTTATTGTAATAACCTCTTCAAAATGTTATTGGTAACATATAGAATTTTTTTATCGAATACAATGTTGAGCGATAGGTTGAATGACATAAAGCTTGCTTAGTTATCTAAGGGTTCACTTAGAGCAAATGTATAAACTATATATAAATAATTAGTCTTGTTATTAGATATACTATCATTTGTTTTGTTCACTTTAGTGCTATCTCATCATGAGGGGAAACTCATTAACTTGATGTTAAGAATGCTTTTCTTAATAGTTAAAACATTCTCTAGGATCATCCTAGTTATTTTCATCTCGTATATCAACTAAAAAAATTCTATCTTTTGGTCTGAAACAGAATGCTCATACTTGGTTTCATCAATTTAGTAGTTTACCCTCATACATAAGTTTTTGTTGCTAAAGCAAAGCTGATGCATTAATATTCATCCTCTTTAACAGTCCTAATGCTGTGATCCTCTTACCTTAGGTCAATGGCATTACCTTATTGAAAACAATCGTGTAATCCTAAATTATGATATTTCTATCATTTTCGGTCAATCATTCATGAAAGGGTTTGGTGCTTGTAGAGGATCATTTTGGTAATTAAGCGCCAACCCCAATTTAATAGATCTTATAGGCTAGTGACATGGCTTAGAAGATTGAGTTTAATAAGAGATATCGTAGGGACATTTGGCTTGATAGGCTTGAAATAGGGATCAATAGACCGGTTTATTCTACTTTTGACCTTTTTTGGTTTCTTCATGCATAAAAAGTAGAGTCCAAAAACATTTTTTTAGGCTTCATTTGACTAAAATAAGGCTTATATAGACAAAACAAGTCATAAGTCCTTTTATATTATAAATGAGTCATTTTAAGTGAATAATGGGCTTCTTTTATAAAAGCCCTTAGACTCTTTCCAAGCCTAGTTGCAAGCCTAACCTATTAGTAAAAAAACGAAAGCTTCAATCTTAGCTGTCGAATCCTAGGTTAGCATAAGCTTCTAACATCTATAAATAGGAGGTTGCTCCTCTTTTGAGGGGGATGAATCGACATATTGCTAAAATGATGAGTAATATAGAAACTCTGCTGGGATATCTTCATAAAAGATCAAAGCGATTACTTGGCAAAGAACGAGTCAAGAATGATCGAATCTATATGATTTGATATTTTGTCACACTTGTGCACTTAAGAAACATGGTTTGCTTATTCCTCCTCTTATGCCTCTCTTTAAGACATCTTACTCATGCATCAGTTTAGAATTCCTTTTAGGTTGACTGACACGCTTATCACACGTGATCGACCAGTTGCAACAATCTCACCAAATAGTGCTCTATGCTTTTTTTTTTTTTTTTTTTGTGGTATTCAAGTCACTTAAGTGCTTAATGAATCCACTGCGTCAATTTCAATCCACCAAACAATCTTTTTAAACGTCATCACATAAGCTTATCTAGACCTATTGAAATCCTTTCTCACCTCCAAGTCATTTTTATGCCCATGGTTTTTTCTTATTAATAACTTCAACTATTTATCATGAGATTATCGGTGTTCCATAATACCTAACAATTGTTAGACACGATATTAACTTTGTGGTAAATTAGTTGAGTTAATTATGCATCTTTCAAATAAAATCATATGAAGGCATCAAAACATTGTTATTATTATTTTTATTATCGTCTTTAGGGCACAATATAGTCTTCTCATCATATGCATATCTCGTAATGCTTTGACTACCTTTATAGATGCTGATAGCGCTAAGCTATTATAGAAAGTTATTGTTCTACCATAAATAATACCATCCATCTTAGGTATAACTTCATCTCACAAGTAATTAAACGAGACAACCTATCGTCTCATGGGGCTTTACAGATGCCAAATATCGAGCTCTTATCAATGTGGTAGTTGATGGTATTTATCATATGGTTGAGAAATAAGAGTTTCCAACCAATGCCCTATTATATTGTCTTGTAACAGTCTTGAAATTAATCATTTATTAGTCAGAAAACTCTATTTGATATAATTGCACAAAAATTATCACATTATAACGACTACTTTCTACATGAAATGGTTACCTCTAATTAGCCTTTTTTTTTTCCTTGTTACGTTCCCACTGGTCATCAACACATTGACATAGATAACTGCTAAGGAAAGTATCTTGTCCTACCTATAATTTGGGGTTGTGCCAAATATGAAGCACTTATTACAGGTCTAGAAGAGCTTATTGCTATCGCCTGAAGTAAAGATGTGATAGTACCTATACTTTGTGTTGATTAGGTCTACAAACATCGCATGTAAAATAGAGAGTTTTCATGATCCATGTTCATAATGCTGTCATTTAACTTTTGTCCACCCATGCAACAAAAAATCAACTGATATCTCATCACCTATTTGAAATGCGATTCCTGAATTCACCAATACTATATATTTTCAAGATATGGAAAATGTTAGCAGATTCGTGTTTCATATGCAGTTGTTAACAACAGGAAAAAGAAAATTTTCATCTTTTCTTTTTTGTTAATTTTTTTTAAGGTCTGTAATTAATCTTCTCCAAGAAAAAAAAAAAGAAGGAAAAATTCCTCTCTTATTTAGCTTGTTAATTAGTTTTTCAGAGAAGCTCGTTAATTGGACTCGTATGATATGCAAGTAAATCATTTTATTTCATTTTACTCATATGATTTTGAACAAATCACGTGTTAAGCTTCAATATAGTTTCTTTTAGATGATTATACAGAGAATCAACAATTACAGTCATTTAAAGAACGCCAAGATGCGTCCAAGTTTCTCTGGTAATGCGGAACATTGTCCCACCAATATGTTATGCTTAATGCATCGGAAGAAGCAAGCGTGTTTTCACAAATTTCCTAATAGATTAGGCATGTTGCTAGGCTGCCCTCGTTGGTATGCTACTGTAGTAATACCGCCGTCTTCTCGTCATATTTTATATAAAAGTTTCTCCATTATTAAATAGGTTGCTTATTTAGTTTGCAATTTCTTTTAAGGAAACGCCAAGGAAGATACATAATTTTTTTGAGCTTCCTAGCTAATCTATTTTATTTTGGAAAGATAGAGCAAAGCGCCGGCTTTATATCATGAAAGACACTGCTTTAAGCTTCATTTTTTCAACATGAGAGGAATATAATAAGCGCAGAAGGCAACGAGATATTTATTTATATTACATTTGAATATATATTTGCTCGTTCACTTTCTTAATAATGGATTATTTTTCCACTTTATCTTTCTTAAAGAAAAAAGTTTTGCAAAAGTATTTTACTAGATGTGACAAAAGCATTTGTAACCTATTTTGTTATTACCAAATTTATTTGTTTATTCAATCTTGTTAAGTCTAATAAAAGCATTTATAGGGTTTTGTTGTTTTATCTTATTTTGATTTTTTTGATATTTTATTTTTATTATTTTAAAATAGATTTTTTATTAATAAATAGATATAGATAAAAGAATAGATATTATATTCATAAACAGATAAAATAAATTAAATATAAATAAATTAGATATAGATATCATATAAATAAAAATTAATAAACTAAATAGTAATATAAATAGACGAGGAAAGGAACTGTAAAAAAATCCAACTTTATCCCTCATGGATCTTCATGAGAAGATTTTCATCTTAGATTCTCATGTGAAGAACCCTACACAAAGATGTTTTAAAAGACAATATTTATATAATCATGTTATATATTTATTTAGCATGTAATGAGATATATACATAGAGAGAGAGAGAGATTGGAATAAATTTATGAATTAGAGGGGGGCCGGTGGGCATTCGAACGATAGTAAACAAAGCATGCTGTAAGTCCTAAACTTCCATGATTACTTTTAGTTTGTACTAAAAGGTGAACCCTATGTATATGTGCTGTATAGCAGTAGGGACAAGACTATGAGAATAAAAGTACCACCCACATTTATTTACGACAATTGTGTCAGACTTACTAACCTAATAAAAGTACCATACGCAGGCCCTTGGGCATGTTTAGATCGTAGTTGTGGTTGGATTTTAACGTCATTTTAGTGTTGGATAGATATAAAATTAATACATATATGAAAAAAATTAATAATTTTATTTATAAATTGATTAAATCAGATCGATATAAATTAATATAAATAAAAATTTAATAATCTAAACAGATTAGTATTGTGACATTAATTATATATCATATAGATAATATATACCCAATATATCACATGCAATAGATATTTATTAATTGTATTTTAACACATATATTGAAAAAATTGATTTTTAAAATAAACATTATGCGACAAGAAAGTATTAAGATATGTTATATTTTTACTGGTAAAATAAATGATGATGATTATTGAGATAAAAATTTATGTTTAAAAGCAAATTTTATTTTTAAATTTTAGTTTTCTTGCTTTGATGAAAAGATACCTGATGATTTTTAAAATAATCATTATACTTAATGACCAAAAATATAATGCATCTTTCGTTTAACTTTCTGCTGATATATGGATTGTGATCGGCCAATAAAAAAAATGGATTGCGCAAAAATCAAAAGATACAAATATTTGTAGAATGTAATTACTAATTAGTTTCTTGTTTTCATCTCAGCGTTATGTTTGAACGATGGAAAACAATTTTTTTTTCTTTTTTTGGAATTTTATTCGTTATCTGTGGTAGATAAATTTTTTACACTTGTCAATACATAATCATTGAGATTATTAACTCATGATAATAGTGATGGTAGGCAGCTAGCAAATGATGAGTCGTAACAATTAATTATAGAAAATATTAATTCAAATTGAGAAAATAAATTTTCTTTTTTTGAAATGGAAATTTCTTCTTTTTTTTATATATTTTTTTAACCAAACATTGCTTTGTAATGATTAGTCATCTCTACCAAGTACCAAGTACCCGCTGTGAAATTCGGTTTCCCGCCATCATTTGTTGTTAAAATCCATTAAGAGCAATTTTTTGAAGTCAAGACTATTATAACTTGGCATCAATACTGGTCTCTTAATTGAATGGGCCAAATTGGATTGCCCTTTATAATGCGTATTATATGAAAATAATTGGAAAAAGAAAGGAAAAAAAAAAAAGGAAACTTCCTATAATTTTGAATTTATTATAATAACATTGAACAATTCTACCACATTGCTTATAACACAAGTTGAAAAATTATTAATAAAAAAAGTTTCTCCAAAATTAAAACAGACGCACTCTTAAGTTAAACAAAAAAATATGTATATGTATGGTTCGTACACATTTTGAAATGGTCCGATAAACATAGACTTGCCAATCAGTGACTAGAGAGTTTGGTGTTGTTCTTAGCCTTTTGACATTGTGGGTAGATATGGTGGGTTCGCAATGAGATAACCACAAATTAAAATATAAAATTATCATTGCAAGCTACAGAAGCAAACAGAATTGGCTTCCATCTCTAGAAGGTTTAGGTTTAGACTTTGTGGCTTGAGAAGAAAAAAATCATCCTGCGAAAGAGTCAAAAAGTATTGCATTTTGTTTAACTTTGCCTCAATTTTTAATTTAGATTATCATTGGTTTATATAATAGTTTTTCTTTACTAAAATTACAAAAGTGTATGCTTTTTCCTTTTTATTTGTATATACTTCTATATGAATAGTTATATATGTGGATTTTGCGACTGCGCTTGGTGAATTCTTCTTGAATTATCGATTAACTAATCGACATTTAATTGATTATTGGAACAAATATGAATGTATATGGGCTTAAATACGTATATTTAAGGTTTAGAGCGCTAATTGCATGTTCATGTATATGGGCTTAACTTTTATAGACCTTAAAATTTTTCTCGATTTTATATTGCATTCCTAATTGAACTTTCATTATAAACACAAGACAAAGGAATAAAATGATTTTAAATTTTAACAAAATCTAGTCAAAGTTCTCTAGATTTTACCAGTCACTATTCATCTTTTATTTTAAAAAAATTAGTCTTCTTAAGGAGATGTCCCATTGATTTCTCAATTTTGAAAGAATCAAATAAAATTTAGAGAATTATTCGATAAAGATCTTGAATGAATTATAATATTAAATGGTTACTTAAAAACCTCCCAGCAAAACACATTCATAGACATGGAGAAGTCACTTGGCTTGTTATAAGATTTCTTTTTTTCTGGACTGGAGATAGATATGATTTTTACATATTTAAATTTGAACTATACTTCATAAATCACATAATTCAACACGTCACTGATCAAACAAATCTTCTGGTTACCTAACCCTAAACTTAGGTACTAACTAATGGTTAAAAAGCTGTAAAGTCTAACCGTGTGGTCTCGTTCCTTTATTTGAAAAATTAATTTACACGCAATTTGTGAATGAAGCCATCTGGATCACAAGAAACGCATATTTTGCACTATTAAGATAAAATAAAAATAACAATTAAAAATATTTAACGAGTCCCCTAAACTACTAGCTACACCATTATAAGAAAACTGACCTTTAAAAATAAAAATTCTATGATAGGAAACTGATAAGATAAGTTATGTTTTTATAAATAGAATCAATAACGATGATTTTTATAACAAAAATTTATGTTTAGAGATAGAATTTTTGTTTCTTCGACTTTAAATCCCATTTTTCTTATAGTAAAATAAAAATTTATATATTTTTAACGTTTTTATCAATCTTTTCTCGTAAAATGTATAATCAATAATAAAAACATTAAAAGAATTTTTGTATATCCATAAGTACTCGAAATACTAATAATCTCTATCTATATTTAAAATCCACCACAATTTGTTGTCAAAAGTCATCTTATTATACTATCTATGTAAGCACAAACCGTGTATTCTGATATCCTTTTCGTACACGTTATGCATATACTTAAGTTAATGTCTTGAATAATGATCCACTTGCACGTGTACTTAGTCTAATTATCATTACTTTTATAAAAGGGACAACTTAGACTTAGTAAGCATGAATAAAGAGATCAAATAAAAAAGTCGCAAATTCACCTAAAGGAAGAATTTCTTAAAGAGTTTTCACGTGCCATTGTGATGCAAGCGTGTGTGAAATGGAAGAAAAGTTCATTGTCTCGCACGATTGATGGTGGGAAAAAAAAATATATTACACAATTGCAAAGAAGTGTCATAGAAAAGGTCTCCTTTGCCACTTTCCTTTCTTTGTTTATAAGAAACAATTTTGCATTGTAAATTCATGATTTATTGACGTTTGATCATTTACCCTTTCTTTGTCTTTTTTTTTCTTTACTTTTTTTTTATTTCTTTTATTGCATATACAAATTAGGTTTATAATGACAATGGATCTTCTCTATTTTCATCCTCTCAAATTTGAAAACCAGAAATTTTCAAAATAATGGTTAAAATTGTCAAGATTTTTAATCTATTCCGTAATATTATTATGACATTATTTATTCCATCTTATATAATTTATTGGTTACACAGTTGTAAAGGGGACCATCAATAACTTTAAATAAAAACAAACTTTTTGTTTGGTGCGAGCATTGTAATGATTTAGTAAACTTAGTTAGGTTATTAATTAATAGCTACAATTATTTACAATTAGTGTGACTAATTAACGAACCCAACTAGTTAGATTTAATGTACACATGGGCTTGTGCAATATTAAAAAGTTTCAAGAGATATCTATGTATGTCATCTAAAGAAAAATGTATCTAACAATTGAGTTCATAAATGTAATTATTTCTTTTGAGAATCTTTATAGATGATTATTTTTCAATCTAACTAAAAACGATTTCATCCTTGTCTATTTGTTTTTATAATTGAGTCACACGTGAATATTAGGTAAGTTGTAAGGAAAAGAGTAGGATAGTTGAAACTTAGAAAGGACGAGGATGTTAACATAAAAATCCAACAGCAAGGAAAAATCGAGAAACAGTTTAAACATTTGTCGATAAGGAGGAATCTTCGCAAATGGATAAAAATTGCTTTGTTGTCCAATGGGACCAACCAAAACTTAATTTGGAAAGTGTTATGGTAAATCAACTGAAAAAACAATATAATAACAGCATGTGTATTTCAATAGAATAAAATCAAAGTCTCGCATAATATTTATTTTTTTATTTGATTTATAAAAAAATTTATCAAAAAAATATCTATTCCATATAATGTAGAATAAATAAGAAATTTTCATTCTTTCATTTATTGAAATAATAATTATTTATAATAAAAAAATATATTTTATTTTAAAAATACTCCTAACTATAAAATAAGAACTTATTCATTTTTTTTCGACCTTATTATATTCCAATAAACCAAACGTACCACAAATAAATCAAAATTAGAAAACATATTGCGACCACAATCATCACTTTGTATTAACACAATTGCGGGTCTGATTCAACCACTTTGTATTAGTGGCCCAATCTAGATAACATTGGTGTTATGATGATTTAGTGAAATTTAGATTGATAGCTGACAAGACTAGTAAAACCACCTTCCACAATTTTCACCTTTCTCAATGCACTGGCCAGATTTAATTCATGTATTCATGGCTGTCGCCCCCTATCACGGGTAACTTTTTATTTTATTTTATTTTTACTTTTTAAGTAAAAGGATCTTGACCAATTTAATTGTGATATCAGCACGTACAAGATCGAATGAGCCTTACCATGTTATGATGAAGTAGAACCTAAAATTAAAAGAAGCACTATAATTTAAACGTTAGAGACATAAAGAAGCGGAGAGTACTACTACTTCTGCTCAGAAGAGTAAATAGAGATGTTTAATTCATTTCGATTGTGGCACCTTTTCCTTTGCAATGCTCTTTAAGTCTTCTTAACCCTTTTCCATAACAAAAAAATGTCAAAATAGTGCCAAAAAAAAATAAAAGAGAATATTAAAGATATTGTTTTAAAAGTTATAAATAAAGAAAATGCTAATATGATACTATGCATCCTCAATGAAAGACTTTTAGATAAAATAAAAAGATCCTCAAATTAGAGAGGGTTTTTAAAAATTTGATGTGGTAAATAACGATCTTAATAGGATTTTTATTATTATACAGGACCTACTTGTTATTGAGAGATTTTGAATATTATATAATCGATCTTCATGCTTCGGACTTTTTCAAGCTTAGGTTTCACATCTCTCTCTCTCTCTCTCTATATATATATATGATCAATATGTTGCAACATTATTGCTTAAGTTGTCTCTTTGGAGACATCCGATAAAATTGGAACATTATTACTAAGTTGCATAAGCTTGATTTTGTTATGACTGGTGTAAAACACATTCATAATCAACGAGAAGTTATTTGGCTCATTACCTAAGATTTTTGTTTTTCTTTTTTGGGCCAAGAATATAAATATGATTTTTACAATGGATTTCATAGAGGGATTGCCCAAATCTAATGGGAAGGAGGTGGTATTTGTAGTGATGGATAGATTGAGTAAATATGTCCATTTTTTAGCGTTGGCTCACCCCTATACAGCACTTCATGTGACACAGTTGTACTTAAAACAGATCTACAACTTGCATGGGATGCCCAAAACTATCATTACTGATAGGGGCCCCATCTTTGTAAGCACTTTCCGGAAAGAATTCCTTACTTTGCAAGGAATATCCCTCAATTTATCAACTTCTTACCATCCACAGACGGACGGCTAGTTGGAAGTGGTTAACAAGTGTGTTGAGACGTATCTTAGATGTATGATTGGGGAATATCCTAAGAGATGGAGTTATTTTCTACCCTTAGTAGAATGGTGGTATAATACCAACTACCATACTAGTTCTAAATACACTTCTTTCCACATTCTTTATGGATATCCTCCACCATTACATCTACCCCATGTCCTAAGGGATTCCAGAAATGGAATGGTCGATACTATGCCGACTACCAGGGAAGACATGCTTCGCATGCTTAAATTTCATCTTAAGCGTGCCCAGCAAAGAATGAAACAGGTGTGTGATAGAAAAAGAAGAGATTGTGACTTTCAAATTAGGGACTGGGTACTGTTGAAACTCCAACCGTACAGACAAGGGTTACTCAAGCATAATAGGGTACAGAAATTAGCTCAAAAATACTACAGACCCTATAAGGTGTTAGATTGAGTAGGAAAAGTGGCTTACCGACTTGATCTTCCACCCGATTCAGCTGTGCATCCCACGTTCCATGTTTCCCAGTTGAAACCCTATCATGGTCCATTACCAAATCAAGTCTCTCCTTTACCTGTAATACATGAAGAACAAGGGTTAAAGCCGCATGCAATTTTAGAGGGGAAAATTGTGAAAAGAAAGAATAGAGTTGATATAATGTTACTTATCTCTTCGAAGCATTTGTCTCCTTTGGAAGCCACATGGGAATTTGCCAGTAAACTAAGACTTTGGTTTCCTCACAGCCCCTTGTGGACAAGGGGGTTTGAAGAAGGAGGGAATGCTATAGGTTTGAATCGTTTGGAGAAGACAATGAAGTTAGGGTTTGACATAAATGAACATGTGAAGAACTTAGCATGTTTGATAGAGAGTGGGAAGTGGTGTTTGAGAGGACAGGAAGTGATGTTCGAGATTAACAAGGATGAGGCTGGGCCGGGGGAAGTGGATGGATTAGGCGAATGGGCATTAAAGACTAATGGGATGGACGAGTAATTACAGGTCTAATTTGTGTTGGGCTAGTCCTGCTCATTCATTTAATTATGTCTTAAAACTAGTATAGTATTTAGTAAGAATATTCTGTATATCTAGTTTGTTACAACCAATTTGATGTGGCAATTTATTACACATGCCAATCAATGATTTTTTGTTTATTTGTTAGTACGGAGCACCTATTACACACATTATATATGTCATTCCATACAACCAAAAGATATACAAAAAAATACAAAAACAATTTATTTCTAATACTTGTATTCGGATATTGTTATGTTTGCATTTATTTCCTTAGCTTGAATCCGAGCTAAATCCAATCCGAATTTGCTTTACATACACCTTCCGTGTTGCAGAACACTACTTTATAAATCATATAAATTACAAATTTTCAACCAAATCAACAGGCCACCTACCATCAAATTAACGTCTAACCAATGTTGAATGTTGTGAAGACTAAACATATGGGCTGATTCGTCCATTTTGAAAAGAGATATATATGTAATTCATCTTGATGCCATTTGGATAACATAAGAAGACATATTCCACACTATTAAGAGAAAATGGAAGCTTCCCTTCGAGAATAAATTTGAAGGGAATATATCTAACGGAAAATATTTAACTGGTATTCTAAATACTTGTTAAGAAATTAAATAAAAATGAAACGTTTTAATTTTTTAGACACTTATTTTTTTTAATTAAATATAGATGAATGAATAATAGAGAATATAAATGCTAAAATTTTTACTAATGAGAATATATAAAACCCAATCTTAATTTGTTGTCAATGGCAATGTTACTAGGCTTGGCTTAGAAGCTTGACCTATGAAAGGAAAATGTTAAGAGGATCAATGATAAAAAGGTAATACTGAGTTAAATTGGGATTAAACCATGGTTGAATTGTTCGACCGGATGTGCTAATTCGAATATAATAACACTATAAACAACGTCTCATTGTATTCACTAGGTATGCATAAACTGTGTAATTCGCATTTCCTTTTCGTGCAACGCGATGTATACTTGAAATTTTGCATGTATAATGATGCTTTTGCACGTGTATCCTAGTTATCATTACGCCTATAAAAGAGACTTAGTCAGCATGAATAAAGAGATCAAATAAACAATTCTCAAGTTCACCCAAAAAAGGGATTTCGCAGAGAGTTATCATTTATTATTGTGATGTCAGCTTGTGTGAAATGGAAGACTAGTTCATTGTCCCGCACGAATGATGGTGACAAAAAATATTACACAATTATGAAGTCGTATTTCTTTTCAATGGCTTTGGTTTTCATTAAAAGAAGTGTTAAGAGAAAAGGTCTCTTTCCCTTTTTCTTTCCTTTCTTTCTTTATAGTTTAGGAACTTATCATTTTTTCTTAATTATGAATTCATAATTTAACGTATTTAACGTTTGATCATTCTGTCATTGTTGCTTTTCTTTTTAATTTTAATTTCTTTAATTGATATACCTAATGTATTACTTGAAATAGATCTTGACTTTCTTTCTTTCTATTTCTATTAATTTTCTAATTAATAATCGAAATTATCTAGACTTTTCAACTGTCTTATAAAATTATTATTACGATCTTACTACATATATGTTCCGCTAATTTCAATTATGTTATAACGTTTAAAAAGGTAAATTAGAGAATCCTATATAACACGGATATAAAAGAAAAGATTTTGTCAGGTGGGGGTAATCGGCAAGGTAAAGAGAGGAATTTTCGAAACAGCTCAAACACTTATCCATGAGAAGGAAATCTCGCAAAATGGATAAAGATTGCTTTGTCGTTCAACAAGACCGGTCAGCGCTTAGCAACGACTTACCTTGCAAATTGTATCATAGTAAATTGACCGCAAAAACAAAAGAACATGAGAATCAAAGAGATTAGATCATCATCGGCAAAAATGTGTGCGTGTATCAATGGATGAGAAACTGTTTGATCGTTTTTAGGATCCAGGTTTCACTACAGGTAATAGGATAAGGGGGATTTTTTAAGGTTAACTGGTTGAAAGTCTCAAGATGATTTGACAGTGAAACAAAGAGATTATATGGCCAATTCAATAATGACAACGTCGATACCAACAGTGATGCAAGGAATCGGAATGAAGCAATTAATTCATGTAATATCCACTCGGATACAAGTAGAAGATCCGAATACAAGTCAAGACAATTAATTTCCGAAAATTGATCATGTATATTCTATTCATTACATTTCTATGTATAGCAAATAGGTCCTTAGGAATTTGGTGAGGGAGATGTGATTCTGTTATGCCAGCTCACCAATAGTACTATCCTTACTAGGAATATTTACTAAATACTATTACTACTAGTACTATCTATCATGATGAAAATTATGATAGAAAATATGATGAAATGCTAATAGACAAGTTTGGCCCAAAACCACTATTTATTAACAGGACATAGCCCGTTATCTTCCACTTTCGACCTAGCCCACTCTTCGGCCTCACCTATAATTTCTAACACACACACACACATACAGTTCACACCACATGAGTACTGTCTTTTACTTTCTTTTTCCTTTCTTGTTCAACGAGTACTTTCCCTTGTTGCATGCGCTTTAACCCTACATCAGCTCCTCGTCTTCAAAATTCCTTGTCCATAAGGAATGATTTGGAAATAGTAACTTCAACTCACTGAAGAACTCCAAGTTGCATCAGCTGGAGAATGATTGCGCCAAGAGATAAGTATCATCGTCTCTGCCTTGTTTCCTCTCTTGACCATTTTTCGATCTAGAATGGATTGAGGTTCTAACTCTGGATCTGTGTTTATTGTAGGTGGAGGAAGCGACGGAGTCATTGGAGGTTCATAATATTTCTTCAATTGAGATACGTGGAAGGTCGGATGAATCTCAGACCCTTGTGGAAGTTCTAATCGGTAAGCTACTGTCCGATTTTGTCAATTATTTTAAATGATCCGTAGTACTTAGGTGCAATCTTCGGAGTCTTGATGGTCTTCATAGAGTTCTGTCTGTAGGGTTGTAGTTTTAGGAGAACCCAATCCCCCATTTGAAAAACCCTATCGGTCCTTCTCTTGTCTGCCAATTGCTTCATCCTATTCTGAGCACGTTTGAGATAAAATTTGAGTAGCTTCATCTTCTCCTCCCTCTTAGTCAGTAACTAGTCCACAACCTCGTTTCTGGAATCCTTAGGTATGTAAGGTAAATGTATGGGGGTGGGTAACCGTACAGAGCCTCAAATGTTATGGTGTGTGTGCTAATGTGGTAATTTGTATTATACCACCACTCAGCTAAACTTCAAAACTGACTCCAACTCTTAGGCGAATCCCTAATCATGCACCTCAAATAGGTCTCCAGACTCCTATTCACCACCTCGGTATGGCCATCTGTTTATGGGTGGTAGGCTGTAGATAGATTGAACTCAACTCCTTGGAGACGAAAGAATTCCTACCAAAATGAGCTAGTAAAGACCGGATCACAGTCGCAAGTAATGGTATTTGGCATTCCATGTAGCTTGTAGACATAGTCAAGGTAGTGTTGAGCCACTTGAGGTGTTGTGTAGGGATGAGTCATTGCAATGAAGTGGCTATATTTGCTGAGTCGATCCACTACTACCATCACCACATCTTTTCCATTAGAGCTTGGTAAACCTTCAATGAAATCCATACTCATTCTTGCCAATACTCTTCAGGCACTTTAAGGGGTTGTAAAAGGCCTGGTGAAGCTACATTTTCGGGTTTGAACCTCTGGAAAATATCACATTCTCTAACCCACTATCGTACCTCCTTTTCCAATTTGGGCTAGTAAAAAACACTGGCTATCCTCTGGTATGTTGCTTGGATACCCAAACATCCCCCTAGAGGACCCCGATGATAGTGCTGTAATAGCTTAGCCTTAAGTTCTTAGGAAGGTCCTATCACCACCCTTCCCTTCCTCCTTAGTACCTCCTATTCCAAGTGTATTTTCCCACAATCTATCCTTGCTGCAATCGGGAAATGATGTCCTTATATCCCCCATCTAAATACTAGCTATCACTGGTTTCCTCCATAATATTGGTTAGTGTTGAAGAGATAGTCATATGTTGTAGTTGATGGAATTCTATGGATAGAGAGTTCGCATCTTTGTAAAGTTGGCTACTTTTGTACTAAATATCGTAATCTAGCCCAGCCAGTTTAATAACCCACTTTTGCTGAGTTGGAGTGGCTAGGCGTTGTCCCAACAAATACTTAAGACTTTGGTGGTCAGTCCTAATAATGAATTGTCTTCCAATAAGGTAGTGCCTCTACTTCTCAATGGCATAAACTAATGCCACCAATTCCTTCTCATACATAGACAGCCCTTGATGTCTAAGTGCTAATGACTTGATGTTATAAGCAATGGGGTGGTTTTCTTGCATGAGCACGGCCCCAATTCTACCCCCACTAGCATCTGTTTCAATCACAAACTTTTTGGAGTAATCTGGTAACCTTAGAACAGATGGGTTCATCAGTTCAATCTTAAGTTTCTTAAAGGCCAGCTGAGCCTCTTGATTCCAACTAAATTGATCCTTTCTTAATAGCATATTTAAGGGCCTTCCAATTACTCCAAAACTAAAGATGAAGCGCCTGTAATACCCCACCAAGCCTAGGAATTCCCTCAACTGTCTCAAGTTAATTGGAGTAGGCCATCTTGCTATGGGTTCTAATTTCCTTGGATCCATAGCTACCCCATCTTTAGAAATGAAATGACCCAAGTACTCTATCTGCCGTGCACCAAAAATGCACTTACTCCACTTGAGAAACAAATTTTCCTTCCTTATGACCTCATACACACTTCGCAAATGCTAGATATGATCTTCCATGCTAGCACTATACACCAAAATATCATCGAAAAACATGAGAACAAATTTCCTTAAGTAGGGCTTGAACACATGATTCATTAGTGCTTGGAAGGTAGATGGGGCATTAGTGAGGCCAAATGGCATTACTAGGAATTCATAATGGCCTTCATGTGTCTTGAAGGCTGTTTTATACACATCTTCTGGCTACATAAGGATTTAATGATACCCCGACCTTAGTTCTAGCTTACTAAAGTAGTGTGCACCATAAAGTTCATCAAATAAGTCCTCAATGATGGGAATAGGGAAGTGATCCTTGATTGTCAGTTTGTTCAGTTCCTTATAGTCAACGCACATCCTCCATGTATTGTCTTTCTTTTTCACTAAGACAATAGGAGAGGCAAAAGGACTTTGGCTGGGTTGGATGATACCACTTAGTAACATTTCCTTTATCATTTCTTCCAAAACTGTCTTTGAAGTGATGAATACCTATAGGGCCTCAGGTTAACAGGAACAGCTTGATTCTTGAGGGGAATCTGGTGATTATAAACCCCAAGAGGAGGAAGTGTGTTAATTTCTCCAAATAAATCATGGTATTCCTCAAGTAATTCCATCACCCAAGGGTGCAACTCTTGTTTTGTCCTTAGAACCTTGTTCATAGCCTTTTCCTGGATTACCCAGCGGTGTAATTTAGCCCTTGACTGAGAAGAAGTCAATAACTGAGCTAATTCCCTTCCTTGTATTACATTGAGTTTCTCCATCTCACTCTCTAACCTACACAGCCTTCTTTGCCATTGGAATTCCATAACCAAGGTTTGGAAGTCCCAATTCACCCTTCCCAAGGTTACTAACCAGGGTATAAGGGTAGCATATAAAATGCTGCTATAAACCCAATTCCCTGCATACTTCAAGTGAAATTGTCAACCCTTCATGTGCAACTAAGTTTGGTACCATTAGCTAATACAACCTTAATAGGTGTAATATCTATAGTTTGGCACCCAATTCCCTTTATTAGCCCTTCATCCATGAAATTGGTAGAGCTACCAATATCAACCAACACATTGAGCCTTCTCTTCTTATAATACCCAGTGATTCTCATTATCTCCTTACTCTTCTCATGGTCACTATTTATTGAACAGAGTGTAAGATGAGGTAATTCCTCCTCTAATTCAATCATTCCCACAGCATCTTCCTTCACTTCCTTACAATCTTCACCTTGTTCTATCACCAACATATTGATTTACTTACTCTTACACCTATGCCCAGGCCCAAAGGCTTATAACACCAGAAACATTGTTTTCTTCTTCTTTTCTCTTCCAATTCTTCAGGTGTCAGTCTCCTAGTGGTTCTAAAGGTTGTGTTGGGGATTGGATTAGGTGAATAGGATGGTGTTAGTGCAGGTAAAGTTTGGTTTTTGTTCTGAAGGTGAATTTAGGTTCTAGTGTTTAGTGCAGGTTGTCTGTAGGTGGTATGGGTATTTGGGGAGCTGTAACTGTGGGTCATAGTTGGTTGTTTTGTGGTTCGCAGGTTATTCTTAGAGGATAAATTGGTTGCTTCTTGTAACTTGGCTAGTGTGTAAGCTTGGTTAAGTGAATTAGGCTGGAACATTCTAATCGGAAATTGGATTTCAGGTTTTAAGCCAATAAGGAAACAACTTATCAAGTGTGGTTCGGTTAAGTGGACTTGGGTGGTTAGGTGCATAAAATTATCTATGTATTCTTATAATGTTTCTGTTTGATGTAACTCTTTGAGCTTAGCCATAGGGTCTTCAAATATGCATTCACTAAACCTAGCTTGAAGTGCCTTAGTGAGTTCTTCCCATGTCATTGGACAAGTGTCACTTCTAGTCTTAGAATAAGAGAGATACCATTCATAAGGTTTATCTTCTAAGTACATACTTGCGATACTTACCTTGAGATGCTCGGGAGTGCCATCTAAGGCAAAGAATTGCTCAGCTCTGACTTGCCAATTTCGTATTCCTTCTCCGTTAAACACTGGAAATTCCACCTTGGTACTTCTTGTTGGTAGTTGATAAACATTCATGTTGTTAACGTTATTGTCTTGTCCCTGTTGCAGTGGTCCTGGAGTTGCAGTAGCTGGAAATCTGCCTTGGTAAGTGACGCTAGCTGGAGATCCAACCATGGTATTGTTTGCTTGCAATTGTTATCGAAGCTCCTTCATGGTTTGGCCCTGTTTTTCCATTGCTGCTTGTTGACTCTGGAGTGTTTCTGTAAACAATTTGACCCAAGCTTCACTCTTGTCAGTTGTTCTTTCACCATACAAGCCAGCTCCTCAACTTTCTTTGCTTCTCCTACCATCACCAAGGATGCTTTGATACCAGTTGATGCAAGAAATCAGGATGAACAATTAATTCAGTGTAATATCTACTCGGATACAAGTAGAAGACCCGAATACATGAGGTAAATATGTCTTAAGGAAGTTTTAATAAAAATGGTGGTAATCAGAGGTAAAATAAAATGACCAGATAGTGCTAATGAGTTAGATTATTATTTCTAAAGCACATCATATGGCTGCTTTGAAGGATTTGATCATTAGTTTATGTGCTAAAGAGATGTAACTGTATAATCAAAGAAGATCTTTTGCTAAGAAATAGATTGAATAGGAGTGGAAGGATATCGAATTCAAGTGGAAAATAATCATATATAATCTTAGAACACCATGGATGGATTTGTAGAATAATAATTATAGAGATAAAGTGCATTAGGAAAATGAATATTGAGAAAATATTGGAATGTTGGTAGTAATGGTGTCAAAGGATGAGTTAGATGCCATTCATTGATTTTTAAAGGATTTACTAAATGCTATAAGTATCAATCTTTAATCCTCATCAATATATTGGTGATAGATATAAATGAAAGATATTGGGAGTCGAGAAAGTGTGTTAGATATTGTATAGTAGTCAATGAATACCTTGGAATTAGATAAATGATACACGAGTGATATAAATGTACTTCGATGAAGAACAATAGTGGTAAAAACTAAGTTGAATTAATAGAAGCATATATGACATAGTAGCATTTGAAGTCTCGAGTCAATGTAAGGTTTGAACCTCTAGAATTGAAGGTTAAAATTATAGTTGTAAGATTTTTAACTTTCGAAACGTCACTCGACGGATTGATGTGGAGATTAAGTACAAGTAAGGTTTTTGATAGAAAACTAATAAACAAAGGTAAGATTTCATGGTAGACATTACAAATAAGTTTAACGTATATGTTGGAGGTATGTCATGTAGTTTTGGAAGAAGTGAACATAATCTAAGTAGTAAAGGTTAGGAGTTATGGAGACGTCAGTGGAATGTGTTTTATTTAGAAGATATAATCATGTGAAAAACATAGGAAAGAGTTTTAGAAGTATGTGGATGTGGAGTAAGGAATTAGAAATTGAGCAGAAAAAACTTAAATGCTGCATAATAGGTGGAAGCATGGATTAGAGAGTTGGAAACAAAGATTAAAAGAGTTACAGTAATCTAGGTAACTTTCGAGGATGGAAGTTTCTTATAGGGGAGGAGAGATGTAATATGAAGATAAATAATTTACAATGAATGGTAAAAGTATCATTTGATTAAAGATAATAAGGTTTTATAGTCCACCCTAATGTATAATTAAATGCTTTATCGTTTGGCAGACACATGATTAAAGATGAAGAGACGTTGTTAAAGATGAAGATATGTTGTTAAAGATGAAGATATGTTATTAAAAATAAAGAGTTATTCCTTTTCTCCTATATAACTTAGGCACCCTCCTACACCAAAACCATTTCTAAACATAGAATTCTTTCGAAATCCTCTCTAATAGTGATCTTTGCATCAAGAAAGATCAAGAATCAATATCAAGATGAGTTAGTTATCATAAAGTCTTTAAAAATTTAAGGAGTAATCTATTTCTAAGGTTCTCTTTTGATTTTGAAGGGAGTTTTAGAGAAAAACCCTAAGTCTATTGGAGATTAGTGTTTTGTAATCAAAGAAGAGCAAGTATCAAGAGATAAGTAAGTTGAATCTTTTCTTTTCCTTTGGTGATCTAAAAAGTGAGGTCTTTTCTGAGTTGCTTGATTTTTTTGTTAAAGGAAGTCATAGTATTTTGAGCAGTTTTCGAAGAAACCCTATTCTTTTAGTGATTTTGTAGTTTTACAAACCAAAGGAGAAAGGTATGTATGGATTTAGATTTTATAGTCTTTTTTCTAGTTTAGGGTTTATATGATGGTGAATTTATGATTATTATACAAGAAGATGTTTGGATTGAATATTTGATGATTTAGGTATTGCTGGTGAAGTTAGGGTTCCTGTTTCTAAAGTGATTTCAGGTATGATATTACCTTATTTGCTGCTTGTGTTTGTAGGATTAGAAATTGTAAACTGATTAATCGTTATCTAGCTTTAAATTTGATTTGCTATTTATTTATGGCTTGATCTAGTAGATTAGGAGGACCATTGCTATTAGGATAGCATCCTGATGATCTGTGTATGTTGTTGTCTTGAGTGGAGTTATGCACAAAGATGATTTCGATAGTCTAGGAGTAGATGTGTGGGAGTTTTCAGCACCAATATATGTATATAATTCCTATTTTCCATACTAGTTTATTTTACAGAGTCATGAGTTACTCCTGGTTTAGTACTGATGGTTAATAATTCTAAACTGTGTTGTTTGTCGGCTAATCAAAGACAATAACCTGTTGATTGTTATATATAATATTAGATTTTATGTGAAATATGTATTATACCTATTCATGCGTATATGTTTATGGTATGACGTACTAGGCCTTTATGCTCATTCCTTTTTATTTTTCAAGAACAAGTGATGAACATGTAGTGTTTGATCTAGCTAGATATAATGTTTATGTGAACTATGAGGAGGGCGATAGTGGATCTGACTTTCCTATTGATATTTAAATGTTCTAGTTTGGAGATAGGCAAAATTTAAGATCTTATAAAGTTTTATACATTTTTATAAATCTAAAGTTTTTGAGAATTTTCTTAAGATGTTTTTTAGTTTAAATTGAGTTGACCTTTGGTTTATGCCAACTAGGTTGTTGTGAAGTTTTAGGTTTTTTACATGATATTTAAAGCATCCCTATATAAGAGATGTTGATGATATTATATCTAATTTGCGGATTAATGAAGTAATAATCTTAAAGTGTCCATATTAAATGAGGACATGTGATAGGTTGTAATACGTTTAGATTTAATGCTTCGAATTAGAGCATTACACATGCCATTCTTGACTTGGGCCATTCAGGTCGTGAAAATGCTTTCGCCCATTCTTCATTGCATACCGAACCCAAAAACACGTCCACATCCATTATGAAAGAGAGAAGGAAGATATTTCATGAAGGATAAAAATTGTCGTTGGGAAAAGGAATAAAACATAAGAGGGAAAAGAAAAAGATCATCAATGATTTTAAAATTTCAGAATTGAAGTTAAAATTGAAAAAAAAAATCTTTTCTTTAGAAGTAAATAAATATGAATTATGTTAATAATATAAAGAATAAAGAAAAATGAGTTTCCCTTATTTCAATATTGGTCCCCTAACAAATGTGGACATTTTTTTTTTCCTTTTGTTGTTTTTAGATTCAAATGTTTATGAAAATAGATTAACAGATAAAGGTGCTTTATTATTATTATTATGGTAAGTTAGGTTTTGGAGCTCAATAGAGGCATTTGAAGGCACATTGACACTACATTTGTGACGAGGGAAAGAAGGTGAAGAAAGGACTTGGGATTGGAAAATATTTAAATTTTATTATTTGATTTAAGAGGGAACAGAGGAGAGAGGGAAAAAGAAGGATTTGTTTCCACAGATGATTTATATTTTTGCCCCTACAAATATGAAAAAAAAGAAGAAATATATATTTCTCCATTGACCAAACATAAAAGGAATTAAGTATTTAAGTGCTATCATAATCTGTTTCTTCCATATCATTTTGCTTTTGTTTTTTCTTTCTTTCTTTCTATTTTTTTTTAAATCATATTTCTTCCTTCCTTATCCTCTTCACCATTGGCTAGTAGACCTGGAGGAAGAAGAGGTATCATTATTAGATTGAACTTTTGGCATGTCTCTCGGACTGGGGTTCCATATCAACTTGTCTTCGATAGGTTTATTTACCACGTTTTCCTATCGACAAGCAACTTTACACCGAATAAAACTTTTGCCATTTCTTCTGTTTTTATCAAATCTTGTTCAAGGATTGCAATGACCTGACCGGTGCGTGGGCATCAGATTCTCCATATTTTGATGGTTTTCGGATAGAAACAGATATTAGTGTAACACCTATGTTACTTCTTGATATTGACATTTATGCTCCCCTTCAGTATTCCTTTGTCTAATGTTCACTCATAATTCTAATCCATACACACACACTGACACTCAAGTCACATGATAGTCCTGATACGATATGCATTGATTTTATTTTATTAAATCCATATTCAATAAAATATATAGTGTGTAGATATATTTATATTTTCCCTAATAAAATATATAGAAGAAGAAATTATCTCATTTGACGAAAGATTGCTGATACCGTTCCTGTTTCCACCTATCAATATTTGTTACGTGCTATGAAATAATAAAGTATCTAAAATAAAGTAAGTTATAATTATTTTTTTATAACACATAGCAAATATTGATTGATAAACACAGAAACGAGACAACATTTTAAAGATAGTGAATTATAATCTCTTGTTTTTACCAAAATTCTCCATTATAAAATCGTGAAGAAGGTTTAAGCAAAAGCATTTATATTTATGTGGGGTTAAGATTCCGGGACCCATTTTTTTGGATAAAGATATGAAAAAGCAAAAGAGAAGAAGAATAATAGAAGAACAACACAGTGTTTTTTTCAAGAGAATCTGGTACAAGAAAAGGAAAAGAGAATGCCAGAAAACCCGGAAGGAATCATCATACTTAGTTTTACTTCATCCTATGAACTTCTAGAAATAGTTAAATGGACGGCACGCCTGGAGAGCAAAACTTAAAGCTGCTTCTTGTTTAACTCTAGGATCCACCATATAACTTTTGAACGTCCATGTTCAGATTGACGGATTAATCGGTTTAAATAATACAGATTTGATCCACAGAATATATATATATATATATATATATATATATTTTTTACATAAGCACGAATGGATTTATAGTTTTTAACTTGTTTAAATACCCGTTTGCCCCATAGAAATAAAAAAATTAGGAGTAAAATATCCGTTGAATATATATTAATAGAAAAATTCTATCATCTTTGTTATATTTTTTAGCGGGACTCATACTGTTAGTTATTTAATAGCACAGATTCATATTCAACTATGATCATACCGTTAAAATACTTAATATATTTTTTCTATGTTTATTTTAATGATTAGATGAATGCTTACACAATCTTGTTTAGGGTTGGATATGGATTAGTTTGGTTTGGTTTTTATAGAATACCAAACCTATAATAATTTATGATTTGTTTTTTTTTCTTTAATTTACAAAACTAGACCATTAAATAAAGATTTGGTTCAGTTTAGAGTTCGGATTAAATCAAATTTTAAACAAAAATGAGTCTTGTTCAAATATTTAAATTACATTTGCACTACAAAGTTTAATTCACAAATCACCATAAAAGACATCATATAAGTCTAGCTTATTCATTATTTATAGTCTTCCATTAAATCATTCAACAACAAATTACATTCATTAACTAATGTATAGCAAATTATAATCTATGATCTTCTACAAAACCAATCAATTAATAATCTACCGACAAATTTGATTAAAAAAAAGTTATCTATTTACAAATAAAAGTTATTTGATAACAAAATATATTGAACAATCAATACATACTAAAATTCATAACTATGTAAGCAAAGTCCATACTAAAAAATAATTAACAAAAACATAACTAATAAGTCACCAATAGAAGAATATATTTTGAACCTAAAAAAGAATTCATCAAATAGTAGATTTTATAATGGAACCATAAGAAAATATACAACCATTAATCAATCTTCATAATACAATACATAGCTATAAGTAAAATATTATTATGTTTTTAAAAAACCGTTTGGTTCGATTATATGGATTAGTTTGGATCGGAAAGTTTCTAAACCAAATTATTTTAGAAACCATAATTTCGGTTTTATTTGATTCAGCGCATGGATTGATTCAGTTCTATCAGTTTTTTTGTCCATTCTTAATCCGTTGATAGAAACGTACAAGTTGCTATGTTTCTTGTTATAATGAATTTAAAAAAAAAAAAGTCATACCATCATGATATAAGTATAGAAAGAATTAGTTCTCAGAAAAAAAGAAAATGAAAATCTCAATATAATTTCATAACCTTTTGGACTCATTGACGCAAATATTGTGACAATCAACTCATGATAAAGGAGGAAAAGAAAAGAAAAGAAAAAGAAAAAACAACAGTTGTTCTCACTCTGCACGAATATACAGCAAAACCCTTTTGAGGTAAAATTAAAAGATCTAACAAGATTTTTAGCAAATTTAATAATACACAATACAAAGGTTTTGGACAGAATTAAGGCCACATATATCCCAACAACCTGAAGATTTGACTAATCCGGCCGACAGTGAAATATTTAATGATCAATGTTAGGAAAAGTATTGCACACCTAACTAGCAGTTAACATTGGAATCAGCATTATAATTTCTAGCGAATAATTAATTATACGACTAGTCTATATCCAACTCATTGTGTCAAAGAACATATTCACATAGATAAACATCCACACTAACTGCCAAATAAAGCTGCAAACATAAAAATAAAATAAAATAAATGACCTTAGAAAATTGAAAAATAGCAATATATATCCAAATTTACTGAGAAATTAAAATTCCCCATTAATATGAAGGAGAAATATACAAAGCCATCTCATTGGTTAACATGACTTACTGAATTTTAATATATATATATTTTTCTTTTTTGGGCCATAGCCCTTTTATGGTAGGCCAATTTATTTATGTACAGATCAACCAACCACCATCCACCCAAAGAAAAACATAAAATTGTTACCATTTTGCCTTGTGAAAACTGAGAAAAAAATCCTAATATACTATAACTAACAAAAGTATTTAAAAAAAAAAAAAAAGATTGTTTCTCTCAGGCCTCATTCTAAGTTAATGCTATCAACTAGAATCAAGATGCAAATAATTGTCTTGATAATAATCTTCATGAAATTCAGGAATCCCAGAAGCAGCCCACAGCGTCTCATTAATTGAATCCTGAACATCGTCAGGAACCAATAATGTCCTACAAAGTGGGCACGTCTTCTGGTCGTACCCCATCCAACGGTCCAAACACGTCCTATGAAACACATGGTTGCAATTCGTTAGCCGTCTAATCTCATCCTCCGATTCGAACTCGTACAGACACACCGCACAGCTTTCAGGTGGATCCACCAGCTCGCAGAACTTGACAACAGGCAATAATTGCTTCATGAGGAGTGTGGAGGTGGAGTTGTGGAATTCGGGTATCGGGGTCGTCGTGTTCGGGGTCTCCGCCAGGGGAGTTCCGGTTCGAGGAATTCCGATAGACCCACGAACCGGAAGAGGAGGAAGATGAGCTTGCGGAGGATAGTGAAGATGGAGAGTGTATGGAGGAGGATTTTTGGGAGGAGGAGTTCACTGTAACACACTGGAAAGCCCATTTCGGGTTTGGTTCGTTCGTTTATACAGGCCTCTTGTGTTTTAAACTAACAGCAATGCCTTCCTATTCCTCTTTTTTGAGAGTAAATTTTTGGGATGTGTTTTATGAGATAGGGAGAGAGAGATAGAGAGAGAGAAAGAGAGAGTTGGTGTTGGTATGAGAAATGGAAGATTTATATAGAGAGGAATGGAGGAGAGGAGAGAGAGTAGGGGAGGGAATTAAGCGTTGGATCTGGATTTATAAGTGTGTGGTGTTTTTTTTTTTTTTTTATAACATTGGGTGTAGGGAGGAGTTTAGTTTTGTGAGTTAGGAGGAACGTGAGGTGAAGGTGGGTCGAGAAAAACAACTCCATAAGAGTACTGTCCTGTCCCCCTGTGTGCACTTTATATTTTAATATATAAATATATTTTTCATTTAAAATATATATTTATCAATGATTCGGACACACTGAAGATGTTTGTAAATAAGTATTTATTATTATTTTTAAATATATGATCGATATTAAGAATTATAAAATTTTCTCATGAAAAAAAAAACATCGATTTAGTATCATTCTAACATCATTTTCAAACTAAATCAATACTAAATCGAGAATGATATGATAATAATGAAAAATTGACAGTTTCACTCATAATAAATTAATCAAACTGAATCAATACTAATTCAATACCGATAAGTTACTGATATAGATCTAATATCAATAAAATCTGACAATCTAAACATACCCCATATTTTCTATATTTTAACCCAAAATCTTAAACCTTGGTGGTGTTAAAATAAAAATATTTTATGCATTTGTTGGAACGAGAAGATATAGTAATAATCCCTGGAGAGACTTAAATTCATTTATCCGACAATAGTGCACCACATAATCATACAAATGTGCATTCTTCATTCAGTTAACGTTACATACACAATTTTACCTGTAAAAAAAATAAAGTACATCCACGCAATACCTCCTTGTAAAGGGAAAAATCAACACCAAACGTGATCGCGATTTCAATATTTTTATTATGATTGGATATATATTTTTAAAGCCGGAGTCACAATTATTAAGAATTAATGATTCTAAATTTTGGGAGAGTTTGATTCCACTCTTTAGAAATTGGAATTGTTATTCTAACATATCCTATTATAATTACCTTTTATGCTCTTATATATTTATCATTTATTTTTATTATTAATGATATTTTTCACATATATCATACCAATTTCATTACATTCTTTAATATTTTCAAACAAATAAATACATTTGTTATTCCACTACTTATTTCAGTCTATTTCATCTCTCCCGTTCCATTCGGAACAACTTCTACAACCAGACATGAAAATTAGTTTAAATGTGTCTCTTGCGGTAAAATGTGTTATGGCTTTATTGAATTTTATATTAGAGCTTTGCGTTTGTGTGGGTTAAAGTGAAGCTACAAAATGTGATTTTGCCTCCTCCTCCAGGAGAGCGAAGCCAAAACGGAACGTCTCTCTTGACGTTTCAAATATTCTAGATGATATTGATACGTAGATATAGGTAGCTTTCATGTTGATTAAATAAATATATGAATACATGTTTTCTGAGAGTCCGTGGATAGTCAATTACAAAGTCGATGTAGTTCACCAATTTCTCAAGAAAAGGGGTCCAACAAATTAATTTGGACGGAAATGTTGAATCTAGTACCTTTATTTTGTAGGATATATTACCAAGCATATATTACAAGAGAGAGAGAAAGACAGAGGGAGATTGGGGTAGTGATGCAATCAGGACGGGCTCGAGATGGATCATGCAAAACTTGTATCCGACCCGATTAGATATTAGGTATCCCAAAACTTGACCCGATAATGACGAATCCAATTCCGACCCGACCCCGAAATACAAGTGTTTTTTTTTTTTTAAAATATACATTAAAAATAAACGTACCAACTTTTTTCTTTAGATATTTTTCCTTGTAATTGCATGATTTTTAATTTTATAGATTACATTTCCCAGTTACCATCATTTTCAAAATAATTATAACAAGCTAAAGATATAAGAATTCATCCAAATTGCAGGTTTCCATACCAGGGCATGAAATAATTGAAATTAAAAAAAAATTATATATTTATAAAATATTCTGACAGCTTTTTAATCATCGAACTTTAAAGCATATAAAAACTAAGTGCGTGGATTTTAAAGATAAATTTCAGTAGTAGATATAATATTCAAAATGCTCAATAACTTTATCCTATAAATTTAAAAAACAATTAAAGTTGACCTATAAATGAGCATGACAACACAGTTGAATTTTTTTAAAAATTTTATGGAGTATTGTATGTGTGTTCTATGAATTTGTGTATGAAATATGGCTGAGGTTGAGGAAGGACTATATATGTATGTGTATTACTAGTAATGTTTTGAATTTTTTTTAATTTTATATTGTCGGGTCGGGTTTTTATCGGGTTTATATACATGACCCGAAAACTCAACCCAAAACCCTATAGGGTTTTTAGCGGTTCGGGTATCCTATAACGACCCGTCTGGTTGCATCCCTAGACCGGGGGAAAAAAAAGTAATTATAACTTAAATAACTACTAGTTTTTGTGCACTATAATAATAATAATTCTTGTTTTAATAAATACTCTACATCAACATCTTGCACACTTTAGAAAAACTTAGTAAGAACGATACTTTTTAAAATTAGAATGTAGTATTTCATATACTTTTAAATTGCTACTAAGTGGTTGAAATTAAAAAAAAAAAAAAACTAAGAATAGAATGATATAATAACTATATTTAAAGGTTTGATCCGATTTAGTGTTTCTAGGTATCAAGATTGTCAAACTCATGATTTCACATAGAATCAATAAAGGGTTATAGAATCGGAATGTAGAATCGAAACGTGAAAACGTAAGTTACTACAACCTAAAAATATCTTAGTTTAAATTATGACCTCTAAATTCTCACAAATTTTGAGTTTATTTGCTTACCTAAAAATATCTTTGACCTTATTCTTTTACCTTTTCTTTGTCCTTATCTTAAAATATCTTTAACCTTATCAATTGAATTTTCTTTTCCTTTCCTCTGTCTCTCTCCTACTTCATCTTTTCACTTTGTTCTTATCGTTTCCTTCTCTCTCTTCTCTTCCTCTTCTCTATCCTAGTCTTTTTCTCAAACTAACTCTCGAATCTCAATTTCAAAATGACTAAAAGAGAAATCAAAGTTATAAAAGGAGATGGGAAGTAAAAATTAAGTTAGAAGTAGATTCAATAATGAGAAATGAAGATCAGTATTGTGTGCGATTGCCAAAAGATAAGTAAAGATGTTTTACTTCGTTTAATTCATTGTTTCTGTATATATTGTTTGATTTATGATTTCCGCACATACATATATGAATTAGCTTTAGATATGAGTTGGGTTAGTGACAAAATTCATAAATAAGGATATACGATCATGGATCTGAAAACCTAATTTGTTTATGCATAAGTGATGTTGTAAACCCCGGTATTCTTAGTAGTCATGTAAACTCCGGGGATCGAAAAGCAAAACCCTAATCCAGTCCAGTTTAAGCTTAGTGAGAGAAGCTTAGAAACCCTAAATCCGGCTTTCCTTCGGTTTCATAACAAAAGAAGTTTTATCAAGTAAATGAATATGAATTATTGTTTTAAAGTATATTTTAAACCTTCGAAAGTTTTAAATTCTAAAAATTTTCTATTTCGGGCCTTCCCGAGCTCAATTACGGAAAAATGTGCCCCGAGACTAAAAAATCAGAAATATACTCCGGAATATTCATTAGAACAGAAATTTTATAAGGATTTCAAAAATATAAATTTTATAATTTTTCGGGCTTTAAAAATTACAGTTATAGCCTTTTTCCCGTATTTTCTTTACAACCAGTAAAGTAGATGTCTTGTCTACTATTCACAAGTACAACCTACACTACACACTACCCATACCCTATTCTTACATCCTTACAACTACTCATTATAATTTTCTTTTCCAAGAAATTTTGTTTCCTAATTAATTATTATATTTATTACATTTTATTACTTAAATTACAAATTTTATCAAAATTCAAATCTCTCTCTCTCTCTCTTACACACAATGGCCAGCGCACCCCCCTCCCCATTTCCCTCTATTTTGTTTTATTTTTACTTCCTTTATTTTAACTAAACCATAATTCATTCAATATATAAACTTATTTTCTCTCTCTCTCTTCATTTTTACTCTTCTAAAAATTTTGAAAGTTGCAAAACACTCTCTTCTTCTTCTTCTTCTTGCCATGACCTACATACACACAACTCATCACAAGCTCATTTCCTCTTCTTTTCTACTCCAAATCTTCATTTAGGTGATGATTTCAAGCTTTGTTCTTACATAATCTTGTAATGTCAAGACCATTCTTGTGTGTTTTCCACCTTAAATCCAATGAGCAAATGCTAGGGATAGGAAAACACTAATACAAGAATATCAAACCATCACAAGAAGTAGATCTTGTGTTTAATGAAATTTTTGTTGAAATAATATCATGTTCATGCATGTAAAGTAGAGATCTTGCATGGAAAGTTTATGTTCATGTCATTAAACTCATGTTCATGCACTATAATTGGTAGATATAGTGTTTAGACATTCATACTTTTATTGACATTTATGTTCATGTGGATATTTTGAGCTTTCATGCATTAATGATCATAAAAGCTTAGCCTTGCATGTATATAGATGTGTTAGATGATAGATCTTTATGGATATAGGACAAGAAACTTGAAAAAGAAAAGATTTTGTTAGAAATGTCTAGTGGAAAATTCGGATGATTTTTGAAACCTATTTTAAAAACCCTTGAAACCACTTTGAAACTCATATTTTACATGAAAAATAAAAGGTATATGTAATAGGTATCTTTAAGGAATGATTTTACAAGTTTAAATGAGTTTAGGCACGAGTAATGTATAAAACAAGTAGTGGAATTAATATGAAAAATTTGAGTTAGTGATCAAGTTGTTAAATTCGTAATTTGAAGTGATGCCTATATAACACCTAGTATTCAAGCTCAAATTGCAAGTTTTATATGTTAAATGAAGTCATTAGACAATAGATATATTAAAGCTTCAAATTTTGATGCATTAAACAAGTTTTCTCATAAGAAATATGCAAGAAATGAAATTTTTCAAAATTCGGATTTTTATGAAAAGCTTGTTTAAAAACATATTTGCAAGGTGAAAAATGTGAATTTCTATGTAGAAGTGAAGGTCTTTGATAGTATAGATGATGAAGACTCATTTTTATTTAGATAGCAAGTAAATTCTAAGAATAAAATCCTAAAACACTAGAAAATGCAAAATTTGAAAGAATGAATTTTTAAGAAGTGACTATTGTGGAGTCTTGTAATAATTAGGAGTTCTTAAAAGTTTCATTATAAAAAATCATCAAGACCATGCATATATTGAACTCATTACATGTCATTCATATTCCATCTATACATAAATCATCAACTAGGAACATTGTGATTAAGTGCAAAACAATTTTTTTGAGATGGAAACGTTACAGAACAGATCTGATCCCTCTGTTCCGTGACCTTAATGTTTTCAAAACTTGAAAATAATATTAGAAATAGGTAGTCTTTCGAAGTAGATAGAAATCAATATAAAATTTGCGAAATTCCGAGTTAAAATGACCAAGTTATGGTCGTTTTAAGTTGGAATTTTCGCAAATAGGGAGAATTACAATTTTGTCTAGCTTAGATGCATAGCTTGAATTAGTTAAGTTATGAAATTCTCATTAGGTTATTCTTATTTGGTAGGTGATCCCGAGAACGACGATACCCTACCACCTTACTACTACTATTAAGAGACCGACGTTCCATGGCTGAGTGAGTTTCACTTCCGATTTCAATTATTGCTTATGATTGTAATGATAGTCGCACTAGTTGCTAAGAAAAGATAAAAAGAATGATTATGCATGATGGGGTTAGTTGGGAATTATAATTGTCTGCTGTTGATATGTGAAGTTGAACTTAAAGAATATCGAAGTCGGGTGATAAGTTATTGCTTGTATAGAGATGAGCTAGAATTGATTGTCTGCGAATATTGCTTGGCCACCTAAAAGAATTGGATTAATCAAGTATTGGACTTCAATTATAATTTGAACTCATTCATATCACGATAGGGATGGAGCATTAGCATTTGTTAGTTTTTTGTGATCCATAAAACGAATATATGTTGGTTAATCGTGATCTATAAAACGAATATATGTTGGTTAATCGTGATTCATAAAATGAATATATGTTGGTTAATCGTGATGCATAAAACGAATATATGTTGGTTAATCGTGATCCATAAAACGAATTATTGTTCAGTTGACCGTGAGTTTAAATGGCGTCGTACCGTAGGATTTGTTAATCTGCTAACCCGGGATGGAGAGCGCAAGTCCATCCACATATGATTTCCGGCTGGTCATATGTTTGTTGAACTCACTTGTTTGATGCATTTCACTTGATTGATTAATCACTTGCTTGAATGATTTGTCTTAATTGTGATATGGAAGTTTTCACTCACTACGCTAGTTAGCTTACGCCCCATAGTTTTTACTTGTTGCTGCATGAATTCATTTGGCTTAGGCCAAAGCAGGCTACAGCTCAGGTACCGAAGCTAGGAGTTTCCCTTAGAAGTTTACTTCGGTTTTGTTTAGACTTCCGTTGGAAACTAAAGGACTCTGGATGATTGTAATGGACTTAATATTATTTTGCAGGGAATGGCCATTAGACTTTATAAATTATATATATGTGTTTTGGTTTATTATCTATGGCTAATGAATGCCACGTTAAACTTCTTAACTTCATTGAATAGAGTATTCTATTGTTGTAAATGGACGCTTTACATCTATACAAGACTCCCAAAGGGCTCGGATAGAAATTCGAGAGTCTTATATAGTATGTGGCGGACTGTTACGTTTATGATACCCCTATGGGGCGTGACAGATGTAGTCTTAGGGTTTCTGCTGTAGCACGGGTGAGAAATTAAAAATAATTAGAAATCTAAAATCTAATTTAATTTCATGAAATAATAAATACCTTGAAAGCATAATAATTAATATTCTTTCGGAAACATAAATGTGTTGTTTTCCGTACATAAGGTTGGGGTTTTCGTTAATTAATATCTCTTAAGGGCTTTAAAGTATAATTTTCTATGCATTATGGAGGGTAAAGCCTCTTTTCTATAATCAAATCTTCTCCCAAGAGTGCTAGAAAATTTAATGCAAGTCGGCTACAATAAGTTTCAAAGCATGGACATATTGCCTTTTTTTTATTAAATAGAGCTTCATTTATTAAATACTGGAATGAAAACTTCCAATAAACAATAATTATTTTCTTCCACGAGAAAAGAAAGTTATCAGTGATTTGAAAATTCACACCAAATGGGCATTGTTGTTTTCAAAAATAATCATGATATTTTCAAAATATCTACTTTTCTAAATATACTTTCTTTATTCGCAAAATTTGTTCTTTCAAACCCCCACATTTTAGCATAAAAAACCCGAGATCGTGTCTTTTGAGTTTACGATCTAAAATAAAATGACCTTCAAGAGCACGATAGGTAACTTCATTTTACTTTGTTTTCGAGATGTTACAGAAAATATTTTTGTTTGCTTTGTTTTCAAAAATTTCAAAAAAAAAAGTATTTTTATTAAATTTACCGATGTGCGTGCAAATCTTATTTTGCATGTGGAAAACTTCTTTTTCAACTGATATCATGTTTTTGAAAAATAGAAAACAAGGTTGGTTTGCAAAGAAATGTTAAGAACCGATAAAGCCTACTTCTTGAGTTTGTTTAAGCTTAAAAATTAACAAAGTCTATCATATGCATTTAGACACAAGTTATCTAGGTCCTGTTTTTTTAAAAAGCATCAAAACTTGCTCTTTAAGTTTTTTGAGGCCTAGAATTTTAATAAATTTGTTATATATGTTGAAACAAATGTTTTCTGAGTTTTATCCAAATTAAAGAATAATAGAACGTTCAGTACAACAATAAATTTGCCCTACGAGCCTTATGTTGGATCTAATTTTGGGACTAGAAGATAGAGTTCTTGTTAGGTTAGTGTATTATTGCTAATGTTGTGTTTTAGATTTTTCCTATGTATGTTTTAGTGCTTAGATATGTTCTGGGGGAGTTAAGAAATGTTTTAGAGTTGGTTTGTTTGCTTTATGTCATTGCGGCCTATTTTTCCACGAAAGTAGATCAAAGGTAGACTTAGTATAAGTGTCAAGGGGAAAGTTTTTTATGAGAAGTATCTGTCATGACCTAAAGTTGAGCCCTTGACATACCCACGATAGACACTAAAAAAATAAAAGTTGTGCCTAAAATTTGTTAAAGTATTAAAGCACAGTGCTATCGCGATCTACCATCGAGCCTATGACGTACTCTATAACTGTTACTAAGCATTATCGAGGCTAAATTTAAACTAAAGGTTTTGAGCACAATTCCATGTACCAGACATGAGATAGATCTTCCAAAGAACAATGCCTTTTTCGAATAAGCCAATTCATTTGGGACCTTGCAGATCCACTCTTTTTCCTATTCAAAGATCAGCCCTTTGTTTCTGTGTTTTCACATCAAGAATTCTTTGCCGATGAAGATATGTCAAAGGGGCTTCTTACTTCCCAAAGAGATCCCCCAACATCTATATATAAATGTTGGTTTATCAAAGGAAGTTGGTGACCTAATGATAAGGGAGCTGGCAACCGAAGCCCCGGTGAATGGTAGTCGTAACTATAACAATCCTAAGGTAGCAAAATTCCTTGTCAAGTAAGTTTCAACCCGCACGAAAGGCGTAACGATCTGGGCACTGTCTTGGAGAGAGACTCGGTGAAATAGACATGTCTATGAAGATGCGGACTACTTGTACTTGGACAGAAAGACCCTATGAAGCTTTACTATTCCCCAGGATTGGCTTTGGGCCTTTCTCGAGAGGAGATGAGAAATATGCTTAATATTTGACCCTAATTTGTTGAGGCGGGGCATGTTTTCTTGTACATGTATGTACCCCGCGACCCTTTCTAAGTGACCCTTGACCTGTGTTTGCTTAGTTTTTAATGGTGAGGTGATCCTCGACCTAACCTAAGTAGTAAGCAATGATGAAAAACCTAAGTTAATTATGTTTATAATAATTGGTTTAGATTAATATGCTAGGTTGAACCATAAATAACATGGAGAATATGTTGTTTCAAATGTATGCTTGCTTGAGAAATAAGTCTTTTTGAGTATGAATGACATGAGTTTTGTAATAAATGATTAATATAAAAGTTGATATTAGTCAATAAATGATTGAGTTGCTTATACAGTTTAATTTCTTAAATAGATATTAGCTTTTGAACCTACCCTCTGGTTTATCTTCTAATTCTTTTGGATTGTGGACGTCGTTTAAAGGTACACAATAACTTGTGTGGTGATTGTTAGGATAGGCATTCTAAAACAAACTAAAACTTAAAGATGGCTTTAATAGTAGAGTGTTGCTTGTGCTTATGCCGTTGATTCTGATATGGGGAATAGCAACCTTATCCAAGTAGATACAATAATTTAGGCACTTAGGCTACCTCCATCATATTGTCATGGCATTTGTTGGTGGTTGGGCGGGTAGTCAATGGGGCAAACGGTAATCTTGATCGATGAGAAGCAATATATCGAATCTCATGTTTATGAGACTAGTTGAGCTTCTTTATGTTATGGACTAAGATGGGTAAAGTGTGTATAACATCTGTAAATCTTAGATGAGACTTCTATTCCTTTTCGGTTATATAATCTAGGAGATATAGGTATTTGGGCTGCCTATATCAACCCCTTGAGCATTGTGTGGTTATTTAAGACCCCTAGATTCCTAATGGCTTGTTTTAGAGTGTGAGTGATCCCGTAATGCTTGATTTACTTTAAATTGAAGATAATAACTTGTTGTTTGTTGCATTATATTTAGCTAGGCTCATGTGCCACTTCGTGTGTGTCTGCGTTATTGTGTACTGAGCTTTAGCTCATTTTTATTGTTGTTATTCTTTTTTCAGGTGTTGTGTTGATGAAGATGAAGATGATGATGTTGATGTTGATGTTGATGTTGATGTTGATAATGATGATATTGTTGTTGTTATTGAGTTGAGGATAATGATGTTGCTGTTTGTTATGGTGTTGTTGATGGATGATGATGCTTGGCTCATATATTGAGCGATATTGATTGAGTGAATTGAGTTTAGGACTGTGGATGTATTTTATTTTATTTTATTTTATTTTGTTAAAGAACTGGATTTATGTTTTGAAATTTATAATATTCTTGTAACGGGCTTGGTGGAGCCCATGTTTTGTAAATAAAATTTTTAAAAGCTTTATATACCATCGTTAAAAAGGGTATATGAGATACCTAATGGTATATTTTGTTTGGTAGATGTGAGTTTACTCATGAGAGTAGATAACAAAATGTTTTTGAAAAGTTTTGTTTTTTAGAAAGTTAGTATGCTTTAGTGGGGGTAGAAATTTATAAAATATTCTTATAAAGTTTAATTGACTGCTGCAAAATCCAATTATCTGTAGAATCCAATTAAAAAGTTTCAAAATTTGAAACCTAGTTAGTAATATTCAACATAAGCACGTTCTTTTTGGACAACCTTACATGTAATAGTTAAGTATTATACGTGTTTGGAGACTAAACATACTTGATTATTGGATTAGGCATATCGGGTCTTAACAATAAGAATAGTGGTGTGACAGGTTCTAAAAGATTTTTAGGTAGGTTTAAGACTCGAATGATTAGTGGGTTGGGTTTGTAATTTGGTTAAAGCTTTAGGGTGTAATTAGGGATTAAAAGGCATTAGGAAAATAGCTAGATAAGTTTAAGAATTTAATTTATAAAATCTGAAGATGGTGAAATTAATTTAGCTACTAAGGTGATTGAAATGAATGAATGATCAAAATTTAAGGTATTGAGAAATTTATGTATTGAATGTATAGAAAATTATCGAAATTGAGAAAATTGGACAATTTAAATTTAGGTAAATGACAAAATTAATATTTGGATTTGCTTTAATTTATTTAGTCTGATGAAATGAGAAATTTGCATGGTTTAATCTCTATTTTCAATCGAAATTAATTTTCACCTTGAATTTGCTAATTCATTTAACCATACTATGTATTTTATTTAATCTACTTAATTGAATTACCTAGTTTAATTTCATTAATTTAGTTTTCAATTTGGTTCAATTTTTCCATCATTTCTTTACTATTTACTTTGCAGTTTCTTAATTAACCAAGTAAAATTCGAGATATTTCATTTGGAGTAGAGCTTTTTAGAGTATATTTTTCTTATCAAATCTTAAACATAATATTCTTCAAAGAATTATTATTAGTTTATGAAGGAAATGATAGAATCCAAGTCCAATATTTGTCAACCCATCCCATTTCACAATCCTTAAACCTTATTGATGCTTCCAGAGTACGCACTTACCCTGCTTTGTTCTTGATTGGTAAGCTCTCTGTCATGAAACCTTGATTCTCTTGGTTCCTCTTTGGCTTAAGAATGTATATTGCTTTAATTAGTGTTTGATTTTGTGTTTAAGATATTCAAAGTGCACATTTGAATTTGCCAACTCCTAGTTTATAGAAGATACCATTACTTGAAGAGCCAAAGATGGTTTTCTTTTTTCATGCTCGTTATGTTTTATATCCAGATTTGGTAAGATTTGTTAGTGCAGTTACAAGATTTGTTACATTTACTTTATTTCAGTTATTAGGTGAATTACATTAAAAGGTATCAACGTTTAAGAGTAAGTTCATTAAATAGGGTTAATTACAAAAACATGACTCGTGTTTTGAGTATTTTGCAAATATATGACCTGTGTTATCTTTTATGATAATTAGGTGACTCAAGTTTTATAAAAAAAATGTCAATATTATTAATTATTATTATAGGGAATGTGTTAGAGCTTTATTGGTCTAAAAAATTAATGTAATAAAAAATAATATTAAATAAAATTAAATAAATAAAATATTAAAAATTATTTTTTTGAAAATAAGAAAATTGAAAAAAATGTAAAATTAATTTCTATGAACAATAAAATATTGATACTGTCATTTAAAAATCATTAAATGATATTGGCACTTTTGTATGAAACTCGGGTCACCTAATTATTAAAAAAGATAACACCAGTCATGTGTTTGCAAATTGGTCAAAACACAGGTCATGTTTTTGTAATTAACCCTTTAAAATATCAACATTTCAAGTGGTTAAATCTTCGGGGATAAATTTATTTAAGGTATTAACGTTATAAGTAGTTAAAAAGAAGAATCAACATTTTGCAAAATGAGTCGAATAAAGTATTAATATGCTCACAGCTCATATTATGATGTAGTAGGCCCTAAAACTTGATTTACAATGAAAATAAAGATATGAACGGCGTTATTATTGGATATTACACATTGATACTGACCTGAACTATACTCTCTCTCACTTGATAATACATACAAGGTTGATTGAGTAGTTGTTCACCACAAGCAGAAGTAGATTGATAAAAACTAGGTATTTTGGCTGTTAAATGAAAGACAAAATACAAAAGGAGTTGAAAAGTTAAAGTTTAAATTAAGGTTTACGTTTAAATAGAGGGTATTTATATAACCCTCATTAATGGTAAAATGGTAAGTAAAACAACTTAAATAAAGGAAATTTCATGCAAAATACAGAACAATGATCATACCCCGGATAACGGGCGTTATCTCCTATCACTGTCCCCATTACGGCTGTATCACAGGCCATGATCTCCTTTGGGAAAAATCCCCAATGTTGATAATGTGCTTGATTACAAATGTGTTGTGATAATAGGCACCATCACGGGCATATCACAGGTCGTGATCTCTTCGGATCGAATTTGCTAATATTGATCACGGGCAAGATTACGGGTGTGATTCAAATACGACCCTTAGTATAGGCATGATATGAGATCACGTACCTCATCATGGGCATATCACTTGTGTTTGGCTCTATTTTCTTCTTCACCAATAATGGCCTAAGTCATGACCATAACTAATCGTCGCCTTCAATTTCTTCATGTTTCTTCTAACTTCTTACAAATTGATTCATGTTCCTTTGTGCAACATACCCCATAGCCATTTAGAAAGTTGTATTCATCTTTAGAGGGTTGATTTGATAGAATTCTCAAAGCTAAATTTTGTAACCTCATAGCTCAAACTCTTATAATAGAACCTATTAGAAGTTGATTCCTATAATCTCCCCTAAGTTATTGAAGATTTCACCTCAAATCTTAGAAATTTGAATCTTCTTCATTTGATACATAAGGTTTGAGATCTGCAACATTAAAAGTAGCGGAAACTCCATAATCACTTGATAGTTTAAGTTTGTAAGCATTGTCATTAATACGTTCCAAAACTCTAAATGGACCATATGCTTATGGAAACAATTTGATTATGTTTGCTAGGAAATTGCTCTTTTCTAAGGTGAATCCATACTAGATCTCTTAGTTTAAAGATCTTGGTTTTTCTGCCTCACTTACCTTGTTCTTTCTGCTTGGTTTTTGTAAATGACTGTGACTTGTTGGAACTACTTCTAAATCTCCCTAGATCGTTTAACTTCAGTTAGACTATAATCTTTGGAAGCTGGTATAGATACCATATCAAATGGAATGGTAGGATTGTATCCATACATGACCTCAAATGGTGTCTTGCCAGTAGAATTATATGCATTCCTATTATAGGCAAATTCTATAATAGGAAGGCACAAGTCCTAATCTCTCAGGTTCTTATCAACAGAAGCTCGAAGCAAAGCGCCAAGGATTTGTTAACTACTTTACTCTGACTATCTATTTAAGGGTGTGAAGCAGTGCTGAAAAGTAGTCTAGTTCCAAGCCGTCTCCATAGTATTTTCCAAAAGTAACTAAGAAATTTGACATTGCGGTTGGAAACAACACTATGTGGAACTCCATGAAGTTGCACAATTTTTTTGCAAGAAAAGGTTAGTGATAAAAATAGGGTCATTAGTACGATGACAAGGCACGAAATGCGCCATTTTATTGAATCTGTCCACTACCACCATGATAGAATGTTTTCCTCTCACAGTCTTTAGCAATCCCAACACAAAATCCATTGGCACATCTACCTAAGGCTGTGTAGATATTGGCAATGGCATATACATCCCAAAAGCCTCCATCTTACTCTTAGCTCGTTTGCAATTAGCATAATGTTCCACAACTAAATTCACATCACTCCTCATTTTAGGCAAATAAAAATGCTCCTTCAAAATTTCAAAAGTCTTTTTCTCCCTGAAATGGCCTGACAATCCTCCAGCATGAGTTTCTCTCACTAGTAATTCTCTTAAAGAACATCTAGGTATACACAACTTACCTTGCTTGAACAAATGGCCCTCATGTATAAAATACCCATCTACAAATCTCCCATCAATATGTTTAGATACTATCGATGTAAAATCATCATCACTAGAATATAGCTCAACAATAACTCTAAATCCCAACAATCTGGAGTGTAAAGTGGTAATCAATGAATAGCTTCAAGACAATGCATCAACTACTACATTCTAGCTTCCCTTCTTGTATTTGATCACATAGTTGAATGACTTCATAAACTCCATCCATCTAGCATGTCATTGAGACAATTTATTTTGACTCTTCAAGTGTTTCAAGGACTCATGATTTGTATAAATAAGGAACTCATGATTCATGAGATAATGTTGCCACTTGATAAGAGATTGAATCAAAGAATAGAGCTTCTTGTCATAAATAGAGTAATTCAATGTTGCTCTCTCAACTTCTCACTAAAATAAGGAATAGGATACCACTCTTGCGTCAACACAATGCTTATCCCCACTTCTAATGCATCATACTCTAATTGAAATATTTTCTCAAAATCAGGTAATACCAGTACTGGAGCTATAGTTAGCTTTTGCTTAATCTCCTCAAAACACTTTTGAGCCTTTTCATTCCACTTAAATTCTCTACCCTTCTTAGGAAGCTCAGTAAGTGGTGCAATAATAGAGCTGAAGTTCCGAATAAATCACCTATAGAATAAGCAAGTCCATGGAAGCTTCTCATATCAGATATACTATGGGGAGTAGGCCATTCAGTAATGGCCTTAATCTTTGCCTCATCTACTCTAATTCCATCTCCAAAAACCATAAATCCTAAAAATATAAATTCCTCTTGACAAAGCACACATTTGGCTAACTTTCCATACAATTTCTCCTCCTTTAACGCTCTAAATACAACAATCAAGTGTCTAACATGCTCTTTTAAATTAATACTATATATGAGAATGTCATCAAAATAGATAACAATAACCTTATCAATGAATTCCCTCAAGACTTGATTCATCAATCGCATAAAAGTATTTGGAGCATTAGTAAGCCCAAATGGCATAACAAGCCATTCATAGAGGCTATGCTTGGTTTTGAAGGCTGTCTTCCACTTATCTCCTGGCTTTATTTGGATCTGGTGATAATTACTCCTCAAATCTATCTTGGAGAATATCTTTGCACTATGGAGCTCATCAAGAACATCATCCAATCTTGGTATTGGATAATGGTATTTGATAGGGATCTGGTTGATGGCGCAGTTATCAATACACATCCACCACTGACCATCCTTCTTTGGTATTAATAAAGTTGGTACCAAACATAGACTCATGTCCTCAAGAAAGACATCAGCAAAGCATTTCAAAAGAAGATGAATTACCTAAAGTATAGTCGTTTGACTATCTACCTCAAATATCTGCCTGAGCTATGATAAGAATACTGGTTCACTTGAATCAATAACATCCTTCAACTCACCTTTAGTCATTATCAAAGCCTTTTTCTTAGGTAGGTTGATTTCAGAATAGTTGATTCCAACCTCAGCTGGATTCATAGGTCTTAAAAGTACCTTCTTACCATCCTTTACAAAGGCATAAGTATTTTTTTACCTATCATGAAGAACTCGTCGATCAAGAAGCTAAAGTCAACTTAAGAGAATATGAGTAGCACTCATAGATAGAACATCACATTGTATCTCATCTTCATACCTTCTTTGAATTGAGACTAACACCTTAACCTACTAAGTTCCTAAACTGACCTCTTATCACAAAGCCAATGTAGCTTATAAGGATGTGGATGTAGGATAGTAGGAAGCTTGAGTCTCTTGACCATAGAAATAGTCGCAACATTTGTACAACTTCCTCCATCAATTGTGATTACACAAAGTGCATCCTTCACTATACACTTGATATGAAATGTGTTTTCTCTTTATTCATCATCGGTAGTCTGAGCTAGATTCAAGGTCCGTCTCACTACTAAAGACATGTTAGTAATGGGACCTAGCACTCCTGTAGTTCCATCTTCCTCCTCATTAAACTCTTCCATTAAGTTCTCCTCCTCTTCTTTCTCATCTTCACTTACAACATTTAATTCGAAATAGTCAGGCACAACAGCCATAACTCTTCGGTTTTGACACTAAGTAGCAATGTGTCCATACCTTAAACGTTTGAGGCATTTCACTTGGCTACTCTCCTCTTACCAGCCATTTGTGTCTTAGTATTGGCACCACTAGTATTAGCTAGTATTTCTACTACCTTCTCTTTTAATTCTTCGATCAGGGAATGATTGATTGGAACTAGATCCTTGATTAGGAGGTAATGAGGATTGATAAGGAATTCTTTTTCATTGTCTTTTGACCTTCCAAGCCAAATTAATAGCTTTTTATAAGGTGGAAACTCTAGAGTTCCATAACACTGGCGATCTCAAACTTCAACTTAGTTATGAAGTAGCCTATGGTTTGCTTTTGAGGCTCTTCTATATTGCACCAGACAATCAAAATTTCAAATTATTTGACATAATCTTTTATACTCATTCCACCTTGCTGTAGTGATTGCAACCTCAAGTATAACTTCTGTCGATAATATTCTAGAACAAATCTCCATCAATCACTTGTTTCATCATTCGTCATGTGGTAATTTTAGCTTCTCCCTCATTCTTCTACTAGTCAATAAATTACACCACCACAATGTGACAAACCTGAAGAATTCTAATGCTACAAGTTGAACTTTAGTGAGTCCATCACATTCACAACATTCAAAAACTTGCTCCACATATTGTTCCTAATCTAGATAGTCATCAGGTGATCCTCCCCCTTTGAAGGGTGGGATCTTGATCTTAATCCTTTGGTTTCCCCATTAGGTTTGAACTTCTCGGGCAACAAAATTGTCACCCCCACCTTCAACTAAGGCTTCCTCCTAAATGCCTTAGCATTCGCTCCATCAAGTATTCAACTGATCAAGGCATTGATCGTAGGTCATTATAGTAGTAGCTCTGGGATTCTACCCTGGATTACCTAGTTGTCCTCTGTAAACACTTTCATTGGACATAACTAAACCAAACACCAATGCAACACTTCACAAGAATTTTATTGAATACTTGGTGTACGAGAATATCACCCTTACTTCAAATGCAACTCTAAGTGTCACAACAACCCAACAATGCCACAAGACTCCACCAACACAACTATCAACACAATGCAACAATGATCACTACTCAAATGATTCAATACTAAAGAAGGACTTGGCTGAGAGATCTCATCAAACACTTGGTATGCACTCTTCTAAACCCATAAGAACACAACACAAACACGATCATAACTCCTCAATACTTCAATGTAGTGATGGCAACAACATTATTACAAGATTCTACAACTAATCCACTACTACAAGCACTAGTGCTACAACGTCAACAAGAAGTACAATGTAGCTAGGCTTTTCTGCAGAACACTTTTCCTTATCGTAACCTGAAGCTCTGATACCAAAAATGTTATGCTCCTAGCTCATATTGTGACGTAGTAGGCCTTAGAACTTGCTTTGCAATGAAAATAAAGATATGAATAGAATTATTATCGAATGTTACACATTAATACTAACCTAAACTACACTCTCTCTCACTTGATATTGCACACAAGGTCAATCGAGTGGTTGTTTGCCACAATCTGGAGTAGGTTGATAAGAACTAGGTATTTTAGCTCTCAAATGAAAGACAAATACAAAGGGAGTTGAAAACTTAATGTCTAGATTAGGGTTTATATATGAAAAGAGAGTATTTATATAGCCCTCATTAATGGCAAAATAGTAAATAACATAACTTTAATAAAAGAAAATTTGTGCAAAATACAAAACAATGATCATACCCTGGATAATGAGCGTTATCTCCTATCATAGTCGCCATGATGGCCGTATCATAGGCTGTGATCTCTTCTGGGCAAAATCTCCAATGTTGATAATGTGCTTGATCACAAGTGTATTGTGATAACGAGCACCATCACGAGCATATCACAGGCTGTAACTCCTTAGATTGAATTTTCTAATATTGATGATGAGCAAGATCACGAGCGTGATTCAAATATGGCTCTTAGTATCACGCCCCTCATCACAAGCATCATGTTGCCTGTGTTTAGGGATGCAACCAGGGTGGGTCATTATAAGATACTCGGCCTGTCCGAGCCGTTAAAAACCCTATAGGATTAGACTCTATAGGGTCGAGGGTGGGTTCGGACAATTACATGGCAACTCTATAGGGTTTCGGGTCGAGTTCGGGTCATTAAAAAAACCCGATGGGTAACCAGAACCTGTCATATTATAAACAATTTGAAAATGATTTTGAAATTTAAAAAACAAAACCTACTAATTTTTTTCTTTAAGAATGGTTAATAATTTTAACTTTATTGTCTTTTGTTTCTTCTAATTTTTAATTTTATCTCTTAAAAAATTACTTATACAATATTATTATTTTTTGTTGTTTTAACAAATAAAATAGCTAGTTCAATGAACCTATGAATTGACGAGTGTGCTGTAACTAGCCTAACTCGATTTAGACCATATTAAAGTTTAGCTGCCACCTTACCACCCAATATTTTGTTGGAAGATGCAATTGAATTTAACTAAGAGTTGAAAAGGGAAAAAAAAAAAGAAATGAAGCGGGTCGAGGCGGGGAGGGTCAAGGTCAAAACCTTGTAGGGACGGGTTTAGGTATTGAATAGAAAAACCTATAAGGTCACGGTTCGTGTTTGGGAGACCCTATTTAGAAGCGGGTCGGGTTCGGGTCTTATGTGATCCATTCCAAACCTGCCTAGTTGCATCCCTACTTGTGTTATCCTTTGTTTTCTTCTTCACCAATAACAGTTTGGGTCATGGCCATGACTGACCTGTCTCCTTCAATTTCTTCATGTTATCCTTCCAACTTCTTACAAATTGATCCATGTTCCTTTATGCAATACACCTCATAGCCATTTAGAAAGTAATATTCATGTTTAGAGGGTTGATTTGATAGAATTTTCAAAGCAAATTTTGTAACCCCTTAGCTTGCACTCTTATGATAGGACCTGTTGGAAGCTAATTCCTATTGAGTATTAACAATTGACCATTGATGAAAATTAATGAAACTTAATTGAAAATAAACCTCAATGTTAATACCTTATATAAACTTTACAAAAAAAAAAAAAAAAATTATACTTCATTTGATTCATTTTGCAAAATATTGATTCCTTTTTTTAACCACTTAAAACATTATTACATTAAATGAACTTATCCCCAAACATTGATACCTTTTAATGTAATTTTCCCTTAAATTATTTAACTACTATTGGTTACAATCTACAACAATCTTCTATTTGGTGAAATCTTGTAACCACTTGGGTTCCATTGTAGCTCTTTGACAATGTAACTAGGTCATAGCAAATTTCTTTTCTTTATGAAAAACAACCTTATCCACAAAGTTGTAAAGCATTGGAAAGTTGTCATAATCGTCCTGTTTTGTTTCCTTAGGATATATAACCCCAACCACTGTACAAGAACTTGTGTCACCTCTTATCCTTGACCAAAATAATCTGAGTCCATAAAATAGAAAGAGGTTATAGGATTAGATGATTATCTACTGCCATAGGTGGTAGATCTAATGATGGAACAAAATTTCCTTAAGCTTTCTTAAGTGTTGAAACATGAAAGACATATGTATCTTTGATAAAGCTTGTAACTTTAACTCATAAGCCACTAAACAAACACTTCTAATGATCTTGAAAGGACAATAATAATGCTTTAAAGGCTTGTGATGTCACTATGATAGAGATACTTGTTTGTAGGGTTGCAACTTAACAAAAAGTTCCTTAAAGTTAACATCTAATTTGTGATTACCAACCAACATCTCATTTGATGTTGAGCATACAAAAGATTACTCCTTAGTTGTTTAAGCAACACATCTTGCTCCTTAAGATCAATGTCTACATCATCAATCTTTGTACTCCTCCTAACAAATGAAGTAATAGTAGGTGGCTCTCTACCATGGACTAATTGGAAGGGAGTAAATTGAGCATCACCATGATATGAATTATTGTAGGAATACTTAACCCATGGTGAAAAATTAACCCTTTTGGTTGGATACTCCAATGTGTAGCTTCTCAAATATCACTAAATGGTGTGATTTAGTACCTTTGTTGGCCCATCAAATTGGGCATGATAAGCTGAACTATAATTCAAAGTAGTACTACTAATCAAAATAGCTGCCCCTAAAAATTACTGATAAAAATAGGATCACGATTGGACATAATAGTTCTAGGGAATTCATGTAACTTAACTACAATATTGAAAAAGAAGTTAGCAAGTTAAGTTGCACTAAAATGAGTTGGTAAAGGCCCCACGTGACAATATTTTGTTAGTTAATCCACTGCTACTAATATAACAGTAAACCCTTGAGATTTGGAGTTGTGTATGGAAATCATCTGGGTAAATTTTGGGATTTCGATTTTAGGGATATTAGGAAGTACCCAACATCATATATATATATATATATGTAATATTACATTTACACATGGTGAGATACTAAGTTATCCTTATGTTGTTTGCTTAGCTTAAAACAAAGATAATAAGATGTTAGTTGTTGCATTAGTAATAGGTTTACATGTGAATGTGTGCTACCTTGATCATGTGTATGTATTTATAGTATATTGTACTGAGCTTCGATTGACTCTTTTATTCTTCAGTTATAGGTGATGAACATATAGATCATTACATCGCTAGATGCTTATGGTTAGTGGGTTGAGAATATCGTTAACATTGAAGTCCTTCTAGGTGATAAGTAGAGATCATGTGAAAATTAGTGAAAAATAAAGTAGTTGATCTAAAGACTAGTTAGAATTTAGTGTTTACTATGGAGTATATATCTTTTACTAATAATCTATAATCATTATAGCTTTAGTATGGTGGATCTTAGTTAAACTCTTAAAAGATTGTAAATAGATATTTATGTGGTTGTTTATGACTACAAGTTTGTATACCAATAGTATTTGGAGTTATTAATGTACTAGTGATTTTGGAGATATTTATGGTGTTTATTTTGAATAATAGTTTTAAACCTTGGCGTGTCCTTATTACACGTAAACACATGGCGGGTTATAATCCCCTCAATTTAAAGCATGAAATGGATCATGTCCGATTTCTTCTTCCCCTTTCCTATAAATATATATTATTGTCATGCCCTGAAATATGGTTAAGGTATGCCAGGCCGCTGCATATAATACTTAAGTGTTATATGCATAGGCTAACCCTAAAAGAATCTGTTTATGTTGAGTACTTATTAGCCAATTTTAGATTTTGGAATAGTTTAATTCGATTCTAGAAACAACTGGATTTAGCAGCGATAAAACTAGTTTTGTAAAAACATTCCATATTCTACTCTCATGAGCTTAAAAACAAAACCATACCATTAGATATCTCATCTCAAAGAATACCTATTAACGATGGTAAAACAAAGCTTTAAAAGCTTAATTACAAAACATGGACTCCATAACTAGGCCTTTAAGAATAATACAGCCTTGAAAAGATAAATCCAACTTTTATACAAAATGAAACGAAACGAAATAAATTAAAATCCAACGATTTTAATCCACTTCACTCATCAACAAAAGATCCTCTAAAGTTGCCAAAAACCCGAGCCAACCATTAACATGCAATCAATACCTAGAAAGAAGAAAACAATGAGTCGAAGTCTAGTACAACAGTAACAAACAAAATCAAGATATGCTCATGTACTTATTATAATGCATCAAACCATAGTTTTTATCTTTAAATTAAAGTTTAACAAACAATAGTGGAGCACTCATATTCCGACAACACACCTTGGGAATCTAAGGGTCCTAAGAGCAACAACTGCTTGGGGGTTTGATATAGATAGCTAAAATACCTATGTCTCCTATATGACGTACCAAAAAAAAAAAAAAAAGAAAAAATAGCTTCCTTTAGGATTCATAGTGGTCACACATTTTTACTTATCTCAGTCCAAATATTATTTAGTTAAATCGGTCTCATAAACGTTAATTAGACCATATTACTTTCTTCCAAGCTTAAGTAAACGTTATGCTGATATTATTTGCTTTATCAACTAGCCGTCGAGCCACCTATAAATTATCATTACATCAAAATAAGGGGGTGGCCTAAGCGCACAATTATTGTGTTGGCATCACTAGCAAGATTGTCGCTCCTTAGACTGGATTCAACGATCACGCACAAACATCAAGAAATTATTAAGTTGTCTTTAAGTTTTAATTCATTTTTAATGCCTATCCTAACACACAATACTCATGTTACTGTGGACCTTATCTGAAACCTGGCGGAAGTCAGAAGATAGTCTAGAAGATAAGGTAGAAGGTATATTCAAGCATATGTTTAAGAAATTAATTCATATAAGCTATTAAATAAATTATCCACTCTCTTCAAACATATTTTAAGAACCTATTTGATCAGACGCTAATTAGGAACCCTGTCATTGTTCCAAAAGTTACCACGTCAAGATACAAATAGTTCTCTATTGTCTGTCAAATTATTTATTTTCCTTTGTTTACAAACATTTACTATAACAATGGTATTACCTCTTATTAACTTATAGAAAAGTACTCCTTTTTCTATCATATAAACATTTGAAACAACATACTCCCTTTATTATTCATGGACTAACCTAACATTTTAGTCTAAGCCAATTATATGTTATTAAACCTACGTTAATTTAACTTAGCCAAGATGATTAGACTTAATCAATCTAGTTTAGTTTAGCTTACTAAGTCTATTAAGTCAAGTTAAATTTATATTTAATAATTAATATTTTTATATCTAATATTCATATTTAACTTAGGTCTATAAACTAGTCCACTTCATATTCAAAATAAAAGTTAAACTTAATTAATTACTAAATTTATTAACATATATTATAATTCAAAGTCCACTTAATATAAACATAAACCTAACTTATTCCTATTTATACATGTACCAACATATCATATCATTTATTATTTATCTATTTCATTTCATCTTTCTTTTTTTATATGAATATTACCAAGGGATGGATCATTCCCATGATGGGGTCATCGATCCTCATCACTGGCCACATCATGCCAGTGATTGAGATCATGCGCTTGATCACGACCATGATCTAGGCCACGATGGGAACCATAGGTGAAAATCATACTAATGGTTGCCTTTGTATTTTGATTAGAGGAGATCATGGTCCTTATCACACCTATGATCACCATTTATTCTTTCCTTAGTATGTATCACAGGTCGTATCATGCCCATGATGGATAAGGCGGCAACTTTTATGTTTTTCCTTCATTCACTTTCCTAATGTTAATTTATCTAACTAGTTTAATTGATTACATATTTAGTAAAAACATCTCAAAATCAACATATGAAATCACATTCTTAACTTTATAACATGCTAGTACATATTTCTACATCATATTTCCTTATTACATTTTATCATACACTTGGCCTACACATGCATATACATATCTAGAGTTTTAACAAATATGTTCATATATCTTCAATCCATCAATATTATTATGAATTCAACATATATCTAGCTCTAATTCATTATATTCATGCATAAATAACAATAAATTTTTAGAAAATAACTAACTTGTTTTATCCATCTGTATCAACTAGATCTTCACTACTATTACTTCCTTGAGTTGATTTAGCTTCTTCTAGCTTAATTCCTTACTTCAATCTTGTTTTCTGTCTTTAATTTCTCATATGATCTTGTTAAATTTGAGATTAAGGGTTGGTTTATGGAGAGAAGGAAAAGAGAGAAAAAAAAAATAAAGAGAAGAAGAAAAGAGCTCATGAAATGAAAAAGAAAGGGGTAAGGGTTAAAAGATTTTTATGGGTTATAGGCTTTGGCTTTTGCTTGGATTAGGCTTGGTCTTTGTCTTTAAATTGAATTTGGGCCTCTATTTTAAAGTTTCAAGAACTAAATTTTGGCAAGAGAAATTAATGAATTGAAATTGGCAATTTGAACTAGAAATTCAATTTAAAAAATTAAATTGGTAAAAATTTGATATTTGGTTTGAATTTATGAATTTATGAATTAAGAATTAATATTTAGGTTAAAACGGCTTAATAAGGCATTTTAGAAATTTAGGCAATTGAATTTGAGAAATTTAATGATATTTTACGATTGAAAGGTATGGAGTTGTTTTGTTTGTTGTCATAGAAAATTAAAGTAAAAGAGATCGGTAAAAAGGGCATTTGAAATCTTGAATTTTAATTAAATCTAATTACTAATTTAATTATGTTAATCCATTTAATTATACTATGTAGTTTAGTTTACTTGTTTTATTTAATTACACTATCTAAATTAAATTCTTGATTAATTTCAAATTTCTAGTTCAAAATTAACTACCTAGCTAATTAAGCCATTTCTAACTCAGATAGGTAAAAATTTGGAACATTTCACTTATCCTCAAACTTGAAGGATGTGATTGTACACATATTTTTGCATAATGTAGGAACTTACAAAGCTCAAAAGACCAGAAACTGTAATTCAAAAAAGATATAGATTAAACATATATGATTTGCTTTTTAAACTCTTAATTTAGATTGTCTTGTAATCTAAAGAAATATTACAAACTTGAATTTATTAGACAATCCTAAAATACATAATTATATCGTCTTCAAATATGTCTGAAAGTAAAAATCATTAATCAATCGTGCACCTGTAGTAGTTTTACCTTTAGGTCACAATTTTCTATAATGCTAATGTCATCCCTCTTTAAATCTATAAGTCATACCTAAGGTGGTCATATTTAAAGTCTTTTAAAAGGATTCTACAACTGTAAAAAATAAAAAAATAAAAATCCAAAAAATTGGCGAACTGTAAAGAGCAGTTGCGCAACGGTATGCAAAATGCATGACTAAATAATTTTAGTTATCCACATTTAATTACAAGTAACATTTGCAAACTTGGTTTGTATCATATTTTAGGTGATGTTACATTAAGTCCTTGAACTTCAGCCAATCATTCACCTAACTATCTAATAGGTTCAAATTATCCATTTTGATAACTAATTAAAACTTGTCAGCGTCATTTACGTAGCGTATGTTAACTCTAAAGAGAGTTTTCTTTTCCTTCATTTTTTTTGGGCCACAGGGGCTATTGCAACGTGACGATGGTTATTACAACATGCTAATGGATAAAGTCGAACTCTGTATCTCAAGAATGAGAACTTAGACCGAATGCCACTGGGCTATAGGCAACTCTAATTTATTATATGTCTAAACAATTATTTTGATGAAGATATTCCACTTATAATGTATTTTTTCTTTTTTCAATATGGATAGCCAATTGCGACTACTTTCATATATCTAAATGGTTCATTAAAGTAATTTAGGACATACTATATTCCATAATTGGTAAACAGGGAAAAAAAAAAAGGCACACCATTTTAGACAATGTTAGCATAACACAGATGGTACTACAACTTAAAAAAGTTCAATTAAGTTTTAAAATTGATAATCTCAGTGTTTTGATAATTTATTGAATAATCATTTAAAGTTTAGATGTCAAATCAACTTTATTGATATTTTATGTTAGGTGTAGCAAACAAGCTTTGTATCCTGCCCCATAACGTGAGTATGAGATTTCAAGAGTTGTTTTGATGATGGATCGCGACAGACTGAGAGTCCGATGGTCCAAGAATTAAAAATATGGTACTGGGTTTATATTTTTAAAAGCTACAGTAGCCTATTCTAGTATTGGACGTCCATGATAACAATTTATGCCACTTATTAACACCTCCTAATAGGTTTATCCAAGTTCCCCAAAGTCGATCAGATACCGTTGTTATACCATATTGACGGCTAAATTAAGAGTATGCAGAACAAGAATGGTGATCTTGGGTCCTTTCATAGAGAAAAAACAGAGAAGATTGGAATTATGACATAAAAGGCCACACTATCGAGGGAGGAAATCTCCATCCTGAGCTATGAAGTAATTCTTTCCAAGTAATGGGATAGAATTGTTATTCCTAAATAGTAGAATATAAATATAATAGAATATTTATTTTTTGATTTTTTTTATATAAACGAAGATATCTTGGGAGAAAAAATATCTATTCGGACATGGAATTGCTAATCATATATTTGAATAATAAATTATTATTTAATATTTTTCATAATAGAGATTTTTTTTATAAAATTGTGATTACAGTCAATTAAGCATTATAATAGTTATCTATAAGAAATAATATTATAATGGAATTGTTATTATAATAAAGTGAACAAGCCTGTTTGGATTGTAATATTTTTTATCTGTATTGGATTAGTATCTGTTTATTATCATTTCGATTTTGTCAGTTTATAAGTAAAATTATAGGTTTTTTATCGATATCGATTTAATTTTGGTTCGGTTTGGAAATGATACCAAAACTATGCTAAAACGATTCTCCAAACAGGCTCGTACAATTTTTATACCATAGTTATAATATGTACGGATCATAGCTTGAGTCATATATTTATAATAGGGTATATGCCAAATTTGGTACATAAACTATACATCAAAATTCAATTTGATATTTAAACTTTTTGAAATAATGAATTCAATACCCAATCAAACTTTTTGCAGCTATTTTTACTTACTTCTTAACGTTGTTTACTCTATTTACTGATTTGAGAGAAGCAATATATCATCAAATATTTAATATATCTTATGCCATCGTTTAATACTGAAGCTGTTTTTTCCATATTAAGAAACAGAATAAATGGTGTCGTGTTAGTGAGGTATTATAAGTAATGATAAAAAGTTTTATCAAATATTAAATTAACTACTTTAAAATTCAAGTATAAAGTTAAAGTTTTTTGTAAAATTGAGATACTAAATTTACTATTTTTCCTATATAAAAAAATTTCATTATAATTATTACCACTCTAAACATTTAAGTCACGACATGAAACCGGAGGAACTTTTCCATTTGGGACAATGAAACAATATATTTATGCAATTGTTTATTAGTTAATTATTCAAGTATGGTCATTACATTTGCATTTGAAGTCTTCAATAGGACAACCATTTCATTTGGTTGTTAACTCTTCAAATGTACAACAAAGTCATTTCATTTGTGACTCAACAGTTATGTCAATTCGGTCCCTTGAATAGACATGTGAAATAGACATAGAACGTCAATAATCGTGTGACAAGAAAGTGATACTAATAAATACGGGTGGACCCTTGATAAGAAATAAGCTAAGGAGGAATGAGTTTGCAGTCTCAATTATATGAGAAATTTATGATGCTTTGTTTTTTTATTTTTTTATTTTATTTTTTTTTTAAAGAACAATAAAGAATGGAAATATCAATGTTGCTCGGTGATACATGTAAAATCTTCGTAACATAACCTATTATTGTAATAAATATAATAATTAATATATTAAGTATTTTGATAATAATATCATAATTCGATATGAATAATGGAAAAGGCTATAAAATTTTCGTATGTTTCCATTCCTCTTCAATTTCATTGTTGTATTTTCGGATAAAGCTTGAAGTTCATCTGGTTTTCCTCAATTTTTCTCATTTTATCCTCTTAAACTACTATCACACGTTGTTAACAATTGCAATATTATAAAAAAGAAATACAACATCATACGTTATAAGAAAACTAAGTTTTAAAGATAAACCTGATATTTTTAAACGTAAATTCCTATTGCAAAAATAACTATCGCTAATTTTATCTATAAAGATATAAATTATTTTATTAATTTTTTGTTGTATAATTTTTGTTTTTAAATGTCATTTTTTTTATAACGATAATGATGTAATAGAAAGAATGAGTCAATCTCAATCATTGATTTATAAATTGAGGAAAGTGGAAAGAAAACTAAATGAAGGAAATCCAAATTTTGAAAATTACTTTTCCACTTAGCTACAAATGTATGGATATTATGCATGTAATATTATAGTGGCTGGAGTATTGGTGTGTGTCCATTGTATGATTTAAAAAAGATGATGGTTGTATATATATATAGATATATATATATATATATATATAAAGAACAGAGAAGATGATGTATAAATATCCTCTTCTTGATAAAAATAATTTTTTGAAGACAATTTGTCACGCCCCGAGGGTATCTTAGACGGGACAGTTCCGCCATACACAATATCCGGCTTAAGATTTAAATCATAAATCTCTTAAAGCCATAAATATTGTGCAGAAGCGTATCCTGAATAGATAACCACAGGGTTTGATAGTACCAGATTAGCCATATAAAATACAACTAATAGTCTCAAAACTAACGTAATAACTACTACAGAAAAAAAAACATTAAAAGAAAAGTAGTTTAAGAGTGTATACAACAAAGCAGTTGGGTTACTGATCCTATAAATATTACAATCCTGTTTCAATGATTTATTTAAAAAAACCCCTCCCAGGAAAAAGAAGAAGGAACTCTCTTCAACCCTCGTATCCTTCCCTCAAAACCCTGAATCCAAAGGGGAGCTAACCTGAGGGTAGCCTCGTCCTGACTGGTACCAAAGATAGTCCTGTGACAATAAACTGTAAGGGAGTGAGCGACCACAGGCTCAGCGAGTTATATTCCTCACACTATACCATTCAAGCAAGTTATTAATTCAAACATATGCAATGCAAACAATCAAGTGAACAAATATATATAGCCAACCGGTAACCATATACATATTCGGAATTGCGCCCTCCGAATCCGGGGTTGGGGTACATCCACTCATCAGCACCCAGATTAATATACTTCGGGAATCAAATTTCTCAAGAAAACTTTTTATATATCAAAATAATATACATATAACAACATCCCAGTGAAGTAATAAATCCGAAACAATGACCCGGCGCGATTCTAGGAGAAGGGCCGTCTCCCCAGGACGACTTAGTTCCCATTCCCTAGAACAAGGCCCATGGTACACACTAGGTATATACCACTTCGGTCCTCCATGTTCACCATCCTCACGGGACAGTGCGGCCCATCCGGATCAAGGTATAGTGGTGATGGCCTTCTACGTGCATGAATGCTATGCATGAATGTATTCAATTATTATGTCATATTGGTTTATATTTATTTACTTGGCGTGCAAACAAGTTTCATACACTTTCATTTCTATTCTATAGCATCCAATGGGTTAGAATATAATTACAATATTTTATCAACCAATTCAAGTAACCACAGTCACAGTTTATTTCCCAACCCCTTAATATTTGATTACTTGATTAATTCTATTCTACAACCACAATCAATATAGAGATCATAGGAATATACTCACCTGTCCATATTTCTTGTCAGTCGTAATAGTCAACAGGCAGGTCAAGCTCAGAGTCAGAATCACCTGAATATAAGTAAAGATGGAAATATACTATAAGAATTGACTAAAAACATCTAATATATATATATATATATATATATATCTATACTACAGACTTCCTATATTTCTGGAATCTATTACTAAAACCTTATATAGCTAATATAAATCGATTAACTTAAATTTTACGTACAAAGGTCGTTTACTAAATATTTTAGAGTTATTTGAAATATAAGCAAAATAATAATAACAACTAATAGAAATAAATAATAAAAATATTATTATTAAAGATAAAGAAATTTTAACCAAGTAATATAAGTAACTAAATATAGATATATATATATATATAAATACGTATTGAAAGGTTAAAGGAAATAATTTAATAAATATGAGTAATAACAATAATAATAACAATATAATCATATTTACGTCTATATATAAACATCTAAATAAATTAACATACTTATCTTATATTAATAATTTAATTCTTATATAAAAACAAAGCATAGATATATATATAGCAAGAAATATGACATATCCTATAGGATATATAAGTATGAATATATAAAATATAGCATATAAGAGCTTATACATATACATATATACATAACAATTATATAAGATATAATATATATACATATACTAACTAATATATATATAAATATACATATATACATATATACTAATTACATATATATAACATATACGCATACATATATATATATATATATATAGCTCCATGAGAAGCAGCAGGGCTGCTTCGGAAGGGAGAAGCAGCGTGGCTGCTGGCGCTGCATGGAGCGCTCACCAGGGGCGCAAGCTCGACGCTGGAGCGCTCGCTGTGCGCTCCATGAGCGCTCACTGCTCTCCACGAGCGCTCGCTGAGCGCTGGAGCGCTTGCTGAGCGCTGGAGCGCTGCTCGAGCACTCCATGAGCGCTCCTTCAGCGCTCCTTGAGCGCTCGCTGAGCGCTGGCTAGCGCTGCTGGAGCGCTAGGCTGGGCGCTCGTTGAGCGCTGCTCCGAGCGCCCATGGGGCCTTCCAGCGCGTGAGGTTGCGTGAGGCTCGGTGGGCAGAGCACCCTGCTCTGCCCGTGATCAGCGATGGGTGTGTGGTGTTGCGGTGAGCTGAGGTGGAGCGTGTGTGCTGCGTGGGCATGTGGAAAGAAGAAGACGAAGAAAATAGAGAACAGAGGAGAAAAAGAAAAGGAACAGAGGAAGAAGAAGAAGAAGAAGAAGAAGAACTCACCTTACTTGATTGTGGCTCCCACGGAAGAAGAAAGGAAGTAACAAAAGGAAAGAAAAAGAAAGAAATTGAAACAGAGAAAGAAGAAAAACGAAGAAATCCAAAACGGAAAAGAAGAAAGCAAAAGAAAGAAGGAAACGCAGCAATACCAAATATTATATATATATATATATCTCAAGACAAGTAGCTAAAGTCAACAAGACAAAACAAAACAAAAAAAAAATGTCAGATAAAATCCATTCCGTAATCACTCCTATAATATATATATATATATATATATATATATTTAATAAATTGATGAAATATGGATCTTCTTAAATTTCTTGTTGACTAATCGTCTCGAAAAAATTTAATCAAAAATAAGAAATATCCAAATAAACAATATAGCACGGTTTAAAATTATTAATAGCAAATCAAATAATATTTTTATCGTAATAAATATTCAGACAATATTCGGACAAAGAATTTATAAATAAAATCTTTAATTAATACTGTTTAGAGTAGATTCATAATTGAATAAAGAAAAATTAGTTATTAAGAAGTTTATACAATTTGATAAATAAAATAAAATCAAAATAATAATTAAAATTATCAAAGACAATTTAAGAAATCAGAAATCGGAAATTTTTCGGAGCTCACATCCTACCCTCCTTAAGAGAAGTTTTGTCCTCAAAACGTAAAGATTTACCTGAGTTTTGAAGTAAGTGAGGATATTTTGTTTCACTTCTTCCTCAGATTCCCAAGTAGCTTCTTCTTGATTATGATTTTTCCACAAAACTTTCACATATCTGATTTCTTTGTTCCTCAATTTTTGAACCTTGTGATCCTAAAATCCGAATTGGGTGTTCTTCGTATGTTAAATTCGCTTTCAACTGTACTGGCTCCAATTCAACAACTTTATCCGGATCGGGAATGTGTCTTCTTAATACAGATACATGGAACACGTTGTGTATACCGGATAAGTTTGGTGGCAAGGCTAGTCGATAAGCCAAGTTTCCTACCCTCTCCAGGATCTCAAAAGGTCCAATATATCGGGGGCTCAATTTTCCTTTTGTTCGAATCCGATGTTACTCTTAATAGGACTTATTTTCAAGTACACATGATCCCCAATGTCGAACTCCAAGATTCGTCGTTTTAAATCTGCCCAACTTTTCTGCCTATCTTGAGCTTCCTTCATTCTTTGTTGAATGATTCTCACTTCTCTGCGCATCTTGTATCAAATCAGGTCCTAGTACGAGTTTCTCACATCATCCCAGAATAATGGTGATCGACATTTCCTCCCATATAGTGCTTCATAAGGGGGCATTTGAATAGTGGAATGATAACTGTTGTTGTACGCAAATTCCACTAAAGGCAAGTGTTCATCCCAATTTCCTTTGAATTCCATAACACATGCCCTGAGCATATCTTCCAATGTTTGGATAGTCCTTTCAGATTGTCCATCTGTTTGAGGGTGATAAGCGGTACTAAATCGTAATTTAGTACCCAAACCTTTTTGTAAACTTATCCAAAACTTGGATACAAATCTAGGATCTCTGTCTGATACAATACCTGCTGGAATTCCATGCAATCTCACCACTTCTCGGATATATAGTTTGCTAACTTATCCAAGGAGTATGTCATATTAATTGGCAAGAAATGTGATGATTTTGTCAACCGATCCACTATCACCCATATGGCATCATTTTTGATGATAGTGTTTTGGTAATCCGCTCACAAAATCCATGGTAATTTGATCCCACTTCCATTCCGGAATAGGTAAGGGTTTTAGCAGCCCTCCTGGCCGTTGATGCTCAGCTTTTACTTGTTGGCACACTTCACATTTTTGTAAAATTTGCCACATCACGTTTCATCCATTCCACCAAAAATGATTTTTCAGATCTTGGTACATTTAGTACCTCCGGGATGTACTGTATACCCAGATGTATGAGCTTCACTCATAATCTCCTTCCGAAGTTCTTGATCATTAGGCACACATAATCTGTTATTCAGGCGTATCAATCCATCATCTCCAATTTTGAAATCTGTATACCTTCCTTGTTGTGTTTCTTGTTTCACCAAAAGCAAGGTGGAGTCATGCTGCTGAGCTTCTTTTATCCTTTCAATCAATGTGGGCTCAATTTTATATTAGCCAACTCAACCTCTGATTCATGCCAAGTAAATTCAATATTCAAGCGTTCAAATTCTCGAATCATCTCTTTTTGAGACGTAAGTAATGCGGCAACTTCTGCATGATTTTTCCTACTTAAAGCGTCAGCTACAGCATTTACTTTTCCAGGACATAATTTATTCTAAGATCATAATCCTTGATTAACTCCAACCATCTTCTTTGTCTCATATTTAATTCCTTTTGAGTGAATAAATATTTAAGACTCTGATGATCTGAATAAATCTCACATCTTTGCCCATATAAATAATGTCGCCATAGCTTGAGAGCAAAGACAACTGCTGCTAGCTCTAAATCGTGGGTAGGATAATTTTTCTCAGAGGGTCTCAATTGCCTTGAAGCATAAGCAATTACCTTACCATTTTGCATCAACACACAACCAAGCCCATTTTTTGATGCATCGCTGTGAACAGTGAATGGTATTCACTATTTGGCAAGGTTAATATCGGTGCTGAGACCAATCTTTTCTTTAACTCCTGGAAACTTTCCCTCTCTTATCATTCCATTCAAACTTCTCATACTTTTGAGTCAATTGGGTAAGGGGTCGAGCAATTTTGAAAAATCCTTCACAAATTTTCTGTAATAACCTGCTAACCCAAGAAGCTTCTTATCTCTGTAACATTTTCTGGTTGTTTCCAACTAACAATTGCTTCGATCTTTGCAGGATCCACAGATACACCTTTTCCTGAAATTACGTGCCCTAGAAAAGAAATTTCATTTAACCAGAAATCACATTTGGAAAATTTGGCATACAATTTGTGTTCTCTCAAAATTTGTAATGCCAGTCTTAGATGCTCAACGTGTTGTTCAGCAGTCGTTGAATAGACTAAAATGTCATCGATGAAAACAATGACACATTTATCCATATGATCTGTATATCCGATTCATTAAATCCATAAACGCAGCAGGGGCATTGGTCAAGCCAAAGGCATAACCAAAAACTCATAGTGCCCATATCTGGTTCGAAAAGCTGTTTTTGGCACATCTTCAGGCTTAATTCTGAGTTGATGATAACCCGATCTCAAGTCAATTCGGGAGAAACGGTAGCCCCTTGTAATTGATCAAACAAATCATCAATACGCGGCAAAGGATATTTGTTCTTTATTGTTACTTTATTCAACTCTCTATAATCAATACACAACCTCAGCGAATTATCCTTTTTCTTACAATAAAACAGGGGCTCCCCAAGGAAGAACACTAGGTCTGATAAACCTTGCTCCAATAATTCTTGCAATTGTTTCTTTAATTCCCGTAGTTCAAGTGGAGCCATTCTATATGGTGCCTTTGAGATTGGTTCGGTACCAGGTACCAAATCAATTCCAAAATCAATTTCCCGTTTTGGTGGTAAACTCGATAACTTTTCGGAAAACATCAGAAATTCTTTACTACCAAAAATTTCCGCAATATTATCTTCTTTCCTTTCTCCCTCAGAAGCATACAGAAAGTTTGAATCCCATTGACGGATGCCATTACTTAACATTAGTTCAAATGAACTTAATTCCTTTTGTTGTGGAATCACCAATCCTCCAAAAAAAACTCGGGATCCATTTGCAGCTTGAAATTTATTTTTTCTCTGGCAATCAATTGTAACTTTTGTTTTGGTCATCCAATCCATGCCCAAAATTACTTCATATTTATTTATTTCCATTATCAAATCAGTAGTAGTATCATGATTCTGTAATTTAAGGGGAACAATCCTTAATTACTTCCTTAGAATTCACAATACTACCAGTTGGATCTTCACACTAAAACTTCCTGGAATCACTGTTGTGGGCATCCCGGTTCGTTTTGCTGCCTTGGGAGTGATGAAAGAGTGTGTAGCACCAGAATCAAACAAGGCATAGACGATATGATTTGCTATGGAAATATTTCCTGAATTAACGAATTATGTAAAGTTATTCAAAACGGAAACTATTAGTGTTTTCTATTATCAACCTAAATCAACTTAACAAGTCTAATTTACTACTAGGGCTTTACCTCTAAGAATATTGAAATTCCTACTTTAGTAAAAGAAAAGAGTTTAACTTAGATATATACCTGCAATAAGTCCGGAAGAATAAGCATCTTCATGATCCATTCCAGTCAATTCTGGGATTTGATCCTCATCATAACCACAATCCCAAGTAGTTTCAAGATTGAATAGTCGTCCTCCAGAACGATTACTCTGTCCTCCATTCTTCCTTTCAGCAGAATTACTTCCTGTCAATTATGGTTTGATTGCATTCATCTGTCTTTTTGGGCAAGTGTTAGAGAAGTGCCCAGTTTGTTTACAAATGAAACAAGTAGTAACTGGTTTCTTTGGACAATCATTAATCAAATGCGTAGCATCTCCACAGAAATAACATTTATTCCTCAATTGGGGGCAAGACCTTGGCTTATGATCTCCACTGCATTTCCAGCATTTGACATCCTGACTATTTCTGCTCTTCTTACCAGAGTAGGGCCTTTGAAATATGGGTTTCTTAAATCTATTTTTGAATCTTGGCCCTTCAAATGGTCTTCTTCGAACACATTCACCTTTTTTTCTTCTTGCTTACTTTTTCTTTTTCTAGCATTCTCTAACACCCGAGCTTTCTCCACCAAAGCCTGATAGGTGTTAACTCCAAATTCTTCTAATCTACACCTCATATCTTCATCCAACCCACTGAGAAAAACTTGCATTTTTAACTCCTCACTATTTCGGTAAGACTCAGGGGCATGTTGTAATAACTTGCTGAATTCAGTTTCATATTGATCGATGGGGCGTCCTTGCTGAGAAATATGCAAGAAATTAGCACTGTATTGCACTTTCAAACTTGTTGGAAAATATTCTTTTAAGAATTCTTGTCGAAAAATTTCCCAGGCTATTGGATTTACCAAATCCCTTTTCCTCGATTCCACCAAGTACGAGCACGGAATTTGAGCATATAGGTACCATATTCAGTCTTCAAATTTTCTGGTACCTCAAAAGCAGCAAAAGATCTCTCCACTTGGCTAACCAGTCTTCGGCCTCATCTGGCTGGCCGTAGGATCCATCAAAATACTGTTGCATTTAATAAATCAGGTAGCATGCTCCTATATGGTCTTGGTGGTATGGAGGCAGTGGAACTGGATCAACTGGAATCTGGAGGTGGTACTGGTGCGCTGGCTACTGGAATCACCTGGGGTCTGGAGTACTGGAATCACGAGTTTGGTCTGTACTGGGAGCTGGTGCTACTGGGTAATCACGGGGTGGTGGGTGCTGCTGGAGCTACTGGGATCACCGGGGGTGGTGGTGCTGGTACTGCTGGGGCTGGAGCTTGCGGACCTCCTTGTGCTAAAGTTCCAACTATATCTGCCAACGAGCAATGGCAGCCAAAACTTCATCAGATCTATCTTGCCTTGGAGGCGGCGTGGTGCATCTTGTTCGGGCGGAGCTGCTTGAGGTTCAGGATCTCTATGAAAAACATAAGTACGACGTGGGGTCGTCCACGACCTCTTCCAGATGGTCTGTACATCAAACATGAAGAAGAAAATTTCTCGTATAATAAATATAAACTATATATTATTAAAACAAAATTTCAATAAAGTATTAACATTATATACACAATCGTACAAAGAAAATAGCAAAAGTTATACTTCTATTAACTTTTAGTCAAGTTAGATACACTGATAAGGTAGTTGCCTCCTTTAGGACAACTCTTACAAGTGGTTCTTATATACAAAAGATCACACAACTATTTACATGGAATCTTAATACATGTTTTCCTATCCTCAAAAGACATCAAAGGAAAACCACAGGGAGATATTATCTAAGTCAATACACCGTCAACCCTGGATACATAAGATTCCCAAAAAGAATTCCCCCAAAATACATCAAAACCCTAATAGCAACCTAGCCCTAACTATGAGGAATAATCATGGATGATTTTATATACACCAAAAGTGAAATCATTTCCGACTATTCCTTCCATCTACTACTAACTATAAGGGCTGTGCTCATCATCACACTCCATCTACTGGAGGTAAAGTCCGAGGTGGACTGTCTGAAGAAGCGATGCTAGATGAACTGTCCTCAGAGTCTGGAGCAAAGAAACCCGAAGTATCAAGTAAAGAAGAGTCAGCTACAATATCCGTAGACATGGGAGGCTGAACATCAGCAACAGCTGCATCCCCTGCAAAAGCCAAGTCCCCAACATCCTGTGGTGGCAGAAAAGGCTCCTGAACAAAAGGGAAACTATCATCTCCAGCAGGAAATAACTCAATGGAAAGCTCCTGAAATGTCATAGGCAACGACTCCAAAGGAGACATGACACTCTCGGCAAACTGCCAAGCCTGCTGAACAGCCTCAGGTGTCTCATCCTCTATCTGAACACCAACCTGAGAGACAGGCTCCCATATCGGCTGATACACAGGGTCCATAATAGACTGAGGCGGGGGGTCCCAAAAGGCGGAGGTATCGGTGGTAACGGAAAGTCCCACGTCGGTACGATCTGTCCTGCCAGTGCTGATAAGGTGGGAAAATCATCTGCTGCTGCTAAAGAATATCCTCCTGTATCAGGTCCCTCTGGTGGTGGATGCGTAGTCGGTATCCATCGCTGTGCATATGCTGAAAAGACTCCCGCATGATGGGCAGCCATCATAGCCTGGTGATCTCTACTGAAATCTCTAGCATATGCTAACTCTGGACTCATCTACACCCAAGTCCTAAAGTCAGGTCTGGGGTGGTGTCCCAGGGCCAACTAAGAATATCACATCCTCAAATAGCACTCCCTCATGTCCAAATAGAAGTGCCACCTCCTCAAGAACATATATAGTCTCAATATCAGTCAGACGTCCAGCGGATGTATGAAACTGCAGCTTAAGCATCCTATCGTGCCATTCACCCCACAATCCTGCTCGCCACCAAGTAATAACTGTATCTATATCCTTTGGCCTCCTATATAGAGCAAGATCCTCACAAAGAACACGAAGTCTATGACGATAGGAAATCAGACTCTCCTCAGGCTGATGACGAAAAGAGATCCACTCATCCCGGACTTGAAGATAGGATTTCTACAAAAATCAAGAAAAAGAGAAGAAAAACTAACTTAGCTCTTTCTTTGCCATAAATATGTCTATAAAATATAATTCTATAATTACTATATATTACCCACTTGGTTGTACCCCACTCATCTCTCAATAAGGTTTGTTTTCTTACATCTAAGCTCTGGTTAAGCGCCAATGCTTAAACACCGCTCTGATACCAATCCAAAACTGTCACGCCCCGAGGGTATCTTAGACGGGACAGTTCCGCCATACACAATATCCGGCTTAAGATTTAAATCATAAATCTCTTAAAGCCATAAATATTGTGCAGAAGCGTATCCTGAATAGATAACCACAGTTTGATAGTACCAGATTAGCCATATAATATACAACTAATAGTCTCAAAACTAACTTAACAACTACTGCAGAAATAAAAAAAAGAAAAGTAGTTTAAGAGTGTATACAACAAAGCAGTTGGTTACTGATCCTATAAATATTACAATCCTGTTTCAAAGATTTATTTAAAAACCCCTCCCAGGAAAAAGAAGAAGGAACTCTCTTCAACCCTCGTATCCTTCCTCAAAACCCTGAATCCAAAGGGGAGCTAACCTGAGGGTAGCCTCGTCCTGACTGGTACCAAAGATAGTCCTGTGACAATAAACTGTAAGGGAGTGAGCGACCACAGGCTCAGCGAGTTATATTCCTCACACTATACCATTCAAGCAAGTTATTAATTCAAACATATGCAATGCAAACAATCAAGTGAACAAATATATATAGCCAACCGGTAACCATATACATATTCGGATTTGCGCCCTCCGAATCCGGGGTTGGGGTACATCCACTCATCAGCACCCAGATTAATATACTTCGGGAATCAAATTTCTCAAGAAAACTTTTTATATATCAAAATAATATACATATAACAACATCCCAGTGAAGTAATAAATCCGAAACAATGACCCGGCGCGATTCTAGGAGAAGGGCCGTCTCCCCAGGACGACTTAGTTCCCATTCCCCTAGAACAAGGCCCATGGTACACACTAGGTATATACCACTTCGGTCCTCCATGTTCACCATCCTCACGGGACAGTGCGGCCCATCCGGATCAAGGTGTAGTGGTGATGGCCTTCTACGTGCATGAATGCTATGCATGAATGTATTCAATTATTATGTCAGATTGTTTTATATTTATTTACTTGGGTGCAAACAAGTTTCATACACTTTCATTTCTATTCTATAGCATCCAATGGGTTAGAATATATTACAATATTTTATCAACCAATTCAAGTAACCACAGTCACAGTTTATTTCCCAACCCCTTAATATTTGATTACTTGATTAATTCTATTCTACAACCACAATCAAGTATAGAGATCATAGGAATATACTCACCTGTCCATATTTCTTGTCAGTCGTAATAGTCAACAGGCAGGTCAAGCTCAGAGTCAGAATCACCTGAATATAAGTAAAGATGGAAATATACTATAAGAATTGACTAAAAACATCTAATATATATATATATATATATATCTATACTACAGACTTCCTATATTTCTGGAATCTATTACTAAAACCTTATATAGCTAATTTAAATCGATTAACTTAAATTTTACGTACAAAGGTCGTTTACTAAATATTTTAGAGTTATTTGAAATATAAGCAAAATAATAATAACAACTAATAGAAATAAAAAAATATTATTATTAAGGATAAAGAAACTTTAACCAAGTAATATAAGTAACTAAACATATAGATATATATACATATAAATACGTATTGAAAGGTTAAAGGAAATAATTTAATAAATATGAGTAATAATAATAATAATAATAAAAACAATATATATCATAGTTATGTCTATATATATATACACATCTAAATAAATCAATATACTTATCTTATATTAATAATTTATTTCTTATGTATATAAGAAACATAAATATGTGTATAACAAGAATTATAATATATCCTATAGTATATATATATGTATAAATATATATAAATATATAACGTATAAGAGCTTTACATATACAAATATATACATATACTAACTATATATATATAACATATACATATACATATATATATATATATCTCCATGAGAAGCAGCAGGGCTGCTTCGGGAAGGAGAAGCAGCGTGGCTGCTGGCGCTGCATGGAGCGCTCACCAGGGGCGCAAGCTCGAGCGCTGGAGCGCTCGCTGTGCTCTCCACGAGCGCTCGCTGTGCGCTGGAGCGCTCGCTGAGGGCTGGAGCGCTGCTCGAGCACTCCATGAGCGCCTTCAGCGCTCGCTGAGCGCTGGCTAGCGCTGCTGGAGCGCTAGGCTGGGCGCTCGTTGAGCGCTGCTCCGAGCGCCATGGGGCCTTCCAGCGCGCGTGAGGTGCGCGTGGAGGCTCGGTGGGGGCAGAGCACCCTGCTCTGCCGTGATCAGCGATGAGTGTGTGGTGGTAGGTGGTGCTGGGGTGCGGGCTGTGGTGTGGTGGCTGGGGTGGTGCGGGGTGACGAAGAAGAATAAGAAGAAGAAGAAGAAACAGAGGAGAAAGATGAAAAAGAAACAGAGGAAGGAGAAGAAGGACTCACCTTACTTGGATTGTTGCTCCTCCCACGGAAGAAGAAGAAGAAGAAGAACAAAGAAAAGAAAAGAAAGGAAATTGAACTGAGAAAGAAAGAAAACAGAAGTTTCAAAACGGAAAGGAAAGAAGAAGAGGAACGCAGCTTATACTATATATATATATATATATATATATATATCCAAAGTCAAAGAGAGCTTAAAGTCAACAAAAACACTGTCAGACATATCCACCGAAATTTATCTTATATATTATATATTTAATAAAAATAATTGCAACATGGATCTTCTTAAATTTCTTGTTGACTAATCGTCTCGGAAAAATTTAATCAAAATAAGAAATATCCAATTTAAACAAAATAGCACGGTCTAAAATTTTAATAGCAAATCGAATAATATTTTTATCGTATAAGATCAAATACTCAGACAACATTCAGACAAAGAATTTATAAATAAAATCTTTAATTAATACTGTTTAGAGTAGATTCATAATTGAATAAAGAAAAATTAGTTTATGAAGAAGTTTATACTCAAATTGATAAATAAAATAAAATAAAATAATCAAAATAATAATTAAAATTATCAAAACAATTTAAGAAATCAGAAATCGGAAATTTTTTGGAGCTCACAAAAGTAAAGATGGAAAAAAATTAAATGAAATAAGGAAAAAGAAAACGAAATTTGGATAATTTTTGGTCGACTAACCGTGGCTATCTTTTTTATAGCAGTCTTTAAAATTTAACACTGTTAAAATAAGCAGCCCATATGCTAGGAGCCTTGGCCGCTGAGGATTTACTTTTTATAAACATCAATACATGAATGACCAAAATTGGTAGTTGGGACCACCCAACCATTTTTCCCATATCAACATTTTATGTACACGAGTCTTTCCATCCGTAATAACAAATTTAGAATTCTTTCTATTAAAACACAAGCGTGAGCTTACGAGATTGTCTTTGCACGTTCTGCACCAATGGTTAACAATTCATATTCTCCTTGATATTTTCCATGAATCTTCACGGCATTTGTCTTCACGCCATTATTCCTCTATTTAGACTTTACTGATCATTTATTCGTTTATATCTTCCTGTCAAGCGCATATTCAAAAAAAAAAAAAAAAAAAATCACTTTCTTTTTCATGTATAAAAATAAAGGGGCGGGGGTGTTTAAGACGGTGCAACAGAGGATCAGCAACGTTAAATCTAGTAGGAGTATGCTCTTCCACCAATGAGATGTGTACACCTGCTCTGATAGATTAACTTTGGTATCGCTGTTCCCTAGATATTGTTTCCATCCTGTCCCAACAAATACATGATTGATACATATATGTTAAATGACAGTAATTGTTTCATTTATTCTAGAGATGCTTTTATTTTTTTTAATTTATTAATACGTGTCAAGTTTTTATTAACCGGATAGAATAGAGATACCTACAGCAAATATTTTTCCATATATATCAATTACTTGTCCAAAGTAAGTTGGTGGCAGTAGATATTCATGGCAATTGTTTGACCAATACATGTGAAAACTTCACCTCACCTTCACATCACTCTCGCTTTCCATCTCTCTATCTATTAACTTCTTACTTAATATCACACCTCTTTTTCTTTGTAATCAACCCATTTACTCCTACAGAAGTTCTTGAAACCTATAAGGAAAGGAGCACATAAGGTTGGTTTGTCCGGGCGATCCAACATTCTGATGATGAAGATGAGGATGAAGAAGAAGATGGATGCAAACACAAATGAACTACTTGATTTTTTCAAAGTTTATCTACCCGAATTTAGCTCGGAAAGAATGGTAATCTCCTTTTTCACTTCTTTTTCTCACAGTTATAGAGAATTGTGCATTATGTTACTGTTAGATAGCCTTTGATTCAGGTTAAGATAAATGAAGCATGTTGTTATGAGAACTAAATCATAGTCTCTGTTTTTCGCTCACATTAACTCAATCGAAGTCCTGGTCTACAGAGACTACTCCCTGGTTTTTTAATTTAGTAGTTTTCGTTCACAGACTACATGGTATGTTCATTTAATGGCTTTAAACATGGGTTTCTCTTATCCCTTCTTTTTTTCTTTTTCTTTCAGCTTGTTCCAATCGCATATGTAGCGAAATTAAACAAACCAATTCCACAAACAACGATCCTTCAACGATGTTCAGGGAGACATTGGCTGGTTAAAGTGGTTATACACGATGATAAGGTCTATTTTCAAGAAGGATGGCAAGAATTTGTGCTGGATAATAACATAGAGATGGGAGATTTCCTGGTCTTTTCTTATGATGGTGACAATAAATTTGATGTAACTGTTTTGGACAACTCTATGTGCGAAAAGGATGAAATGTTTTCAAATGTGCGAGGAGGGGTGGACAGGCGAAGGATGAATAAGAAAGAAGGAAAAATCAAAAGGGGAGAAAAAGAGAGAGAGAGCGAGAAGAAGGAAGAGAAAAGATTCAACAAAAATGGAGATGGCGATAATGATTTCAGAGCTGATCTTGGGAATGATGATGAAGAAAAAATTAACGGAACCATAGACGATGAAAACTATACATATGATTTTGATAATGATGACTCGCTGGAATTATTGGAGAAGGAGGAGAAGGAGGCAAAGAAAGGATCAAACAGGAATGGAGTTGATAATAATGATCCCATTGCTGATGTTGAAACTGACGGTGAAGAGGATCAACTTAATGAAACCCGTGACGACGAAGACTACAACGATAATGACAATACCAATGATTCCGCTGGTGATGATGAGGTGGAATTAGTGGAGGAGGAGGAAGAGGAGGTGATGATGGAGGAAAATATTAATGAACTCACTGACAATGATGACAATGCTGACAGAACTGGTGAAGATTTGCAAAGGTCAAAAAGGAAGAGAAGATATAGGAAAACTGAAGTTGGTATGTCATTGATTCCATGTCCAATTCTTGTTGTATTCCTAAATTGACCTAATTATATGGTATTTTAACAGGAAAGTCAAGTAAATCAAGCAAAAATGAATTTGAAGCAGCAAAGTACGTTCAAACATCCAATCCTTATTTTGTACCTAAATTAAGTACTCGCGGACAAAGATACTTGGTGAGTAATTTTTTTTTTTTTTTTTCCTGTGTGTTCATATATGGTAATCAAGAGTATGATTATCAAATGTTTAGTGCAAATATACTAAGGTTGTTCCCATGTTTATCGTAAATAAGCTTAGGGACGTTTTTTACTTTTGCAGCATGTTCCACTTAATGTCATCAAAGACTTCAAGATCAAACTAAGCCCAAAACTCCAATTTCATGATCCCCTCAGGAGAAAGTGGGACGGGCAGGTCCTTACATGGAATGATGGTCACACAAATATAAAAGGATGGAAGGCTGTTTGCCGATGGAACAACCTTAAAGAAGGGGACCATTGTATCTGTGAGCTCTTGCTAGGGAAAGACTCAACATGCAATACCATAAAGGTTCACATCGTCCATCGTTGTTAGGCCTTGCATCATACTTGTACGTCTACCATTGTCCTTTTATGATCCATCATGACTTATTTTTCTTTTTTTCCTTTTTTTTTTTTTTGGAGAGAGAGAAAACTTGGAGCACTGATGCTTCAAGTTAGGATTGTGACAAGTATGAAAAAAAAAATGTCAATTTCTAGAGTTTTTAATTTCTTATAGGTTTTTTTTTTTTTCCTGGTAGTTATTTCTTACAGTTGTTGTATATGGTATTATTTTGCTGTCTAGTGAATATGGTATGGCAAAAAAAAAAAAAATTGAATATGGGATCAAAAGTGTTTTGCTATTTTGATGATTTTACAGATGTTTTAGACTGAGCTTCTCATTTTGTTAATGGATGGTGAATAGACTGTTTTTCTTTATGCCCTGTTTGGTCCTCTAATTTTCTCAATTTTTTTCCCATACATTGTTTTTTTTTTGGCCAAAATTCCCCATACATTTATAATACAATAAATATAAGTGTATGGTGTTTAGTTTGTTTGGCTAAAAGCCAGAATGATGGGATTAGTGATAGATGAAATCAGAATGATGTTGTGACAGGTAGAATTTCATGATGTAGGGTAGCTGTAGGAGACGAAAAGTAACACTTGTTGAAGGCCCATTTCCAGGGAAAAAAGTTGTGTTTTATGTAATTGGGTCTTGAAGGATAATTTTCAAATAGTAATTCAAAAACCTGGCTATGTTGATCATATTCTCTACAACCAACAGTAGTTAAGGACAAAATCAGGTCCGTTAGTTTTAAGGTTGATAGGTGTGGAATTGATATTTGAAATATTCGATTAAAACTAGCAGAACAATATATCTTATTGGAATCGTTGAAAAGTGGAGAGTTTTCCTTGCTTTCAACTTAAAATCAAAGAGAACTAATCATGGATTTAAAAATGAAAAATTCCTCAAAAGATCTCAACTTTTTTCTGTATGAAATTTATTGGCAATACCCTTTCCTTCTTATGAATTACTAAGATCGAGAATAGGAATCAATCGTCGTCCTATTTGAGGCTGAGTAGAGTAGAAATTTATAATTGGTTGACTACTTAGCTTCTCCTCCAGGGAGACAAAGTCTAGTCCCAAACACGCCACCTGAGTCGCTAGCTGGGTGTCATGACCCCTTTAGATCGAAAGATGAAGAGACCCAAGTAGTTTCACCACCAGAATTTTAACTATATTTATATATATGTATACACACATACACACACCCCAAATCTTGGTATCAACTACAGATCATACTAGCTGAAGACATTTATTTCAAATTTAGTATGTAATTTTTTTTTCATTTTAAACTTCCGATTAAAAAATTTTTAAATCGTTAAATAACGATTTGGTTCAGTTTACATTACAGTTGAACCATATTTTGTAATTTATTAGTAGTATAACTGTATAACTTGTAGTTTTATATGAAAAATACTAAATTCATCAAATAATAACCATTATTAAATCTTATAAGAGTTAAATCAAGTTAATATTGATGCAACTAAAAAATTTCAAGTGTTTATTGACACTGAATTTGTTAACAATGTTATCATTTGTGCCAACTTGTTTATAAAATTTATAGATTATGGATAAAAAAGATAAATAATCATAGATTATGATAACTTTTTTTTTTTTTTTTTTTTCCAATTAAGAAACAGAGCATACCATTTTTTTTTCCCTTTTAAAGGGAACCATTTTTTTATGACCCAAAAAAAAAAGGACACTTTTTTCGTTTTTCTCTAGAAATTCAATAGATGCATTAATACCTCAGATTGTGAAAAACAACATCAATGAGGAAGACAACAATATACAAAATCCACTACAACAGAACAAATTTTAACAAATGCAAACGTAGAAAATTTAAATGAATTACCGCTCTTGGCTCCATTTGGCTATGTGGCCATTGTCCTTGCCACAATTACCACAACGATAGCTGCATTGAGATCACCGAAGAGAAGCAAATAATAAAAATCAGTTCATAAGGACGCTTATCGTTGTCATTCCATCACAAAACAGCCATATTTATAAAATAGAGGAGAAGATCCTATAATTTCATTAAAATGGCCACATTTCGTGAGCAATCTTTTTTTGTAAAATCAAAGCTGTCATCTCTCTCTATCACTTATTCATTAAAAAATTAACCTATAAATACAAGAATATATATATATATATATATATATCTAATACAACCTCAAAACAAATAAAAGGCAATTACTTATATTTCTCGTTTCAATTAGTTAAGCAAACCCTGGAAGAAAACGATAATAATCATAACAACAACAACAACAACATGAAGCATTTGTATGTAGTATAGGTATTATTTAATGCGAAATTCCAAACATAAACCCAATAGGGTTTTAAAACGAAACAATAACACGCACAAGATCTTTTAAGGAATTACCTTAAGAGAACTATTGGGATACCTAGGACCTATTTGATTTTATCCCTGGTAATTCTCTCAACATTTAGTGAAGTAACCGGACAATTAGCATTTCTAAATATACTTTTTATGTAATATTTGGTACGTAAGAATAAACCCAAAATGAGATCATGATCTAGGTCCCATATTGAATATAAAAAAACAATATACATGAATAAATCTGGAATAGTATCTTAATCTCAAGTCTCATTTCTATCTCTAAAATTTGGATTGAATATAAAAAGCTGATTTTGCAATTCACTCAAATTAATAATTTTGATGTTAATGTAGAATACAATTTCAAATTTTAATAAGACAGAATAATGATTCCATTTCCACCTTTTACATATGAAATTACGTGTCTATGTTCTATCTTTCATTGATTGTTGAACCAACAAATATATAATTGGTCAATATTTCTTAAAATTTATTTGTCGCATATTATCGTTTCTTAAGATGTTTAGATTATAAATAAGTTATAGTTATTGGTTTTTTCTCTTCGACTTTATCAACACTTTTTTTTTTTTTTTACTTTTTCTTTATTAAAGCAATTTGCAATTTTTCTAAGAATAAAAAAAGTAAAAACCTTTAACTTTCAATACCGTGTATCATGATTTATAGGTCTAAACCTTAAAAAACATACAATTTCTCCTCACCTTTGATACCATTAACGTAGGCCTGTTAATGGTTCGGTTCAAGGGTTGAATTGAATCAAATCGCATTTCAAACGATTCGGTTTAAATCCTTAATGAATCGAACCGCTTTTAACAATTTGAAGTTTTGAACCGAATCGCTTCATATGCGGTTCAGTTTAGTTTGAACTATTTTTAAAAACATTTAGTTCTAATAAATAATATTAATAGTCATTTGTGTTATCAAGAAAAAAATGTTTATATTAAGGAACATTATGCAAAAATTAAAGTTACTTTTTATTATACTAGGTTGTGTATTATATAATTTCAAATATACATATTATCCCATCCTAAAAATATTTTTCAATGCGAGTTCAAAATAACATATATTTTTAATAAATTTATAACACTAACTAAAGAAAATCATTCTTTTACATTAATTCTATGTTTATTTATAATATTCTTCTATTACAACATATTTAAATTTCCGTTGTACCAATTAAATGATTGTGCATGTTCTGAACTTAATTACACCACTTTATTTTAGTTTGATGCATGTCTACTAATTTTAGGAAGAATTTAAAATTAATAGAATAGGAAAACATATTTGGAAAGTTTCAGATGAGTAAAAGATTGCTTGTTTAATATTATTAGATATATAATACCTTTAACAGTGTATTCTGTAAAATATACAAAATATATATATATATATAACATTCATATTTATAATTAACATTAATGTGGTTAAAAATGTAATCTACATTTCAAAAATTAGAACGGAGTCACAATTTCTCCTAATAAATCTACAAATTGAAATCTTACTCAATTCCTCTTCAAAGATGCATCAAAACACAAGAATGGTATTAGAATTCAAAATTATGATTCCATTTCAAGTTTATTCTAACATACTACATTAAAATATGATATTAGAGTCAAATGTCACATGTACCATAATATCTAATGTTTAAGAGCTACATATAAATAAAATGACTTTTTTTTTTTTAATTTACTTTGATGTGAAGCTTTTCAGTTCAGGTTTAAATAGTTTTGTTCAGTTCGACCCCTTGAATTGAACTGCAACTGTTTAAACTCTTCCTGAACTAAACCATAAACTGAACTGAAATATAAAAAAACCGCATTTTGTGATTTGATTTGGTTTGATTCAGTTCAATAAACAGCCCTACTATTAAGGCGCTCAAATATATAGCAAGATAAATAGTTTTACTAGAGAAAATTAAGCATTTTCAAAGTTGCAATTTCATTTTTTCCTCATGTGTGAATCTGAATATCACACACACACACCCGCATGAGTTTTACAAGTCCGGGTTAGTGACCTGCCTGATGGATCCGCAGAGATTTCGACTCGATCCAATCTGTAAAATCATGAACCACTAAATTGTATTTCTTTTTTAGTATTATTGTTTATTAGATATATTGAAAAATTAAAACCATGATTTCGTCACAAAATGGAATCATATCTTCAAAATATAGTTTTGAATGTCAAATTTTTTTTTCAAGACCCTATTTTCACATTTTTTTAAATAATTCTTTTTCCTTCACATAGCACATTATATTGTACGGGTATCATCAAGATATTTCGAGTGTTTTAATGTGATCATTTAAAATAAATTCATTATTTTTCCAATTAGACAAAACACATTAATAATGTGTACTTTTTTACCTGGTTTTAACGTGCTGAAGTGTTCCTAAAACAGTAAAGCATGCATCGTCAAGGTTTTGCCTAGAAAGGAAACAATTGCTTCTAGGCTACTGTTAAAGTGATGATACTTCATATTTTCGACGAAGTTCAAACCACAAAAACAAATACTAAAAAAGATCATGTTGGCCGATGAAATGGGAGGAATGCCACCTGAGGACGACCCAGTGACAAGAGGAAGCTGTGGTATGCTCTACAAGTTCATAGAGTAGTTCATTATTCTAAAAAGTTGAGAGGTGATTCAAAGTTTTAGGATATTTATGATTTGTTAGTTGTTGGTATGTCCTTATTTTTAGTGTTTATTGAATAAAAAATATGGGTTCTGTTCCTGATTTTTCTGTTATTGGGTGTAGTGGACTATTACTTGTGTTAGTGCCTCCATAAATTTCTCCAAGTCTGTTTTATGTGTGCCTATATTTATAGGATGTTTCTTTTATCTTTATGTACGTTGCAGAAGTATTAATAAAACTCATCCTTTAAAAAAAAAAAAAAAAACCAACATGGTATCAGAGCTTCAGAGTTTTGAGGGTTTGTGCGGATGGTTGAAAAATAAAAGTGAGTTCAAACACTTGAGAGACTAAATACATCAACCTTTTTTAATGACATCCAACAATTTCTCTAGTTCTATTCCTGTTTTCATGAGAGAAAAGTTTCACTCATGGGCTATTAAGATGAGGTCTTATTTAAAAGCCTTGAGTTTGTGGGAGGTTATGGAGAATGATTCTAATCCTACTCCTCTTCCACAAAATCCAACACTAGTACAACTCAAAAAGTATGAAGAAGAATTGGTAAAGAAATCAAAGGTTCTCACTTGCACACATTCAGCTATGTCAAAGGAGATTTTTACAAATATAATAGCTTGTGAATCACCAAAAGAACCTTAGGATAAGCTTGAAGAAGAATTTGAAGGCAAAACTCAAACAAAGTTGACACAAATCTTGAATCTCAAAAGAGAATTTGAGATACAAAAAATGAAGGAATCTGAAAGTGTTAAGGAATATGGTAGCAAGCTTATGTCCCTTGTTAATTAAATCAGATTGCTTGGTGAAGAATTTCCAAACCAAAAAATAATGGAAAAGCTTCTTTTAAACCAACCTGAAAGGTATGAGTAAAAAATTTCTTCATTGGAGATTGGTAAAGATCTATAAAAAATAACTTTTGTAGAGTTGATCAATAATCTTCAAGTGGTGGATCAAAGAAGAACAATCAGGCAAGAAGGAACCAAACAAATAGTTGAGGGAGCTTATCTAAGCAAAATTTTATTTTTAAAAGGAAAGGAAGAATCTCTCAATGTAGCCGTTGCAAGAAGTCTGGTATCTCACTGTTTTAAGTGCAAAAGGTTTGAGCACCTACAAACGATTGCAAAGTAAAAAATAAAGAACAAGCAAATATGGTAGAGATGGTTGAAAAAGAAACTTTATTTTGAGACAGTTGGTGAGAAGTGCATCGAGAGATTTTGGAGAGAAATTCTCTAATTAAAGGTTGATGAGAAAGTACATCAACAAGATGTGCATAATATAGTGAAGAGAAGTGCTTCACATATCAAAAAAATTGGGGAGGTGTGCTCCATGAAGGTTTCAACTTTACAACTTTGAATCAAAGGGGCATGTTGAAGAGTGATTCGACGTTTAGGATATTTATGATTTGTTAGTTGTTGGTGTGTCCTTATTTTTAGTGTTTACTAAGTAAAAAATATGGGTTCTATTGTTGATTTTTTTGTTATTGGGTGTAGTGGACTGTTAGTTGATTTAGTGTCTCCATAAATTTCTCGAAGTTAGTTTTATGTGTGCCTATATTTTTTTGTTATTGTCTTCAAAGATGTATTTAGACAAGGGTGTTGATGATGGTCGTGTGCCTGACAGTGTTCGGGGTACGGAAGTCCTACGTTACGGGCAACCAATACAAAGGGCGGTAGAGAAGACCATGGGTAAAAAAATCTAGTGAAAGGAATAGAGCCGTGAATCCCTAATCTATTGATCTTATACCAACAGTAGCAAGTAGGATTATTGGAGATGACTGGAATGTGATCTAAGGATCAGTTTTGTTACTTATGATACTAACATTAAAAATAAGTTTTTTGAAAATCTAGCCTAGAGAAGAGGTTATGGTAGCTGAAGACAATACGACAAGATAATTATAGGTATAAAGATGAAATCTTTTCTCAATTTAAATATGTTATTTTTTAGTTTGATGCCGTGAAAATTTGGATGAGTTTTGGGTTTGTGTTGAGGAAGTTGAGAGATTATTTGAACACATGAGGGTTTATGAGGGTATGATGATAGAGTTGGTGAAGAATTGTTTATGGGGTGATGCATGGTATTGGTGGAAAAAACTTCAGGTAGTGAGTTGCCTTAGGGGAAAAGGGCCTATGAGGACTTGGTTTATGATGAAATACCTAATGGAGTAGGAGATCTTTTTCCTAGACTACAAGCAAAAATCCGTAGAAAATTTTACAGACGTTTGCACCAGTGAACCTCATTTCATAAGTGTTTAAGGAGAAATTGGTGGAACAAAGGGAGAACTGAACCCTCGAAGATCAGAATGATTAAATTGGTGATGGTGAGGACAATAGGAAAGAAGCGGACACCTATAAAGCTTGTGTTGGTGAGGAAGTCGTTGTGGAGAAGCCTCTGTTGATTGACAAAAGGTAGTGATAGTTACTAAAGAGGTGAAGGCTAAAGAAACTCCAAGCAGATTCATTGCACTAGTGAATGAGATCAAAGATGTGGGGCTTAGTGGTTTACTGAAAAATTTACATCCCGACTCAGAGGTAATGCTAAAATTAGTGAGTGCATTTGCCCTATTTCTTCATATTTAACATGGAAAATGATCATCCAGTTATCACTCCAATCCATATAGATTGTGCACTAACGGAGTCAAAAGAAAATTCAAGGATGAGTTTTAATCTAGTAGGGGTGAATGATGCGGTGCAAATCACGATCAAACAACAAGTTAAATGGAATAAATTAAGATAATCCAAAGAGAGGAAGAACAAAGCGAGGATGAAAGATTGGATGAGCCAAGAAGAAAAGATGGATAGACAAGAACTTAGGGTCGAGTTCTTTGCAGGTAGGAGAGAATAATACAGTAGCGGAATCTCAATTAAAGCAAGCATTTATTACTGACGATTTCAACTTTTTAGTTTTTGAAACCACTAATATTAATTATGGGCTGTCAATTTTTTATTTCCAGCATTAATTATCGGTTACACGATTTATTTGTATTTATTATTTGCCTTTTTAGGATCTTATCTTGTAGAATTTCTCATTTAATAATATAAATAGGCCTTTAGGCTTGTCTTTTGTAATGAGAACATTTGTTATTTGATACTTTTAAAACCTTATTGATGGAGAGTTTTTCTTGGGAAATTGCAAGTTTTGCAATTGTGTGTTTTTATAAATCATTCGGTGAGATTGATTTATGTGTTTTACACTTTCATGCTGCATCAGTAGCTGCTCAGGATGTCAGCATTCATGTGTAAGAAAACAAGCCTTCGGAAAACAACATGAAAGAAACCAGCAATGCAGTTGAATCCCATCCATCCTGTCAAGCAAAATCATATTGCGGAAAAAGGAAAGGTATAGCTGAACCTAGTAAGGTTAAGAACTTGAAGCTTTATTTATACTTCATACCAGTTTTTACCTGAGTTATTCTATGTATAGGTTGATGAAGATGAGTCCGGCAGAAGATGTTTTGGTCATAAAGCCCTGTACTACAGTTTCCTCAAGAAGTTCTCCAAGCAGGTGCAAAGCAGAGAGAGCTGTTGCTGCAGTAGCTTCATGCTTCAAGTCTAATCACCCAATTGTCATTATTTCCTTGAAACCTTCCTATGTGTCAAATCATTTTGTAATGGTAAATCACACTAAATGAGCCTGAAACTGGCTGAATTTTCACAACATTTAACTTCGTAGGCGACTGGTCTAAAAACTTAACTTATGAGATCTACATTGTTGATATACGTGTAATATTATTAGTATTATATTTCCTATAACAATGTAATTAATAGTATGGTAGGTAAGGTAGATCAATAGTCACAATTAATAGTATGGTAGGTAAGGTAGACCAATAGTCACAATTAATAGTATGGTAGGTAAGGTAGACCAATAGTCACAAGTTTTTTGTATAAATAGATGTATTCTTGTACAAATTATATATGAAATATACTTCTCAAACACTTTCTAATTTCATCATGGTATCAGAGCCTCGCTGCCATTTGAGGCGAGTTTTCCTCCCTTCGCAGCATTAGGTTTTAGTTTTTTTTTTCTTTTTCATTTTTTGTTCGTTCATTTTTCAAAGAGGCCGAGTTTTCCCTCTAATTTTTTGTCATCGCCGCTACAAAGAGGAGGAGCATCCCCCGATCAACCGATCCCAAAAGTCCGACCACCGTTGGAAGCCACCCATGGACCCACGCGCCGATCGTTCTTCCGCTAAATTCCTCACGCGCCGATCCGAGCCACCTCCGACGAGTGGCGTTCGGCTTAACAGCCCAATTCCGATCTTCTCTCGCCGTTTTTTTTTCACTGACACTACACTGTTCCGAGACTACTGTTCCGACGTGCACTATTCCGACGCGATCTATTTTTGGATTGTTCTGGTATCTCCTTTTCTTTTGTTTAAATATGGAAAGTGATAAGAAAATTGCAGCTATTAGTACTGATAATCCTTCACTCCAAATTAGTCCTATCAAGCTTGATGGAAATAATTACCTTGCCTGGTCACGGTCTTGTTTATTGTTTATCAAAGCTAGAGGAATGCAGGATTATATTACCGGTACTAAAGTCAAACCAGCAATAACTGATCCAACATTCAACCAGTGGGATTCTGAAAATTCGCTGATAATGTCATGGCTTATCAATTCCATGCAGCTCCAAATTTCAAGGACATACTTATTGCTCGATACAGCAGCAAAAATATGAAATGTTGTTACTCTCACCTATTCACAAGTGAAATGATGCCCATATTTATGAGATTCGAAACAAAGTTCATGGTTTGAAGCAAGGAGAGAACAATCATAGTATTTTTCTGAGTTGAATGGCTTGTGGCAAGAGCTTGACTATTATCAAGATTTTCAGGCTAATTGCATTGGAGATGCAGTCAAATTTCAGAAACTACTTGCAAAAGAAAGGGTCTATGATTTCTTGGCCGGATTGAACAATGAATTTGATCATATTAGAGTTCATGTCCTGGGTAAGACCCCTTTCCCTTCTCTTGAGGAAGCATACTCCTATGTTCAGCAGGAAGAGAGCAGACGCAATACCATACTCTATATTCCACAGGTTGAAAAATCTGGTTTGGTAGCAGCTGATTCATCTGAGCAGCTAAAGACCCAAAGTTCTAATAAGGATCATGTACGATGTGATTATTGTGGGAAACCACGTCATACTAAAGAGACTTGCTGGAAGTTACATGGATGCCCAATGAGAGGTCGTGGAGGCAAACGAGTTAATTCTACTCGGGCAAATTTGTCTGAAACTATAACAACTCCTGAGATGACCCCTGATTTTTTTCTCCTGATGAGATTCAGTATCTCAAGCGTATGATGTCTCATAAAGAATCTTCCTCCGGTGCCAAATCCAACTTTGTGCAGTCAGGTAATGCTTTTTCTGCTACCCTTGATACTAATCATTGGATTATTGATTCTGGTGCGAATAGACACATGACGGGCTCCTCAAAAATCTTCTTGAATACTCACCATGTTTAACTAAGGACAATGTCCGAATAGCCAATGGCTCTTTTACAAGTTTCTGGAACAGGTTCTGTTTTCTGTACTCAGATCAAACTATCCTCTGTGCTTCATGTCCCTCAATTTCCTGTCAATCTGTTATCTGTCAGTACACTTACAAAAAATCTCAACTGTAAAATTGAGTTTTTTCCTGATCATTGTGTCTTTCAGGATCTTCAAACAGGGAAGAGGATTGGCAGTGGTAGATTGCACGATGGCTTATATATGTTGGATGAAAGTCAAGGATCTAGTCTCCAACAGGTTTTTTATGGGGAAAATAAAGATGTTAATCAAGAAATCTTGCAATGGCACAGGCGTTTGGGACATCCCTCCTTTTTTGTGTTAAGTAAATTATTTCCTAGTTTGTTTTCAAAACTCATTTGATTCATTAGTTTGTGATCTTGCGAATATGCAAAACATTCTCGAAACTCTTATCCTTTGATTAATAATAAAAGCCAGTTTCCTTTCATGACTATTCACTCTGATGTTTGGGGTCCTACTCAGACTACTTCCTTGTCTGGTAATCGATGGTTTGTCACTTTTATTGATTGTTGCACCAGGATGACTTGGGTCTATTTACTTAAGGCTAAGAGTGATGTGTTTTCTTGCTTTCAGTCTTTTCATAAGATGGTTTGCACCCAATTTGATGCTAAAATAAAAATTCTTAGGACTGATAATGGCACTGAATACATGAATGAAAGATTTGATTCTTATTTAAGGTCACATGGGATAATTCATCAAACTAGTTGTCCCTATACAAGTGCACAGAATGGGTAGCTGAGAGGAAGAATCGGCATCTTTTGGAAGTTGCTAGGTCTCTTATGTTTACCATGAATCTTCCTAAGCCTTACTGGGGAAATGCAATTCTAGTTGCTGCATATCTGATCAACCGAATGCCTCTTAGGTCCTTAACTACAAGAGTCCTTTAGAAACCTTAACAGGACATAACACATACACTGTCCCTCCAAAGGTATTTGGATGTGTTTGTTTTGTTCATACTAAGGATGCTGGGAAACTAGATCCAAGAGCCCTTAAGTGGTGTTTATTGGGTACTCACCGACACAAAAAGGTTACAGATGCTACCACCCTCCATCTAGGAAGTATTTTGTGAGTATGGATGTTACTTTCAGAGAAACTGAACCTTACTACAATCCAACTCCATCATCTCTTCAGGGGGAGAATAATGCAAAGGAAGAGATGATACCTAGTACTGTGACCCTCATTGATCTTACCCCAAGAAAAAGTGATGATCAGAAGGAGACTATAATCCAGGGGGAGAAAATTGGACGTTTGGATAAACCTGATTTGAAGAGGTACTCAAGGAGAAACAAAGACACAACAGAAGAAGTCATCGTGCAACCTACTCTCTGCTGCCAAGAATCATCCTCTTCTGGTGAGTTATTTTTTGATGATTTAGATAAACCTATTTCTCAAAGAAAAGGTGTTAGAGCCTGTACTAAACATCCCATTTCTAATTTTGTTTCCTATGATTCTTTATCTCCTACCTATAGAGGTTTTGCCTTGTCCATTTCGTCTGTGTCTATTCCACAGGATTGGAAGGAAGCACTCAATGATCCAAAATGGAAGGGAGCAATGATTGAAGAAATGAAAGCCTTGACTAAGAATGAGACTTGGGAGCTTGTTACCTCTCCACCTGGAAAAAACTGGTAGGCTGCAAATGGGTGTTTACTGTAAAACACAAAGCTGATGGATCAATTGATAGGTTCAAAGCTAGATTGGTGGCTAAAGGATTCACTCAAACCTATGGGGTAGACTACCAGGAAACTTTTGCTCCAGTAGCAAAAATGAACACAATCAGAATCTTGTTATCATGTGCAGCCAATCTTGATTGGGATTTACAGCAGTTTGATGTGAAAAATGCCTTTCTACATGGAGATTTAGAAGAGAAGTGTATATGGAGATCCCTCCTGGATTTGATACTGAAACAACACATGGGAAAGTATGCAGACTGAAAAAGGCATTATATGGATTAAAGCAATCTCCTAGAGCATGGTTCGACAGATTCAGCAAAGCTATGACTTCTTTCGGCTATCAACAGAGCAATGCAGATCATACTCTATTTATTAAACATAACAAGGGTAAAATTACTATTCTCATAGTTTATGTTGATGACATAGTAATGACAGGAGATGATGAAAAGGAGATAGCTCGATTGAAGAAACTTTTGGCTCAGGAATTTGAAATCAAGGATCTGGGAAACTGCAATATTTCTTAGGAATTGAAGTTGCCAGATCAAAGAAAGGTATCTTCATTTCTCAGAGAAAATATATTCTGGATCTCTGGAAGAAACTGGCATGTTGGGTTGTAAGCCAGCTGAATCTCCTATTGAAAACAACCATAGCTACAAGTTGGAATTGGTGATGCAGTTGATTTAGGGAGATATCAGAGATTGGTAGGAAGACTAATATATCTCTCATACACTAGACCCGACATTGCATATGCAGTCAGTCTAGTGAGTCAATTTATGCATGATCCACGAGAATCACACATGCAAGCAGTATTTCGCATCTTGAGATATCTGAAGTCTGCTCCCGGAAAAGGACTGCTATTTACCAAACATGGTCACCTTCAGATAGAATGCTTTACAGATGCAGATTGGGCTGGATCTCCAAGTGATAGAAGATCACCACTGGCTACTGTACTTTTGTAGGAGGAAATCTAGTAACATGGAGGAGCAAGAAACAAATGTAGTTGCTCGATCAAGTGCTGAAGCAGAATACAGAGCTATGGCTCAAGGGGTTTGTGAGCTTCTGTGGGTACAGAAGATATTAGAAGAATTAAGTCTATCGAGCAAAGATACACTGTCCTTGTATTGTGACAATAAAGCTGCTATTAATATAGCACAAAATCCAGTTCAACATGATAGAACCAAGCACATAGAGATTGATCGACACTTCATCAAAGAAAAATTGATAATGGTGCCTTGAATTTACATCATGTGACATCTGATAAGCAACTGGCTGATGTGTTTACTAAAGGGTTGTGTCACAGGACCTATCATACTTTAGTTTGCAAGTTGGGCATGTGTGATATCTATGCTCCAACTTGAGGGGAGTGTTGATATACGTGTAATATATTAGTATTATTTCCTATAACAATGTAATTAATAGTATGGTAGGTAAGGTAGACCAATAGTCACAATTAATAGTATGGTAGGTAAGGTAGACCAATAGTCACAAGTTTTTTGTATAAATAGATGTATTCTTGTACAAATTATATATGAAATATACTTCTCAAACACTTTCTAATTTCATCAACAATGGTTTTATTTTTATTGGCTATCACTCTCTAAACTTGTAGGCTGAGATTATTGAGGCATATCAAGTGTACCACTTCAGTCAAATAGCATAGAGTTGCAATTCAGGACTTCTTGCACTTACCCCGTGATAAATTCTACCAGCAACCAACTGATCTAAAGCTTGAGCATTTTAGATATGATGTTATTATTATTATTATTATTATTTTGCTGGTTAACCAAATCTTCATTTTTACATTGACCTCAATCTTCCGTGTTGGCCAGTTGCCTGGACATGGCTAATGGAAGATCTTCATATGGTGCAGCATCTACCATGTTGGTTTGCTCGGGAGCATCTGCAAGGGGTTTCTAGGGATATCAAACTGCAGCTACACGAAAAATTGTGGCCTGTGTAATTCGGATTCAGCTCCAAAGTTAAGGGTTCCATGAGGAAAGGCTGGTTTACTTTTGTATAAGATAATCACATGGAGGAAGGTGATTTCTGTGTTTTTGGACTGGTCAATAAGAAGGATGCAATCCTGAAAGTTACCATATTCCGGCCTGCTGACTATATGGCATGAGCAGCTAGTTGCCAAAAGCTGTAAAAACCATGTAGAAACTTGGCACATATGGTTTTCTCCTTTAGTAATCACACTTAATTACGATTCCTATGTAACATGTTGCTGATCACGAGCAAAGAATAGAAAATTCAATTGTATGGAACCATTTTTTTGTCTGAGTGGATGTTATCAAAAGTAGGTCGATGCTATTTTGATGACGTTATAGAGGTCTATGTGCTTTTTCCATTTGTTGATGGATTATAAGCAGACTATTTTCCTAAAAGCTTTGACCGGTCCACCATATGTTGTTGTATATATACTGTTATATTTGGAGAATGGCTGTGTTAAATTGATGTCATTTGTATGAGATTTTATTTTTATCGGTTCTAATATTTTATACCATTAACTAATAGAGATAATATCATGAATGGTATATAAACTTTGACAAAATATCCAATTAGGTACCTAAGTTTTAAAATTGATTAATTTAGTATTTGAATTTAAAATCGATCAATTTATAATTTGAAAAACTTTGAAATTAATTAATTTAATACCTAAAAAAAACTTCATAGAGGTAATGGCATGCATGAAAAGTTTTAAGTATTGAATTAATTACTTTTAAAATTCAAGTATTAAATTGATCAATTTTAAAGTTTATATATTTAATTGTGTATTTTATCAAAAGTCAAGTACATTAACACAATATATTTATATATATAAAGATAAAATTTTAGGTTTTGCCTAATACAACAAAAAGAATTTTTTAATCCTAAATTTATTTCGTAAATGAAACATGGTATAATAAGAAGTTTTCAATTTAATATTATGAAAAATTGTGCAACGGTGATATTGTGGCATAAAAATTGCAAAGCGAGCAATTCTACTCTTTCTATGCATAGTGGAGAATATTACATGTATAATCACATGTTGAGCGTGTAATATACATATAATTATACGTGTATCACTTGTTGAATGTGAGATACATGGCAAACCTGTATTGCACACCAATGTGCAATACACAGGTGTCTAAGACTTTGATCAAGTAGGTCGCTGTATCTCAGCTTGTATATACGGCATAAGCACAAATTATAGTATCTCCACTCTAATATGTAATGCAGTGATACTAATTGGTATTTTATTTTTGTAAAATTTTTATATATATATATATTTTAAAACAATAGTATATGCAGGTTTCACCTATACAGTGATACATAAAGCATGATGGTCTTCATTTGCAGGATATTTAGATATCCGGCGTAAGTCACGTAACTCGCTATTCGTTGGTTGTGCAATGCCTTGAGAATAGATTAGTTCTAGTACTTTTTAATGTTGTGAAAATGTTTTCCTTATCCCTCAAGTTGACCTATTGTTCTTTTATTCCTTTTTTAGAATCTCTTTCATTTCCAACATTGATGTTCACTCGTCATTGGTTACTTGATGATTTTGCAAATGCAACAAAATTAAGTTGATGGGACAGTCTAATACAATTATGGATTTACATATGTTTGAGAACATATGCACCAAGTTGAAAGCAACATTGCGTGTGAAATTCTCTGTTTTCTCTTTCGGTTGAGGTCAGGACATTGGATTTAGTGATAAGAAGGATGATTTAACTGATAAAAAATGCATCAGTTCTAAACCTGTTACAGTTTAAACATGATTTTCTTTTAAGTAAAGTAATATATGTGTTCATAGATTCTCCTTGAATGGAGAGTCAGCACTATTTTATAAAGTTTAACAACGCTATTGATTAAGCCGAATTAAATCAAATAGAAAATCAAAGTTAACTAGATATATTTTGTATTTTAATTTGGGTTAATGTCATGAATCATACTTGAAGTTTTCTAAAATGAGCACTTACCTACCTAATTTTTAAACAATCAATTTAATATCTAATTAAACTATTCATGGTCTTTGGCAAAAAAAAAAAATTATATATATATATATATATGGTCATAAATATTGTCTCCTCTAACTTTGTTTACCTTCATTAATGACTTTGCATTTTCAGCCAATGAATACTTAACATGGTAGGACCCATAAAAAAAAAAATTCTCGAAATTTTACCAATAATTTTTATGAAAATCCCATACGATAATAAAATATTTGAAAAAGAAAGAAAAACATGGAATGTTGGCAAAGTTAGATTGCTTTGGAAAAATCACATCTTGCTTTGAGCTCTTATCTTGAACTAAGAAAGTTGCTATCTTAGGAGGTCACTTAACAACATTTGCAGGCGGATAGACCATTTGGTAAGTACCTTTTTGGGCCATGGGTCAAAATGGAGAAGATATTAACTAGACTATTTAGGGATTGAACAAAAATATCTTTGTTTTACCTTCTATTTAATTACATTACAAGTAGATTCAATAGATTAGACGAGAGAGCAGAAAAGTTAAGAAAATAAATGAAAAAGGTAGAAAGAGAAGGAGAAGAGCAAAAAGAAAACTACATCTTTTACACTAAATTTGTAGCTAATTTTTATCGGATTTTTTATGAGCATACAAATAAATTGGAAAAAAATAACGAATAAAAAAAAGATTGGCTAAAAAAGTGATTAACAAAAAAAAAAAAATAAAACAAAACATTTCTCTTTAAACTTTTCTTCAATTTAACATAAAACAAAAGAAAACTAAAGTTTGAGATCAGTTTTAGTGTGTTCAAGAAACAAAAAAATAACAAACTTTAACTTTGATTCATTATGAACTATGCAAATCAAAGATCAAGTTTCATCCTCTTTTTAACTGCATATGACACCATCGACGGTTGAATGGCTATTCATAATTCTAATATGCTAAACTAGCCTCACACAAGACTTACCAGAAATTCCACCAAATTGTTCACCAAAGCCCTAATAAACCACAAAACAACAACCACGGTGAACCGTCACCTCACTATCAACCAAGACCCAACTTGACACCATTTGCAACTCTAGCCACCACTGGTGGTTTGCTAAAGTTAAAAAAAACCATTATTTGAGCATGAATGATTGGAGAAGGAGAAGATTATGATAGAATATATATAACTTTTAATTTGTGAGAGAGAGAGAGAGGAGGAGGCTTAGAAGATTTATTTATTTCTAATTTGTTTGTTTCTTCTTTTTTTATTTTTTTTCCAGTTTTAATGTGCAATTTGTAGATTGAAATTTTGTAGTCCTTGTTTTTTAATTATTGTGAAGGCCAAAGGACACGTGTCCGCATATCATTGGGTAAAAGAGTTAGCAAGGATGATGGCGTTAACTGAACCAGTGGAGGTAGTGTTTATGAGAGTGAATAGTTCAATTAGGTAGTAAATCGATCGTTTCAAAATTCAGGTAATTAACTGCTCATTTTGTAAAATTTCATGTAATTCATGTATTAACCCTTTTAGTTTAGCTTAAAAAGGTTCTAAATAGTTGGAGGTTTAGGAGGTTGAAAAAAAAATTAAAAATAGGTGATAATTTTTAATTTTAAACTTTATTAATATTTCTTTTTTTTTTCCATCTTTATTAATATTTCATTATATCCGACTTATCTTATCTCTTTTATTTGAAAAAAAAAAAATTCTCTCATCTCACTTTTTAACTTTTTTTAAAATTACTCATTTACTTCACCTATGTCACTTATCCCTCAAATATTAATGCGCTTATACTATTAGCTAAGATATAATGTTCTTTTTATATAATGTTATATATCTTTATCTTACATAATATTCCTCAATTTGAACATTAATTTTTAGTCATAAAGTTTGAAAAATTATTAGGATTAACTAAAATATGTGTTTTTAAAAAATGCTTAAAACGAACCGAACCAAAATTAATTGTATTTGAAGTGGCCTCATTGAAAAACCCAAAAGATTTAAAAGCAATACGGCCTATTTGGGTTTGAATTAAACCAATCCATGAACACTCTTATCCAACAACCATTAACTAATCATTTAAATTACCAATAAACAAAGTTAATAAGGGATTTTGAAGCTATTAACATGTTTATAAAAGGATATCCGAAGGCTCTTGACCTGATGATTATATAAGCTTATGTCATTTAGTAAGCGACAATGAATCTATAATGGAATCATGTTTCTAGATTCCACTCCATTCCCTAATTTGAATGTATTTTTAAAAGTTAGAATGACGATCCTTTAGACTTGGCAATTTTGACTTTGAAGGGGATTTCTATTTTGCCTTCTCATAAATAAGAAATCATAATTCCATTCAAGCTTCATCAATTTATATAGGATAAATTACATCGAAGGTCACAACGTTTGGGGATAAGTTTATCTGAAGTCATAACGTTTTGAGTGGTTCATTTGATATCGTAATGTTTAGAGAAATGAGCCAATTGAGGTCAATATTGATATGTGTCACAACGTGATGGATCTTCTAAGATTTAATTAAATTTTTCTCATATTGACACATATTAATTGTGACCTTAATTAATCTACTTCTTTAAACATCGTGATCTCAAATGAATCACTCAAAATATTGTGACCTCTAATGAACTTGCTATAAATATTGTGACATTCTGATGTAATTTATTCATTATATATAATTTAATTATCATTTTATCCTACCACATTTTTAAAAAACATTTCATTCTATTTATTCAATTCCATGTACATTTCAAACATAACTAACTGATTTATCATTTCAATCTATCAATTTTATTTCAAATGATTCTTGTATACCATAGCTGACTTTACTGAGAATGATCAATAACCACATCACCGATGAATACACCATGTTTGGAACCTACGATGAAACTCAATAATTCGAATGGTAACTATCACAAATCATCATCTGGTTTAACCCATTTTAGCATATTTGTATATTAACTGCTATAACCAGACGTCTTCTTAACCAAGCACATTGGAGGAAGAATTATTACAAGCTAATACAGACATTCGAGGGACAAGCTAAGAATATCGCCCTTAAAATCATATCTTCACGACAAGATTTCAAATGTTAAATTTGTATTGATTTCATCGTGTTATACCAAAATGGTGTCTTGAAATTGAAATCATTTATCTTAAAATTGCATTGATTTGAAGGAAAGAATAATTTTAAAAAATTAACAAAATTAAATGCATATGAAATGAATATAGAAGAAGGTACTTGTTATTTATTACAATCTATCGAGTACTTGATGAAATAATATTTGTTCCATCATAGTGTTGGTATGTGCAAGTAAACATTATAGGTGTACAACGTCAAGTGCTTGTTGTGCTATAATCGGTGTGAGATAAGTAAGGTGTAATGTTGTACAAGGGTTAATTATGAAAAAGGAAAATATGCAGTATTAACCAGCTTGAGTGTACTTGTGATAAATGGGGAAATTGAAACACCAAATCCCATGAAGAAACGAAATGTGGGCTCGAATGATCTTGTTACAAACGAGGGAATTAAAAAATATCAAATCTCATTAATAATGAAGAAACCAAATTCCCTTTTTAGTTTACATGATTAGGGCTATAAGCAAATTAATTGAAATGGTATAGTATTGTGTTATAGAGATAGGCATAGTTTGACTCCAAACCAGAAATCAAATCAGAACCACCACCAGTAGTTCCAAAACTAAGAAACCATAAGTTTCTTGATTCTTAGATGGTTCTTTGATCTAGAACTAGGTAATACTGACACTTCCAGCTAATTCCATTGAAAAAAATTAGAGAAAAAATTTTAAAAATAGTATTAAATTTGTAATTATTAATGTTTAAACCATCTCATATTAATGGTAAAATTAATTACCTATTGATAGGATTTAATTTTTATTATAACATATAAATAAATATAACTTAATAGCGTATATAATTTTGCTCATATAAACTCCTCATAAAGTAAATCTCTTTCCTTAATCAAGACTATTTTTGTATTGTAATTTTTTTTTACCCTCTAAGTATTTTACAACCTCATATTACTCACTACAGTTGGTATTGGATGTGTTTATATATAAATAAATGTGAATCTTAATAATTTTTTTTAATCTTGGTTAAATAATTTAACACATTTAAAATCAATTATTATTTTAAATTTTAAATTTATTTTATTAAAAACTAAAATTCATTTATTCGTTTTTTTTATTATTTTAAGTTGAAAAAAATACATAGTGGTTTCTGCAGTTCTAAAACTAGAATCAGGAACTGTCGTTCCACAGAAATGGACCAAAATCCTGACGATGTCTATTGTGTTGGGCTTAAAACTAAGCTCGACTCAAAGTAACCTAATAAGCTCAAGTTTGAATTGATTAAACTCATTTGATTCGATTTATTAAAAATAAATATTTTTATTCTAATTAATGAGATTTGATGTTTCGTAATCAGTGATAAGTCTTAATAAAAAAGGTTAAAATTGGACACACCAAACTAGAAGAGTCTCCTATAAATTCATCATTAAATCTTTTTTATCATTTTAAAATACAGTATGGCTTAGCATTTTTGTCCTATAGTATTATCTTAGTATAAAATGTCAAATCCATTTAATTATTCAAGTGGAAATCCTTGATCAGAAAGAACTATGACGATCTTACCCAAAAAAAAAAGACTTTAAAAAAAACCAAAAAAAAAAAAAATATATGATGACGGGCAACATCAAAGGCGTTCATTTTCACGACCGCGCACTGGGCTTTTTTTCTTTTCTTTTCCTTTCCAAGTGCAATTGCCTTTTCGAGAAAGGATCTAGTAAAGAATTTCCTTTAAGTTTTTTTTTTTTTTTTCCTTATTTTACAGTTGTAAAAGATGAAAATAATTAAAGACGAGATGACACATTTTATTGCCTTCGATGGAACTAATGAGAAAGGTCACACTTCAAAAGCTTTAGATAAAATTTGAAAAGAAAAGTAAAAATAAGCCACACCCTAAGTATTCCATGGAAGTATTTGGTTATTTTGCCCTTCCTTGGATTTTTTTTTTCCTTTTAATATGGGTCCTAAGTAATTATCAGAATTTCATTATGCAATCACAATTCCGACATACAATTTTACCTTGGTTGTGTCTTTACAAAAAATCCCATAACGAACATGCAATTTCACTTTGCCATTCCTATAAATCTCACGACTAACATGTGACTTCATTCGGACTCTTTCCTTGCAGACTAACTGTCAAAGCAATCGTTGGACTTGTATGATCATACATCTAGGATGTGAGTTCCTTTTTTCATAGATTTCGCATGTTCGGTGCTTATAGCTATATTGTTGATGATACAGAAGCACATTGGGTGATCTTAAAAAATCATCCTTACTTGGTGAATTCCAATAAAACATCATTCCTTCGTTTATTCATTCTCCATGTTGTGTGATTCAACAAAGTCTAACCAAATACCCAAAACACACCTGGTCATCTCATCATTTTGCTAGTTATCTAACCCAACAAAATTAGTTGTGCACTTAAGCTGCTTATTTTGATAGTGTACCAGTTGTTGTAAATAGTTTCAATTGCTTTTTACTCAATGCCGCACTTCTCTTTGTTACTAGGCATGGTAAATGGGCCATGGCATGCCTGCACTGGCATGCGGATCGCTGGCCTAGTATGGCACACGAACGAAAAAGATAAAATATGCACGTGCTGGTTGACATACGGCACACAAGGCATGCTAAATAAGTGGACCGCATAGCACTACACTCAAAACACCGAACTAGCATGTGGATCTTTATTTTAAAATAATTATATAAAAAATAGTGGTTTATGGGAACATGATTACTAATTTTTAATTTTTATAAAATAATAATCTTTGTTTTATTTTTTAATAAATCAGTAATATATCTTGCCGGACCTCAATTAAAAATAGCACCTAGTATACATACATCCTCTTAATAAAACTTATGGATCATGTATATCTATTTTAAAGAACTTAAATCCCATATTAAAAGAAAAAAAGTTAAAAACTTTCTCTTATGGCTTGTTCGGCATGCAGGGATAGACCATAATGGAATTGCGATTATGGCTTCCATTTCTTTTCCTGCATTTGAAAGCATCATAAAACGGCGAATTCATGATTTTTGGGATCGACAATTCCGACTTTTAGGCAGAATCCAACTCTATTCCACTTTCTATTAAGAATTTTTACTTAAATTATCTTTTTTCCTATATAAATTTATTATTTTTTTTAAAGGGTATTTTTGGAAAATTCCAGTATAAACTAATTCATATCCATTCCATTCCATGTTTGAATCCAAAGAAAGGAATAGATTTATCATTCTCATATTGATTCCATTTCATTCAATTTCTTCGATTTCAATCCATTTCATTTCAGACGATTCTCACGTACCAAACGTGCCATTATAGTTTGTTTTATCTAATTTTAAAGTTCTATATAAGATATATGTAATCAGAACATCATTGGAATGACACGTTTATAGAATTCATATTTTTATTTTAATGATCCTAATGAAAAATAATACAGGTCATGCTTTATATGATAGTAGGGATGAATTATCAATCAATAAATTATATGAAGTAAATAGTTGATATCCTTAGGAAAAAAGAATGGTAATAAGTTGGCACGTCTTTCTCGATTATAGGGAAAACTATCTTTTTAAATCAAAGAAAGAAGGAAAAAAATTCCGGTGGAAAATGAATTCTTGGGGCGGTTACAAATTTAGTCGGGGAATTTTTACTACCGCATAAATAGTAAATAATTTATTTTAAACGCTAAAAATTCTCCCGCCTTGATTGTTACCAAAAAGCTTTGCTTATGTCAAATAAGTGAATGTCGGAAAAACTTTTGAATGAATCATAGTTAATAAAAATTTTCTGGCCTTGATCTGAATTTCAATGTTGAACGAATTATAGTTATTCAAACATTTAAAAAACCAATAACCCTTCAGGAAAAAAAATGCGAGTTAGAAAAGCAAATAAACAAAAAACCATACAAATTGTGTGAAAACCAAAATGACTAAAGGTACACGATACGACATACGGAGGCACGTGACACGATACACAAATAAATGAACCGACACAGCACGACAAGTGAAATAAAAAGCATGCAAAGCACGGCGCACAAGGCACACAAGCAAGAATGGACCAGTATACAAACAGGCGGCTGCAAAGCATGCAAATTTAACACCGGACGGCATGGCACGACCCATTTACCATGCCTATTTGTCACTGGATCACCTATATGAGTGTAGAGACCTTTACGATAGCTTCACTTCTCAGCTAGAAAATCTTGAATCATGAAGCTCAAGTGTAGCTGTAGATCATCTTCACTAAACATTCAATTATGACATGTGCACGATCCCTCAACTATTGTAACTACAAAGTCAGTATCCATGTGCTTTTGACATACATGAAGTTGTTATCTACAATGGCAAAAAAAGAAAAAAAGAAATTTCCATCTACAACCCTCCATGTCCCTCTCTATACAGATAACATAGTACACCATCCTATTCGACCTATTAACCCGAAAGTTGTAATGATGCTTGATGTGGAATGTCTTCACTACATTGATCAAATTAAACTTTTTAGAAAACTACATACCCATCTTTAACTCATCACCAAAGTTTTTTTTATCTCATGAATTCATAAAGTTCACCTCAAATGATATGTAACCATCACCAACATCCATTATTAAAGAATGGGATAAGATCCTCAAAGCAGATGTTAGTTAGCTAGGTAATTGATAAGATCATATTTTATACAAATCTTGATAATCAAAAGAGCTAGAATGGATATTTGTTTTGATTAAATTTTATATTTCAGGACTAATTTGGATAAAGAAATCAAAACAAAAGAATTTGAATTGAAAAGAGGAAAAATTGAAGTCAAGGCCGGCAATTCATCATTGAAAGCCGCCGGCTTTTAGACGGCATAAAATCTAAGGCCGTTGCAGCACAGCCAGCTTTGCCCAGCACAAAGTAAATAACATTCAAAGCCGCCTCAAAGCTGCCGGCGTAGAAGATGAAGAAGCCAGCGTAAATGAAGGCCGGCAGCCCAGAACTGAAACATCACCAGCTTTGAAGGAGTTACATTATAAGCCGACATGAAAGCCGCCGGTGTTGTGACAGTATACATCGAAGAATTGAAGAGACATGAAGACATGAAACGCTTGGAGGAAAATGAAGCAACACATCTGTTTGAATGCCTAAATCGTGTCAAAGCCACCGGCTTTGGGACGGCGTTCGTTAAATCTGCCTAACGTTTCATTTCTATCTACATACGCCGGCTAAATCTACATCTAAGCCGCCGGTGTAGAAGCGGCCTACATTGTAACTGATATTGAAGGCTGCCAGTGCACTGCCTGCGCAAAGGACAATTTGAAGATACGCCGCCTGTAAGCCGCCGGCGTAGGATCCAAAACGGCCGCGTACATTTGAAACAGCAAAGTTCATTAAATTTTTGTACGAAATTTTTCCTATAAATAGGGGTCTTCTCCTCATATCCAATCATCCAAGCATCCAAGTATCCAATGCTCCAAGTAGCTCTAGAATATTTAGAATAGGCATTTCATAAGAGATTTTTGAAGAGATATTTGAAGTTATACAAGATTTGCAAGTGAAGTTTTATTTTGAATTGGTGATTTCTACTCTTATTCTTTTTATGCAATTCATGTACTTGAATATTCTTATCATAATGAAATCATTTGCAATTTCTTATTTGATTATTGAATCATCATCCATGTAGCTAAACCTTTTTGTGGGAAGTTGATGAAGCTCTAAACATGCTAAAATGATTTTTGAATCCATGTTATGAGATATTTAGAATCATGAAATATTCATATTGAATTCTGATTATTCATCATATTTTGGTGTATAAGAATTCTAATAACTCAGAAGGAAAATTATGTTCACATGAATTCATAAATTGAGATTAAATTGCAATTGCGGAAGCGGCGTAGTTTAATCTAGTTTAGAAATTGTCCATGAATATTAATGCAATGTTTTATGTTGATTTCTCACTAAGGAATTAGGAGATTTTAATATAAAGTATTAGTCAATTATAGAATCGGGAGATTTATAATTGTAATTTTGATTCCACTAATGATTTATTTAATGGAAGTTATTGAATTGTTTTGTTTTAAAAGGTTTTTAAACTTTGTTTTTAAATCTTGATAATTTCTTATGAATATTCATGAATCTAATTATCATTATAACATGAGTTCAAGTTGATTGGCAATAGTTTAAAATGGATTCTGCTCCTTCCCACAGTTTTCACCATATCCCTCTCTTTAAAAAGCTCATTGCATTCATATAGACAATTAGATAGATAAAATAGTTTAAATTAATCATCTCTAAAAGATCAATTGCCTAGATATTAGTATTAGTTGATAATTGTCTAGTAGTTAGTAAATCCTCGTGGGAGCGACACTTTATTCATGCTATATTACAATAGAAGACCTAGTACACTTGCTAGAATTATGCTTTAAAATTCAATACTAATCAGAGCACTTCAAGTTTTCTGGCGCCGTTGCCGGGGATTTATTAATATTAGACTAACTTCAGCTTTGCTAGTAGTTTAGGTTTGAATTAAGTTTGAAAATTTTCCTTTTCTCTTTGCAGGTTTTATGCGAAGAAGTAGAAGTGCTGAAATTCTACCTTTAGATCCAGAAATCGAAAGAACCCTGCGACAACAGAGAAGAAGGAACCAAAGAAGAGGAGCAATGGCAGAAAATCAAGATAACAACCAATTGCAACCAGCTGCTCCAAGGGCAATTCGAGACTATACGGTGCCTACTATTCAAGATCCCGCCATACGAATGCCCACTGTGGAGGCAAACAATTTCGAGCTTAAACCGTCCTTGATTCAAATGGTTGAATCACATCAATTTGGAGGATATCCGAATGAGACGCCAGATGAACACACATTCAAATTCTTCAATACACCAACACTGTCAAACTCAATGGTGTAAGAAACGAAGTCATCCGACTTCAGCTTTTCCCTTTCTCTCTTAGGGATAAAGCTTTGGCATGGTACAATTCCCAACCTCCAGATTCAATCACTACATGGGCTGATCTGACAAAGAAGTTTCTAAAGAGATTTTTCCCTCCAGCAAGAACCGCCAGATTAAGAAATGAAATTTCCAACTTCACCAAATTCCCTGGAGAATCATTATATGATGCTTGGGAAAGATTCAAAGAGGCGGTCAGAAAGTGTCCACACCATGGTTTACCCGATAATCTACTAATTGAAAATTTCTACCTCAGTCTTGATGAAGCTTTAAGGTCATTAGTAGATGCTACATCGGGTGGATCACTAATGGGAAACATATGAGGAAGCTAGTGAGATTATTGAAGAATTAGCTTCTGCTGCTCATAATTGGAGTTGTGAAAGAACAAGATCCAAAGTAGCATCTTTGGAAGACAAAGAAGATATATCACAACTCAAGCTCAAATGGCAACCCTTCATCACTCAAGTAAGTAAACTCACAACTACAAATACTTCCAATAAAAAACAACAAGTGTTTTGTTGTGAGATTTGCTCAGGACCACACTCCTCTTTTGAGTGTCCACATGGATCATCTTCAAATGACGAGCAGCTAATTATGTGGGAAATTTCCAAAAGGGCAATTTTGGAAACACATATCATCCGAATATGCGAAATCATCCAAATCTTTCATATCGGAATGATGCCAATGTTCTAAAGCCACCACCTGGTTTTCAAGGACAAGGATATGTGAGAAATGCCCACCTCAACAGCAAATTTCATCCACTGATGCATTACTGAGGGATTTCATTGTTACCACAACAAACTCACTCAACAATCAGAATGCAATCATTCAAGATTTGCAAGGGAAACTCCATCAACTTGCACAGCAAGTGAGTAATAGACCATCTGGGTCTTTACCAAGCAACACGGAGGAGAATCCCAAATCTGTAAATGCAATCACATTGAGAAGTGGAAAGGAAATTGCTCCAGTTGAGGAGACTGTTAAAGATGAAGAGGAAATTCCACCACAAAACAACAAAGGGAAACGAAAGATGGAGGAAACTATTCAAAAACCACCTGAGGTGAAATCATATGTTCCTCCCGTCCCTTTTCCAGGAAGATTAAAGCAACAAAAGCTTGATGAGCAATTTTCAAAATTCCTGGATGTTTTCAAGAAGCTGCACATCAACATTCCATTCTTAGAAGTGATTCAAGGAATGCCTTCCTATGCCAAATTCATCAAGAATTGCTGTCTAACAAAGGAAGATTGATGGAATGTGATACTCACTGGAGAATGTTCCATGATCCTACAGAAACAAAACCAGTCTGCCCACTAAGCTCCGAGATCAGGGAAGTTTTACTGTTCCTTGCACCATTGGTGATTGTTATTTTGATAAAGTTTTAATGATTCTGGTGCAAGTATCAACTTAATGCCTTCAATATTTCAAAAACTAGGATTAGGAGATTGCAAAGATACACATGTAACTTTGCAACTTGCTGATAGAAGTGTAAAATACCCTAGGGGTATTGTAGAAAATGTCCTAGTTAAAGTTGACAAATTCTTTTTTCCTGTGGATTTTGTAGTGCTTGACATGGATGAAGATAGGGAAGTTCCCATGATCTTGGGCAGACCGTTCCTTGCAACAGGAAAAGCACTAATTGATGTGGAACAAGGGCAACTTACATTACGTGATGGATGAACAGGTTACTTTCAATGTCTATGAGGCAATGAAGAAATTTGATGATGCCAATGCCTGTTACACCATCAATACCATTGATGAGCTGGTTTCTGAGTCACTTGAGGAACAAATTGGTGTGGAGACTATGGAGTCTGTCTTGAGAGACGTGGACAATTGGAGTGATGATGAAGAGATGAAGAAATATGGAAGATGTACCAATGATCAAAACCAGATATTATGAATCTTTGGGTACAAATGAGCAGAAGCAAGTTCCGTCTTTGATGCAGCACCAACCTTGGAACTGAAACCACTTCCTGACCATCTGAAGTATGCTTTTCTTGGAATTGGCGATACTTTGCCAATATCATTTCATCTGCATTGACAGATACACAAGAACAACAGTTGATTGATGTGTTGAAAAAGCACAAAGAAGCAATCGGATGGACCATTGCTGATATCAAGGGTATTAGCCCTACCATTTGCACTCACAAAATCCTTATGGAAGCTGAGTGTAAACCTACAGTTCAACCACAAAGGAGACTTAACCCGACACTTAAAGAAGTTGTCAAGAAAGAAGTTTTGAAGCTGCTTGACGCAGGTATCATCTATCCTATCTCTGATAGTAAATGGGTTAGTCCGGTTCAAGTAGTGCCAAAGAAAGGTGGTATGACTGTAGTGAAGAATGAGCAAAATGAATTGATTCCTACTCGTACTGTGACTGGGTGGAGAGTTTGTATTGATTACAGGAAGTTGAACGATGCCACTCGAAAGGATCACTTTCCACTTCCCTTCATTGATCAGATGTTGGAGAAACTTGCAGGGCATGATTATTACTGTTTTCTTGATGGATATTCTGGATACAATCAGATCTCTATTGCACCCGATGATCAAGAGAAAACAACATTCACTTGTCCTTATGGCACATTTGCCTTTAGGAGAATGCCTTTTGGACTTTGCAATGCACCTGCTACATTTCAGAGGTGTATGATGGCTATATTCTCAGATATGCTTGAGAATTTTATCGAGATCTTTATGGATGATTTTTCAGTCTTTGGAAAGTCATTCGATCTATGTCTTGAGAATTTAGCCTCGGTTCTACAAAGATGCAAAGATACCAATCTGATCCTGAATTGGGAAAAATGCCACTTCATGGTTAGAGAAGGGATAGTGTTGGGTCACAAAATTTCTCGAGAGGAATTGAAGTGGATAAAGCCAAAGTGGAGATTATTGAGAAGTTACCACCCACGACTGTTAAAGGAGTCAGAAGTTTTCTTGGACATGCTGGCTTCTACAGACGATTCATCAAGGACTTCTCCAAAATTTCCAGACCTCTTTGCAATCTTCTGGAAAAAGATGCGGTGTTCAATTTTGATGAGAAATGTTGCAGGCATTCAATTTATTAAAGGAAAAGCTCATTTCCACACCAGTGATCATTGCGCCAGACTGGGAGCTTCCTTTCGAACTCATGTGTGATGCAGCGACTTTGCAGTTGGAGCGGTACTAGGTCAGAGACAAGCTCTCAAGTATTGTTTGCTAAAGCCGATGCAAAACCTAGGTTGATTAGATGGGTTTTACTACTGCAAGAATTTGATCTTGAAATTAAAGACAAAAAGGGAACTGAGAATGTTATTGCTGACCATTTGTCTAGACTTGAATCTGATAATCTAGACATTCCCATCAATGAGAAGTTCCCTGATGAACAATTGTATGCAGTAGAGATTCTAGATTTGCCATGGTATGCTGATATTGTGAATTATTTGGTTAGTAAGATTTTTATATGGTTTGTCATATCCTCAAAAGAAAAAGTTTTTGCATGATGTAAAATACTATTTTTGAGATGAACCATATCTGTTTAAAAAATGTGCTGACCAAATAATTAGAAGATGTGTGCCTGAATTGATCAGCTTAGCATTTTAGAACACTGTCATTCAAGGGAAGCAGGAGGACACTTTGGTGTTCAAAGGACTGCAGCAAAAGTATTGTCATCTGGATTTTATTGGCCTAACTTGTTTCGTGACTGCAGAAATTTCATTATGTCATGTGCTCAAATGTCAAAAGACAGGTAACATTTCTAAACGACATGAATTACAACAAAACAATATTCTGGTAATTGAGCTTTTCGATGTTTGGGGAATTGACTTTATGGGTCCTTTTCCCTCATCTTTTTTAAATAAATACATACTTGTGGCAGTTGATTACGTTTCAAAATGGGTGGAAGCTGTTGCTTTACAAACAATGATGCCAGAGTAGTTTTGAAATTTTTGAAAAAGGATATTTTTACCAGATTTGGTGTGCCCAGAGCTATAATTAGTGATGGGGGTCTCATTTTTGTAACAGCAATTTGAAAAACTTTTGGCAAAATATGGTGTTACACATAAAGTGACTACCCCTATCATCCACAAACAAGTGGGCAAGTTGAGTTTCTAATAGGGAGATAAAAAGAATTTTGGAAAAAACAATTAATGCATCAAGAAAAGATTGGTCTTCAAAATTAGATTATGCATTATGGGCTTACAGGACTGCTTTTAAAACCCTATTGGAATGTCCCCATACATGCTTGTTTTGGTAATCATGCCATCTTCCTGTAGAACTTGAGCACAAGGCATTTTGGGCTATAAAATTCCTTAACTTTTGAAAAAAGCTGCAGGTAAAAAGAGATTGCTCCAATTGAATCAACTGGAAGAATGGAGAAATGAGGCATTTGAAAGCGCTCGTATCTATAAGGAACGAGCAAAGAAATGGCATGATAGGAACATCATCAAACGAGAATTTTTTCCTGGACAAAAAGTGTTACTTTACAATTCTCGTTTGAAGTTGTTTCTTGGAAAATTACGGTTAAGATGGTCGGGACCGTTTGAGATAGCAAAAGTTTTTCCATATGGAGCGGTTGAATTAAAGATGAGGATAATCGGACTTTTAAAGTGAATGGGCAACTGCTTAAGCATTATTTTGAAGGGGAAAATCTTGATAGTACTACTACTGTCATGAATCTCAAAGAACCATGATCAGGTCAGGAAAGTCGGGCTAAGCGACTCTAAACTAAGCGCTTCTTGGGAGACAATCCATGTCTAATTTTAGAGTAATATTTATTTGTTTTGTTTTTACTAACTTAGTTATTAGTGTGTCAGGAGCATTAAAAAAAAAAAAATTGAAAAGGGTAAAGGCCGCTCAAGGCTGCCAGCCTTGAGCAAGCTCTGAGAAAACAAGGAAGGCCGGCTCAAAGCCGCCGCTTAGTGCCGGCGTAAAGTCAGTACAGGAGTAGGTGAGCACCGCAATTTAGGCCGGCTTGGGAAAGGTCTAGGCTGCCGGCTTATGTACCGGCGTTGGAGTACAAGATTTACGCTGGCAAGGGAAGGTGAAGGCCGTCGGCTTAAGGCCGGCGTATATTGCAGATTTCTTGGTTTCTGAAAATTCCCGATCAAGGCCGGCATCTGGGATTTAAAGCCGCCAGCTTTTATCCGGCGTACCCATTTAGGCCGGCAGTGTAAATCGATAAGCGGCCAGCTTTGAGCTCTCGGTATGAATTTTTTCCACTTACACTGGCTATAAGCTGCCGGCTTACATTGCAGAAATGCCGGCGTACATTGTACAGAAGCTTAAAACAGGTAAGAATCCTCTCTCTCTTTCTCATTCTCTCATAATCACTCTCTCACACTCAGTCTCTCGCTCTTACTCAACAATCCCATATTTCATTGTGTTGAATCCAGCTTCCCAAGTAAGCAAATCCAACTGATCTTTGCTCTTAATCTTTTGTTCAAATCCATTACACTACATTTTTATTATAATCTTCAATATGGGTTTGAATTTCTGTCATTGATATAGATTTCGTTGATAATGAAATTGATTGATGGGATGATATTGATGATATTTTAAAGTGGATTTCGGTTTTATTCATTGTTATTCCAATTTGTGCTATGTTGATCCATGAAATGTATTCAATTGGAAAATTAGGGTTCTTGAGCTTGTCTAGGTTATTTCAATTTCAAATTTGGGGTTTTGTGGAGATGATGTTATAGCTGCTGGATTTGTAATTCTATATACTACTTATAGCTCCAATACTTGCATTGTGTTAAAATTTGTCAGAATTGAACTTGGAATTGGAATTGTGCTCAATTTGATACAAATTCTGTATGAAAATGTTTTGGAACTTTAAAGGAAAAATTTTTGAACAACATTTCAGTTTGAAAATTTGAAAATTCCAACGTTCAATTCTGAGCTGGCAAGCCTAAGCTGCCAGCTTTGATATTTTGCAAGTGTAAATGCCCATACAAGTTCATGATCAATAGCTCCACTAATTATATGCCTATTATTTCTAAAATTGTTCTAGCTCATGTTTTAGGCATATTAAAAATTTGCATTCCTTAATACTAATTGAATTCAAATTATTTGCAGGAATGGCCCCAAAACAAAAAAGACCAAGAACGGGTGATGCTTCTACATCGGGTTCAGAGACCCGAAATCTGCTGTCCAGTCAGCAGTATGCCAAGGACAGAAAGAAAAGGCTGGTCAAGAACGACTTTATAAATATCCAGTATTTAGACTGGTGCCTGCTGGATGAGTTTGATATGGTAGACAGAATTCGAGAATTATTCAAGATCCAGCATGGCTGAGATTTTGACCTTCGGGAGCCTGCTTACAAGAATCTGACGATAGAGTTCTTGTCTACGGTCAAAAATATCCAGACCGTGAGGAGTCCACCTTCCAGTTCCAGGCCTATGGACAGATACGGGAAGTAAAATTGAAGCAGATAGGCCACATTATGGGACTGTATGATAGTGAGGAAGGAACAGGACTTTGCCAAACAGTTGGCCAGAGGACATGACACAGGAGGCTTATGGGCCCACCTAGTTGGTCCTGGATCAAACGAGCATTTTCCCATCAAAATCACTGGCCACGTCATTCCGTGCTGTTGAGCACAAGCTGCTCCATCACATTGTTGCACACACCCTGAGCTGCAAGAAGACGAGTCACAGCAAGGTGACTACATTTGATATGTTTACCTGTTTAGCCTTATTAGAGGTTACAGGATTGATCTCGGGGTGGAGGTAGCAAATTTTATATACCGGCAGGCTGAGGACACGAGGACCCGAGGTCTGGGTTGTGGAGGCTACATCACTCGGTTATTGAAGGGGATGAATATTTTTGAGCCTCCACAGGATGATGAGGTGTATGAGTGCAAGACACATCTGCACCATTTAGAGGCTGGGGATTGCTGAAAAACCCCAGGCCAGCACAGCCACCGGTATTGGAGGAGGTTGAGTTCCAGGATATTTTTCCTGGAGACGTCCCATTTGAGATGCCATCTACATCTGCTCCACCTCCTCCTACAGGCGCTTCATCGGCATACGGTATGGACCAGCTTAGGCTGGATGTTGAAGAGCTGAAGCGTCAGAGTCAGGAGCTCAGAGATAGTCAAGAAAGGGAGAGAAAGAAGAACAAGAAATTCAGAAAGACTATCTTTGATGCGAAGACGGCCATCTGCTGCATTAGCCCAGAGACAGGGGCTGGCATGACCTATCAGACTTCATCTGAGTCTCATCACTCAGATAGGCTCAGTTCAGAGCATACTCAGACAGCCAGCCCAGGAGCCACTGCGAGACACACACCTGAGGGCAGCAGCAGACAGAGCCCGGGCCAGAGAGCTAGAGACCCTGCTAGCTCTTATTTGATCTTATTTGATGTCTATATTTTATTATTGGCCTGTATATTTATTGAGTACCCAAGTTCCTGTGGGTGAACTCATTTCTTATTTTTCTGCTTTTATTCTGCTTTTATTTTGTTTTTTTTTTGTTTTTGTTTTTCTTTGTAGTGATTACAGGAATCGAGCAAAGCAAATCTCTTGCAATGCCAAATTTTGATGATTATGAATCAACTGACTTCAGGGAAGTATCCAATTCATTTCTTATTCCTTTCCTCTGTTTTATTTGTTGAAAAACAGTGAGGTCACTGTTTGATTGAAGTGTGGGGGAAGGGATAAATTACATGAAGTGTTGAAATGATGAATATGATCTGTTTGCTGTTGTTTATATTGAAAAATCTTCCACCTTGTATTTTTGGTTTGAAAGCAAATCATGAGGAAATTCTGCCAAAATTTTTTCAAAAATCTCTTGAAATTGGAGATAGTACAAAGCAAAGAATGAAAATCAATGAAATTGACTTGTGAAAGTATCTTACTCACCTGCTATTGTGATTGGTTTACTAAGTTAAAATTAAGTTGTAAAATCCTTAAGGAACAAGTTTACTTTATTTTTAACTTTGGAATTGGAAATTTAAGAGCTGGTCGAGTCCTTTTGTTGAAAAATAAACAGGTCTACTTCTTGGAAATTTTAATTTGTATATATTCTTTGAATTTTAACACTTGGTGAAAGAGGTAGAAGAAACTTTTAAACTTAGTGATCCTTCATAAAAATAAGTCTTTGATATTGTATTGCATTCAAAAAGAAAGAAACAAGCATAGCCACTACTCCTCTGACTTGAAAATTGAGTTATGAGTATCTGAACTTGAATGTTAAAGTGAGGAAGAGTTCTTAGGGGTATTTTGAAACCTGGTCACTTAGGTGATGAGCCTGGGATGTGCCGACTCAATGAACTCACTGTAACGAGAAGGGAAGAATGGCAAAAGTTCAATTCATGAGCTTTGAAAAACAAAAAGATGGAGGCAAAAACCTCCCAAAAAGAAAATAAATGCTTGAGAAAGAAAAAGAAAAATGAATGCAAAATATGCAAAGGAAGGAGACTTATAATAAAGAAGGAGAAATTCTAAGGAAAAAGTAGATACCACATGCTTTCATTTTGTGTTACTTAGAATATATATAAGCTAGAAATCCAAAGAAGTTTAAATGAGTATTTTTCCTTAGTGGATTGAGTATTTGCTTTTGAATTGAAAGTTCTTTTGTTAAAAGTTGAGATTAAAACTTGTTTTGTTTGGATTAACTCCTAAATTTTGATTATAGTACTCTAATTGCAAGGAATTGGTATGGTTAGAGCTGTAGATACAAGAGAAACAAGTTAAAGAAGTTGAGATTTAAATTGGAAAATTGTACTATCTATAAAGAGATTTCATTTTATTCTTCATTTTGCTTGAGGACAAGCAAAAGTTCAAGTGTGGGGGAATTGATAAGATCATATTTTATACAAATCTTGATAATCAAAAGAGCTAGAATGGATATTTGTTTTGATTAAATTTTATGTTTCAGGACTAATTTGGATAAAGAAATCAAAAAAGAATTTGAATTGAAAAGAGGAAAAATTGAAGTCAAGGCCGGCAATTCATCATTGAAAGCCGCCGGCTTTTAGACGGCGTAAAATCCAAGGCCGTTGCAGCACAGCCAGCTTTGCCCAGCACAAGTTAAACAACATTCAAAGCCGCCTCAAAGCTGCCGGTAGAAGATGAAGAAGCCAGCGTAAATGAAGGCCGGCAGCCCAGAACTGAAACATCACCAGCTTTGAAGGAGTTACATTATAAGCCGGCATGAAAGCCGCCGGCCTTGACAGTGTACATCGAAGAATTGAAGAGACATGAAGACATGAAAGCTTGGAGGAAAATGAAGCAACACATCTGTTGAATGCCTACGCCGGTGTCAAAGCCGCCGGCTTTGGGACGGCGTTCGTTATAAATCTGCCCAACGCTTCATTTCTGACTACATACGCCGGCTAGATCTACATCTAAGCCGCCGGCGTTGAAGCGGCCTACATTGTAACTGATATTGAAGGCTGCCAGTGCACTGCCTGCGCAAAGGACAATTTGAAGATACGCCGCCTGTAAGCCGCCGGCGTAGGATCCAAACGGCCGGCGTACATTGTGAAACAGCAAAGTTCATTAATGTTTTGCACGAAATTTTTCCTATAAATAGGGGGTCTTCCTCACTATCCAATCATCCAAGCATCCAATATCCAATACTCCAAGTAGCTCTAGAATATTTAGAATAGGCATTTCATAAGAGATTTTTGAAGAGATATTTGAAGTTATACAAGATTTGCAAGTGAAGCTTTAGTATTTTGAATTGGTGATTTCTAATCTTATTCTTTTTATGCAATTCATATACTTGAATATTCTGATCATAATGAAATCATTTGCAATTTCTTATTTGATTGTTGAATCATCATCCATGAGTAGCTAAACCTTTTTGTGGGAAGTTGATGAAGCTTAAACATGCTAAAATGATTTTTGAATCCATGTTATAGATATTTAGAATCATGAAATATTCATATTGAATTCTGATTATTCATCATGTTTTGGTGTATAAGAATTCTAATAACTCGGAAGGGAAATTAGTGTTCACATGAATTCATAAATTGAGATTAAATTGCAATTGCGGAAGCGGCGTAGTTTAATCTAGTTTAGAAATTGTCCATGAATATTAATGCAATGTTTTATGTTGATTTCTCACTAAGGAATTAGGAGATTTTAATATAAAGTATTAGTCAATTATAGAATCGGGAGATTTATAATTGTAATTTTGATTCCACTAATGATTTATTTAACGGAAGTTATTGAATTGTTTTGTGGTTTAAAAGGTTTTCAAACTTTGTTTTTAAATCTTGATAATTTCTTATGAATGTTCATGAATCTAATTATCATTATAACATGAGTTCAAGTTGATTGGCAATAGTTTAAAGTGGATTCTGCTCCTTCCCACACTTTTCACCATATCCCCTCTTTAAAAAGCTCATTGCATTCATATAGATAATTAGTTAGATAAATAGTTTAACTTAATCATCTTAAAAGATCAATTGCCTAGATATTAGTATTAGTTGATAATTGTCTAGTAGTTAGTAAATCCTCGTGGGAGCGACACTTTATTCATGCTATATTACAATAGAAGACCTAGTACACTTGCTAGAATTATGCTTTAAAATTCAATACTAATCAGAGCACATCAGTAATGGGAGAAGTAGGTGCAATAGTGCCTTTTGGAATATTTTTCGGTGAATTTGGAGGAAGGGATTGTTGGATGTGTATATTTGAAAGTTAAAGTTATGGGGCATTGGTTGCATTCTCTTTATTTACTAAGTCATGTTCTAAATCAGTTTCCTTAAGAGCATCTTGTATCTTTATCCAAAGATGTTCTCCAATAGGCAAAATTTTTTTTATTTGCTAATTCTAAGTTAATTTTTTTCATCTAATGCCAAAGTGTATGTATAGATTATTGTACTTGCAAGAAATGGGCATATCAATATGAGCAATAGTAATTTACTCCAAAGGCATAGCATAATTGTCTTGTACCTTGATAAATAACTATTGAATGCACATAATACCCCTTACTATAGAAAATTAAAAAGTACTTTTGCATCATCATCATCATTGATACGCTATAACACAAACCATGCTTTCAAACCTATGCAAAAAATTGTTTGTTGTTTGTAAAACACTTCCGCGTAAGAGGTGTTAGGATCAACTCTATAATATAAAAATAAATAATTTATAATAAAGGGTAAAAGTGTCATTAGTTGATTAATAAAAGGATTTTATGGTCTACCCTAGTATGATTGAGAACAAGAAGATGCAGCTATACATTACCTTGTAGGCCTCCAGCCTTGGCATTTCTGCTGTCGGCTTTGAAGTTTATGCCGCTAGTGTTGGTGTTAGCCATCTTTGCCTTAGTTTCATCTTTGAGTTTTAAGCTAATAATGTATGCTGTAGGCGCTAGCATACTTTCCTGTACTGCCAGCCTATATTTCAACATACATACACAGAATTTTTAAGGGTTTTCATATTTTATATATAGTCTTAACCAATCTTTCCTTTTCTCAAAACCTTTCCTAAGTTGTAGAAAACCCTAAAAACCTTTCCAACTGTGATCTTCCGTCAAGGAGGAAAAAGAATCAAGAAATAGGTAAGTTGATCCTTTTCAATCCTTTTGGTGACCTGAAAATGTGATCTTTTCTGAATTTCTTGTTGGTATTGAAGGGAGTCAAAAGTTCTTGGAGAGATTTTAGAGAAAACCCTAATTTTGGTGGTTGGAGATTTTGTAATTCTTCAATTTAAAGAAGAAAGGTGTGTATGAAACTAGGGTAGTTATAGTTTCTTTTTAGTTTAGGGTTTTAATGATTATAGAATTATATTTATTTTGTAAAAACAAGTTTGATTGAGTATTTGATGGTATTTAGGTTTTTTAGTGAAATTAGGTTTTATGTTCCATATATTGTTACGGTATGTCCTTACCTTTTATTGCTTTTTATGATTGTAGGATTAACATTTGTGAAAGAACTTAATGTTATATGGCTTTAATAAGTTTGGTGCTTGTGTTTGGCTGGGTTTAGTAGACCGAGAGTATCGCATTACTAGGATAGCACCCTAATGATTTGTGTGTGGCGTTGTTATGAATGGAGTTGTATAAAGAATTGATTCTAGTAGTTAGAGAGCATATGAGTACGGTACCTAATGTATGTGGAGAGTACCTAACATCAATATATATATATATATAAGTATTTTATATATAAACTTTTTTCATGGAGTCATGAGTTATTCCAGGTTTAGGACTAGTTGTAAATGGTTCTAAACTTTATTGTTTTCCTAGTTAATCAAAGATGATAACATGTGTTTGTACATAAGTTATTAGGTTGCATGTGACATTTGTATGATACTTGTTCACGTGCATGTATATGTAGTATGACATACTAGGCCTTTGTACTCACTCTTTTATTTTCAGGAACAGGTGATGATCCCATAGTATTTGATCTATTTGGATATGATGTATTCATTGATTATGGGGAAGATGATAGTGGAGTTGACTTTCCTACTGATTTTTTGATATTTTGGATTGGAGGAAATAGAGTTGAAGATTGTATTCAATTTTAAATGGTTTTTATGATTCTGAAATATTTTCTAAGACTTTTTCTTAGGATGTTTTTAGGTTTATATTAAGTTGGCTTTTGGTTTATGCTAACTAAGATGTTAAAAAGTTTTATTATTTTATAATGCTTTAAAAGTGCCTTATATGTGATTTATTAATGTTACAAGAAATTCTCAATTTTAGATTAATGGGATAATAGCCTTAGCATGTCCATCTAAAGTAAGAACACGTATTGAGTTGATAACACCTATAGTTTAGGGTGTTACAGCTTAAGTGGTATCAGAGCTTAGGTTGTGAATCTTAGTAGATTTAAGGTATAAACTCCTTAGGGCGGTGAGCAATGATGAGGTGGAAAGCAAATAGTTGGAACTTTTTATCTAGATCAATATATATGTTATCTAGTTGTTCCCTATAGTGTTTGTTCCTTTAACCATTTATATCTCTTTTCTCATGTTTTATGTTTTCATCTTTGTTATAATGCTACCTAGAAGAAGAACCCCTGATGCTAGTTTTTCTAAACTGGTAAGGAAGAAGTTAATAGAGGACAACCACCCTCAAACTAGCTACCCCTAATCTACTACCACCACCGCCCCCACTTGTAGGTCAATAGGTACTAGTTGATGTTGCTTAACTCATGCAAGTAGTGAATGCCCTTTTGGGGGTAATTACACAACAACATTAGACCATGTGTCAGGATACTCGTGACAGAGGCCAATGTTGGGGCCTGGAGATAGGAGACACAAAGATAAAATGGTAATGGAGGTAATGGTACCAGAACATGCTGATGTGCTGAGTTTGAACAAATTTGTGGATTTAGTGTACAAGTTTGAGACAAAGCCTGGAAGGGTGCTTGATGCTCAGTTAAGGATGGAGCAGGTAAAGAAGACCTTTGCTGCCCTGTATATTCTTAAGAATAAGAAGGTGGAGTATGTTTCTTATTTGCTGGTTGGGAGAGCAAGTAATTGATGGTTGAGCTCCAAGAGACATACGGCTAGAGTAATTACATGGGACAAGTTCCAATAGGCTTTTTACAGGGAGTTTTCCTTGAAAGCATTAAGTAGCAAATGTTACAAGAGTACTATATTTTACGGTAGGGCAGAATGACTATTGAAGAGTATGAGGCTGAGTTGAATAGATTGATGAGGTTTCTACTAGATCCTCTAAAAGAGAGTGAAGATGCTAAAGTGAACAGGTTTATCAAAGGTTAGAGCCCGAGATTCATCACCATGTGAATTTGATGGATTTGACCAATTGCTCAGTTGTGGTCAATAAAACAAAGATTGTTGAGTAAGGCTTGAATAAGATTAAGGGTCGTGAGGCATAAAGGATTTAGGTCTATTTGGGAAAGTGACTAGCCACTAGTGTTCTTACCCAAGACAAGGGAAAGAGACCTATCACTCATTAGGTCATATTAGCAGTTCATAGACCATAGGAAGTGTACCAGGTGCTGTAGACCACATGATCTCCAGGACTGCAAGTAGCCTGAGAATGCTTGCTTTTCATATGGCAAGGTCAGACACTGCCACAAATTTTATACAAAGAGGGCTCTCCTACAGTCGAGTTCAAATAGGCTAAACTCAGAATAGTAGCCAAGGATAGAGAGTACCAGCTAAGGTTTATGCCCTCTAGCATAGAGATACATCCAATGTAGACACTATTGCAGGTACGCTCCCTATATTCCTGCATAGTGCTTATGTGCTTTTTGATACTAGTGCGAGCTTTTCATGTATTTCTAAGTCACTTTTATCTATATGTGGTATGTATGTTAAGCATACGCCTGAATGTTTGTCTCTAAACACACCTTTTGAGAGTGGAACTATGCTAAACAAGATTTATAGAAATGTGAATATAGAGATAAAAGGTAAGCATCTACCTATAGACTCTGTAGACTTAGTAGTCTTGGATATGATAGATTTTGATGTAGTCTTAGGAGTAGACTGGTTAATAAAGTATCACGCGATGATTGATTGTCATAACCTGGTAATGGAGTTTCTTCTACCAGATGGGAATCAATTTGTACATTAGCTTAAAGTGAAAAGACCACTAGCTCTACCTACTTATGAGTTATAGGAAAGGTAAGCTTTAGGGATGGTAACTATGATGATAGAAAGTGAATAGAGGATAGACCTTGCACGGATATCGATGGTATGTGAATGCCCTGAAGTTGTTCCAGAAGATCTACCGGGTTTGCCACCAAAGAGAGAAGTAAAGTTCTGTATTGATTTGGTGTCAGGTACCTTGCCCATATCTAAGACACCATATTGTATGACTCCAAGAGAACTTGTAAAGCTTAATCAGTTAGAAGATCTACTCAAGAAGAAGTTTATCAGACCTAGTATGTCACCTTAGGGAGCTCTAGTTCTATTTGTGAAGAAAAAGGATGACAGCATGACGTTATATATAGATTACATATAGCTAAACCAAATGACTATCAAGAATAAGTACTCTCTGCCAAGAATAGATGATTTGTTTGATCAGCTGGCAAGAGCATAAGTGTTCTCAAAGATTGATCTCATATCAGGATATCACAAGCTGTAGGTTAGAGTAGAGGACATACATAAGACAACCTTCAGGACTAGCTACAGACATTATGAGTTTGTCGTCATGTCGTTTGGTTTTACCAATGCACTAGCTGTCTTTATGGACCTTATGAATAGAGTCTTCAAATATTATTTATATATGTTTGTAGTGGTCTTTATAGATGATGTTTTAGTGTACTCTAAAACTAAAGAAGAATATGAGGAGCATCTGAGGTTAGTTCTGAACAGATTACGAGATGAGAAGTTGTATGCTAAGTTCATGAAGTGTGAGTTCTGGTTAGAATAAGTATCTTTCTTGGGACATATTATTGATGGAAATGAGATAGCAGTAGATGTTAAGAAAGTGAAGGTAGTAGTTGAATGGCCAACACCAAAAGTGTGTCAGAAATTGGAAGTTTTCTAGGAATGATGATTACTATAGAAGATTTATAGAGGATTTCTCTAAGATAGCAAGTCCTTTAACCAGATTGACATAGAAATGAGTAAAGTATGAATGCGATGAGAACTATGAGAACAACTTCTAGCAGTTGAAGGAAAAGCTAGTATCTGCCTTAGTGTTACCCTTACTAGTGAGTGGTGAAGAGTATGCTATCTATAGCGATGCGACCATATAAAGATCATGTTGTATGTTGATGCAAGGAGGCAGGGTGATAGCATATACTTTTAGATATCTGAAGCCTTATGAAAAGAATTACCTTGCACATGATTTAGAACTGACAGTAGTAATATATACCTTGAAGCTATGGAGACACTATCTATATGGGGAGAAATGTAAAGTGTATACGAACCATAAAAGTTTGAAGTATATCTTTAGCTAGAAGAAGCTGAAAATGAGGCAAAAGAGATGGTTGGAGCTGATAAAGGACTATGATGTAGATATTCAATACCATCCTAGAAAGGCAAATGTAGTAGTAGATGCCTTGAATAGAAAACGAGTTGAGAATTTAATAGCTTTGGTCACTTTTGAATGTCACCTGATAGATGATATGAGGAAGCTTGAGTTAGCGATAGTGACTTGACAAGTAGGTATAAGACTAGCGAACT